>JAPFRF010000005.1:127278117-127878117 GCA_029282475.1 Phrynocephalus forsythii | reverse complement strand
CTACCAACCAACCCATCTATCTATAAAAAGCAAGAAAAATAAACACACTTCTTTTTAGCAACTTGTGAGACACTCTGGAGGATTCCTGTACTGGGGAAAGGTGGCCTAGAAAGAACATGAAATAATAAAACAAGAAGAATACGCAGTAAAGAAATTCTACAAGTGTTCCTTTGGAATGAAGAAATGTTATTACAAGAAAGAACAGGTGCAAGTATGAGGAAACACAAAAGTTGAGAAAGGAATATAAAATGTACGGCTAATTGTGGATGGAAAAAAATACCCAAGTTACAATAACAGCTCAATTTCTTGGATCTTGCTTCCTTTATGCAATCTCTGTCTAGGAAATGAGGTTAAGAGATTAACAGGTGAACTCTGTATTCCTTCTAGGTGGCAGGTCAATCAATCAATCTTTATTGAATAAGTCAATGAGACCATTTCAAAGCCACGAGATAAAAACACGCACATCCAAGTACTAATAAGTATACAATACATTAAAACAGTAACATTGCATAGTTCTTGCTCAAGAGCTACAAGGGATATATTCACGTTTAATATATATCTTGATCCAACTAGATCACACCCTTAATAACCACCTGCTTCCTCAGAATTGCTGCTTTTACTGCAAAAAATCCAACTTTATGTGTTCAATGGTGACGTCTCCCACACAACAAATAGGCAAGTTTCTTCTTATCATCCCAATCCCCCCCCCCCCAGCATCTAGCAGGTTTCTGGCACTTTAACACTACTCTCCCTTTCCCCATCATGTATGAGTCACATCCCATCCTATGAGAGAAAATGTCAGTTGCTTTTGGAAATATGACTGTTTGTAGGATAAAAATTAAATCAAGACAATATAATTTCTATTAATTACACCTAAAATTTCTAAGATTTCTAAACAGATCAGATATTCAGCCCCTGGTTATCAATGGAAAAGTGGAGCAGGTGGCCAGTTTTAAGTTTCTGGGGGTTATTATTAAAGAGGACCGAACCTGGGGCACTCATATTGGTTAAGAGGGCCCAGCAAAGATTATATTACCTGAGACTTCTCTGGGGACAACTGAATGAAAAACTGCTAGTGACCTTCTACTGCTGCACGACAGAAAGTATTCTAACCTACTGCACCTGTATATGCCTTGCCAATTGCACAGTGGCGGATAGGAAAGCGCTCCAGAGGGTTACCAATGTGTAGCCTGCCTACTGCAATTGAAAACTGTAAACCGCCCAGAGACTACTTGAAGTGGTTTGGGGTGGTAGATAAGCAGAACACTTTGCTTTACCACTATTACCCAGAGGGTTGTCGGTTGCCCTCTCCCCTCTCTGGAGGAACTCTACAGCTCCCGCTGCCTTACGAAAGCTCAAAACATTCTTAAAGATCCATCACATCCGGGACATTCCTTCTTTCAATTATTACCATCTGGCAGACAGTACAGAACAATAAAAACAAGAAGAAATAGGTTGAAAAACAGCTTTTATCCCACAGCTGCAACCATTTTGAATTATTCTGTATAGTGCAATATAAATGTGACAATAGGGGTTTGTGCAATGGTGAATAGAATGTAAAGCATGTGAATATGAGGGATGTGTTTTATATTTTATGCTTTATGTGTTTTATGATGTGTGCTGGAGATGGCATTTAATTTCGTTGTATGAAAGTACAATGACAATAAATTTTATCTTATCTTATCTTACATTCAGTGGAGAGGAAGGGCCACATGGGGTGGCCAAGATCCTCATACTGTGTGTGTGAATTTTCCAAGAACAATTTACCAGATTCCCTTTGATATCAGAAGTGTTCCAACAACTGTTACTGTAAGTGAGTTGTGAGTTTGCGTTCATAGCCCAAGAACACAGGTCAAACTATACAAATCATAAAATGGAAAGCACCGAATGATGTAATTGAACCATCCAAATACAAAAACAAACCTTGATACTACTACACTGTAGTCAGTCATCTATCACGGTGGTCCCCAACCCCCGGGCCACGGACCGGTGCCGGTCCGTGGACCGGTCAGCACCGGGCCGCCTGGGGAGGCCGGGGAGGCTCCTCCCCTTTTCCTCCGCTGCCCCCCTTCTCCTCCTCTTCTCTCCCGCGGCCGGCCGGTGGAGGAGGAAGGCTGGAGGAGCGCAGGAGGAGCCACTGCCGCCGCCTTTGCCTTTGCCTCCCTCCTCTGCCCGCCGCCGGTGGCGGCGCATCCTCCTCCTCCTCCGCCCTCCTCCTCCTCACCTTCCACCACCAGCAGCAGCAGCAGAAACCCTGTTTGGCCTGCTTGCCCCTCCTCGCCTCCTCCCAGCCCCTCCCCCCTGCCCTGGGGGCCGGGTGCGCGGGGGCCGGCGGGGAGGAGGGGGCCTGCGTGGGAGGCGCTGGCGAGCCACCCCTCACGCGCGCACACCACCGCCGCAGCCTGGGGGCCCCCTTGGTCAGAAGAGGAGGTGGGTGCCCCTCCTCCTCCTCCTCCTCCCCCGGGGCGCGCGCCCTTTGGCCTCTCCCTGCGGTCGCGCTCCAGGGCGGAGCCCCCCGCTGCTGCCGCCACCAGACCGTGCCTGTGTTGGGGGCGGGCGGGGAGGCGTCGCAGGCCGGCCCGGATGTTTTCCCCACTGCCGCCGCGCCTGTGTTGGGGGCGGGCGGGGGGCGTCGCGGGCTGGCCTGGATGTTTTCCCTGCCGCCGCCACGCCTGTGTTGGGGGCGGGCGGGGGGCGTTGCGGGCCGGCCCGGATGTTTTCCCCGCCACCGGACCGCGCCTGTGTTGGGGGCGGGCGGGGGGCGTCACGGGCCGGCCCGGATGTTTTCCCTGCCGCCGCCACGCCTGTGTTGGGGGCGGGCGGGGGAGCGTCGCTGGCCGGCCCGGGTGTTTTCCCCGCCGCCGCCACGCCTGTGTTGGGGGCGGGCGGGGAGGCGTAGCGGGCCGGCCCGGATGTTTTTGCCGCCGCCGCTGCGCCTGTGTTGGGGGCAGGGGGCATCGCGGGCCGGCCCGGATGTTTTCCCCGCCCCCGCCGCCGCGCCTGTGTTGGGGGCGAGCGGGGGGCGTCTTGGGCCGGCCCGGATGGCACCTGTGTTGGGGCGGGCGGGGAGCGTCGCTGGCCGGCCCGGGTGTTTTCGCCGCCGCCGCCGTCGCCACGACCCCCGCTCTGTCGCCCCCGCCCGCCGCCGCCGCAGGGCCTTGGGCGGGCGGGCCAGGGAAAGGTTATCGGGGATTTACTGGGCCACGGTGATAAAAAGGTTGGGGAGCACTGATCTATCAGGTCTGGTGGGAATATCTGCTAAAATACTCTGCATCTTAATTTTTTCTCTTCTTTTTTTAAAATATCTGATTGTATGTGGTTGATAATGAACTGAGTAAAATGATGTTGTATTCTGAGGTTTACATTAGATACATTCACACCCAAGATACTTATGACTTGTACAGCAAAAAAATCAAATATACCATGATTTATTTTTTTAAAGTGGTTAGATTTTCTCTTGTCACTTTAGTCACTTGAGGCTGGGAGCAGGAAAAATAAGCCACAAACCTCCTGTGGTTGAAAGTTCAGATGTCATAACAAGCCATGAATCAAGTCAGAATTTGTGATTCAAGAAGAAAACATGAATTCAAATTGTGGTTTCTGTCTGGTTGTTAAACCATGGCTTGTTCACAAAGAGTTGAGAGGTCACAATAAGCTAGATTTCAACAATGCCACCCATGGCTTGCTCTGATGTGAGCAGAGGGTTGCACAGGCACTGTTTCATGAGAGGAACACTGATAGCACCCAGATAACAGAATGAGACCAGAAAACCCTACAGTTGTGGTTTGGCTCATTAAACTCTCTATAGATTACTGTACTGCAGAAATGATCTGTTCAAGTTTTCCTCACATTTCTTCATTCTGGAATTTGTTACACTTTTAGGGAAAGAGGGAGATCAGCATAAGGTTCAAACAATATAAACCGATTAAATTTTGCAGCTCCAATAATGTAACATGTAAATTTAAGTCAAACAAAGGGGAAAAAAAACTGGTGCTAGAAATATGGACAACTTTTTATTGCCTTTCTCTGCAACATCATATTTTGAATAAAAGATCCTGTTAAGGGTTACCCTCTTATACCTGTTGAAGAGGCTGTCTCTGTGTCCTGTGGGTAAAGGTAAACAAAACTGAGAAAAGTGTCCACAATTTGGGAAACAAAACGTGAAGCCAACCTTTAAAATACTTTTCCAGCATGTTTTGCAACGAGTGAAGGCACATCGCTGGCACTGAAAAGGGACACCACGCTCAGATTGGCATTCAACACACTGGAATCCTCCTAATATGGGAAAAGAAAGAAGGGGAGAGAGGGGAAGAACACTGGCCTTCAGAAAAAAAGGTTGATCTTGAGACCCCGGAAGTCTTTTCACAGTTCCTGTGATGCTCTCCTGTATGAATAACGTGCATAAGTACTAAACAAGCAAGACCTAATATGCAGAAAGACTACATTTGCCTTGGGGCTGCCCAGGGTGAGGGGAAATGCACTGGCCTTCACCACCAGCCAGGTGACCCAACGGTGTTCAGAAACTGTTCAGAGGGGTAGCAAGGGCTTTCAGAGCCCGGGGCAAAAGACAGTTTTTGCGCCCCTCCCCAACAAGGTGTGAATCATAAGGGGGGTTGCTGCGCATCAGGTAATGGGCCGCGGTGGTGGCCATGGTTTTTAAAACCTTCCCCCCTCTTCCCCACGCCCCAGGCTCCAGCTGATTGGCGCTGGGGTGGGGGAGAAAAATCTTTTGTTGGGGGTGGGGGTGGGGAAATAAAGGTTTTTCTCCCCACCCCAGCGCTAATCAGCTGGAGTCCCCGGCATGTACTGCGATATAGTGGGACTGCAGTACATAAACTGCGAAATGGCAGGGGGTTACTGTACCGTCATCCACATCTGCATTATTCAAACAAAAGCACCACTATGGGGGAATCAGTCCCACTCAAGATGGCTGCCAATGCCCACTTACTGTTCACTGCTTTGTTCTGGCTTTTTATCCCACTGCTTTATTTCTATCTTTTCCTCCCACGTCCTTCCCTTTGGGTGTCTGTATTCTAACCTAAAGTAAGCAGCACCGTCAGACCTTAACCAAGATAAAAATACAACCCACTTTTGCAATCTAGCTGTCAGATTGTTTTAAGGACAATTCTGAAGCAAACAGGAACGAGAAGATTGAAAAAATCAGGGATGGGTGGGTTGCTCATCTGGATGAAAAGGAAAACTGGGTAGAGAGAAGCTAAAGAAAAGAAGTGTGCTCTTCTCAAATGTTGATAATGGTAGAAGATGGGAAGGCTGGAGTACAGCTGTCTGTCTTTCTGAGGGGTTAAGGAGGGACTTACTACTTCTGGGTATTCTCTATTTTGAAAACCCTGGAAAGGATTGAGCAGGAAGAAAGAGAACGAGGCATGTGGACCTGAAGGACCGCCTCCTTCCATATGAACCTACCCGGCAATTAAGATCTAGTCAGGGGGCCCTCCTGAAAGAGCCATCCCTTAAGGAGGTGAAGGGGATGGCTTGCAGGAATAGAGCTTTTTCAGCAACTGCCCCCAGACTTTGGAATGCCCTCCCAAATGAGACTCGCCTGGCACCGACATTGATATCATTTCAGTGCCAGGTAAAAACCTTCCTATTCCAAAAGTTTTTTAACTAATGATTGTGGGTCCTGATGGCAATTTTAGTGGTGTTTTTAATGTATCGTATTTATTTATTGCATTTACATGTTTTTATTATTCTAATTATATTGTATTTTGATGTTTTAATTGTCCATTTTGATTGTGAGCCGCCCAGAGACCTTTGGGTAGTGGGCGGCATACAAGCTATATAAATAAATAAAAATAAATAAAATGTGGAAGTGTCCACCACAAGGCATCAGAGTCCGATACATATTCACTGCCTCAGGTCAAACAGAAGAGTTATAATAGATGAAACACGTCCTGATCATGTGGACTAAACAGGCGCGCTCACTAAGGGTGGCCACACCCATTGAGGCACGGAAATCGCTCACATGTAACCGGGCCTTCTCTGTGGTGGGCCCTACGCTGTGGAATCATCTCCCTAGTGAGCTGCGCCTAGCAGAGTCCCTGCCCGCCTTTAAAAAGGCCTTGAAAACCCACCTCTTCAAAGAGGCACATGACGACCTTTTTTGTTTATTTTTTTTTTTTTTTGCTGCCCATGTCATCTGCTGTGGAGGGTTTTGTCCCTTCTACTTTATTATTACTTGCGTTTTGTTTTGGGGGTTTTTTTTTTGTCTTTTGCTTTCTTGTTTTAATTGTAAACCACCCAGAGATCCATCCGGAAGATGGGCGGTATAGAAATATAACACACACACACACACACACACACACAAATTAACAGAGAAAGTTGTCTTTGTTGTAGTTGCTTTTCAGTATTTATTATTTAGGCATCCCTGCACATACACTTTGGAACCTCAACTTTCCACTTGGAGCTGTAAGAGAGCAACTGTTTCGTTAGTCAACGAGACTCACTTTGCCTATATATTACGTGTGTGCCTTAGAGATGTGCTACTTTCAAAGGCAATAAATTTTATTCTTATAAAACTTTGTATTACTAAGATTCACTCGGTGCCCCGTTTTGTGACAGCCAGTAAAGCAAACACAACAGCTAGGCGGAAAAGCCATCCTTTCCCAACGGGGAAACCATAGACTGGAACCGATTTGACAGCACGCAGTTATTAATAAGGCCGGAGCTCCTCCTGACATGAAATTGAAGAGATGAAGCCGCAGCACTTCATCCGAAGTAAGTTCAAACAGGGCTTGAAGATGTAACAAATAGATCCTTATCACTTTAGGCTTACAACTGAGTCAACTAACAGCAGTACTCTAAAGTCTTAGGCAGTCTTAGGCAGAAAAGTATTTCCTAGTCCTGCTATTGGAAACCTTTAAGGCAGTGATGATCAACCATGAATCCCTGATTTTCAGGTACAGTCCTCGATTGTTGACTTGCAGCATCCATAACATATTTTCTGTACAGATGGGGCTTTCCTTGATTAGAAAGAAGATATTCCATTTGATATATAGAACACTCACTCACTCACTCACTCACTTACTTACTTACTTACTTACTTACTTACTTACTTACTTACTTACTTACTTACTTACTTACTTACTTACTTACCGCCTACTGGTGAGATGGGTACAGTCTCAGAACTTGTGGGTGCTCGTACATTGCTGGGATTGGCCATGGTCTCCTGTGATTTCAAACTACTTACAGGAGAGTCAGCCCGTAGTGTCTTGCTCTCATGGACGTCTGCAGAAAATATTTGGAAAACACATCTCAAGCAACGCACCATTATGAAGATATATGATTTATTCTATTTATTTATTTCACATTATTTATATATTTCAACAGAAATTTCTCTTTTGGCCTCCTCATGCTGATGCACTAATAGCAGCTGACTAGCAGCTCACAGTACGATCTAAAATAACATATTGACTGAAGATACAGTATAGAAATAGAAAAGGCAAAAATAACAAATGGTATATCATTGTATGTTGTGAACCACCCAAAATAGTGTGTGGCAGTAATGGGAAGTGTATCAATTAAATAAACTAACATCTTTTAAAAAGCCAGATACTGTACAGCAAATGGCTCTCTGAGTGTTCCTCCTAGCACAACTCAGGGAGAAAGCCAGGTTGGCAAGCAAGATGGAAGCAATGGTGTGAGGTTTCTGGTCTGGGAACATAGACAAGGGGCCACACGCAGAAAGCTGTTATTTGCTGTTACCGGACTAGCAAGAAAAGAGGTTTCATGGGGTGAGTCAAGGCCAAATGGTTTACAAATGGACTCAGGTGGCCCATTTGCTGCCGGGACTGGGCTGAAGGCTTTGTCCCAAGTCCAGCTCAATGAAGCCAAGGGCTGAGAAGATGGTCTCTCTGGGCGCTTTTACACGACCCCTAAAATCCGAGGCAAAGGGCTCCCAGATCCGGAGCTTAAAAATGTTTTCCCACCAGCTCCGGACTTTAAAAAATAGAATGTGGAGGGGTGGGAACACAGGAAGAACGACAAACCCCCACGATCTCTGGTCTGGATTTAAGTTGCCAGCGGATTTTAGAGGTCGTGTAAAAGCGCCCTCTGACACTTCCAAGCCTATCCTGTACAGAAAGACATGAGAGATGCCTTCTAGGATGTCAGAGAACGTCCCCCAACTCCCCGAAGTCTGATGCTGAACAAAACAGGCAATTATCCTGTAGCAGTGATGCCCAGCCTTGGGTCCCGGATGTGCTTGGACTACAACTCCCTGAAATCATGGCAAACACAGCGAGCAGTGAAGGCTACAGGAAGCTTCAACCCAAGAACATGTAGGGATCCAAAGTTGGGAACCACTTGTCTCTAGCTTTAGTAACTGTATGAAATGAAATATGCCTTAAGAACCTAAGAAGAGCCACGCTGGTTCAGGCCAAAGGCCCATCTAGTCCAGCTTCCTGGATCTCACAGGGGCCCCACCAAATGTGTCTGGGAGCACACGAGACTAGATCTCTGTCTCCTGATACCACTCCCCTGCATCTGGCCCTTGAAGTACCCCAGTTTTAAGCCTGGAGATGACACGTCTCCCTCGTGGTTTGCAACCTGGGATGGACTTTTCCTCCAGGAATCTCTGTCCCATCCCCCTTTGAAGGCATCCAGGCCAGATGCCGTCACCACCTCCTGTGGCAGGGATTAGTTAAGTAATATATTTGTTTATTTGATTTATATACCGCGACCATCTAACAGAAAGCTATTCTGGGTTGTTTACAAACATAATCAAAATGCAATAAAAGACATTATAGAACTTAAAATAGTAAATAAACAGAATAGTCAATCTTTCATCCTAGAATAAATTAAAACTTAATGGGAAAGGGATTATTTCTTTGTAGGTGAGCGGATGGAAGCATGTGCACGCACATGTTTGTTTGTCTGACTGCATAGTAATTTTTTGTTTGCTGAAAACTATAATTTTGTTATTGTGAGGGAGTCTTTGGGAACACTGGAGTGAGTTTCTCTTTTGGCTACAGACTACAGTATTTTTTGGCACATTTTACCTACAGCAAGAGGATTTATTTTATTTATTATATTTATACCCCACCCATCTGGCCACTCTGGGTTCAACCATTTCATCTGTTTCTATGTATGTATCATCTTTAATGGCATTATCTGTTGTTTATATCTTTACAGCTTGTAATGAAGTTTTTTTTACTCAACTGCTTATAAGAGTACTATTTGTTTACGAACAATCATTAAACCAATTCTATTCAGCACTAGATGTCTTGTCCTGTTCTTTTAGCTGGTTGGAAGCTGTTCTTCTCTGTGCTATCCCATCCAGCATGTGCCATAGAGAGAGGAGAAGGAAATCTATATGCAATGGCTAGGAAGAAGAATCTGCATTGGAATTCCTAGAAATTCCCTTTTTTACGGGTTTCGGGCAAAATCAATGCACCGCCCTGCTTCTTAGCCATCAGGCTGTGTCCTCCTGGAGAAGTCATCTGCTGTAAGTCAGATAACTTTATTCTGTCTTGCATATAAAGTATTGTGTAGCTGAAGCTGTGTTGATACTGTATTGAATACCATGTAAATAACTGCACTTAATATACTGCACAAAGCTTTGTTTATACACACTCTCTGTGTCAATGTCATTGTCTATTCCTACACATCTTTAACTCTGCTTAAACACAAGAATTCTACATTTCTAAGTTGGAAAATCTTGACACTCATGACCTGGGGTACAATTCCAAGCAGCCAGCTCAAGATGGACTCAGCCTTCGGTTAGGGATTTACAGTGGTGTAACTAACAATTGTATGTAAGTTGTTAAAGAGTTGGAACTCTGGTCAAAGTAGTCAGGGATCAGCTGACTAGAATATGCAATTACAGTAACTATGTATAAAGTGAAGCAATGTCTAGTGGTCTTTGAGCAGATTGTGTAGCCAGTGTGGGCAACTGGTACGGCTGCTTTGTGTTGCTGCTGTTAGAGATGGAAGATGTCCGTGTCTACAGCCACAATAGAAGGAATGCTGTTCAGCTGTATACCAAGAATTGTAAGCTTTTACTTTGCCAGTTATTTTGTTTTGTAAATACAAGTCTTCAAGCTAATTCTTTTGTTGAATAAACTCTGCCAAAATCCATAACACCTTCCATTCTTCCAAGGTCAGTAAAATGAGTACCAAGCTTGCGGGGGGGGGAGAGGAAATATGGAGCCTGCCTAATTAGTTGTACCCCCACCCGGGAGTTTATATAAAGCAGCACGCTTCAAGAAGGGGTTTCTGTTTGGGAAAGTGTCTTCTGTTGCACTGGCTGATCCTGCAGAATCGTACTGCACAATATCTGCACATTAATAATGGCAATCATCCACCTGGTGACATTGGTATACCAATGTTTGGAGGAGCCCCATGGCGCAGTGGTTAAATGCCTGTCCTGCAGGTAAAACTGTGCTCACGACCTGGGGTTCAATCCCTGGTAGCTGGCTCATGGTTGACTCAGCCTTCCATCCTTCCGAGGTCGGTAAAATGAGCACCCAACTTGCTGGGGTGGGTTGGGGGTGGGCAATGTGTAGCCTGCAGACTGTAATTAAAAATTGTAAACCGCCCAGAGACTACTTGAAGTGGTATGGGGCGGTATAGAAGCAGAACGCTTTTTTTGCATTTGACGCATCATCCGACAGAAATAATAAAAAACATATTATCTGCCAGGGAGTCATAGTGGTGCTTCCCAGACATGTCAGCACGAACATTCAAAGGGAAAAGGTGTCTCAAAGCTGGGGTTCCTTTACCCTGAGTTTTGCTTTCTTTCCCAGTGTGGTCGGAGCCCTCCATGCCAGTGGAGCCTCCCTCCGGGGCTGTCGACGGAGGTTCCTCGATTTCGCAGGGGCCGCTCATTCCAGTCAGCTCTTCGCACACCTGTCTGAATCGCTCCTTGTGATGCGGACGCACAAACATAGAGAACCCTGAAAGCAGAGACAATGACCGTAAGATGGGCGAGCTAAGGCTAGGTAGTTATGCTGCTATCATGGGCTGTCACATCCCCTCTGACGTTTGGAGACTCCATGAAGGAGAAACCTCCGAATCGCAAGCTCAAGGTTCACTCAGCCTTCCATCCTTCCGAGGTCGGTAAAATGAGTACCCAGCTTGTTGGGGGGGGGCAATGTGTAGCCTGCACACTGTAATTAAAATTGTAAACTGCCCAGAGACTACTTAAAGTGGTATGGGGCGGTATATAAGCAGAACACTTTACTATCATGGATAGCCCTGGACGGTTCTTGCAACTTAAGGACACGGCTTCCTTTAGTGAGTCCATCCATTTGATATTTGGTCTCCCTCCTTTCATACTGTCTTCCAGGAAAGCTTCCTATTCCTCACCTATCCAGTAGCCACATGGTCTAGGTCATGGAATAACAGAATTGTGGAGTTGGAAGGGGCCATCGAGTCTAACCCCCTGCTCTATGCAGGAATATGAACGCAAGCAGATCAGGCAGATGGTTGTGGCTTCAGGGGACGAGTGAAGGGAACGATGGAGAAGGCACAAGACAAAGGGTGCCGCCACCGCTGCCAACCACCTCTGCCAATGAGAATGCCACAAGAAGGAACAGAGGTAGGTGGAGGATCCAAGAAAAATGCCATCATGTGATGGAACAAGTGAAAAACTCCTTTCAGAGAAGAACCAAGCTGTGAATTTTCCAACTTTTCTACTTGTAGGAGGGAAGCAAGGAATGGATTAACCCCCACACTCTTGTCTCTAGAAAGCAGATGTTGGGTTACAAAGGGTGCAGAATGCTTAGGAACTGCTAAATTGTCTTTACAAGCAACATTAGGGCCTGAGGTTTTGCCCAGAAGAAAAGGAATTGGCAGAGAGTTAATGAAATACAGTGGTACCTTGTATAAAGGAATTAATTCATTCCAAATGAAATTATGTCAAGCAAATTTTCCTTTATACAAATTTCCCATAGGAATGCATTGAAAATGGAGTAATCCCATTTTTATGTTGTACGGATTTGCCCCATAGGCAATTCTGTTAAGCAAATTTCCCCCATCTCCAGAATATTTTATGTTGTACAAATTTTATGTTATACAAACTGTTTGTTATACAAGGATCCACTGTAAATATCTCCAGAAGTCCCTGACCTTTGGGTAGTGGGCGGCATACAAGCCATATAAATAAATAAAATAAATGCAAACCCAAACTACTCTGGGACCACCCAGCAAGCCACCACTATTTCTCCAAAACAAACTATTTGTAGTGTTTGGCTGCTCTTCTGTAACTATGAGCCAGAATTCTTGAAAAACCCACTGCTGGCAAGAGCAGAAAGTCTGATGGCATCATTTTTATGTCTGTGTCTGCGTCCCATTGGAACTAGTTTGGTGCCAGTGCAGAATCGATACTCGGAGCTGCTGCCAGTACAGTCACAATGGTGTCCACCCACCCTTTGGCAGGAGAGGAAAAAGAACGAGAAGAACGTGGCTTGCATCGCCACTCAGATTGCTGCCACTTGCCAAACACGAAACAAAGCACACAACCCCTTGAAAATGTTCTGGCAGGTGTTCTAGTCAAATCTGGAGTGATTTGCTCTATTAATGACTTTGAGTAGAACATTCATATAGAAAACTGCAGAAATAATATGCTCTTTGGGTGGAAAGACCCCACCCCCACAAAAACCCTGAGCGCAGGGGAAAATCCCCTTGGTCTCGCAGGCAACCTCAACCGAGCTGAGACTTGATGTCTCTAATTAAACACAAAAGGAAGTCAACTACAGAAGGGAGTCAACCTCTGAAGGCACCGATCTCCCTAGACTAGCCTACACAGGTTTTTCCCAGGTGGGAGGGGGGGTTTCCTTTGTCCCTGCTCAGTAAGAATGCAAGAGAGGCTGCCTGCCGACCGTGCAACACTCCCCCCTCAGGTTGGCTCTTTTCGGTCTTTTAGACTGCAAGCCATGTCCCCCCTCCTTCTAGGCAAGGTCTTTTAGAAATGAACATGACAAGGCACATATGTCTGTGAAGATTCTCAGTCATCCAGCTGAGTTTATCTGGAAGTTGAGTCATGGCTACTGGACTTTTTTTTGAGAGATAGAAACGTTTCGCTGTTCATCCAAACAGCTTCATTGGTCTGCGATGAAGCTGTTTGGATGAACAGCGAAACGTTTCTGGGCCTTTTTACACGACCCCTAAGATCCGCTGGCCACTTAAATTCGGACCAGAGATCTTAGGGGATCGTCGCTCTTCCTCTGTCCCCACCCCCCTCCGCACTTCCTGGTTGCTGGCTGCGTGAGGGGAGGGAGAAAAAGAGAAAGAAAAGCATGCCGCTCACCTCGTTCTGCCTCTCGTCTCTGTAAAAGTAGCTCTTAAAGGGGCGGGAGCCAAAAAGCAGCAAACAGAAGCGAGGAGAGCCCCGCACTCACTGTTGCACCGCATCAAAGATTTTTCACCTCCAAAGAGAAGGTACAAGAAAAGTGTGCTGGGTCACGCTAAAGTGGGCGGGGTCGCACTTAATTGTCTGCAAACTCCGGAGCTGGTGGGGAAACATTTTTAAGCTCCGGAGCTTGCAGCCATTTGCAGCGGAGCTTAGGGGTCGTGTATAAACGCCCTCTCTCTCTCAAAAAAGAAGTCCAGTAGCCATGACTCAACTTCCAGATGACAAGGCACAATTGCAGGATGCGGTAGTTTTTGCTTCTCGCATGAGTCATCACTCTTCTTAATGTTTTTATTAGAGTTTTAAAAATACTCTTATACTCGTAAGGGATATGCTCCATCAGAAGAATCAATTCAGTTATGGAAGGAGATGGGATGTATAAGATAAAACATGTAAATGTAGTAAATGTAATGTTATATAATGTTATACAATGTATTGTTATGTATTCCTGAGGACGGAGGGTAAAGTGTTCTGCTTATATACCGCCCCATACCACTTCAAGTAGTCTCTGGGTGGTTTACAGTTTTAATTACAGCAGGCATGTCCAAACTTCGGCCCTCTAGATGTTTTGGGCCACAATTCCCACATTCCTTTGCCACTGGAATGGACTGGATTGTAAATGGATTGTAAGCTTCCTAACAGAAAGAAAGCAGCAGGTGAAGTTAGGTAAAATTATATCAGATATTAGCAAGGTTAGCATAGGACCCCTCAGGGCGGTGTGCTTTCTCCATTTCTTTTTTCCTTATATACTAATGATTGCACCTCAAAGGATTCCTCTGTTAAAATAATGAAGTTTGCAGATGACACTACAGTGATTGGCCTCATTTGAGACAATGATGAATCTGCCTATAGGCAAGAGATTGAACAACTAGTTTTATGGTGTACTCAAAATAATCTTGAATTAAACACATGCAAAACTGTTGAAATGGTGGTGGATTTTAGGAGGACTCATTCTATACAGCCACCTCTTATGATATCAAATAAGTGTCAATAGTGGAGTCCTTTAAATTTTTAGGTACTATTATATCTCAAGATTTAAAATGGTCATCTAATATTGAAAGTATTATTAAGAAAGCACAACAAATAATGTTTTTTTCTGCGTCAACTTAGGAAGTTCAGACTGCCAAAAGAACTGTTGATTCAATTCTATAGAGGTGTTACTGAATCTATCATCTGTTCCTCTATAACTGTCTGGTTTAGTTCTGTAACTAAGCAGGACTGATATAGACTTCAAAGGATAATTGGAACTGCAGAAAAAATTATTGCTACTAATCTGCCATCTATTGTGGAATTGTATACCACACAAGCTAAAAAAGACTGCGATGAAAATATATACAGATTCCACACATCCTGGACATAACCTGTTTCAATTGTTACCCTCAGGGCGACGTTTTAGGGCATTGCATACTAGGACAACTAGATATAAAGATAGTTTCTTTCCAAGTGCTATCAAACTGTTGAATAATTAATTTTTACTTCTCTTCTTCCTTTTAAATAATAGGTTATATGGTATTATTGTACTGTGTTTTTATTGTTGACTATCTGATTCTTATATTTCCTTTTATATCGAGAGCATATTTTACCAAAACAAATTCTGGGTGTGTCCAACCACACTTGGCCCATAAAAGTATTATGATTCTGATTCTGGAAATTCAGGCTTGGAAATCTGGGAGTTGTGGTCCAAAACATCAACTGGGCCAAAGTTTGGACATGCCTGAATTACAGTAATGCAGGCTACACATTACCCTCACACTACCCCCAGCAAGCAGGGTACTCATTTTACCGACCTCGGAAGGATGGAAGGCTGAGTCAACCTTGAGCCGGCCACCTGGGATTGAACCCCCAGGTCGTGAGCACAATTTTACCTGCAGGACAGGCATGTAACCAATGCGCCACGGGACTCAGTAATTTTGCACAAATGTGTTGGGGAATATATATGTGCTGTTTAATTTTTATAATAATAAAATATTTTTAAAAATTCTCTAATACTGTACACTTAATTGTTTATAACTTTTTTACTATGCTTTAACATGCTTTGTTTTCACTGCCTGTGAGCCACCTTTTGCCTATATTGAAAGAAAGGTGGCACAGAAATTAACCAAGGCAGCAAACAAACAAGGGGAAGTTTGACAATTTGCAGAAATCTGGCGAAATATTATCCAGTGCACCAAGGATGATTCTGCTTGACTACACATGGTTTGCTGGGGCAGCTTTCTTTGGCACTGCAAAAGTGCGAACAAGATTTTTACATATATTTTTAAAAATGGATCAGTTGTTTCTCCATGAAGGATGTTTAATCAGTTGCCCTCCCACCAAGGCAGCTGATGTTCCTACATGTGGCCGTGTTCTCCTTCCAAAAGAGAAACTTTGTACTGTTGGCAATATTGGGAAAACTCCAGTGAAAAGTTGGCCAACTTTTAACCTTAGGTCCAGAGGCACCACAAAAAAGGGGAAATATGGCTGAGTGGATAATGTCATGTTTAATTTTGTCATTAACAGTCTGTTCTTTTCAACAAAAATATCTTTTTCCTTTTAAATCGGGCATTCAAGTTGCATTATCCTCACATGTACATAAGAACATAAGAAGAGCCATGCTGGATCAGGCCAAAGGCCCATCTACTCCAGCTTCCTGTATCTCACGGTGGCCCCACCAGATGCATCTGGGAGCGCATGAGACTAGATATCTGTCTCCTGAGACCACTCCCCTGCATCTGGCCCTTGAAGTACCCCGGTTTTAAGCCTGGAGATGATACATCTCCATCAAGGTTTGTCACCTGTGATGGACTTTTCCTCCAGGAATCTCTCCAATCCCCTTTTGAAGGCACCCAGGCCAGATGCCATCACCACATCCTGTGGCAGGGAGTTCCACAGGCTAACAACACGCTGGGTAAAAAAATATTTTCTTTTGTCTGTTCTTACTCTCCCAGCCCTCAATTTAAGCATATGTCCCCTAGTTCTGGTATTTAGTGAGAGGGAGAAGAGCTTCCCTCTATCCATTATTTTGTACGTCTCAATCATATCCCCTTTTCTTTTCCCCGGCAGCATCTATCTCCTATCCACGGTAATAATCACCACGGCATCCCAACTTTCTTGGTAGTTTTATGTATTTGCTGCTACCATGGACTTGTTGATGTTACAAACACCCTGGCAAATTAAAGGGGCTTTTTACTATTTGTAAACTAAATTTAGAACTTCCAGTGCTACAGCCTCTAGCACTATCCACTGCAAGTTTGATAGCGATGTCAAAGTGCTCATGGGAGCTCTTCAGGCGCAAGTGCACTGACATATAATACACAGGAAATGCTAAGGGACAGTTTGATTCAGACAGTTTGATTGGCATGGTTTTCCACTGCCCATATGATTTAGAAGCTGATGTGACTCAGTACAGACTTGCCCCCCACAATCCAAAGGTTTTTTTTCTGCCACCACTAGACAATACGGTAGGACCTCCATATCCACGGATTCATTATCCACTGATTCAGTTATCCATGGTTTGAAGAAAAAAATAAATTAAGTAATTCAGCAGCCGCAAAGCCAGCTACTGTCACAGACAGCAGATGTAAAACAAACTGCTCTCATAAAACAGCAGTGTAAAGCAAGCTACTGTCACAACCAGCAGCCAGAAAGCAGGCTACTGTCTCAAAACTGCAGCCAGAAAGCAAGCTACTGTCATGAAACAGCACTTCTGGTGGAGGTGGTGGCGTTCTCTCTTATCCACGGATTTCATTACCCACGGGTAGGCCTGGAACCAATCTCCAGCGGATACCGGGGTCCTACTGTACATCCATTCACATAGGTTCAGGTGGTGTGAGCTCTCAAACCGATGCAGGAAAGTGTGAGCTTTACTGCTTTGAGCACCTTTCCCCTCACGTCTTGCCTCATGAGGGGAACAAGCTGTGTGTGGAAACACAAAGCAGAAAAACCACTGTGGCATAATATACGCTCTCCAAGAAATTCTTACAGCCAAAATCTTTTAGCCAAAAAAACCAAACAAACCCAGTCCTTTCAGTTGTTTTTCCTTCCATTTATAGCTGAGAAATAAAACGTTGCCTTGGGCATGAGGGATGGGGATAAGCTCTCTGGGTGGTGCAAGGCATTATGGGCTTCGTAGTTTCCTGAGAGGTATCTTGTATGGAGCATAATGGGCAGAGACACAAGTAGGCTCCAAATGCCTTGTGACTCCCAGACAGTTTAGCTCTGCCCAACCAGCCCCTCTCCCTTCATCAAGTCCAAGAGAACACCTGAAAAGCCCAACTTTTACTCAACGCAAGGAGGAAACATCCCATGAGGGGAAAAATACCAAAGCCTCCACAGGATGGTCTCTTGCATAGCTGGACTGAACAGGTTGATGACCTATGAGTTGTAGCAAAACCTGCCTCCAAATAGCACACCTCTAAAAACATCCGAGAGGAGGCGTGCACACCCCAACACCACACTTTCCTTCTGCACCTTCTTCTCTGGCATTCTGTGTAACTGCTCAGAGCCTCTTGTCTAGAAGGTATCAAGCCTACAGCAGCAAAGTATGGCTATCTGGCTGCCACACGAAGCTTTACACACTCCTCTAGTGCTGGGTAACCCTGCAGCATGTCTACACCGGGAGTGATTCAATACCCCCAGTCACTCACAAGGCATGGGCCCAGTGAGATGACTTGCCTCCCAAGGTGGCTATTTAAAAGGAGCCCATGTTAGGGCAGTGAAAGATGCAAGGACCCCCGAGATGGCTTTCTCAGTAGGTGGCTGAATTCGGCTCATGGTACCCTACAACTGACTCGTTAATTTCTTATTACCCAGGCTTTACTTGTCCTAAATAAAAGAAATGCACAAAACCAGGAATCATATATGGTTGAATACCTTCTGATAGGTTTCTTTCTTTCTATCTATCTCTCTTTTTTTGGTCACAGCAAAGGTCAGCCATGGCTGCTGTGCCGGGGAGCAACTACAATAACGTAGTTGGGCAACTGGGAACAGTGTCTCAGGCTTAAGCCTGTCGACGGGGAGAACACAACGGAACGGCCAGCGAAGCCCCTGCATGACAAAAAGACGTCAGGTACTTGCTTTGTAGCAGATGGAAGTGTTCTGTCTTTTCTGTGGTGAGGGCGGCCACTACAGACACCATGGCCTCATAGTTGTCGGTCTTCTTATATGTGGAGAGGGCAGAACAGAAGGCGCTGAAGCTGTTCTCGTCCAGAGACTTCTTGAGGTCGCTCAGGTAGGCTGACCGGATTCTCTGACTGTGGCTCTCCTTTATGGAGCTGGATGGCTTTTTAAAAGGCTCGCCGGTTTCACAGGCATGGTTTTCTCCTAAGAAAAAGCAGAAATCAGGGCACGCAAAGACACAGTGGAGGCAAGCAGCTCACCCAAGCTGACCACTGAGCCTCGTGGCGCAGGGGTTAAATGCCTGCAACTGCAGGTAAAACTGTGCTCACGACCTGGGTTCAATCCCTGGTAGCAGGCTCAAGGTTCACTCAGCCTTCCATCCTTTCGAGGTCAGTAAAATGAGTACCCAGCTTGCTGGGGGGGGGGCAATGTGTAGCCTGCACATTGAAATTAAAAAAATTGTAAACCGCCCAGAGACGACTTGTAGTGGTATGGGGCGGTATATATAAGCAGAACACTTTTGGGTCCTTTTAATGAGAAAAGCAGGGTAAAAATATTTTAAGTTAAAGGTAAAGGTAAAGGTTCCCCCTGCTCATGCGTGCTAGTCGTGTCCGACTCTAGGGGCAGTACTCATCTCCGTATTCAAGCCGAAGAGCCAGTGTTGTGCAAGTCCATGGCCACGTGGCCGGCATGGCTGCAAGGAAACATTGTTTTTACCTTCTCACTTTTTACAGTAGTATCTATTTATCTACTTGCATTTACATGTTTACAAACTGCTAGGTTGGCAGGAGCTGGGGTTATCAGTGGGAGTTCGCTCCACTGCATGGCACTTGGGATACAAACCGCTGAGCTGCTGACTTTGCAGCCAGCAGTTTTTGGAAGCCTTAGTCCACGAGCCATCACAGCCCCAGGAATACCAGAGGCTACAGTATATTGGGAAGGGGCTTCATCAGAGTTGTGGAACCCACAAGCTTCAGTCCCTGGTGCCTTTGTTTTAAGAAAAGAACAGCTTTCTCGCATGGAAAAACAATACCAGAAGCTAGATTTTTGTTCAATGTGAATTTCTGAGCTCTTCTCCGGCTATTCCAACCATTTCCTTCTTAGATCGGCTCCTTGCTTAATCTGCCCTGAGGTGCTCCTCTGCCTCTGCAGTTTTTAACTGACATCCAGATTAGTTGGAACTCTGTAAGGAATGTATGTGTTGGCCATGATCTCATCTCTCCCTTACTGGAGCAAACTCTTGTAAAGGAACTTAAGGGGTTCTGTTCACACTCAGACCCCCAACACATCTGGATGTGGGGGGGGGGACAAGGACGTCATTGTCTAGAACAGTGGTTCTCAACCTGTGGGTCCCCAGATGTTCCTGGACTGCAACTCCCAGAAATTCCTTCTAGCACAGCGAGTGGTGGTGGCTTCTGGGAGTTGCTGTCCAGGAACATCTGGGGACCAACAGGTTGAGAACCACTGGTCTAGAAGATGTGGAAGAAGGTGTCTCTTTTCCCCAACTCTGGGAGAGGCAACCTCTCTATTCCTCTTACTCTGCTCTGCCCCTCCTCTCCAGATGTTTCTCTCACTAACACAGCTGCACTGCCAGCAATACTATTTATATTGCGACTTCTCTTGGAACTGGGAGGGAGGTTGCTATTGAGGGAAAAAAAGTTTTCCTGGGGGGAAAAGTAGTCATTCTAATTCCACAGTGGTGAACCATAAATAAAATGTAACAAAACAGAGAATATCCAGAAGTTGAGTCATGGCAACTGGACTTCTTGTGAGATCGAAACGTTCCACTACTCATCCAAGTCGCTTTGTCAGTATACTTTGTCAAAGTTATGAATGACAATCTTCACAGAACAAAGAATAAGAATACTAATTTCTTCCTTAAAAACAAGCAAACCTTTTCTCTTTTACACAAGATCAAGACACATCATGACATAGTTTCATTCCCTGAGAGCTGCTCATGCATGCATAAAACATCTGACATTTTTAGAACGAGTTCTAACTTTCATAACTACATAAAAGGTCAGGGTGGTCAGAATAACCAGTAGCTGAACACTTACAAGCACTTTCTTTATAAGTATCAATATTTTGGACTGCGCAGGGATGATGGCATGTACAACACTTCTTTCATCGGGCATCTTACTCACACGACATTCAGGAATTTGAAAACTTCTACCTGAATCTTCCTTGTTACTATTGATTCATTGTTTGTTCTAGCCAAACGTACCTGTGGCATCTGACGCAGAAGTTAGGTGGGATCCTCCTTTGTTCAAGTGCTGCTCAGAGTCAAGCTGATTGGCAGAACTCTCTAAACAAGAGGTTTGTTTCCCATATTCCTTCTCTACGATCAAAGGGAACAGACCCAGACACTCATTAACTGAAGGTAAGGGAGCTTTGCTCAGAGTCCTATAACATATTTATGGCCTTGATTTCCTGCTGAGTTGCTTCCGACTTAGGGTGACCCTATGAATTAAGGACCACCAAAATGTCCAGTTCTTAAAAGCCCTGGTGGGCTCTTGCAAACTTGGGGCCATGGCTTCCTTTTCTTAGTCAATCCATCTTATAATCAGTTTTCCTTCTTTTCCTACTGCTTTCAACTCCCCCCAGTGTTACTGTTTCTTCCAGTGATTCTTGTCTTTTCATGATAGGCTCAAGGCATGATGGCACCTCAATCTTAAATATTTTGTGTGTGTGTGTGTGTGTGTGTGTGTGTGTGTGTGTGTGTGTGTGTGTGTGTGTGTGTGTGTGTGCGCACGCGCACGCGCACATGTGTGTTGCATCGTTACAGTCGTGACCCCGTGTCCATGGAGTTTTCTTGGCAGAAATACTGGGGCGGTTTGCCAGTTCTTACTCCAGGTGCCTGCAGTACCTGGTATTCCCTGGTGGTCTCCCATCCAAGTACTGACCAGGGCCGACCCTGCTTAGCTTCCGGAATCAGGTGAGATCGGATGTGCTTGGGGTATCACTCCACTGAATCATACAACTGGTGTCCTACAGTAAATGCTTACAATCAGCTTAACTCCCAGCAGTTTGTTGCTAAAATGTATGCCAATGAAGTGGCATAACAAACAGGATTCTTGCCACCCAAAGAGGCAATTTCTCACATTAGTGTTAAGAAACACTAACTTGAGTGGGAAATACCCTTGCACAATGAGTATTTTCTTGTTTGAAAAATGATTTTGAAAAGCTATGATGTATAACATTGGTGCCAGCTTTCTGCAGGCAAAGGACCTTTTAAAAGATGTAAGCTGCCTTGGGTCCTTTTAAAGAGAAAGGCAGGATAAAATATTTTAAATAAAATGAATAATAATAATAATTCCCAAGGGATTGGCAGTATAGGGCTTCTTCCTCCACCCCAAGTCCTGAGGCTTGAAAAAAGTTTGATACAGAAAGAAAACCTTGGAGACCGCTGACATTATATTCATGACACTACAGAGTAGGCAAAGGAAATTCACCTTGGAGCACCCCTGTAAATGTTCGTTGATTGAACAGAAGGTCATGTGGCGCTTACCAGATTTTTTTCTGTTTCTTTGCAAACCCAGATACTCAACAGAGACCAGGCTGATAGATAAAAGCAGCAACATCTGAAAGATTCCTCCTAGAATCAACATGCTTCTGCCTTTATGAAACTCACTTATAATTGTGCCCCCTTCTCCGTTTGGCTTCGAAGGCCCCTGCAAACACTAGTGATGGCTGCAATAATCTGCCTCCACTAAGGTCTAGTGCAGTGACGGCAAACCTTTTAGAGACCACAGAACCATAGAATCTTAGAGTTGGAAGAGACCTCAAGGGCCATCTAGCCCAACCCCCTGCCATGCAGGAACCCCCATCACAACACCTCCGACAGATGGCCATCCAGCCTCTGCTTTAAAAACCTCCGAGTGCCCAAACCGTGATTCAAAATTCACTAATATTTTTTTTTTTTTGCAAAGTGCCAATACAGCAATTTAACCTGTCTGTGAAGGGGCGATGTCAGATGCCCACCGAAAGAGCTCTGAGTGCCACCTTTGGCACCCGTGCCATAGGTTCACACCACCATGGGTCTAATGAAACATTTTCCAGGACCTGCTTTTGCTTTGGGAGTCCAACTGCTAGGCATTGCCATCCTGACCAGAAATTTATTCAGAAAGACAGAAACTCCCACACGTCTGCCAGCTCCTTGAAGTATGACTCTTCTCACCCGCATTCTTGGCCAAGAGCAGTCTCTCCTCACGTAGAAGGCTGTGCTCTGGTTTATAACCGCAGCCCACTCCAGTTAGGGAACGGCAAGCGTCATCAAATTCCTTTTTGTGCTGTGGCCGAACAAACTGGTAAAATTCTGCCAAGGAAAAGGAAAAGGAATGATGACAGCCAGCGTGCTAATCGACCCAATCAAATTATTTTACAAGGGACATTATTTGGGGCACCACTTTCTCCCCAGGAATTTGCCCTCTGTGCCCCAGACGTTTCAATTTAAAACAACAACAAAAGTATTTATCCCAGTTTAATATCCCGAGTCATGGAATGGAAGAAGAAAATGGCCTCAGTTTTATGAATCTTCAGGGAGAGAGGCACCAGAAGAAAGTTCATGCTTTTATGTGTAGGTGGGACAAGGATTTTTACCACCCACAGCCCCACTAAAACCCTCAGTAACATGTTATTCTGGTTTAGAGGAACCAGACATGCTATGCTGAAGCTTTATTTGTTATGGTTGTGTTGTAAGCTGGAAACGCATTGGGGGGGGCTCAATGCAATGTTTTTCGCAGCAAGTTTCCCAGGATGCATTGAGTCCCCCGTGTTTTTCCAGCTTACAATTTTTTATTTTTTTTGCAATACGAAACATCCCAGAGAATGCATTAAATTCTTAAACCGAGGTATGCCTGTAAAATGCTGCTAAGAGGAAAGCCGTACCCTTTAAACAACGATACTAATTCTAGCAAGAAAAAGAACAGATGCTTCAAGGATATGTTCAGATGGCTGTAATACCTCGCAACAAGACATGCTTTTTCTGATCTTCGGCAAAAAGGACGCTCATTTGGGACAACATGGCACTGAAGTCATTTGTGTTCTTGTACTGCTGCAGGGCTCGGGAGAATGTGTCGAAGTTAAGCTGACTTAGGGACTGTTTCACTGTTGCAATGAAAGCTGAGGCCCTTGCCTTTTTGGGTTCAAAGGGATCCGGTACCTTTCCAGCCTGCTGCTATAGAAGAGAGAGGGAGGGGAGAGAGGGAGGGAGGGAGTGCAAGATCTGTGAGAAAACTCTTTCATAGACACCTCTTTCCGTGGATTGGGCTAATCTCAAACCTGTTCCGCAACAACCGATATAGGGAGGAAGACAGGCTGAGGATGCCCTTCAGAAAGCTACCAAGTAAAAGGAGCACTGGATTTATATCCAGCGTGTGTTGTAGGTCACTGTATCTCTGGCTCACGAGCAGCACTTAAATGATGGTACCACAGGGCACCACCTATCCACTACATGTGTGTGCCCCCCCCGTTTTTCTCCACTTCAGATGCTTATTATTATTAATAAACTGGATATTATCATTATTAAACTGGATACAGTCACCCTGCGCCATTTCGCGGATCAGGTACGGTGGTCCCACTACATCGCGGGATCGCAGTACCTGCACCTCGGGGCCGTGCGGGTGGGGGCGATCAGGTTGCTCCGCGCCCCCGTGCTCCTCTGAGAAGCCTTGGGGCTGCACAGGGGGCCATCGGGTCGCTCTGCACCACCCCCGCGCTCCTCTGAGAAGCCTCGGGGCCGCGAGGGTGGGGGGGCGCAATCTCCATTGAAATGCATTGAGTCAATGCATTTCAATGGAGAAATGCGGGTGGGGGCGGCGGGAGGTAAGATCCCACAACACCACCTGCGCGCGCCGCCCCAAGGCTTCTTGGACAGGCGCGCAATCGCCCCCCCACCCGCTTCCGCATATCGCGGATTTTCATGCATCGCGGGTGGGGTGGGTCCCTAACCCCCACAATCGGCCGGGGGGGGTGTTACTGTATATTAAAGCTTAAATGTGGCCACTTCCATGCACAAAACATGCAGCACTGCCATGAATGCTGGGCTGTCAAGACTCTCACATTCCCCAGTGAACCCCAAATCCCGACGAACTGTATAGTTCCAAGACACTGAGAAACAGATGCCTATGCTTTAGAGAAGAACTGGCTTGGATGGGGTGTTACCTAAAAATATTGCTAGCATTGACAATATCCAAAATCTTTAAAGAGCAGAATACGCAAAGCTGTCCTTTCCTTCTGTGCCCCGGAGCCACATACCAAAGGGGTCACAATCTTGATTTTTTCCGGCCTCCTTTTTGCCCATCCATGAGTTTTTTCTCATACTGAAGGGACAATGTTGACACACGTTTTGCCTGTAAAGACAAGAGATTTAACACAAAGTCCTCCCTTACTTTGGGATAATTTGTGGTAACAAAGGCAAAGTATTCTTTAACTGATACCATTCAAGGAAACACATGTTCTTATGTTCACGGACCCCCTTTACACCGATACCATTCACACACACACACACACACACAGGCCCCCTCAGAGAGAGAGAGAGAGAGAGAGAGAGAGAGAGAGAAATACTTCAGTATTGTATTTTCATTTCTGGGAAAATTATTTCCTTTTGTTTATGGGGCCTAAAAGCAAAGAAAGACACAGTAGGAGGTCTAGCAGGAACAGTGACGGCAGAAAGAATGGAATCTCGGGATTTCCCTCATTTCGAGGTCATGCATCAGGTGGTCAAAGTCTATCTTGTTTCCTCCTCAGGTCAGCTAACACTAATTAACTCAAGATGGCTGACAAGACGATGCAAACAAAAACTACCTCCCATCAACTTATTATCTTTAAAAAGGAGAGAGAAGTGCTGACGACAGTATTTTAGTAAACACAGGTCACATACTCCACAAATGTGAAATTGATTGTAAGTAGCAAACTCTAAGGGGCTTTAAGAACACTTGCAAAAATAATTATACAATTTGAAAGGCGTAACGTTTCCTTTTATAAACATTTCTAAAAGGAGCCCCTGGCTGTATTTGGATTACTGTTATCTGTAACAGAGGTTCAGTTTGCAGCCATAACAATGGGGTATTTTGCTTTTTCGAGTTCCTTATTCAGCTACTCTCTGTGTCAAAACCACAGAATCATGGAAATATAGGGGTTCCAAGGAACATCAATGCTAAATCCCAACTAAAGAGGAAAATCCACAGATCAAGTGTTGCCAGAGAATTCCACTGAAGGAGTCTACCACATTATAAGATAGCCTGTTATTCTGTGGAACAGCTCTGGCCATCTGGTTTTCTTCATGTTCACGTTCATCTGAAATCTCCTTTCTTGTAATTTTATCAGGCCAAAAAAAAAAAAAAAAAAAAAAAAAAGAAAAATAAAATTAAAGAAGAGATAAAACATTTTGGCACCTTAAATATTGCTTTATTTAAATGTGAGTTTTAGTGGACCAGGTCCCTTCCTCAGACATACGCTCACATTAAAAGGTAGCAGTTAGTCTTTAAGGTGCCATAACATTTTTTACCATCTTTAATTTTATTTTTTTGTTTGTTGTTTTTGACCTGATATGCTAACAGAGACTAACACAGCTACCTCTTATAACACTTTCCTGATCTTATAATACTTTCCCGGTAAAGGGCAGATTTGCCTTCTACTCTTTGGAGCAGCAGAAAACACGTTTGCGCCATCTTCTGTAGAGCGGCTTTTCAGAGATTTGACATATTGAAGGTGCCTTTCAAATGGTGTGTTTATACCTTTTCTTCTCCTGGCAAGCTGTCCTCCTCACTTGGCTCTCCTAAATTCTTCTCGTTGTTTTCCAGCGCATCCAAGAGACCAGTGGGCTGCCTTCTTGAGGAGATGGGAACCTGGTCATACTCTATGCACAGGCTGGGCACTCCATTATCTGACAAAGGATGCATTAAGAACATTGAAAACGGACACGTGGGAAGGTGTACCTCACTTCTTTCAGGAACTTATCTAAACTAGGGTAGTTCTTGAAATTAATTGTGTTCAGGTCATACCATTGCAGGCTACTGGAAAACACGACTAAAGCAAAAGCAAAGTGTTCTGCTTATATACCGCCCCATACAACTTCAAGTACTCTCTGGGTGGTTTACAATTTAATCAAGCAGGCTACACATTGCTCCCCCCCCCAAGCAAGCTGGGTACTCATTTTACCGACCTCAGAAGGAAGGAAGGCTGAGTCAACCATGAGCCGGCTACCTGGGACTGAACCCCAGGTCGTGAGCACAGTTTTAGCTGCAGGACAGGCATCTAACCACTGCGACACAATAGGAATAGGAATCTTTATTGTCATTGCCCCCTTGCAGGAACAACGAAATTTTGTGGTTGCTATATTCAACTCATTTAAAACATTTCACATAGGCTCCAACACAATCCTTTGCCACCACTTCTGTTGATCTCCTCTCATAGAGAGCGATCTCCTATGCACAGAAGCACAAACGGCATGCGAAAGATGCCAGAGAATACTGCTTCTTCCCAATAAGGTCTAGCTTCCGGCCCTCTTTGTTGCTAGGCACCGAGGTGGCAGTATTCTTAGACCTGTTTTGAGATGCATTCACAATGAGAGAGTTGGGAAGAGGATGTTGTGCCAAGAAGGTAGTTTCTTCCCCGTGGGTACGGTAGAGATTGTCCGTACGCCGGGGCATCAGAGGGGTGGAAGCCAGCTTAGAAAGGCATGACTTAGCGCGTTTGAGCAGAGATGGAATAAAGCCCAGGCGCAAAGGTGGAGTCTTGTTCTTACTTAAATGGCCGAGACATTGCAGGATTCCTCTGCATCTGGCTGCTGGACCTGGAGATCCATCACTTTGGCCACTTTGTTGATCAGCCTGCAGTAAGCAGCATAATCCTCCTCCGGTGGAGGACCGGAATCTTCTGCTTCCTCGGAGTCCGCAGCCCTAAGGTGCCTCGGCGGAGAGTGGGAGGACTGTGCAGACTGGGAGTCCTCATACACGTCCGAGAGCAGAGATGTATCCATTGAGGCCGGGGTTGAGGAGCAGAGGCGTTACTCATGGCGTGGAGAGCGTGGCTGCTGTGTGGAGTCATGCCTAGATGCTGGTGACAGAGACCGTGACTGTGACCTGCCTGAAATGGCAGTAGAGGCGCGGCCCGAGCCCACGGTGGAAGAGTGGGCTTGAGAGGCATGGGCAGCTTCCCGGGCGTCCTTTTTAGCTCTCTTTGGGGTTGGAGACGCGGACCTTAAGCGCCGAGCTGGGAATCGGCGATGGTGCGGAGAGCCGTCATCCCCAAGGAGCAAGAGATCACTTGGATATAGTGCCTGTGGTGCTTGCGGTCCTTGGAGGGAAAGCGGAGCGTCGGCGGCGAGTCGGAGATCTGCTGCGTTCCCTGCCATTGGCGCCCGCATCGCGCTGATGATCAGAGCGCGAGCGGTGGGCGGAGCAGGTAGGGCTGAGCCGAGGGGCGGAGCGCCGGTCGGAGGTCGACGAGAGGGAGTCAGAATGGTAGACATAATAGGTGCGCCTGGTGCGATGGTGACGGTCCTCAGGCGACTTAGAACCCCTCGAGTCGACATGGGCTCTGGAGAGGCGGATCTTCTGCCGATGAGCCCTGGACGAAGAGGACCGGTAGACAGTCTCCACCTGGAGGCGCGGCGCGTGGGCTCCCCGCTCGGTGGAGGCATGGAGGGGCCGGTCTCTGTCGTGGTGGTGGGAGCCGCGGGAGTCCCCTGACGCTCGGGGGGGTGCGCTGCCTCACTTCAATCATTGTGTCCCTCGACTGGGACGTTGCTCCCCAGCTCCCCGAACGGCTGGAATTCGGGGAGAGCGATGGTCTCCGCGGCAAGCGGGAACGGTGGGAGCGGTCCGCTCTGGTGGCTTCGGGGATCGTAGGCGGTGGGGCGGGCGGTCGGGAGCCCTCAACAGCCTCGTCCCGCCGCGGAGGTGGAAGAGCAGTCTTGTCGGAAGCCTTCTTCTTTTGGTAAGCTTCTGGCAGTGGACACAGCCGGCCGGCTGGTGGGACTCCCCCAAACAATACACACAACTGCTATGCCCGTCGGAGGTGGGGATCCTATTCAGGCAGGTGGAGCAGCGTTTGAAGAGACCCCCAGGGGTCATAAAACGGGAACGGGCGAGGAGGGGGGGAAGGGGGAGGAGGATAAGGAGAGAGGTTCCAACTAAAGCTAATAAGGCTAATAAACTAAAGAAAGTACTCAACTAAAGCGGAGGAACCTCGGTAAGGTGAATGAAGAAATTTTCTATGCGTTACAGGAGCTGAGGATTTTGCGACCGTTGCTGGCGGCGGCAAAAAAGGAACTGGAGAGTGCTGCGCAGGAAACAACAGTGCTCAATCATCTGTTTACAGGAAACCCACATTTTGAGAAAGCATGAACAATACTTAATCCAAAACAAACTGGGGAATTTATTTTCCACATCAAACAAAGTAAAGAAGCAAAATGGGGTGGCACTATATATTAAACCAGAGCTCTTCCCAACCCTTTTGGAAAAAGATGAAGCAGGCAGATGGATCCTTGTCCAGGCAAATATCCAATCTAAAGAAACAATTATTGTTGGTATATACGCCCCTAATGATAACCATGGAAGACAAATCTTTTTTGAAAAATTGGCCAAGAAACTGTTACAATACGAAAACCATCAGTTAATAATATTGGGAGATTTCAACGCTGTACATACCCCATCTGTAGATAGGAAAACATCCAAAAGGGGAAAATCCAGGATTTCATCTTCTACACTGCCTAAATCATTTCTGGACATGTCCAACATTTTAGAACTTCAAGATATTTGGAGAAGGAAAAATCCACTCAAAGATGGCTTCACCTTCCATTCAAGACAACATGCCTCTTTCTCCCGTATAGATATGTGCTGGGCTACATCCGACCTTCTGTTAAATACAAGGGACATAGAAACCTTGCCCCGAACAATATCTGATCACAATGCCATTCTATGGACACTGAAATCTTCGGGCAAGCCCAGACACTGGAAAATCAACTCAGCCCTGTGGACGGATAAAGAATTTATCCTAGAGGCAGCCAAAGACTTGAACCTATATTTTGAAACGAACCTGAACAAGGGTACACCACTGAGAACTGTGTGGGATGCCTCAAAGCCTTATTTTAGAGGTTTTGTCATTCAATATATGGCAAGAAAGAATAAAGAGAGGAAAAAGCAACTTGAATCAATTCTTAATACGATGAAAAAGCTTGAAACGGATCTAACTCACGATCCCCGCAATGAGCAGCTGGACAAAGACTTGGCTTCTTGTAGGCATGAACTAAATCTGATTCTGACTGCTGATATAGCTTACAAAATCAAGTTGGCCAAACTGAATTTTGTGGAAAATGCAAACAAACCAGGCAGATGGTTAGCCTACAGGTTAAAAAAGGTACAATCTCAAAATCTCATATCATCGCTCAAAGACAAAAATGGGGAAAATCAGACAGCGCAGTTACAAATCCAAAAATTATAGAGGCATACTACCAGAACTTATTTAAGCCAGAGACGATCGACCAAGATGCCATCTTTCACTATCTCGAACAAACCAACTTTCCAAAACTTACTGAAGAACAGAGAGCCCAGACGAACGCTCCTATTACAATGATGGAAATAACAGAAGCTATCAACCACCAAAAATGAACAGGGCTCCTGGGCCCGACTCAATACCGGCTCAATTTTACAAAAAATTCTCAGAGATAGTCTCTGGAAATATGAAAAACCTTTTTACATCCATTTTAGAAGGCGAAGACATACCAGATTCCTGGAAATCATCACACACGACACTGATCCCCAAAGAAGGGAAACCAAAAGACTTGATACAGAACTACAGGCCAATTGCCCTTCTAAATGTGGATTACAAAATCTTTGCAACCATCTTGGCTAATAGATGGCGGACGATTCTACCCCCCTTGATATCGCATGATCAGTCTGGCTTCCTTCCGAAAAGGCATCTTCAATCCAACATCAGAACCTTCCTCAATGTGTTAGAATATTATGAATCCCATTCTGAGAAGCAAGTAGCTTTCGCTTTCATCGATGCTGAGAAAGCTTTTGATAATGTATCCTGGACTTTACTTAAAACTCAGTTAGACTATCTACAATGTGGCCATAGAATGCTGCGAGCAATCGAACAAATCTATTCCACTCAAAACACCAGGATTATAGTCAATGGCCACCCTACAGACATAGTTAATATATATAAAGGTACCAGGCAAGGATGCCCCCTCTCTCCTCTCTTGTTTATATTAACCCTGGAGGTACTCCTACACGTTATAAGGAAAACCCCTGGTATCCAAGGCTTACAGAGCAAAGGAGAAGTTTATAAGGTACAAGCTTTTGCAGATGATTTGTTGGTAATTATGGAGAACCCCAGACCTCCCTTTTAGAACTCTTGAAGTCCTTGGAGACATACTCTAAAATCTCTGGATTAAAGGTAAACAAAGAAAAAACATTGTTGCTCACCAAAAATATGACCTCACCTATGGTCGAAAAACTGGTAAATCAATCGGGTTTTCAACATGCCAGTAAGGTAAAATATCTGGGTATTACTGTATCTAATCGTTGTAACTCTTTACTTAAAGATAACTATGTAAATGTTATAAAAACAATCAAAGCTGATCTCGAAACTTGGTCAAGACTCCAACTATCCTTAATGGGCAGAATTGCCGCAGTTAAAATGAATGTTTTACCTAAACTGCTTTTCCTATTTCAATCCTTGCCCATATTACCTAATTTTAAGATCATTACAGATCTGGAAAAAAGTATACGTATATTTATATGGCAAAAGAAAAAAGCAAGGATTAAAAATCTCTATCTACAGGATAGAACCAAAACTGGTGGCTTTGCCCTTCCTAATTTAGTATTATACTATAAGGCCGCTGCCATGACCTGGATTAAAGACTGGATTCTGATGACAAACAAAAGAATTTTGCAGCTTGAGAGTTATGGCCTAGATAAGGGCTGGCACTATTACATGTGGTACAAGGGCAACATACCCACTTTCTTCAAAAAACACTGGACAAGGAACGCCCTATTTAGAATATGGTTATTGATTAAAAAACAATTCTACCCTAAAGTACCACTGTGGCTATCCCCTCTGGGAGCGACCCATAGCTCCCATATAAGTGAAACTCCAAAAGTTCTAACTTATAGACACCTTCTGAATGTTGACCTTTCATTGAAACCACTAGGGAAATTAGTATCAGAAGGTTACAATTTAGATTGGTGGAAGTATCAACAAATATATGCACACTTCAAAGACCTCAACAAAGAGGGGGGATTTACGACTACTGATACTTCACTTGATAAAATACTTTCTTCCGGCGATGCTAAGCTGCTTAGTAAATTTTACACCATATTGTTAAATGAAAAAATGATTGATACACAGGTCAAAGACACTATGATAAGATGGGCAGAAAACTTTGGTTATCCTATTCATCTAAACAAATGGGACTCTTTGTGGAATACAGTTAAAATCTTTAAATCTATTTCTTTTAAGGAAAACTGTTATAAGATGTTTTATAGATGGCACTTTGCACCACACCGATTATCTAAGATGTATAATTGCTCACACAAATGTTGGAAATGTAAACATGACTGCGGTACTTTTTACCATATGTGGTGGACATGCAAAGAGGCAAAGGCATATTGGAAAATGGTAAAACTATTTTTAGAAAGATGTTTGAAAATTAAGATAGAGCTTAGACCAGAGCTTTTCTTATTAAATATAGTAGATATAAATATTTCATATGATCAGAGATATGTACTTCACCATGTAATTGTTGCTGCAAGGATATTGTATGCGAAATTCTGGAAACAACCAAACGTGCCAACAGAGAAGAATATCCACGAAAAGATAAGAGAATGTATTGAAATCGATAGACTTTCCGGCTATTTAAAGGGAGACTATGATGAGATCTCTCGGAAAAGATGGCAAGAAGTAACAAACTTATTAGTATTGTGATAATATTTGGCAAACTATCAATATGTTATATTACTTTTCTTCTACTTTGCTTGACATATTCAATGTAAATTTTAAATTTTATCCCTCCCCTTTTTCCCTTTCCCTTTTCCCCTCTTCAAAAACCCAATAAAACTATAAATAAAAAAAAAAAAGAATGGAGGATGCTCAGTGGCAGTGGGAGGAGGTCCTAAGGAGCTGAGAGAAAGCTCTAGAAGTCAGGATGGCTGCGCAGGCGCAGAAAGGAAAACCAAGAGTGGGATTTCACAGATGCTACGAAGAAGAGCACTCTCTGGGCAGTCTGCAAGTCATGAGGCAGGCTACACATTGCACACCCTACCCCGCAAGCTAGGTACTCATTTTACTGACCTCGAAAGGGATGGAAGGCGGAGAGAACCTGGAGGTGTCTAAACTGGAATTGAACCCCATGTTGTGCAGAGTTTTGGCTGCAGTAGAACAGTTTAACCACTGTACCACAAGGTTGTATATTACAACATATACAGAGTTTGGGGTGTTACTTTTAAAAGTAGGCAGGCAGAAACCTATAGGATTCTTGAAAAGAGGGGAGGCTACCCATGCTGGGGCCCTCAGTATCTGATAGAACGGCTCCTCCCAAAAAGAACTGCCAGAATCACTAAGTCAAGCCAGGCGGGTTATCTGCAGGTACCGACCCCAAGGGATACTCGGAAAACATCAAGGAAAAGAGCCTTCTCGGTGGTCGCACCTCATCTGTGGAATGAGGTTCCCCGAGAGATTCGCCTGGCGCCCTCACTACAAGTCTTCAAGAGACTGCTGAAAACCTGGCTTTATAGGTTGGCCTTCCCTGACTAGTCTGATTCAACCAACCTATATAAATAGGATGCCGTCATTTCCCCACCTTATGAAAATTTTCTATTAGTTATTTTTTTTTCCATTTGTTCTTATTTTGAATTCTTAAAGCATTTTGATTTTTTGTATTTGTGCTTACTTGTTTATTTGTTCCTTTTATTGTTATGGTTTGATTATTTGGTTTGATTGATTAGTTTTTATTTTTATTTTAAGTTGTTTAATCTGTTTTATATTTTGCATATGTTTGTAAACCGCCCAGAGTAGCTTTTTTGCTATATGGTTGCGGTATATAAATCAAATAAAAATAAATAAATAAATAAATAAATGCTTATTTTTGCCTTGCAGAGGGCACCAACATACCCACCCATCCTCTTTCTTTTCAAACTAGGAACATGGTTGTCCAAATTGCTGGCTTTTGACACAGGGTGGAACCGCTCGTGGGAAGTGGAAGGCGTAGGGTTCTCTTCTTCTCCATTAGCCGTGCAAGAGGGATCACGGGTTGGTGGAGCAGGCATCTGCAGACAGAATGGGACTGTTAAAGACCTCTTAGGGCGCTTTTACACGAGCCTTAAGACCCGCTGGCAACTTAAATTCGGATCAGAGATCTTGGGGGTTTGCTCCTCTTGCTGTGTTCCCGCCCTTCTGCACTCCCTTGCTCCTGTCTGCATGAGGGGAGGGAGAAAAAAAGGGAGAAAAGAATGCAGGCTCACCTCCGCTCTGCCATGGAGCTGCCCCGGGAAGCATTCCAGTCTCTTAAAGGGGCGGCGGGGGACAGAAGGGAGGAGAGCCCGGCACTCACTGCTTTGCTATCCGCATCAGAAATTTTTCACCTTTGGGGACCAGGTACTTGGAAAATGCGTTGGGATGCGCTTAGATGGGCGTGGTCGTACTTAATTTTTTTAAAAGTCCAGAGCTGGTGGGAAAACAATTTTAAGCTCCGCATCTGGGAGCCCTTTGCCTCGGATTTTAGGGGTTGTGTAAAAGCGCCCTTAGAGGGCTACATCAAAATGCTTAATTTCAGGAACTATCCCCTCTGGGGAGGAAACTCTTCCCATCCAAGTGCAGCATGATGCTAATTAAAATTTATAGCGATTAACACATTATTAGCAGCACCAGAGCTCAGAAACCTCTCTTTCACTCTACTATGCCCCAAGAGTTCCTGATTACCTTGTTGCTAAAATGTAATCCAAATATTTTTGCAGAATCAAATTTTTAAAAAATCCCACTGGGACATCTTGTTTCTAACAGGAACCAAACAAATATTTCTAGAAAGTAACATGGCCTATGAAAGCCTTCTAAACATCTGGTTTATCATGTTTATTATTTTATGTCAATGTGAACATTTTATTAAGCTACAACATTGAGTAGCTCTTGAACTATCCTATCCTATCCTCCGCATATTTGCCAAACCATTCTAAGCTAGAAAACCATCAAAACCAGCAGATACAAACATCCTAAATTTTGTTCATCCTTCAGCTTGTTATGTGCTGTCAAATCATGAATGCCTGCCATTTTAAAACATTCTCTGATACTTGTCCAGTTCTTTGGCAATCAGTGGAGTCAAAAATGGGGAGACCTTTATTCATTCATTTACTCCAAAGAAGTTTCAGGATTTTACAAGTTAAATCCAAGGGATGGGAATTTACTTTGCTATTTTCCAGGAGGGAAGAATGTTAGCATTTTTGCAGCATAAAAGCAAAGTTTTGTATGGCACCTTTAACAGACATATTATGGTACACATGCTTCCTGGATTAAAATCTATGAACGTTTATGCAAGGTAAACCATTTACTCTTAAAGATGCCACACTTTTATGGATATCTGCTTATGAACCAGCAGAAGCTACTAATCACAAAAACAATCTATTTTATTTTTATTTATTTATTTTAGAGTATTTTTACCCCACCTTTCTCCATGGAAAAGGACCCAAGGTGGCTTACAGTAATCTGTGAGAAGCTGGCCATTTGCTCAGAAACACTACGGGCATGGAACTCCGGAGTCACCCAAGAAATTTCATGCTTTCATATCCCATTGCTTGATACCTACGCAGCTTTGTGCAGTACGGAAGAAATGAGACACCTCTCTGACGACATGACCAAAATTCTCATAAATCTTGACATAAGGTTGGACCCAGGAAGGCAACCAGGCTCTTGTATCTATATTCATGAACCTGTTGGTATTTGAAAACAAGAGTCAGCTTTGCTAAAACCAACATTACCAGGAAGATGGAATCCTATAGACCAGGGGAGGCAACCTGGTGTCAAGAGATGTTTTTTGTCTGCAACTACTATAAACCCCAGCTAGGATGGTCTATGGCAGGCATGTCCAAATTTTGGCCCTCCAGATGTTTTGGACCACAACTCCCAGAGTCCTTTGTCATTGGCAATCTAAGCTTAGAATTTTGGGAGTTTTCGTCCAAAACATCAGGAGTTTGGACAAGCCGGGTCTATGGTCAGGGATTACAGGAACTGCAGTTCAGACCATCTGGAGAGCAACAGGTTACGTAGTGAACTATAGACAAGCATCTTTTGAGGAAGAGATCACCAATATCGTGATGGCGATGGGTTGTAGGCATGCAAAACTTTGAAAACCCAGTAATGGGCTTCAGTGTCAGCTAGCATTTTACTGGGTCTTTGCCCTTGCAGTAACAGCCCCATCAGCTTATCTCGGAGAAGGAAATGCTCTCCCAGCAGCCACCGTGTTTTCATAGGAGAATTACTATCATCATTTTCTCAGAACTGCAGAGATGAAAGGGACACTATGAATCGAGTCCAGCTCCTGCTGAGGAAGCACAGCGGGGGAAACTGAACTTCCAAGCTCTGGTTCCGCAGCAAAATACCTAAAACTTCCCCACCTACCGCAGCACTCAGAACACTGTTCTGGAAGATTTTTTTGAGTCATCTGCTGTAGATATACAGGGAACAAAGGGATTTGATTGAAATGGGAAGTCACCCAGCTTTCAGATTCTCTGATGAGCTGCTTCCCACGAGAACCCAACTAGATTCTGGCTAAAGGGAGACGTCTGGGATGCACTGTGACATAACTGTTGTATAGGTGGAATGAATCTAGTGCAGTGTTGGCGAACCTGTGGCATGGGTGCCAAAGGTGGCACTTGGAGCTGTTTCTATGGGCACCCAACATCGCCCCTTCACAGTAACCTGTATTCAGGTTAAATTGCCATATTGGCATTTTGCGAAAAATTAGTGGGTTTTGAATCGCAGTTTGGGCACTCGGTCTCTAAAAGGTTTGCCATCATTGATCTAGTGCAGGCATGTCCGAACTTCAGCCCTTCAGATGTTTTGGACCGCAACTCCCACAGTCCTTTGCCACTGGAAACACAGGCCTGGAATTCTGGGAGTTGTGGTCCAAAACATCAGGAGGGCCGAAGTTTGGACATGCCTGATCTAGTGGGTCCTATGTTGTATCAAAGTTGCACAAAGGTGTATACATTCTATGTTGCAACTTGCAATATGAAGTTATGAACCATGTACCAATTACTAGATGCAGTGCAGAATAACAAATCCTGGATAAAATCCTCTTGCTTAGCATACTAAATAACACTACTGTCAGACCACTGAATTAGTGGAGATTTAATATGTCACTTCCTCCACAAAATCCATTAATTCTAATGGGTCAATTCTAATTGTAGCTTACCTTAGCATAAGAAATCAAAACTGGAGTGGGCCCATTTGGAGTTGGCTGGCAAAATCCCCACTGATTCAATGAGGAAACTCCTGTGCAAATTACTCCACTAAGTATCAGGATTTGGGCCTTTCACTTTTCGTTCTATCAGTGATTTCCATGCTGAGTATTTTGCCAGGGCACTTGCTGGCAGGTTGAGCAAATCTTTGGCAAAGCAGAACACCAGTTGTGGAAGTAACTTCACTAGTCAGCTGCCCATGTAGGGATCTGCCCTTTCAGCAGAGTTGTGGACATGTGAAAAATGTTATAATTATCCACTGCTAGTATAACGTAGCTGCTGGGATTGTTATTTCCCTGCTACGTATACAATACGTAGATTTCTATGTAAATATTGGAGAAGCATTTTGCAATGTTAGCAAAACACTGTTAGAAAATAGCTAGAACAGCCAAACTTTGCCAGCTGTTTGGCAAGCAAAAATAAACAAGATCAACAAGATGCAAGCATACAATTTGGGGGAGATCAGAAGATCAATGCTTTTCTAAGGTAAGACCAATTTTTTTGCATTTTTATGATGTGATAATATAAACTGCTTACTGCTCTAGGAACTAAGATACATGCAGTGTTATTGATATGTTTTGGAAACTCAGTATTAAGTTTTTGACATTTTTTAAAATAATCAGACAGAAATCCTATTGCATATATATTCTCTCTCTCTCTCTCTCTCTCTCTCTCTCTCTCTCTCTGTGTGTGTGTGTGTGTGTGTGTGTGTGTGTGTGTGTGTGTGTGTGTGTGTGTGTGTGTGTGAACATGAAGGACAGTTACCTGTGGTCACAGAGGAAGATGGCACCGTAGTCCTGCCGATGCCGGATGACTCGGCCTATGGCCTGGTTTACTGCACGAGATGCTTGCTGTTTATACCAGTTGTTCCCGGATAAATACTAATGGGAGGGAAAGACAGTGTTTTGATTTTAATTTGATGAGTTCTTTTTTCATAGTGTTGAGCCCATAACCATTTTTAAACACTAAGGATCGAAGTTAATAGTGTCCTTTTAGAATGATGTGCCCTGGAAATAGATTTGCAAAGGATACCCCCTTATTGTCCTGCTGCTGCCTGCCACTAGGGCAGTATACTTTCTCTCTGTTAAGACAGTGGTTCTCAACCAGGGGGTCCCCAGATGTTCCTGGACTGCTACTCCCAGAAATCCTGGCCAGCTCAGCTAGTCATGAAGACTTCTGGGAGTTGCAGTCCAGCAACATCTGGGGACCCATAGGTTGAGAACCACTGAATTAAGACCACTATTACATCATTAGTACACAGCTGTGGAGAGCCTCTGTGGATATTGGAGGTTCTCTACTTCACTCAAAGAGAGAGAGTTGACCAGAGAGAGGGGGTAGGTAGTGTGATTCTCTCTTTATGTGTTTATTTACTAGAAGTTTCTTTACTACTTAGGAGAATGCCTCATTCTCATAAAGAATATCGGGATGGTCTATTGTTTTGGCCAACTTATACTTTGCTTTTAGTTCACAGACAGTAAAAATAAATGGATCAAACAATTCTGCCTTACACAATCAAAATCAAACCAAAATAAATCCATTCAACAATAATCCCTGATGCACCTGCTTGAAATACGTAATGAACTTTATATAGTTAACTGGAAGTAATAGGCTTCCTTGATATTCGGTCTACTGACAGGTTATTCCAAAGTAAAATTCATAACCAAATCCCAATCAAACACAAAGAAACAGAGTGGTCTGTTCATCTGACTGTGACCAGTGATGCTTCAAGGTAAGTCAACAATATGCACAAACAGACAATGGGTAAGCAATGATTTATAGCTTGTGCTGCCAGGAACCAACAAATAAATCTGATTACATTTTAATGCCCCAGATAGCATCTATAGCAGCTAGAAGGCAATCTTCCTATAAATAATCTTGCCAGTTTTGGAAGCTTTCAACCACACTGCTCACAGTTAGAATGGAAATTCACAAGAAAAACTATAAGGCAAAACAACGGTCTATTGTGATTTTTCTGTCTTTACCTGTCCACTAGCACCTTTTGCCCTCATCTCGTCCAAAAACTGCATCTTCAAAATGACCCTTGGGTCCATGCGAGGTGGGAAAGGGAGCCCTGTGATGATGACGCCTCGTCCATTGTTGTCAGCAAAGTCCAAACCTTCACTGGCCTGAAGATAAACAGTTCTGTCACCAACATGGATTCCTGGCAGAAACAAACTGCTGCACGACTCAGGATATAACCTCCTTTTTTATCCTCCTCATGCACAGAGACGCATGTCATCCCTTGTTCTATATTGGCTGAAATGTGGTTGCTTGGTGCAATGATAACTGTGTAAAAAATTGTCTGTTCCTAGCCGATAAAAAAAGAGCTGCCCCTGTGATTCTTTGGGGCATGCATGTATTCACTGTGGGCACTATCAAGAATTGCAGGTACTGCTCTTCATTTACCGCCTATGAACAGATTGAATGCTATGATTGATATTCATTCTGCTAAGCAGTGGAGTTTCATCCATTGGCTTTTTCTTTAAAGATGAATGGAATGGCAGCTCCCATTTGTAAATACTAAATTAAATTATAATTCAATCCATTACATGCAAATACACCCCCAGTCCAGGATCCCATTACTGTACGTTTTATGATGGAATATGTAACACAATCAATGTACGTCTTGGCAACCAATTACTGCAACTTAAGAAGGCAGAATACACATCTGCTGTTGCTCATGGAATCACGTGATTTGGCACAGAAGAAGGTAAGAATATCAGCTTTGTGTTCTTCAAACAGGCTTTTGGGTGGCGAGAGTTACTGAATAAAGTATTTTATAATTTTTCATATTTCACAGTTTTACTTACTATTTCAGTCCCAAATTAGATATCCAAAATACTTTCTTTGTGTTTATTTAATTCCTATGAAAACAATGTAAGAGGGTTTTAAATATAGTCAGAATAGGAAAAGAGTTAATGATTTTTAACATTTTCTAATGGAAGAACAGCCACCCAATTTTTCATGAAACAATGTCTGGTTCCTCCTGTCTTGAGCCCAAAAAGGTTGTAATGACAAAAACACTGGTCTTGGCAACCAATATCTTGCCCTTAAGAAGGAAGAATAGCACACATCTGTTCTTGCTCATGGAATCATCCCATCAATTTGGCACAGAAAAAGATTTGCCTTTAGTATAGTAAGTTCTTCTATTTTGATCCTTTTGGTACAAACAGGCCATCTGAATTGAATCACATAAGGATGATTTGACTCACCAAATCCCCATTGATTCATTGGGTCTTTACTTCAACTTTCATTCATTCATTCATTCATTCATTCATTCATTCATTCATTGTAATGACAAAAACATTAGCAATGACAAATATCTTGCCCATCAAAATTAATCACATGAAAACAATGTAAGAGGGTTGCAGCCAAAATAGCCATCCCATCAACCTTCACAGAAAAGATTTATTTAGTATAGTAAGTAGCTGGATTTTGAACCTGTTGGACAAACAGGCCATCTGAATTGAATCACATAAGGATGATTTGACTCACCAAATCCCCATGATTCTCTTTTCCTCCTTTCATTCATTCATTCATTCATTCATTCATTCATTCATATGGTAATGACAAAAACATTAGCAATGACGACAATATCTTGCCCTGGAGTATGAAACTTAGCAGGGTACTTGCCAGTTCTTCCATGCGGCCAAAACAGCCATCCCATCAACCTTCTCTACAGAAAAAGATTTACTTTAGTATAGTAAGTAGCTGCTATTTTGATCCTGTTGGTACAAACAGGCCATCTGAACTGAATCACATAAGGATGATTTGACTCACCAAATCCCCATTGATTCATTGGGTCTTTCTTTACTTCAACTTTCATTCATTCATTCATTCATTCATATCCCATTCCCAATAGTGCCAAGGTACTACTCTGGGCAGTTACAACAAATGTCCAACAGGGGATGGTTAAAACAAAAGCACTAAAAGCACTTGCAAATAACCAGAAAAGTAGATGCTGCAAAACAATCATATGGGAACCAAAGCAGAAACTCAAAAAGAAAAAAAGGGGAAAAAAAGGAACAGGTGGTCAGTAAGGGTCGATGTGGGAAGCCTTGCTGCGAAGACAGGTTTTGAACACTCTTCCATTTGTCAGCAGGGACTGGGGACTGGCTAAAGCCACCACAATTACTGTGATAAACAACAGGATTTTGGTCATCGTGTCATTTCACTGTACCACTTTTATTATTATTATGGTCACTTCTTTGAAAAGTTTTTGCAAGCGAAGCTACTAGGGGAATCTTATTCATTTAAAAACAGGGTTAACATACCTTTCCACGACACACTGCCGTGAAAACAGCACCATTAGACTTGGGACAGGCAATCTTCCCATAATAGGCATCTATTACCTAGGAGAAACACGCTTTTCCATGAAGACAAATGTGAGCATCCAACTTTTACTGACAGACACAGTAATTATGACTCCAGGATTCTGTTTATAAGGTGTTTAGTTAGTTCTTGTGCTTGAGGGACGTATTTCATCCTCCCCAGTAGAGATGGGCACGAAACGAACAATTTTTCGTTTCCGTTTTTTCGTTTCGTTACGCAATGAAACGACAAACGAATTTTGTCTCCAATATGAAACGAAATGAACAGAAACACCAGAAATTTTGTCGTGTGTTTCGTTTCCATTACTACAATACAGTGAACTGCTTTAAATGCTAAAAAAATCACAAAAAATTGAAATAAACGGTAACAAAACGGTAACAAACAAACGAAAACGAAAATGATTCTTTGGCAAAAATTCGCGAAAAACGGAAACAAACCAAAACAGACCCTCCAAAGGACAAACGAAGTGTCATTTTTTTGATTCGTGCCCATCTCTACTCCCCAGTCCTGAGGCTCACAGACACTTGTTTCCCCAGGCCAAAGGGGAACACAGGGGAGGCTCAGAACCTCAAATGTGGGGAATAGGAAGCATTCAATTAATTTAAAATACTCTTTATATCTGGGCGGGACACACTTGATTCTGCACACACAAATATCTCTTTGGACATTGGCTGGTTAAACTCCTTCCCCACAAATCCCCAATTTTTTACTGTGGATGTAAACATCCCCAAACTGACACAGAGTCTACAGTCTATATTTTAAAATCCCTGTGATGAGGAAAGAATAAATAAATGAGCAATCTCTCCTGGAAGCACTGAATGACTTCAACTTCCAAGAAAGAGAAAACAAAGAACATTTCATTCTAACGCTTCTTATGTTTTGACTAATCAAGTTCAAGACAAGACAAAAAACAAAGATAATGAGATTTCGCATGCTAAGTCAAGAAGAAAGTTGAAGTGCAAGTCAGGATGATGTGACAAAACAAAATAGAAAAAGCATTAGGATTTTAATGAACTAGAATAAAGGTAGGGTTATTTATGGATTAATGTGGGTGCTTAAAACAAGACTTGTAATACAATAGGCCAAATCCTGTTTGCATAATTTTGTGTGCCATGAGCTGATGATGATAATCAACTCATGCTGGCAAATTTATTTTAATTCAACTGTTTCACATGGCATACAATGTCAGAGAGTTTTGCAGCACAGTGGTAAAACTGCTGCATTGCACCTAAAACCGTGTTCACAACCTGGGATTCAACCCCAGGTAGTCAGCTCAAGGTTGCAACTTGGCCTTCCTTCCTTCCGAGGTCAGTCAAAAGAGGTTATGGGGGGCAGTGAGTAGTCTGCATGATTAACTTGTAAACCACCTAGAGAATGCTTTAAGCATTATCGGGTGGTATATATGCACCACATTTTGCTTCATACAAATATGATTTGGGCCATCTTAAAGTTGTTACATTTGTAAATAAAAATGGTGGTGGTGGTGGCTATGACATATTTGTCATGTGCCATCAAGTCAGAACTGACTTAGCAACCCTAATAGGTAAGTGGTAAACAATTTCTGAGGATTCTCTCATCTGGAAACCCAAGCCACCTTGGGTGAGATAGAAATACAGTATTTCAAATAAATCAATTAAATAAAAATCCTGAAAAAGGATCACCATGTCAGAACTGACTTGAAAGCAGATGATGATGATGATGATGGAGGAGGAACTGAGACATTTAAGGAGTGGTGTTACCAGCTCTAACTCTCCCCAATGAGTTTCCATGGCTGAGCAGCATTTTGAGCCCAGATCTCCTAGTTCAGTGTCGGCAAATCTATGGCATGGGTGCCAAAGGAGGCACTCAGAGCCCTTTCTGTAGGCACCCTACATCACTCCTTCACAGCCACCTGTATTCATGTTAAATTGCTGTATTGGCACTTTGAAAAAAATTAGTGGATTCTGAATCGCAGTTTGGGCACTCAGTCTCTAAGGTTCGCCATCACTGTCCTAGTTTGTCACTCTATCCATTATACCATACTAGGGTATTATGACATAGACATCAGTGCAAATATTTAAAAACCTGTAAAATGGAAGTAGAACAAGAGTGTAGCCTTCCCCGAAGTTCTTAAATCCAGGAGAGACCAATATGCAGAAAGGCAATCCTTTCAAATATTCTGGATACAAGTGATATAGGGTTTAAATGTCATAACTATCCTGTTTTTTATTTTATTCATTTAAAATACTTTTTATCCCACCTTTCTCCTTAAAAAGACAAATCATTAAAAAAGACAGCATTTAAAATCTAAAAGCAGTAAGTATACAAATATTTAAAAAGAACCAAAAGCTATTATATTAAGAGGAGCAAATAAAATCAACACTGAAAACACATTTGAAAACAACAGAGCAAACCAATCCAGAGCATACTATTTCAGACGCCTGGGCTTTGAGTTGGCCACCCCAAAATTTTGGGAATAGTGATGCTGAGGTACCTTATAAGGTATTTTCAACTGACCTGTCAACACTTAGAATAAATCACTTTGGACAAGAGGCAACCTCACACAGGATCCTATTACGGTAATGCAAGCCAGATGCAACTAAGACACATGTGCCCTAATCTGTTTCTGGTATTGCATGCAATGTTATTTCATAAAACAAAAATAATTAAGCAAGAAAGAAGAAGAAAAAAAAAGAGAAAAATCTTGATAGGACAAGGAGATTTTCAGCCAACCCCATGCCGAGCACCGAAAAGCCGCCCACCTTTTTCGAGAACTGCAATGGTGGCTTCTTTTTGACCTCAATGAAACCATGGCTTCCATTTTGGAAAAGGGCAGTCTGCTTTCTTATAGGGGCCACAAGAAACCTGGCAGCCATCATTTCCAAGATGGTGGCTGTGATGGTGGCTCGGACACCCCAGTTATTTCTGCTAAAGTAGGGAGGAGACGGTGTTTTGGAGGGGCTGGGGAAGCTAATAGGGGGCCATGGGGTGAGAGGGGAGGGAGGGATCTTTTAAGATAACAACTGGCTGTCAAAAAAGAAAGGAAGAAACAAAACAAAAAATGAACCAAAAAAATAGTTCATCAGTTATTGGGTGAAGGATTTGTGCTGCATGGTTTGTCAATCTTGACAAACCATGAACCCCGATCAGCAGCCACTTTGAGAGGCTGTCCCCATCTCTTCTGGCCACAAGTACAAAAAAGCTACATGGGGTCCACGCAAAGGTAATTCTAGCAACCAGAAGCAACCACGTGGGGGAAACCCTGGTGATACATGGTTCAGAAACAGCATTGGATTGTGTAAACCCCTACAAACCTCTGTGAATGTTCCTTTGTTTCTTGGTTCCACAAACAATGGCTTCACTGCCTCTATTTTCCCCGCAAAATCATGCTCCTGAGAAAGGAGACAGAAAATGTCAAGAAAACATGTACAATTTTATTTGTTTACTCGTCTATTCGTTTCCTGCCCCATCTTTCTTCCTCTGAAGGAACTCAAGGACACTTGAAACACTTGCAAATACAGCAAAAGTACACTATTAAAAACAATTACACATACTCGTTATTAAAAGTTATTAAATAAAATCCTTTCAGAGACTTTAAAAACACCTTATACTCTCTCTCTCCCTCTCCCTGTGTCTTTGTGTGTGTAAACAATTTAAAATACTGCATTGAGCAGCCATTTACATATTAAAAGGAAGCCTAAAGAGAAACAAACAGCTTTGCCTAGTGATGGAAGGATATAGCAGAGAGGGAGACAAACAGGTCTCCCTTGGAAGGGAGTTCAACAGTTTGGGAGCAGGCAGTGAAAAGGCCTTCCACTGCATCCAAACTCTATGTGCCTGTGAAGGCAGTTGGATATTCCCTACAGATTTTAGAACAGATATTGATATGGGGTGATGCAGCGTTTGAAGCACTTTGGGAAAAGGCGGCATATAAGCAGCACACTTTGCTTTTAGCTTTGCAGTTTAGTGGAACAATCGTAAGGTCTTCTCAGCGCACATCACATTCTCCACAAATTTCCCCAGCTCCAATGTGAATACTATTATGTACTATAGTAGTAGTAGTAGTAGTAGTAGTAGTAGTAGTAGTAGTAGTAGTAGTAGTAGTAGTAGTAGTAGTGGTGGTGGTGGTGGTGGTGGTGGTGGTGGTGGTGGTGGTGGTGGTGGCAGCAGCAGCAGTAGTAATGGGATTAGAAGTAGTGAAGCCTGTTAGTTAGGCAAAATGTAAACACTGAATATTAAAGTGTAGTTTCGTTTCAGTAGCTGTGTGCTTATCTGTAGCATGTGTAAACATTGTACATATATCCACAGTATACACATGCAACAAAATTTGTAAAAACCACCCAGACTGAAACACACTCTTTATAGCAGTCTCTAAAACACACCCTACTCACCCAAATACCTAGCAAAATATCCCCCTAAAACGCACAACCATCCTGACTTTTTAGGAACCCTAATAGGGCTTTCAAGGAAAGCAAGACATTTACTGAGCGGTTTTACCAGTTCCACATTCCCACTGAGTTTCCACAGCTGAGCGGGGACTAGAACCCAGGCCTCCTGCGTCCTACTCCCTCTAAAGTCCGGATGTCCAGGATCCTTTGGACTGCTGCTGCGTGGGGGGGGGGCTTCCGGAGCCCTGCCATCTTGCTCCCCACCCTATGGCCTGGACTGCTAGGGGATCTTGCTCCCCACCCAATGGCCTGAACTGCTAGGGGATCTGGGCTTTGAGCCCTTTCATCGTTGCTCCCCCCTCCCCCTGAGACTGGACTGCCAGAGTCGTGGCGTTGGACTCGTCCATCTTCTACAACTCCCCATAGCTGTCCTTGGATGGCATTGTTCTTCTGGCCCCTCCACCAGCCGCTCTGTTTCTTCCCCTCTCCCCCCCCCTGGTTTTTCCACTCTGCCCTGGTTTGTGCCCTATCTTGTTTATCTCACGTTAATTGTTTAATTTTTCTCTAATTAATTTTGTTTTCTTTTTTGTGATTTATAGTTTTTCGTTTTATATTGTTATACTGTATTTGGCGCTTTGTATGTAGTTTTTTGGCCTTGGTTAGTTTGCACTGTATTGTTGCTTATCGTTTTTGTTTCTTTCCCTCTCTCTTTCTCTCTCTCCGCCATGATAGCAGGGGCTCACATACCAACGGTGATGGGCCGTGGGCGGTACGCTTGTAGCCGTAGGGTTTGTCAGGCAAGAAGAACTCGGGTCAGACAACTCGTGTCTGTCCCTCGTTCTGACCCCTCGGCTCACTGCCACGTGCCCGGGAGTCATTCCACCAGCGCCCCCAACCTTACCTGCATCCTGATGAACGCCAGGTCGGTGCACAATAAGATTCCTATCATCCATGACACCATCGCGGATGAGCAGCCCGACCTGGCGTTCATTACCGAGACTTGGGTGGGCACGGAGGGGGGGCTTCCCTCTCCCTGCTGTGCCCGCCTGGGTACTTGGTAGAGGCTGTGGGAAGGTTGGGGGGTGCAATCATGTACAGGGATTCTTTTCATGTTAGCAGGGCCTTGACATTGGTTAGCCAGGGGTTAGAAGTCCTCCACCTGTTGGTGGGACAGCGGGACAGATTTGGCATTGTGCTGGGCTACCGAGCTCCCGCAACCCCGCACAATCCCTCCCAGAGCTCACGGAGTTCATCGCCGCTGCCCTGTTGAGGTCCCCGCGCCTCTTGGTTGCGGGTGACTTCAACGTGCATGCGGAAGGTGGACTTTCCGGTGCAGCTCTGGAGTTCATGGAATCCATGGCTTCCATGGGTCTATCCCAGCATGTTTTATGCCCCACCCATAGGTCTGGTCACACCCTGGATCTGGTGTTTACCTCCATGTCGGGGGACTCGTGTCTGGAGGTGGGGGACATTGTAGCCCTCCCTGTGTCATGGACAGACCACCACCTGCTCTCATTTTCCCTGTCGATTCCGGCCCCACCTCGCGGGGACCACCGGCCGTCCATCTTGGCCCGCCCCCAGAGGCTCATGGACCCCCAGCGGTTCGGTGAACTCTTCGGAGGGCTACCTGATGGTATGACTGGCGCTCCGGTCGAGGATGTGGCTAACCTTTGGTTTGAAACAGCTGTCCACACCATAGACCGGATCGCCCCCAAGCGCCTTCTCCGTTGCCGAGCCCGGTCCTCCCCTTGGTTCACGGGGAGCTCAGGGTGATGAAGCAGGAGAGGAGGAGGCTAGAGCGCAGCTGGAGAAGAGACCGGACGGTATCAAGTAAGGCTGCGGTAGACGCCCAGACTAGTCGCTATATCAACGCGATCAGGAGGCTAGGTCATCCTTTAACTCCCTGAGAATTGCTGAGGCCTCAAACCGCCAGGCGGAGCTCTTCCGGGTGGTTCGGGACCTCAGCAATCCTAGTCTGGCCAGGCCTCCTCCTACTGAGTTCAGTAGCGAGCAATTCGCAGCCTTTTTTCAAAATAAAATAGAGGCCATCCGTGCCGGCCTTGACTCGGTTGCAGTGGTCCCGCCCCGCCATCCCCAGCTGCTGGTCCGCCTTCGTCTCCTCGGTTGGATGCGCTTGGGCCTGTTTCTGCTGTCGAGATCTCCAAGGCTATGGCGCATTGCCGGCCTGCCTCCACCCCTTTCGACCCTTGCCCTGCCTGGCTAATTAGAGCTGCCAGAGGGACTATGGCCGAATGGGCTTCTGTCATCGCCACCGCCTCCTTCAGCGAGGGGGTTTTTCCCTCTCGTCTGAAGGAGACGGTGGTAAAGCCCATTCTGAAAAAACCTGGCCTGGCGGTGGACGATCTATCAAATTATCGCCCAATCGCCAACGTCCCGTTTATGGGCAAGGTGATCGAGAGGGTGGCGGCGGTCCGGCTGCAGTCATACCTGGAGGATCGGCAGTGCCTCGATCCTTGCCAGTCCGGGTTCAGGGCGCCGGGGGTACAGAAACAGCTTTGGTCGCCCTGCAAGATGACCTTCTCCGGGCGGCCGACAGGGGTTGCTCTACCCTGTTGGTCCTCCTGGATCTGTCAGCGGCCTTTGATACCGTCGACCATGGTATCCTGTTGGACCGGCTCTCTGAGGTTGGAATCGGAGGCACTGCTCGCAGTTGGCTCCGTTCCTTCCTGGAGGCCGTCCACACGTGCAGCATGGGGGAGTTATCGGCCCCTTGGATTCTCCCCTGTGGGGTTCCACAGGGTCGTCTCTGTCCCCCATGCTGTTTAACATCTACGTAAGGCCATTGGCGGGGGTCATCAGGAGTTTTGGAGTCTGCTGTCATCAGTACGCTGATGACACGCAGCTCTATCTCTCCTTTAACACCTCTGCCGTGGAAAACTGGCTTGGACCGGGGCGAACAGGCTTAAGCTCAACCCCGAGAAGACGGAGGTCATGTTCTTCGGGAGCTCGCCGTCGGGGTACGGTGGCCCTCTCCCGTTTGGGGGGAGTTTCCCTCCAGCTTGCGGAGAGGGCGCGGAATCTGGGTGTGCTCCTGGACCCGGCGCTCACCTTGGAGGCCCAGGTGGCGTCGGTGACCAGGTCCGCCTACTACCATCTCCGTCGGATCGCCCAGATACCTCGACGCGAACTCTCTGAGAACAGTGGTCCAAGCTCTGGTGATCTCGAGGTTGGACTACTGTAACGCCCTCTACATGGGGTTGCCCTTGACTCTTCTCCGGCGTCTGCAGCGGGTTCAGAATGCGGCGGCCAGGCTGGTGGCTGGTGTGCGTCGTTATGACCACATCACCCCAGTTCTGGCCCGCCTGCACTGGTTGCCCGTTGCAACCCGGATTAGATTCAAGGTCTTGGTTTTAGTTTATAAAACCCTCCATGGCTTGGGACCGGACTACCTGGCAGAGCGTATCGCTCAGCGATCAACCTCGGCCCGTCCCGTTCGGCAAGCGCACACGCGGGGCCGCCCCTCGTGAAGCCCGGAGGACGAGTACTCGGACCCGGGCTTTCTCAGTGGCGGCCCCTAGCCTCTGGAATTCCATCCCCAGTGAAGTGCGCTCTGCAGAGTCCCTGCTGGCCTTCCGGAAGGCGTTAAAGACCTACCTTTTCCGGGAGGCCTTTGGCGATCTTTAACTGTTTTTTTTTTCCTCCGCCATCGTAAACTATTTTATCTATCATTGTCAGTCATTGAGGTGCCATTAGGTTTTAATTTTGCTTAGTGTTATTTTTATTTGTTTTATTTTTGGTTTCTTTTTTGTAATTTATGGCTATTGAGGCCCGATGTTTTGTAAGCCGCTTAGAGTATATATTGTAGATAAGCGGGGTATAAATGCAATAAATAAATAAATAAATAAATAAATAAATACTCTTGTTAATCTATATCCACTATGTGATATGGGTTCTCCATGGCTACTATAGTTGTCTGAAAACCAGCCGTGTATGACCAATGAAATGAATAATGCTCTCTGTTCTGAGCTGCCAACGTAAAGGTCTTAAGTGCAAAATGAGACCTTATTTGACCCCCCCCCCCAAATGGACACCTACCCGCCAATATTCCAGGGTTTTATCCATGACAGGGTAGGATGGGAAGAACACAAGCAGCCCATGTGGTATGATTCGAACAAGATTTCCTGAAGCAAGACAGAAAGACATATATTATAGAACCCATTATCCCCAGAGGGGTGGCCTACTGTGTCACCTCAGGGCGTCTGAGGGTTCATTGCCTGGTTACTGATTACTTTTGCCTGGCTACTGATTACATTTCTGGAACCTGTTTCCTCATCCTGTAGTTAAAAAAGAGTTGAAGGAGCCATTCTCCTCTGTGTTTTGCCGAAAAAGTTCAGTTTGCTCGATTTGGATATCATTGCACCCTGCTGTTTTACCGTTCCTACAACTTGTCATGACTTCCTCTGGTTCCAGCAATATGGAGGCAGTAGAAAGGTCATTGGATTCGAGTCTCTGGCACATATGATCCTATATTGTCCTCTATTTAAGGACATTCACGCTTCCCACCTAGAGCCACATCTTGCTAGATTCCCTGGTCACCAGGACGAGATCATTTTGCATAATCTTCTCTCAGGCTTAGACAAAACCCACACTAGGCAGATTGCCACATTTATCAATCTGTTAATCCAGCGACGCAGGCCACAGTTACTTAACGGGCCTTTTGTTCAACACCCCCAAATATAGTACGTTCATTCTGGATGGTCTGCAGTCAATTTTGGCTGGACAAATATAAGGATACATGGGAACACCCTCTTGCTCTCGTTCTATTACAATACTCCTATATTCCCTCCATCCTTCCCTGTTTTTAATTGATACTGGTTCGGGTATGTACACTTTCCCAATTGTGTATTTTATTCTCTATTGTTCATTGTCTATTTTACTTATTTATTTATTTATTTATGCCAATAAAGGTGTCTGACTGACTGACTGGCTTTGAATATCCCATTGATGTCTTATTTTATTAAGTGCAGTTTGGTCCTCCCTGCTAGGAGCAGTCGGTGTGCAATTTTGGTCGGGGGGGGGGGCTTATATTTGCATACGGTGTCCTTTTGTTTGGATCCCCTTTCACCCTTTTTGATAGTCTCCAAGTTTTCTGGCTGCTTCTTGGCATGTCAGGCTCTGTTCCAGAGTGCTCACGCTCTTGTGCAGGAAGCAATGCACAAATGGAGTGAACATACATATTATGTACATATATAAAGCAGCTTTATAAACAATCATGCTACCAGTCTATTTGAATACTATATGCTTCCTGTTGTTTCAAGCCTGAAATCTGGCCACTTTCTTGAGGTCTTCAACAAACAATTGTAACATGAAATCTTTATTTCCTACCTATAGTCTTCCCAAGAGAAGAGAGACATTCCTGAGAAAACCTGCAAATTAAAATAAACATAAACCCTTAATGTTTTTGGAAGTAGCTACGATTTGCCACAACTGTCATGAAAAAATCCCCTAAATTTGTCATGTTTGCCCTTTGAGCTATCACAATTCCACCTTCCCCTTGTGTTTTTCTAGTTGAGTCATGGTGGAAAAAAATCACTGAAAAAACAGGTCCCTACCATTGTTTTCTTAGATGCTCCTACATCCTATTTGGGAAGCATGATTGCCATTGACAAAATATTAAAAATCCGAGTCATTACACGAACAAAAAGTATAATGCTGGGAGAATAAATGTTGTGTATGGTCCATCCTTCAAGAGGTTCCACGTTTATTGCATTCTTTTGAATGGACCTTTGATTCCTGGCTGTAGAAAATTTTAAAGTGTTTCTACTATCAATTACATTTTAACAATACTGTACAGTATAATGAATTTAATTCTATTTTAATTTTTGAAACGTTGTTGTTGCATGTCATCATGTCCTCTGACTTATGCTGACCTTATAAAGAGTGAACTCCAAAATGTCCTATTCTTAACAGCCCTGCTCAGCCTTTGTAGATATGCAAGGGGACAGAAAAAGAGAGAGAGAAAAGAGAGAGGGATGGAGAAAGAGAGAGAGAGAGAGAGAGAGAGAGAGAGAGAGAGAGAGAGAGAGAGAGAGCATATTTGCACGGAAGGAATCACCTTTTTTCATAGGTGGAACTCAGCAGACCTCCGTCAGGTCCATTAGGGATTACCCCCACCCAAATCTGGTGTTTATCAATAACGTGGGGGTTTTCCAAACAAACTGGGAAAGGTCTAAGGAGAAGCAAAACACAGAAAGGTTATCAATTTGTCAGTTTTTTGCGGGTCACAGCTTTACTCTGAGCAGCAAGACAGCATCTTGCTATCAATCCTATCAAATTTTTATACTGTCTATCTGGGTGGTTTACAACAAACACAGAAAAAAACATAATTAAAATACCTGTTTGAGAGAACATAACATAAAATTAAATACAAACAAACAATCCAGTCAGAAGCACTGAAATACATGACATAATTAAGTATTCAACATGGTGGGCTTGACCCATTTATGCTAACTGAGCTCAGCTAACTTGGGTGGGTATAACATTTTGGAATGTCTGCCTGAATAAAAGGGTTTCAGTGACTTTTTAAAAATCGCCAGGGAACGTGTCAGATAAATTGCAGGAGGGAGCTCATTCCATGGCACAGGAGCAACTACTGAGGCCTCGTTTCTCATATTTTCCCTCTGGGCCTCTTTCAAAGTCAGCATCTTCAGCTGGCCTGTTCGGGATATGTGGGTAAGATGGGCAGATCAGCTTAGAAGTTGCTGTTCTGCCAGACCGCCGGGTCCCAAATTGTTTTGGTCTTTATAGGTTGGAACCATCACATTGGAGCTGGCACAAAAACTGAGAGGTAACCAGTGCAAGGTGTCCACAACTGAGGTGATGTCTCTTCACCCCACTGAATAACCTTGCCATCAAGTTCTGGACCCGTTGAAGTTTCTGTGATAGCTTAATGGGCAGCCCCACATACTGTAGAGAGTGTTGCAGTGGCCTAATCTTGAGACTAGCAATGCCTAGACCAGCATGGTGAGGGACCTGGTGTCAAGGTAGGAATGCAGGTGGACAACCCACCAGAGAGGAAAACAGCACAGTGGTGGCATGTACAGTACACATCCCTTTTTTGTTTTGTTTTTGCAACAGTCAGAAAGAAACTTAGTTGTGCAAGCAGTTCTGGAGGGAAGACGCCAATTTCATTCCTATCTCCAGCCAAGCTAGCTTTCCATTTGATGAACAATTATCCCATTTTCAGACAAAGAACACGGTTCTCCCACCAAACACTTTGTACTTGCTATAACTGCTATAAATGGCCTTTCTCTATTAAAAGAAATATAGATCCCTGGATTCTCCTTCCAGTCATTCAGGATCATTGCAACACAGCCAAGTGTTTATTTCTTAAAAACAAAAACAACAAAAAAATGCAACAGTGTGCTTGCTGACAAACTGAGAAAGTTATCCAGGCATGCAAGGTATATTACTGGCAGGAATGAGATAAGAAAACCTGAAAAGGGATGCATAATTTCCCCACAACGAGGCCCGTGTCAGTGAAATGTGCAAACCCAAGCAAAAAAGATAAGATTCAGCAGCGGGACATAGTTTGAAATGTGAGCCTTTGTCCACAGCACAAAGTATCAGTAGCAGAACATCTTCTACTCAGAATACAGGGAATTTCCATGTATGATTGATTCCTGCATCCACCTAGCCACACAAAGGAGAAAAGGGACCACAGCAACTAAATCCCTCTGCTTGAGTCAGTCGCTTCCTGCATGCAGCATCCTGCTGAAACTTAAAACCATGATGACTATAGAACGTAAGCACTGGAGCTCAACTGCAAATCACGCAGAAGGGTTTTTTTCCTACGTGAGCACTTCTATGTGTAATGAAACTTATTTCAAAGGACACCAGAGAGTTTGTTTTGTATTACATGCAATGGGAGAACGGAGGACAGCTGCTTCGACTGAACATCACCAGAGAATCCCACACACTCATTTCTTCTGCCGGTGGGACCTTTCATTTGAACTTTGGATTGCGTTCGTTCTGAGCTCTGCTACAACTGCTGATTTCACCACCCCCCCCATAAACACAAAGGAAGAAAACTTACATCTGCATTTCCAGAGTAAAAGAAGAAAGTGGGGAAAGTGTTCCACTGGTAAGAATGATTGTCCGGACTCCCTGACGAACCAGTTCATGCATACTGTATCCAGGGCTGAAACACCAGTAACTCAAGATTTTCCCTGTATGTCAAAGAGAATAAGTAAAACATTAAAGACCTCTCTTCAGGGATTCCGCCAAAGACCACTCTGCTACAGAATACTCTGCTTCCTTGCTATCAAAGGCATCCTGACCTTAAACACCCTACCATTTTCCAGTTGATCTTACTACTCAGTCTTCTTGCCAGAAGTTAGAATTACTGTGGTTCCCAAGTTATTAATAAAATATGTGATTAAAAAAAACCTAACATTGTTACAGGACAGATTTCCATCTGTGAATACAGTCGTGCGTTCTCCACCAAGGAAAATGACGGGAAGTGCTCCAGACCACGCCTTCACATAGGAAAACAAGGCAGGCGCAAGGGTAGAAAGAACGCCTCTTTGCTTCTCTTCTTTGGAGAACGCAAAATACTCTTATAAAATTAGGGATATGAAAACAAGAAAGCCAGTGTGGTGCAGAAGGAGAGAATGTCAGACTAGGAACCAGGAGAGCTGGTTTCAAATCCCATCCCTTGGCCATAGCAACTTGTTGGTTGTTATAGTAAACACCCCACATACCTCAAAAAGCCTACCAGGATCACCTTAAGTTGGAATCAACTTGTTGGTGAAAAACAACAATATTGAAATAAAGCCTAGAGCAGGGAACGCAAGGAGCCTCGTGGCGCAGTGGTTAAATGCCTGTACTGCAGGTAAAACTGTGCTCACGACCTGGGGTTCAATCCCAGGTCGCAGGCTCAAGGTTCACTCAGCCTTCCATCCTTCCGAGGTCGGTAAAATGAGTACCCAGCTTGCTGGGGGGGGGGGCAATGTGTAGCCTGCACACTGTAATTAACAATTGTAAACCGCCCAGAGACTACTTGTAGTGGTATGGGGCGGTATATAAGCAGAACACTTTGCTTTTTTTGCTTTCTCCCTTTGAAAACCGCCCATAATACCCAATCCTCCCAGGCTTGGCATCTGAGGCAACTAACACCACGAGAGGCCCGAAAGCAAAACAAACAAACAAACAAACAAACAAGAAATAGGGCCTTTTCTGCTGTTGCCCCTCGCCTGTGGAATAACCTTCCACCAGACATCTGCCTGGCCCCCTCTTTGGCTGCCTTTAAAAAACTATTAAAAACTTGGTTATTTAAGCAGGCATTCCCCCAAATATAATTCCAACTCAGTGTTCACCCATTAAATCTTGATTTTAACTGACTAGCCTGCCAGTAATAATATATTGTTTTATTGTTTTATGTCACTTTAATATTATTTTTATTTTATTTTCGTTTTATTGTGTTACTATTTATGATTTTTATTGTATAAATTGTTTGAATGTATTAATTGTTGTAAACCGCCCAGAGTGACCTTGCTGCCAGATGGGCGGTACTGTATAAAAATCCAATAAATAAATAAATAAATAGGGTGTGTATATACAGTCAGTGAAAAACAGAATGGGTTCAGATAAACAAGTTATTTTCCATCTCCAAGGTTGTGGAATAAAGGAGCTCTTGTCCTTGCGTAAAAAAAAATACAAGGTACCATAAACTTTCTCAGTTTTCACCCTCCCAATGCTTCCCATTAGGTTTCCACAGTGGTTGCTCGCTGATGGAGAAACAGATCATGTGGAAGGAATTCAAATTAAAATAGGAGAAGCAATTATAGCCAGTTCTACTGTCTAGAACTGTAGTTCTCCTAGGGGTAAAAACAAGGACATTGGGGGATACATGCAACAAAAAAATGAATAATGGCAGGAAAACACAGCTACATCAAGATGCTTCTTCCCGCATGTGTGTAAAAGAAGGCAAACCCATGGATCCTCAAGGAGCCCCAAAATCGTAGCCTCTTGCTTCTTTGCTACCCTCAGACCCTCTGCTGCAAACATCACTGGATTACTACCTTACTCTCCCTCCTGCAGTCTTGCAATACAGCAAGATACATAAAGCATGCATGCCATGTTTTAGAAGAGAATCACATTCTCAGAGGCCACCGCTTTTGCAAATATGGCCTTATTTAAAATATTGGAAGGACCCAGATGAGGAAATATAGGGCGGATGGCATCCGGATTTGCCAAGCATATATGAAAAGGCTGTCAGATTGAGATTCGGCCACACCTTGAAGATTCCCACCAACAAGTGGTCACAGGAGCAAAAAAAGCAAAAGCAGTATTAGACTGGACCAACTGAAGTGTAGTGTCTAGATTTTGCTTTCATCAGCTCTCATCCGGAATATTGTGTCTGGTTCATAATTTAAGAACAATATCAACCATCTTATCCACTGGAGGATAACCAACATGGCAAAGAATCTAAAAACCAGGTCCTACGAAGAACAGTTGCTTAAATTGTGCTTTGCCTGGAGAACAGAAGGTTGACAGGTGACCAGAGAGTTATCTTCAAATATCCAAAGGCTTGTCACATGGAAGATGGAACAAGCCTTTTTTTTTCCTTTTCTTTTTTTGCTGTTCCAAAAGGTAGGAGTCCAATTAATGGATTCAACTTACAAGTAATGAGATTTTGATTAAACATTAAGAAGAACTTCCTGACGGTAAGTGCCATTCAACGATGGAATGACCTGTCCTGGACTACAGTCTACTCTCCTGCATAGGAGGTTTTTAAGCAAAGACTGGATGGCCATCTGTTGGGAAGGTTATAGATTCCTGCTACAACAGGGGGGTCGACATGTTGACCGTTAGGTGCCCGTCTTACAATTCTATGACTGTGCCCAAGAAAGAAAGAAAAATGAAAAAAGGACTAGGAAATTGAGATATGTAAGCAGTGCCATTCTTATCTTCATCCTCGGTGTTATGTTTGAGTCTTATAAATTATATTCCTTGTTTTCTGCATTCCCAGGATTTCTAAATAAAACTATTCCCCCCCCCACAAAATATGCTGTGCTGATGTTATGCACGAGTTCCCTGAAAATTAAGACTAAGCCATATTATTTACCCAGTGAAGTAAATACTCATAGTTGTTTCCTCATTGTAACTTGGCACATGTAAAATAAATGTTCCTTTCTTAGAATTCCATAGAGCAATTACTCTGGAAATTATTGGAAATGAGGTCATGAAGATGATGTAGCTGGCAAACAAACTCATCTTCATTGTTTAGCACACATCTTAACATCTTTAATGAGAAAGTAAAATGGGCAAGACATAATCCTGACATTTAAGAATAAACCAAAATAGAAATCCCACAATCCTGCATTCCTCAGACCCAATGTCAAGTAAACATACAGGCTAATTATCAAAGTGTCTACGACATCTGGAGGTGAGATTGAGTTCCTGCTAGTGAAATTTATATTATGTACAAGTATGTGTAAAGGACTCTGTGATGAAATTGCGTCAGCAGTTGCAAATATCAAGTAGGTAGGATGAGTTTTGAACCACAGCGACAAATTTTTTAAGTGCATTACATTTTCAAAATGGAAAAAGTGACTAATGCATATCCAAACATCTGCTTTGCAAACACAGAACACTGCTTTTCTATTTAAAATACAGATGGGAACAGAATGGAGCAGAGCGTATCTCCCAGCGGTCAGCTTCGACCCGACCAATTAGAATGTCGCGGGCACACTCACTTCGGGTGGCCACGCCCAGAGAGGCCCGGAAAACATCCACCCGGGACCGAGCCTTCTCTGTGGCTGGTCCTACACTATGGAATCAGCTCCTGAGTGAGTTGCGCCTTGCACAGTCCCTGCCAGCCTTCAAAAAAGCTTTAAAGACCTGGCTTTTTCGGGAGGCGTTTGGTGACTGTTAATTTTAATTTAATTAATTCCCCCCCCGCCCGCCACTTGCTCCTACGCCATTTCGTTTTCAATGTGTCATTATAATCTTCTGGTATTACTTGTTGTTTTATTGTAAACCGCCCAGAGTTCCTTTTTGGAAGACGGGCGGGATATAAGCTCTAAAATAAATAAATAAATAAATAAATCCATACCACATCACCCCAACCAAGCAGGGAGGGTACAAGACAAGCAAAGGCACAGTGTGCAGTCAGGAGGTGAGGTTACTCTCCCACTTCAAATGTCTCACAAGTCACTGGGAGATTCAGAGTAAACTGGGAGCCTCCCTGGCAAGTCACGGTTAAAAAGGAATCTCCCAGCATCATGGAGGAAGGTTTGAGAGGATGGCTTCCCACCAGACAAACAGGGAATAGCCAAGAAGATTGCAACCGATCTGAAGGTGACAGACTCCCTTTTATGACGAAAGACCGAGTTGAATTTGAAGTACAAGTGGATTGCAGGAAAGAAAGCAATGCAAAGCTTCGCGCTGGTCTATAGAGTTCTTTCTCTACATGTAGCCATCAGTCCTTCGCCCTGCAATAACGCCTATTTCCAGGCCATTCTTTTACTGTGCTTTTGTCTACCTCAGTGGTTCTCAACCTGTGGGTCCCCAATGTTCCTGGACTGCATCTCCCAGAAGCCTCCACCACTCGCTGTGCTGGAAAGGGTTTCTGGGAGTTGCAGTCCAGGAACATCTAGGGACCCACAGGTTGAGAACCACTGGTCTACATCTTATCCACGGTCCTTGCCCCAAACAAACAACCACCAAATCAATCCTTTCGAGCACAATTTTGGAAATGCAACAACCGAATCAGCAACCGTTTCACACAAACTAGCTGGAAGGAAGATCAGACTGCTCTTCTACCGGGAGACAAAGAAGAACTAAATAAAATATCTGGAGAAAACTGAGCTAAAAGAATTGACATCCTTACCTTGTTTTTTAGTTGCCGAGGAATTCCACAGGTCTGTCCTCTGCTTCTTTTTTTGACCATTAACATCTGGGTGGATGTGGACCTATGCAAACATTTCACTTTTGTGAGGACGAAGGAAAAGGACAGACCATCTTATCACCCAGAACCAACGTAATTTTTGTCACCGCAGCATGAGGCTCTCTTCTGTGCATATGCGAACAATTTCCCCATTGCAGATGCTGTCACAACCAGAAGCTAAATGGTTGCAACAGGTGCACAGGGGTGGAAAATCCACACTCACAGAGAGCATCAAAGGCATATAGGTAAGGGAACCTTCCCCACGACAAATTGATTTCATCTTATTTCAGAAGGCATATAGGGTATACTTGTTTAATGTGTATGTGCAGCATGGTGGAGAGTTGTCGGCCCCGTGGATACTCCCTTGTGGGGTACCGCAGGGCTCGTCTCTCTCCCCCATGCTGTTCAACATCTACGTAAGACCGCTGGCTGGGGTCATTCGGAGATTTGGAGTCTGCTGTCATCAGTACGCTGATGACACGCAGCTCTATCTCTCCTTTTCCACCTCTGCAGTGGAAGCTGTTCGGACTCTCGATGGGTGCCTGGACGCCGTATTGACATGGACCAGGGCGAACAGGCTCAAGCTCAACCCCGGGAAGACCGAGGTTATGTTCTTTGGGAGCTCTCCATCTGGATACGGAGGCTCTCTCCCCAGTTTGGAGGGTGTTTCCCTCCAGCTGGCGGGCAGGGTCCGGAATCTGGGCATGGTTCTTGATCCGGCGCTATTCTTGGAAGCCCAGGTAGCTGCAGTGACCCGAACCACCTTTTACCACCTTCGCCAAATAGCCCAGATCCACCCATACCTAGACGGCGACTCTCTGAGAACAGTAGTGCAAGCGCTGGTGATCTCGAGGCTGGACTATTGCAATGCCCTCTACATGGGGTTGCCCTTGACTCTCCTCCGGCGCCTGCAGCAGGTACAAAATGTGGCGGCCAGACTGGTGGTGGGTGCGCGTTGCTACGACCACATCACCCCAGTCCTGGCCCGCCTGCATTGGTTGCCCGTTGAATCCCGGATCAGATTCAAGGTCCTGGTTTTAGTTTATAAAACCCTCCATGGCCTGGGCCCGGACTACCTGGCAGAGCGGATCGCCCAGCGATCAACTTCGGCCCAACCAGTTCGGCAGTTGTGAGCGCACTCGCTTCGGGTTGTTACTCCCCGAGAGGCCCGAAAAACTTCGACCCGCATCCAGGCCTTCTCGGTGGCTGCTCCTTCATTGTGGAACAGCCTCCCCAGCGATGTGCGCTCTGCAGAGTCCCTGCTGGCCTTTCGCAGAGCGCTGAAAACCATCCTGTTCTGCGAGGCCTTTGGTGACCAAGTCTAGTTTTTTTGTTTCCTCCACAACGTCTCCCCGCCATCTGTTAGCTTTCCTAACTATGATGCTTGCTCATTTGAGCAAGAAATGCTTTATGACAAGGGTGCTATCGAACTGTTTTTAACTTTTTAATTGCCTTAATTATTATTGGTTGTCTTGTTCTGTTGTCTGTATCTTTGCTGACTAGCTCAGCCTACTGTAAGCCGCCCAGAGTTCCCTTGGGAAGATGGGCGGGGTATAAATTTAATAAATAAATAAATAAATAAATAAATAAATAAATAATAAATAAATAAATAAATAAATAAATAAATAAATAAATACAGGAGGACTTCAGTGTACATGGGATAAGTATTTCCTGATTCACTTCTCCACAGTCTGAAAATAATGTATTAAAATTATTAAAAGACAAATCTTGATACAGTGATACCTTGTATAAAGGAATTAATTCGTTCCAAATGAAATTCTGTTAAGCAAATTTTCCTTTGTACAAATTTCCCACAGGAATGCATTTTAAAAAGGGTTAATCCCTAATGGCGACCATTTTTCTGTTGTAGGATTCGCCCCATAGGCGATTCTGTTAAACGATTTCCCCCAATCTCTGGAATTTTTTTCCCTTTAAGCCAATTTTCTCTTAAACAAACCGCTTGTTATACGAGGGTCCACATATATTTCTAAAGACTAAGTTACCAGAACAAGACACGAGAGGGAGCCAAATACCATGCTATGCAGAGTCTTGGTCATCATCTGCATTTTTCAGCATCTCCAGGTGGAGGCTAGGAACCAATCTCCCCCATCCCACACCACCCCGAATATGGGGGGGTCCTACAGGACTTGACAAGAAGAGACATCACCAGGACACATTAGGAATCTCACATTAGGAAGAATCCTGCCTGAACCTCTGGTGAGATCCTGGTGATTAAAATGACCCTGACACAGTATAAGGCAACTTCTACAATGCACCACAAGCCCCATTAGAAGGCTTGAATTTCTATTGAATGAATCAAAATGCATAAGATCTTCCTAGCCACAGTGACTGTAAGTTAGCAAAGCCACAAAGAAAGGCGCTAACAATCCAAGTAAAACCATCTGTTACATTTTGGCAATGTACTAAATACAACAGTAAACTTCAGTGTCTCAACACAGAAATCTGACATTGCTAAATTAAAATGCAGTGCCTTCGTTTCCCTGAACTCTTCACTATCACGTCCTGATCAGCTCACGCCCACCTTATCACAAGGGTTTACAAACCATTCACTACCATGACTTCCCAGTACCAAGAACACCCCAAAGAAAACAATCTACTTTAGAACAATTTGAAGAATGTATACCTTATAATATCTTGACACCGAGCAGTCTGGAGTTAAGCTAGATGTTCCTTCTGATGGACCAAAATTAAAAACAGTCTAAAGACAGAGGGAGAGGGGGAGAGTGCCGAGTGAAAGACAGAAATCACAGTTCAAGTTCTCAGCAAGTTACAGTACATAAGATGTATTGAACATCTGAAGGATTTTCAGAACAAAAAAGAGAAAGCCAGAGAGAGAAACAACATGTCGACCTAAAGAAGCATTTTTTCCTAGAAGTCCCACTTCCTTTTCACGGCTGCCAACTTTTCAACCAAGTTAAAGCACAACCAACGATAACAGGAGAATCTATTGGTATTCTGGCCTTCATTTTGGCAATAATGGTTCTATTATTCTGTGTTCACTTGTGGGAGCATATAATTGCAAGTCAACTCTTGTATCAGTCTATGACTATGTTATCTTACATTCTTTTTGCCACTATTCCTAAAAAAAAAAAAGCAGATAACCCTAATGCTGTTTAATTTTTAGACTAGAAGATCCAAATCTATCAATAATTTTTGTATTGAAATCTTTAAAATGTTAACCTTTTCTGCTGTTCTACATATCAAAGCCATTTCCATGAAATGAAGACTGAAATAAATGACATTGCTCTTACATAGGAGTGAGCAAGATCATAAATATGTATATATGTACCCACCTATATTCAGTTACCAACCTTGGAAGGATGGAAGGCTGAGTCAACCTTGATCTGGCTACCTGAGCCTGCTGGGATTGAACTCAGACTGTCAGTGCAGTCTTGACTGCAGTACTTACAGAGCCATGACTTGGAGGCAAGAATTTGGTATCCTGAGATGTGAGTGGATATATGTACTTAATTTTGCAACAAAGCTGCATTAACTGTTTTAAGGCTGAGAAACAGGTTAGGCTGAGGAAGAAAAAGTAGCTGGGAAGAGCATTCTATTGTGATACATTAAAATAATGCATTAGTTTTTTTGGTATGTACTGATCATGTATCATCAGAGCAAGGCCACAAATGACCAATTCTGCAATATCATTAATACCAGTTATATTGTATTTTTGTTAATAAGTTAGTTGCTCCCATGCTCAAGATGACACCCATTTTCCAACCCAAAATTCCAGTTTTGCAACTGCGTGGTTGAGTCATGGCAACTGGACTTCTTTTTCTTGAGAGACTGAAGAGTTTCGCTGCTCATCCAAACAGTTTCATCAGTCAAAGAGGTCAAAGGGAGCTACAAAATGGCGGACACACAACTAGCTTTTTTCAGACTGATGAAGCTGTTTGGATGAGCAGCGAAACATATCAGTCTCTCAAGAAGTCCAGTTGCCATGACTCAACTTCCAGATAATCTCACCGGGATGACTGAGAATCTTCACAGACAAACTGCAGGGTTCTCCCCTCAGCTTACTTCCCATGTATAAGATGACCTTCACTTTTTTAGTCTAACAATTTTAGACAAAATATAATCTTATATACTGTATCTTGTGCCATTATACAACCACAACCAGCTTTTTGCTCATGTACGCCAACGGTATTATAGCTTCACACTTCAGCAGGTGCAATACAGGATTGCCCCAGAATTCTTAATTTTAACTAACCCAGTCTCTTAATAACGGTCATGCTCTACATTTTACAGCAGGAGCTTCTGCAAGGCACTTTCAGAATCCCATGATGGAGCTTGGGGAATTAATACAGAGTTTGCACTGCCCTCTGAACAGCCTCACTGAAGTCTTTAACAACTGCAAATGGGGAAGCAGCAGATGGTTACCTGGATTATGTCTGTCAATTTATGCAAGCCTGCAGTGTTTGTGAATATCCCAGTACCTAGAAAGGAAGAACAAACAAGAAAGAAACTGTAAACGCAGCTATGAAAACATTATGATCTGTATCAATTAGGTGTGTATAAGAAATCTGAGTAATGTACATTTTCATACAGAAATAGCCATTTCATATTTCCACAAATTAAGGTTATGGAATGTATCAAAATACAGCTACTAGCATCACAGTGCTCTGATAGAAAGGCTATACTGCAACTACACTTGGAATTCTGCAAACGGGTCTGGCTACCCCTTTTAGAAAAACATGACACAGTCAGAAAAGGTGTAGAAAAAGGCAAAAATGATGTGACCGGTACAACTCGCAAACCTTTCTGAAGTCGTTTTAGAGAAAGGGTAAGACGCCCATTTCTTTAACAGAGATTCAGACCGAGCAGGATGGCAAGAAGTACTGAAACTATAAAATCTCAGACCACAGAAGAACCTTTGAGTACAAAGAGAGAATCGTATGGTTCCCTTGGATCAGACATCTGCAATCTAAAGCCATCCCTCCAAGCCATCAATTTTTTTGGGGGGGGGGAGGGCAAACGGTGTCATGGAGTTTTCTTGGCAGGAATACTGGAGTGGTTTGCCAGTTCCTACTCCATCAAAGGTATATAGATCACTTTAAATCCATCCTTGAAATGGTCCAGGATCAGGTATGGCTGATGGAACAGTCATCATAAGGTGCAACTCAGATAATTCTCCAGCTAATCCCCATCCTGGATCAACTGCCGTTTTTCAGCTGTTCTTAAAAGGAGACCAATGTGCCACACCATGCGGTGGATTCAACAGGAGGTTATTTCAATAATGGTAACTGTAGCCAGGTTGCCTCTTTCCAGCTAGGGTTACAGCTAGCAGACCTACTAAAACTTATAAAAGAGGATCTCAAGTAACAGAGGTCCAGTTCAGACTCTAAAGACAACGATGGATCAATTAGCCACTCAGGGGCCACACAGGATCTTTTAGGGCAGGGTAGGCAAGTATGTCCTCCAGATGCTGCTGGACCATCAACTAAGAGTTGCAGCCAACCCAGTGGGAAAGGGTGCTGCAAGTCACAGGCGTACGCTTGGGAGGGCCACACGTGCCTACCCTCGCTTTAAAGGAAGTTCATTTCTGTCCATTACAGATAACGTGACCTGATGTACTCCCCAAATACTAGACCCTATTTCCCAACTTTCCTGCACCTACTGTTTCCCCAAAGAACAATGCATGCACTTACGGCCTGCTAAATATTGCACAATTTGCTCCAGCGATTCGAGGAGAGAAGCTTGGGTCTGGAACGTGATCTGGGCCTTTGCAAACAGTTCAAAGATGTAGCTGCAAATCCAAGAAAGAACATGTGGCCTTGAATAACTCAAGAAGAGGGGTTGAAACTGCAAGAAAGGGGGTTCCTACCAAACTTCAGGAGGGGTCACGAAGAGTTGGTCAGGACTGAAATGACGCAACACACACACACTCTCTCTCTCTCTCCACAGATACTACACTCCTAATGTATTTCAAAAGCAGTTCAATAACTGCCAACACACACACACAAAATAATTTTTAAAAAAAAAACATTGATCCAGGAGAGCAATTACAACCCCTGGAACATACCTTCCATCTTTAGTAAGTCCACTTCCACTTGGTGGCAACTCTATAGCATCAATTTCATTTTCCAGCTGCAGAAGAATCACTTTAAAACAAACAAAGAGAAATTGGAAGAAGGACAGATACAGCTAGTCAAGCAGCTATAATGGGAGGCCCATTGCTTAGTAAGAGAAAAACAGGGTTTCTGATTCCAGTTCTGGAAGTCAAGTGATGGGGAGGATGAACTGCTACATTCATGCTGCGAGGCTATCTCGGAGCCTTGGTTGTTGAAAAACAGGATTTGGTGTGTGTGTGTGTGAGAGAGAGAGAAGGGGGGGAGGGAGGGGGGGAGAGAGAGAGAGAGAGAGAGAGAGAGAGAGAGAGAGAGAGAGAGAGAGAGAGAGAGAGAGAGAATGTGGGCATAATGTTTTTAGTGTAAGGTTTTTATTATTGCTTGATGATTTATTGATATTTTACTTCTAACTATTTTAAATGGTTTTAATTCTTTGGATTGTAAACCGCCCAGAGACCTTTGGGTAGTGGGCAGCATATAAATTAAATAAATAAATAAATAAATAAATGTAAGTAAACAAACTAGATTAAAGCAATAATCTAGCCCACCAAAGCTTGAACATGGGGAAAGGAGTCTTCCAAACTGGAAAAAATGAAGGCATTCTTCAGTTTCCAACAGGCTTGCTAGTATTTCAAAACCCTCAGCCAATCCCCGTTTAAAGACTCTCTCTCTCTCATGGATGAGGACACTGTTGATTTTATTAAAAAATAAAGAGTGCATCATGGAGGAAGGTTCAGTAACAAGGAACACGAATTCCAATCTCCGTATGTTTGCAGATTCATCCAGTATAGCTCAAAGGGCCTTTTCCAGGGATGATGAAAGAGGCCTGCATTTGTAGGCACTGCATATTTTAATAAGGACACTAGGTGCTAAATGGAACTGAAGCCAGCTTATGGTTCAGCATCTGCTACAGTTATAAACATGATATGCAAATTATATTTAGAGGCAATTAAAATATGCAAATGAAGAGAAGCTCTCCAGATCAGGATACATAAACATGAAGTCTTCATGGTATTCAACAAGTTGCCAGCAAATTGGCTAACAGTTGTCATCCACCATGAATATTTAACCCAAGCTACTGTTTAGGAATCCACTTCTATATTTTCTTTCCAAAAGTGCATGAAGGAACCAGCCAAATGCCTCCATATCAGCTCTTGGAACAGCACTCAGGAGTTCAATTTTCAGGTGTTGTGTAAATTAATACTTGTACAAGCAGGAGAGCAATCAGCAGATGAAATACCATATACAGAAAAAGTCAACAACACAGTCCTCACTCCTGAACGTAAAGTGACTAATTCTCAAGGCATTCTGTAAAACTGTTCTACAGAAAAAGGTGAAACTAATACTTACTCTTTATCTTCGCTATGTCTTCAAGTTCCATGTTTAGACCTGTTTCAGGAAAAGCCTTAATTCTTATTGATTCTAGTCTTAGGCCAAGTCCCCCAACTCGCCCCCGGTCCCATTTTCCCTCCTCCAATCCATGTGAAAGTATGTATCAAAGCACACATGAATGTGTTTTTCAAACTACAACCTAAGAACGCCACCTGCAGCAGGGCTCCTGAGCTTTATTTCCATATTCTCGGAGCTTAGCAGCAGGGGAAGGAATTGAAGGCAAGGGAGGGCACAAGGCACAGTGATGGAAAATTTAGATTGACTCAGACCCACCAGATTTTGCATGAATCTGGTACTCGGGGGAGAAAACTACCATTCCACTTAAGACTACACAGAGTGACCAGAAGGCCACTGATTCATCTTCACTTAACACCTTGGAGGTGGAAAAAGAATATTCAAACACTAGAACTGCTGTCAGTCTGCAGACCAGGACGGGGGGCAGCTGAGATGAAGCTGCAGAAGGGTACAAAGAAGTGGCCATATCATAGAAGGCTGACGATACTTCATGAAAACTGAAATCCACAAAGTAATGGCTACAAGTGGGCAGGCAATCAGCTGCTGGTATATAGACACAGGCACTTCAAGAGGTGCCACCTTAACAGCTCTACTGTCAGTCCCCTCAAAAAATCATTTTAGTTCTCTCATGTGTTTGTAAATACAGAAAATAAGGAAGCCACGATAGATAAGAGATGAGCTGTTAATCAGAAGACATGGGGAATGGCTCTCATTTATAGGGTGCCCACGGCTGTAAAGGAACCACTGGAGAGGATTTCTCAGAGGAATCTGGATGGCCAGTGACACAAACAAGATTCTGGACCACTGGTATCTGATACAATGCACAGTATAACATCTGCGCCTGATTTCCTGAAGTACACCCACAGCTTACTTCCCATTTCGCTACATCACTGCCCACTACCGAAAATATTCATCCTTTTGTTTACTGCCTGTTGTTGTTCAGTCGTTCAGTCGTATCTGACTCTTCGTGACCCCATGGACCAGAGCTCGCCAGGCCTTCCCGTCTTCCACTGCCTCCCGGAGTGCATTACTGCCTATACAGGCCTTTCTACTTTCCTCACAAACAGGAACAAGAAGGATTACACAAATAAAAGATATCTTCCCTCTGGAGTGCTTATACCTCTTAATTTGTTGTGCACTCATTGAATAACAACAGGTAGAGACATTAAAAGGTAAAGGTTCCCCCCACACTTGCATGCTAGTCCTGTTCAACTCTAGGGGCGGTACTCATCTCCGTTTTTAAGCCAAACAGTCTGTGTTGTGCAAGTCCGTGGCCATGTGGCTGGCATGGATAATGCATTTTTGTACATGGAACACTGTTTACCTTCCCACTTTTTATGGCAGTACCTATTTATCTACTTGCATTTACATGCTTTCAAACTGCTAGGTTGGCAGGAGCTGGGGTTATCAGCGGGAGCTTGCTCCGCTGCGTGGCTCCCGGGATTTGAACCGCCCAGCTGCCGACTTTGCAGCTGACAGTTTCAGTACTCTAGCCAGCTGAGCCACCAATAAGGGTGGCACTAGAGAAAAGTCCTAGAACAGTCTTGGCGAACCTATGGCACGGGTGCCAAAGGTGGCATTTGGAGCCCTTTCTGTGGGCACCCAACTTTGCCCCTTCACAGCCAACTGTATTCAGGTTAAATTGCTGTATTGGCACTTTACGGAAAAAAATGTGGGTTTTGAATTGCAGTTTGGGCACTTGGTCTCTAAAAGGTTTGCCATCACTGCCTTAGAACAGCCAGCTGGCAGGCCAAGCCACTGTACGCTCTTTAAAAATGAGGCAGCAGGGAGGGGGAGAAAGGCTTTGTTATCCCTTTTTCCAGAGGTGGGGTGGAGAATGGTAAGCACTGGGCTGAACAGACAACATTACAACATCTATCCACTTTCCTCTGTCTTGCAAGAGAACATGTGTTCGTTTTATAACAAATAAAACAGCATGGGAAGAAGAAGAAGAAGAAGAAGAAGAAGAAGAAGAAGAAGAAGAAGAAGAAGAAGAAGAAGAAGAAGAAGAAGAAGAAGAAGAAGAAGAAGAAGAAGAAGAAGAAGAAGAAGAAGAAGAAGAAGAAGAAGAAGAAGAAGAAGAAGAAAACCCATTCTATTATTCTTTTTCATTTCCTTCCAACATCTCCTCTTTATTCCTGTGCTGCAAAAACAACTTTTCAAACCCAGATTTTAAAATACAAATCATAAAAGTCAACTTTACATATGTTGATTAAGAAACAGCATAATGCGTTTGATTGATTTAGGTAGAATGTTTTTAGTCCTTTGTTTACCTTAAAGTACATGCAATGCTCTTCCAGAAAACTCAAGGAAACTGCTGTGCAGAGATGCCTCACCAGCTATGACCACAAATGGTGTTGCTTCAAAGCGCTTCTGCATTTTTATCTTCTCTCTTCCCCCGTACATAGGGGGCTTTTACAAAAGACACACCAAGGGGATTTAGCTCATTATTCACGATTTATCAACTGCCTAGTAACCAAATCCATTTTTCTCAAAGAGTGACTGAAGAACCACAACCTAATTTCCAAACGCAGGCAGCCAATGGCATCCTCCCTATACGCTGTTCACTACGGATTGGTTCAAAAATAAATAAATCTACCTGAGTTGGCAAGCTCTGCATTGAATTCAAAGGTGACTTCGTTCTGCTGAACTTTTCTCGTTTGTTCTTCCAAGACTATGTTGATGGCATCTATAGCAGAAGCTAAGTCGTAAGGAGTCAAGTCAAACGATGCCAACTCTTCACATAACCTCTCCTAAGAAGGGAAACAAAGCCCAGCATTTGTATTTTAGGTTATGAACAGTACCAGCCACGCACCCTTGGCACAGGGGAAGCAAGACACTTTCTCCACCAGCAAGAGAGTGATAAAAGGGGTAAATGAAGAGCAAGTAGCCATTCAGTCATGATCCCTGGTGTGGTACAGTAGGACCCACATATCCGCAGGGGATCGGTTCCTGCCCCCCCCGCGGATAATGAAATCCGTGGATAAGAGAAAACACTCTTATCCGAGGGTTCCAAAAGTGAAACCAGCAGGAGAGCCAGCCAGCACCCTGGGGAACCCCGCCATGGCTCTGTGCCACCTCCAGGACCTCTGCTGACCTTGCGGGCGGGCGGGGTCTCCCAGGCCCCACGGCTGCCTCCTCCTCCTCCACTGAATCAGTGGATGGTGAATCAGAGGATACGGGGGTGCTACTGTATAGTGGTCAGAGTAGTTTCAAATCTCTGCTCAGCCACGGAAACTCACTGGGGATGAGGAACTGATAAAACCACTCCTTAAGTATCTCCCTTACCCTGACAGCCCTATTAGAGTGAAGCAGCTGTTTCAAACAGTTCTGCCATCTTAGGACAGATTCAAACTGTCTCCTCTAGTACGAATAACCCTCAGCAATATGCGCTTCTGAAGAAGGCACAGCATTGTCATATTATCATATTCACCACAGATTGTTTTGCTGATTTATGATATAGCATTTACTTTTAAAAAGTAGCTTATTGCATATATTCTAACCATTTCCTTATTTCAGTTAGAGCCGGAATAAAAATGTCAAATTCAGCATTTTCTCACAAATTCCCAATGGACAAACCCCAACATGTAACTGCAAGGGAAAAACAGCTGGCATCTTTCCCCAGATGCATTAGGCCCTAACGTCTCAGGGGGGGAAAGGCATCAGAGATGCTGTCCATGTTTTCCTATTCTAATGGGCAGATGTATCATGGAGGGTATACCGGTCTATGCAGGTTAGGGGTTTCTGATCACTGCCATACAAGACAGTAATTCTTCCAACCTCTGAAGCCATGCACGACGGTACTGAAATATGACATCTTGTCAGTAGGAAAGGAAGCATAGTATGCATATTTACATGCATGCATGTAGGGCAGTAATGGCGAACCTTTTAGAGACCGAGTGCCCAAGCTGCAATTCAAAACCCACCATTTTTTTGCAAAGTGCCAATACAGCAATTTAACCTGAATACAGGTGGCTGTGAAGGGGCGATATCGGGTGCCCACAAAAAGGGCTCCGAGTACCATCTTTGGCACCTGTACCATAGGTTGCCAACACTGATCTAGGGTAATACAGAGAGAGCACAGGGCAATCTGATTCACAGGCAAAACTTTCCAACCATCAGTTAGAATGAACCAAACCCAGTTATTGATCTCAATTCTGGAAGCAACTTTTCAAAGCACACTGAAAAATAGCCTAAACGCAGACACACCATCATAAGAACATAAGAACGTAAGAACAACCTTGCTGGAAGAGGCCACAGCCCATGCAGCCCAGCATTCTGTCTCACACAGTGGCTCACCATTTGCTTCAGGGTATTCTCAAGCAGATGTCTTCGCCTGCTTACGATTCCCCACAAATGGCATTGAGAGATATTCTGCCTATCTCTCCAACCTGGAGGTTGTCCTTAAGCATCCATAATGATTACCATTGATACTGTTGTGTCTAATCCTTTCTTAAAGCTATTAAGGCTGATAGCTGCCACCACTTCTGGCAGCATTTAACAAAAGGTTGCAACACATGTTAGAAAGTTTTCAATTGGGGGGAAATGGTGTGATATAAACAGCACATATTATTCTCCAAAATTAAAAGTAACCTGTAGTAAGGCTGATTTTCAAAAGGATGATGATTGTTAGGCAATTGTTTAAACAAAGAAGACCAAAGCAAGAACTGACAATGACAGAAAAACATCACAAATGCTTGATTACCTAATGCAAGTTTGAATGAAACTATACATATTTTCAGTGACCTTGTGAAACAGCACTTGGGGCAGCCAGTTTGGAAGCAGGACAAGCTATCTGGAAGAAATCCAGCTCTCTCTTGAAGCTCCTGCTTCGACAGCACTGCCTAACCCTCACTGGTCTGACTGCTAAAATTCTGCCTTCTGCAGGCAGCAGTAAAACTTGCAGAGAAAAGTGGGGGAAACACAGTATGCTAAAGATGACCTGAAAAGATAATGCAAACCATATTAGACTTTACACTACTATTTATTTATTTATTTATTTATTTATTTATTTATTTATTATTGAATTTATACCCCACCCATCTTCCCTAGATGGTCTGCTTGCAAAGGTCATCCATTTAAAGATATTCCAATGTGGATTTTTCTTGGAAATAGCATCAAACAGGCCAATAAACACAGTGGTGTGCCTTAAAAATAGAGATGGGCACAATACAAAAAAAACGAAACACTGTTTTGTCATTTCATTATGTAACGAAATGGTAGAACACATTTTGTTACGAAACAAAACACCAGCTTTTCCCCTTGGACTCTTCCCTGTAAATCCCCCAGGTTTTGAGAGGTTTGGGGTTCAGGGGGCTGAGTTATTAAACTCCAAAGGGGGTCCCCCTAGGAAAAAAATCATTTCTAATTGAGTCAGAAGCCACTAATCGCTCGCTTGCTCGCGGGGGGAGTGCTGTTATCGGCTTAGTTCTGAACTTCCGACTCAGAGTCACCTGCAATGTATATCTGTTAAATAACTTAGCAACCTCATGTGGCCCCCTAGGAAACAATCATTTTAATTGATTTCGAAGTTCAGAACTAAGCCAATAACAGCCCCCCCCCAAGCAGGTGAACGATTAGCAGCATCTAACTGAATTTTTTTCATAGGGGGGGATCCCCTTTGGAGTTTAATAACTCAGCCCCCTGAAACCCAAACCTCTCCAAATTTCAGAAGCTTCCCTACCATTTCCATGCCAAAACATGCACGTGATCCATATTTTCGAGTACATAATGTTTTGTTATGTTTATGTACTAAAAAATATGGATTGCAGCCATGTATTGGCACCAAAAATGCTGGGGAGCTCCGTCACACCCTTCCCTGTAAGCCCCTGACATTTGGGGAGGTTTAGGCTTCAGGGAGCTGAGTTATTAAGCTCCAAAGGGGGGGGTCCCCATAGCTAACTGCCAGAGTGTACATTGCATGCCAGCAATATAGGGATTAATTGGGTTAAGCTGGTTAAATTAACCCCTATATTGGCTGTGATCCGTATTTTTGAGTACATAAACATAACAAAACATTATGTACTCAAAATGTGGATCACAGGCATGTTTCAGCATGGAAATGGCAGGGTAGCTGCCTCAAGCTCTTTCCTGTAAGCCCCCGAAGTTTGGAGATGTCTGGGTTTCAGGGGGCTTAGTTATTAAACTCCAAAGGGGGTCCCCATTCTATTGCAATGGGGGGGCTGTTATTGGCTTAGTTCTGAACTTCCAAATCAATTAAAATGATTGTTTCCTAAGGGGCCACATGTGGTTGGTAAGTTATTTAACAGATACACATTGCAGGTGACTCAATAATAACAGGAAGCTATGAAAATTACACGTTGCAATGGAGTAAAAGATGCATATCCATTTGTGAAGAAGCTATATATCTGACACCTTCATTTTTCCTTGCTGTTGTTTTAGTTCTAGGTATTTACATTCTGAATCAAAGACATGTCTTCAGCCTTTTAACATCCAGTGATTCTTCTTAAAGCAACACATCTTCACAGATTAGAATTCTTACAAAGAAGTAAGGATAGGAGTAGAAGACTGAGAAAAGTCAGCCGTGGCTTGACTTACCACATTGTGAGCTTCATCAAGTATCACTACAGTTCCCTTTAAGTCTATGTTGTGAGCTCTTCGACTCTGTTTAGAGAGAGAAGAAGAGAGGCAATGTGGGAACACTCCCCTCTTGACTATTTGCAAATACCCAGAAATAATTAATATAACAGGTACCACTCACCATGCTTCACACTAAGAAGCCACTGATCTTTCCATGACTTTTTACGTTAGCTGGGCCTCACACTCACTGCTCAAGCTGTCCCGGCCACCACTTAAGCACCAAATCCTTCCCATACCAACAGATAGCCGGCCTGCTCTGGCCAAGACCATCAGAAGGAGAAAGAGAAAACAGCCCGAAAAGGTAAACGCTTGTGTTGTGCAATTGCATGAGCAAAAGACAACTCATGAAAGCCCATCTTCACCCCATCTCCCAAAATGGGTTAGCAGGAGTTTCCTGGATAGAGCAGAGCACCGCCAGGAGGAAAAATTCCCTTAAAACGGGGGTGTCCACACTTTTTGCAAAGAAGGCCAGATCTGGTGAGGTGAAAATGTGTGGGGCCAACCATTCAGCCTGAAGGGGGAGAAAGGGCATGGTCCGTGCACATCCTCAACATCTGCAAATGCTCCGGTTTCAAGATGCCCAAGAGCCAGGCGGCTGTTGCACAGCCCGGGAATCAACCCACATGCACCCAAGATGCACCACTGCTCGCATATGCCGCCTTCCCTCGCAAGGAGGTGGGGAAGATGCTGCAGCAATGCAGCCAGGAGCAGGTAGGCAGGGCGGGTGGCTGATGTAACGGACGGAGGCAGGGAGGGCAGGCAAACCATAACACAGCAAGCTGATGTATCTAGCCAGCACAGGGAAGGGCCGGCCGGCTGGCATGAGCAACAGGCTGAGCCAGCAGGGAGAAGAGGCTGAAGGCCACTCAGAATTTTAAACCGGGCCGCATTTGGCCCCCGGGCCGGACTTTGGACATGCCTGCCTTAAAATATGTCCATTCCACCTTCAACAACAACCCTCCTGTGTTCCCTGGCTGTTGCGTTACGAATCACACGGGCACAGCTTCAGGGTGAAAGATCTGGTGCTCAGTCAGCATTCCTGTTCGTCTCTCCATCAGGGTTCCATGGATGTCTGGGTGTGTGATGTGTGTGTGTGTGCATGCGTGTGTGTGATGATCCTCCTACTGCCTGAGCGACCAGTGTTTTATTGATAAGAGAAGAACAATAGATACAGGAAGACATCCCTCGGGGGGAGGGTGAATGCACGCCTTATCTGTAAGACCATATCAGCCTATCTATTGATGAGGACCCGGGGGGAGAGGAAGCTGTGGGGTCAAAGGTGATGTCCTGACATCCTGTTATTGCCCCTGGTATCTTGTTTGCCATCCTGTTTGCTCTGGCCTTCTTGCCTACATCAGCACATCCTGGTATCTGCTTCAGTCCTGGGGACTGCTGGGCAAGGAGCCCTCCTAGGCCTTCAGTTTCCATTGTGCTTGACCAATGTTGGGGCTCAGAAATATGGGCAATGATATCACCACACCTGGCATTCTGGAAATGATTTTAGAGAGGTGCAGGGTATGTGTGTGGAAGACAAAAAATAGATGAGCAAGTTGCCTTCTGCTTATGCAACTGCTGGCTGTCACTCAATATCTTGTTCTCACAACCACGGGGAAGGTCCCCAAATAAAACCCACCCCCTGAGTTGCAAACACAGAGAGCACAAAAACTGGTACCAACACACTGCAGTGACTATGAAAAAACAGATTCCCAAGTCTTGAAAAGATATCTAATGAATTCAAGACATGGAGGTAGCTTTTTGTAAAAAGCAAAGAAGCTCAGAGGTGAGTAGGTGAGACCTCTGATAATTCTTAGTACCTTATTCAGCATTTATAAATTTGTTTAAATTGTCTTCACACGTCCTTTCTCCTATAAAAAGCTGAAAGGCAGCTTACATCATTAAAACACAACATTGAAGCTAAAAATGGTGAATTATTCAAATCTTAAATGACTTAACATTACAGTGGACCCTTGTATAACAAACAGTTTGTATAACATAAAATCTGTACAACATAAAAAAATTCCAGAGATAGGGGAAATTTGCTTAACATAATCACCTATGGGGCAAATCTGTACAACATAAAATGGGATTATTTATTTATTTATTTATTTATTATTGGGCTTATATACTGCCCGTCTTCCCGAAGGAACTCCGGGCGGTTTACAACATAAGAAAATGCTAATGACAGCTATTGAGTTAAAACAATTAAACAGTTTAAAAACAGTTTAACACAAGAAACCAGACTGAAAGATAAAAAATGGCTTTGCAGATGGTGTGGTGGTGGTGGGGGAATCTTCAGTCACCAAACGCCTCCGGGAAAAGGAGAGTTTTTAATGCCTTCCGGATCACTCTGTTTTCAATGCATTCTTATGGGAAATTTGTATAAAGGAAAATTTGCTTAACATAATTTCATTGGGAATGAATTAATTAATCCGTTTATACGAGGTACCACTGCATATAAAAATATTCATAAAAGCTACTATGCTAACACTGTTGTACTTAGAATAAGAAAGAGGACCATGTGACTTTTTTTATTGTAGCAGAATGGAGAATTATAGCAGGTGAGGTTTCTGGACAAAGATAAACTACATAAGTATAAATAGTTCTTCTGGGTGAAGCACCACACTTATATCTCCCCATGTGGTAAGCATTAGGGTTTGCAATGTAATGTCGTTTCTTGATGTGTTAACTGTTTTCCCTTTACAGGCACAGACACTAAAATCCTTTTAAAATAAATATACCACATACCTTTGAGTCTAGCAAATAGTTGTAAGGCATAAAAATGATGTCTGCTTGCTGCTTCAAACTCCGGGAGAGATAATATGGGCAAACCCTGTTTAAATGGAAAGGAGAATAGATATATATATCTATATATCTATGCATGTTAGGGTAGATTCGGGTTTCTTCCGTGTAGAAATCAACACGTTTGAGGTCTCACTCGTCATCTTCAGGCTGGTGTTCTGGCTTCTTTCTTCTTGAAGCAAAGCGTGGTCTCAGTTGAAGTCCTTCTATAAATACTGCTGGGGGGTGTGTGGTTTGCTTGCTTTGTTGCTGATTGCAGGTTCCTTTGTTCCTTTGTTCTTTTGTGATCTGCTGTGTGGCTGAGGCGATCGTTAAGGGATTAACTGCTGATGGCTGTTTAGATGGCTGTTTACATGCTGGTGGGTTAGATGGCTGGTGGGTTCTGGCAGTATCCTGGGCTTTGGTGGAGTGGGGTCCTGTGTCTTGTGAATTCATTTTGGTCTGGCTACGTGTCTGTGGTCTCCCAATGTTTTTTTGGGGTGTGTGAGTGTGCTCCATGTGGTGACTGGAGTGGGGTGCCGCAGTAGATGGTGCAGTCGTGGTTTTGTTATTGGATGGTGGTTTCGTTTCATCTGTGGGAAGGGTCTGGGTTTGTGTTTGGTGTGGATGGAAGGTGGTGGCATCTTGTGTCCTTTTGGACCTGGTGTCAGTCTTTGTGACAGAGGCTCGTCTGTTGACCAGGGCTAGTTTCCAGATGTCAGGCAAGCGGGAGGTGTCATCACGTTTATTCATGTTGTTTGGGTGTTTCTCTATTTCAATGGCTTCCATGATTATTCGACTGTTGAAGTGTTCAGTTTTGGAGATGAGTTTGGTTCTTTCAAAGTCAATTTCATGACCTGTTGTTTTTATGTGCTGGAAGAGAGAGGAAGATTTTTCTTCTTTTTTGACTGCGTTCTTGTGTTCTGCGATGCGTGCGCTTATTCTCCTGTTTGTTTGTCCGATGTATGTGGCTGGACAGACTTTGCATGGTATTTCGTAGACTCCTTGGTTTTCTAGCTCAATCTTGTCTTTGGGGTTTCTTAAAATGTTGGCTATTTTTTGGTCGGTGCAAACCAACAGAGACCTACTCACTCTCCACCTCAAACTCAGCAACAAAATCCACCCAACACTCTGGAACAAATCCAAGCAACTTGCCGCCTGGAGAGCTGAAACAGAGACCTCCCACAAGACAGACACACACACCAACAAACTCCACAAACTGGAAAAACGCCAGAAGCCCAACCCCCCCCACAACAGCCCATGAAACAAACAGTTCACAACGTATCAGACAGGACACTCACCATCGCAGAGACCAAAGTCCTTTCCAAAGGATTCAACTTTGCAATCGCCCCCAGACACATCCCCACCGAAAACATCATATGCGGAGTGGAAGCCAGCCTAACCAAAATCAACCCAGATGAAGCCAACAAAATCAGACTCGAAGTCACCAATGTCCTCTGCTCCAGCAAACCACCCAGAAGCAATTTACACAAAGAAGAACAAAAAGCCCTCTCCAACCTGAGGAAAGACAACAACATAATCATTCTCCCAGCAGACAAAGGCAATGCCACAGTGGTGATGAACACATCCGACTACCAAGCCAAACTATCCAACCTACTACAAGACCCTGCTTACATACCTTTGAACACAGACCCCACCACCTACCTGGAAAAAACCACCAAAGCCAAAATAAAAGCCTCTCCCTTAAGTGAAGAAATCAAGCCAAGCATCATCCCCAGAGAGAAATCATCCAGATGCCCCAAGCTCTCTACGGCCTCCCCAAGATTCACAAAGAAGGAACACCTCTCAGACCCATAGTCAGCTCCATAGGCTCACCTCTACAAAACCTCGCCAAATTTCTTGCCAAACAACTCCAGCCCTATGCAGAATCCATCACTTCATACGTACAAAACTCGTTTCCACTTCATAGAAATTATAAAGAAACAAGACCTACAACCCAATGACCTAAGGTGAGCTTCGATGTTGTTTCGCTCTTCACACAAGTGCCCATTCAAGAAGCCTTGACAGCTATCCACAACAAATACAACCCCCAAACACATCCTAGATCTGACCAACCACTGCCTAACCAACACATACTTCATCCACAATGGACAAAGATACAAACAGATAGAAGGAGCACCCATGGGATCACCCCTCTCACCGGTCATCGCAAACCTATATATGGAACACTTTGAAACCAACGCGTTACAGAAGTCCGAACATAAACCCAAACTCTGGCTCAGATATGTTGATGACACCTTTGTTATCTGGCCACACGGGAAAGATAAACTGAACAACTTCCTCACACATCTCAACAGCCTACACCCCCAAAATACAATTCACTATGGAAATAGAAGCCAACAACCAACTTCCCTTCCTGGACGTCCTAATCTACAAAAAACCCGACGGCTCCTTAGGACATACCATCTACCAGAAAAAAACACATACAAACCGCTACTTAAATGCACAATCACACCACCACCCTGCACAGATCAACTCCGTAGCAAAAACCCTCATCTCCAGAACCAAACGCCTCGCTGACAAAGACCACCTAAAAACTGAATTACACACTCTCTCGAATGTTTTAATTGCAACGGATTCCAAAAAAACACCATCACCAAACTAATCCAAAAGGAAACACCCCCAAGAACCAAGAAACAGAAGAGAACAACGGCACCGCCCTCCTCCCTTACATCAAAGGCACCACAGACAAAATCAGCAAAATTCTCCACAAACACAATATCAAGACAGCCTTTTGCACCGACCAAAAAATAGCCAACATTTTAAGAAACCCCAAAGACAAGATTGAGCTAGAAAACCAAGGAACGAAATACCATGCAGTCTGTCCAGCCACATACATCGGACAAACAAACAGGAGAATAAGCGCACGATCGCAGAACACAAGAACGCAGTCAAAAAAGAAGAAAATCTTCCTCTCTCTTCCAGCACATAAAAACAACAGGTCATGAAATTGACTTTGAAAGAACCAAACTCATCTCCAAAACTGAACACTTCAACAGTCGAATAATCATGGAAGCCATTGAAATAGAGAAACACCCAAACAACATGAATAAACGTGATGACACCTCCCGCTTGCCTGACATCTGGAAACTAGCCCTGGTCAACAGACGAGCCTCTGTCACAAAGACTGACACCAGGTCCAAAAGGACACAAGATGCCACCACCTTCCATCCACACCAAACACAAACCCAGACCCTTCCCACAGATGAAACGAAACCACCATCCAATAACAAAACCACGACTGCACCATCTACTGCGGCACCCCACTCCAGTCACCACATGGAGCACACTCACACACCCCAAAAAAACATTGGGAGACCACAGACACGTAGCCAGACCAAAATGAATTCACAAGACACAGGACCCCACTCCACCAAAGCCCAGGATACTGCCAGAACCCACCAGCCATCTAACCCACCAGCATGTAAACAGCCATCTAAACAGCCATCAGCAGTCAATCCCTTAAAGATCGCCTCAGCCACACAGCAGATCACAAAAGAACAAAGGAACAAAGGAACCTGCAATCAGCAACAAAGCAAGCAAACCACACACACCCCAGCAGTATTTATAGAAGGACTTCAACTGAGACCACGCTTTGCTTCAAGAAGAAAGAAGCCAGAACACCAGCCTGAAGATGACGAGTGAGACCTCGTCGAAACGTCGCCAAAACAACCAGATTTCTACACGGGAAGAAACCCGAATCTACCCTAACATGCATACCTATACCCGTGAAAATCTACGAAAACTATATATCTATATATCTACACACACACACACACACACACACACACACACACACACACACACACACACACACACACACACACACACACACACACACACACACACAAAAGGCCCATTTTTAAAAAGCAGCACGTGGTTCTGAGTAATTTTTTCATGACTCTCAGGGGTTTCTTTTTGCTTCACAATGGGCCTCTCTGGTTTTAAAGGCAGATCGGTACATTTACACCAGGCCTGCCCAAAGTCCGGCCCGGTGTGTGTGTGTTATGTGGGGGGGGGCAAATCCGGCCAGCCAGGCCATTCTGAGTGGCCCACGGCTGGCCGGCCAGCCCCTCCCTCCCCCTCCTTTGCCCCATTTTTTTTAAAAGAAATCTTCCGCCAACACTGACACCGCCGGGAAGCTTGAGGGGCTGGGCGGGCCGGCCGGCTGGTGAGCAGAAGCTTGTGGGAAGGGCGGGCAAGGGGGGCCACCACCACCAGCACCGCCGGGAAGCTTGTGGGGCTGGGTGCGTACACAGGCTGCTGCCACCGGCATAGCCGGGAACATTGTGAGGTTGGGCGCACGCGAGGTCAGTGGGTGGGGCTTATGGGTCAGTGGGTGGGGCTTGCAGTGGGGTGGCAGGGTCAGGGAGCAACCGGCCCCTGACACATTCTCAGCCACCAAATCTGGCCCTCCTTACAAAAAGTTTGGGCACCCCTGATTTACACACTCTCCTGTCCCCTTTACTAAAAGAGAACACAGTATTGTGAACAAATCCTTTACTAGACAATTCCTGCAAAACTGGTGGAGCTGGGAATGCCAAAGGGAGGTGGAATTGTAAGATATTCCATTTCCTCCACACAGACCAAAGTTTCAGTCAAGGAAGAAAGGACAAGATGGAGATGAAGTGTTAATTGGGAGAAGTCTTTGTACAAAGAAGTATTGAAAAGAGACACGCTGGTCCATCAATTTTCCCATCAGTTTTATTGCCCATGAAGCAAATATCTGTTTTTCAAATCAGGTGGTTAATGAGGCTTATGTTTACTAACAGAGGTGAATTGTTCACTGTCTAGAACAGTGGTTCTCAACCTGTGGGTCCTCAGATGTTCTTGGACTGCAATTCCCAGAAGCCTCCCACCACTCGCTGTGCTGGAAGGGGTTTCTGGGAGTTGCAGTCCAGGAACATCTAGGGACCCACAGGTTGAGAACCACTGGTCTAGAAGGTACAGGGATGTGGTCTGATCTCCCACCTAGCTGGGTTGTCTTTGCCTGAAGATGAAGCTGCAGCCGTATAAATCCAACTGCAATCATCTGACAACTGGACATTCTGAGATGTGCAAAGGACTGCAATGAAGACTACCCAATTCCCTAGCCCCACCCCAATGATTTACAGTCTAATCTCAGAGGCAAACGGAGACTGGGTTTTTCATCCAAGCAATAACTGTACAACATGACGGAATTGAAAGGTTGTCATGCAGGTTCTCAGTCATCCCAGAGTGCCCCAATGGGCTCAGCTTGCTGGAAGCCAGGCACGGTGTGAATATGAAGGAAAACCTATTAACTGTGAGAGTAGTACAACAATGGAACCAATGACCTCGGAAGGTGGTGGGTGCTCCAATGCTGGGGTCATTCAACAGAAAATCAGACACTGATCTGCTTTGCCTTGTATTCGCGGGGGGAGGGGGGTGACTCCGTAGCCTTATAGGCCCCTTCCAACTCAATTACTCTATAGATTATTATTTTATATTAATTCCTTTATGAATTCCAGATCATCCACATAATCAATTCATTCTTTGATCCATACAAGTAACTTTTTCTTCTGAAATCCAATAAAGGGCTAGCATAGCACAAGTGACTGATGCTTACAGTCAACATCAGCTCACAGAAAGTTCATACAAGAGCTTGTACAGCGTGAGTGTTGAATGCATGACCTACGAACCAGGATATCAGGTATGTGGGGTTTTGGACTCCTGGCTCTCAGAATTCTCCAATCATCCTCCATGCAAAATCGTGGGAGATCACAAAAACAGTATTCCCACCTTTAAATTCTGCCACAGTTTTTTTTTTTGAAGACGTGGGTTGATTTTCTCCACTTTGATTCCACACTAAGCGTACTATCTCCTATCAAGGAGGCCTGTGGCACAATGGTTAAATGCCTGTCCTGCAGATAAAACTGTGCTCACGACCTGGGGTTCAATCCCAGGTAGCAGGCTCAAGATTGACTCAGCCTTCCATCCTTCCGAGGTCAGTAAAATGAGGACCCGGCTTGCTGGGGCAGCGGCGGGGGGGAGCAATGTGTAGCCTGCACACTGTAATTAAAAACTGTAAACTGCCCAGAGACTACTTGAAATGGTATGGGGTGGTATATAAGCAGAAGCAGATAACTTACTATCTGTTGAGGAATGCCTTTCTTATGAGAAGACAGACTAGAGAACAGTTACCTGTGTTTACTTCCTTTTTTAACAAGATCTTCAATATCCATGATGGAATTTATCAGCTCTTTCTCTGTGCTTTTCTCTACATGGAGATCAAAAGAGAGATTACATAGATTTTAAAGCAGTCCGTCTGCAAGCATGTAGAAAACTAGACAATGAGGACTTGCAGTCAATGGCAAGTTCTTGGGGCGGGGGAGGGGAATCCTGCCAGACCGATTTTATTTTATTGTTTTAAATCAAGTAACTTCTAGCAATGCTGGGGACATCATTGTGAGGAAGGGAGGCGACTCTCCCTGTGAGCGTCCCATCCCCTCTTCCCCCAGAGATGGCAGACTATATCTATCCCATGATAACTAATTGAAAATAAACAACCTGAAGGCAAAGCACATATAAGAACATCCAAATTGGGGCGCACAAACTAAATTTGTTAATGACGTTTACAAGCCCAACAAAACATTATTGTGCTTGGTAAACATATCAAGAAGACTAACATTCAAGCAGGCAAAAGAAAACCACATATAAAGATTGCCTGCCGGGAGTCAACAGGCACTTTATCTACCGCTACAGACATTTATTCCATACCTTCCACGTTGCTATAGAAGTGGCAGGTGCGCGTTGTTACTTTCATACGGCACATGTGAATCTGCAAGGCAAGGTGTCATCAAATGCATAATTCAGTCCACAAGGGAACAAAGCAAACTATGCTCACAATTGCACTTGCTCAAATTCATTCCTTATTTTCACAGAATTTAAGTCTCCAAGCTTTTGGCAACAAGGATTTGCTACCTAGTTTAAAATGCCATGTTCATCACTGGCAGCAACTACTACAGGTAGAGAGTGAGTACTAGATATGAGGAAAATGGAGCAGTGCGTGCAAGAACCTTGTCTAAAGCAGACAGTAGCATTACTTGGTCATGTTTTAAAACCCTACTTCATAACCTTTAGAGTAGTACGACAACAGAGCCAATGACTTCGGGAGGTGGTAAGGGCTCCAACGCTGGAGAAATTAAAGAGAAAATTGGACAAACCAGGGTCAGATCTGCTATGATTTACCGGTAGATTCCTGCCTTGAGCAGGGGGTTGGACTTCAGGGCCTTATAGGTTCCTCCCAATTCAATTATTCTGTGTGTGTGTGTGTGTGTGTGTGTGTGTGTGTGTGTGTGTGTGTGTGTGTGTGTGTGTGTGTGTGTTGTTGTTGTTGTTGTTGTTCAGTCGTTCAGTCGTGTCCGACTCTTCATGACCCCATGGACCAGAGCTCGCCAGGCCTTCCTATCCTCCACTGCCTCCCGGAGTTTTGTCAAATTCATTTTGGTTGCATCGATGACACCGTCCAACCATCTCATTCTCTGTCGTCCTCTTTTCCTTTTGCCTTTGATTTTTCCCAGCATCAGGGCCTTTTCCAGGGAGTCCTCTCTTCTCATGAGGTGGCCAAAGTACTGGAGCCTCAGCTTCAAAATCTGTCCTTCCAGTGAACATTCGGGGTTGATTTCTTTCAGAATGGATAGGTTTGATCTCCTTGCAGTCCAGGGGACTCTCAAGACTCTCCTCCAGCACCACAGCTCAAAAGCATCAATTCTGCGGTGATCAGCCTTCTTTATAGTCCAGCTCTCACTTCCATACATCACTACTGGAAAAACCATAGCTTTAACCATCCTGACCTTAGTTGGCAAAGTGATGTCTCTGCTCTTTAGGATGCTATCTAGGTTTGCCATTGCTTTCCTCCCAAGAAGCAGGCGTCTTTTTATTTCGTTGCTGCAGTCGCCATCTGCAGTGATCAAGGAGCCCAAGAAAATAAACTCTGTCATTGCCTCCATTTCTTCCCCTTCTATTTGCCAGGAGGTGATGGGACCAGTGGCCATGATCTTAGTTTTTTTGATGTTGAGCTTCAGCCCATTTTTTTCACTCTCCTCTTTCACCCTCATTAAGAGGTTCTTTAATTCTTCCTCACTCTCTGCTATTAGAGTAGTATCATCTGCGTATCTGAGGTTGTTGATATTTCTTCCGGCAATCTTAATTCTGGCTTGTGATTCATCCAGACCGGCCTTTCTCATGATGTACTCTTAAATAGGGAAGGTGACAGTATACAGCCTTGTCGTACTCCTTTCCCAATTCTAAACCAGTCAGTTGTTCCATATCCAGTTCTGACGGTTGCTGCTTGTCCCACATATAATTTTCTTAGGAGACAGATAAGGTGGTCAGGCACTCCCATTCCTTTAAGGACTTGCTATAGTTTGTTGTGGTCTACACAGTCGAAGGCTTTGGCATAGTCAATGAAGCAGAAGTAGATGTTTTTCTGGAAATCTCTGGCTTTCTCCATAATCCAGCGCATGTTGGCGATTTGATCTCTAGTTCCTCTGCCCCTTCGAAATCCAGCTTATAGTTCTGGAAGTTCTCTTTCCACATACTGCTGAAGCCTGCCTTGTAGAATTTTGAGCATAACCTTGCTAGCATGTGAAATGAGTGCAATTGTGCGATAGTTCGAGCATTCTTTGGCGTTTCCTTTCTTTGGGATTGGGATGTAGACCGATCTTTTCCAGTCCTCTGGCCACTGCTGGGTTTTCCAAATTTACTGGCATATCTTATGCAGCACCTTTACAGCATCCTCTTTTAAGATTTTAAAGAGTTCAATTGGAATGCCGTCACCTCCACTGGCCTTGTTGTTTGCAATGCTTTTTAAGGCCCACTTGACTTCACTTTCCAGGATGTCTGGCTCCAGGTCAGCAATTACGCTATCTTGGTTATCAGGGACATCCAGATCTTTCTGATATAATTCTTCTGTATATTCTTGCCATCTCTTCTTGATCTCTTCTGCTTCAGTTAGGTCCCTACCATTTTTGTCCTTTATCATATCCATCTTTGCACGAAATGCCCCTTTAATATCTCCAATTTTCTTGAACAGATCTCTGGTTTTTCCTTTTCTGTTGTTTTCCTCTATTTCTTTGCACTGTTCATTCAAGAAGGCCACCCTGTCTCTCCTTGCTATTCTTTGGAAGTCTGCATTCAATTTTCTGTATCTTTCCCTTTCTCCCTTGCATTTTGCGTCCCTTCTCTCCTCCGCTATTTGTAGGGCCTCGTTGGACAACCACTTTGCTTTCTTGCATTTTCTTTTCTTTGGAATATTTTTCTTTGCAGCCTCCTGTACAATGTTACAAGCCTCCATCCATAGTTCTTCGGGTGTTCTGTCCACCAAATCTAGTTCCTTGAATCTATCCTTCACTGCCACTGTGTATTCATATGGGATTTGACTTAGGTTATACCTGACTGGCCCAGTGATCTTCCCTACTTTCTTCAGTTTAAGTTTGAATTTTGAAATAAGAAGCTGATGATCTGAGCCACAGTCAGCACCAGGTCTTGTTTTTGCTGACTGTATAGAGCTCCTCCATCTTTGGCTGCAGAGAACATAGTCAATCTGATTCCAGTATTGTCCATCTGGTGATGTCCATGTGTAGAGTCGCCTTTTGTGTTGTTGGAAAAGAGTGTTTGCAATGACCAGCTTGTTCTCTTGACAAAACTCAATTAGCCTTTGCCCTGCTTCATTTTGAACTCCAAGGCCAAACTTGCCAGTTATTCCTTTTATCACTTGATTCCCTACTTTAGCATTCCAATCCCCTATGATGAGAAGAACATCTTTCTTTGGTGTCAGTTCTAGAAGTTCTTGTAAGTCTTCATAAAATTGGTCAATCTCAGACTCTTCAGCACTGGTAGTTGGAGCATAAACTTGGATTCCTGTGATGTTCAAAGGACTGCCTTGGAATCGTACCAAGATCATTCTATCATTTTTAGGTTGTATCCCAGCACTGCTTTTCTCACTCTATTGTTGACTATGAAGGCTATTCCATTTCTTCAATGGGATTCTTGCCCACAGTAGTAGATGTGATAGTCATCTGAACTGAATTCACCCATTCCTGTCCATTTAAGTTCACTGATGCCCAGGATGTCAATGTTTATTCTTTCCATCTCACGTTTGACCACATCCAGCTTACCCTGGTTCATAGATCTCACATTCCAGGTTCCTATGCAGTATATTTCTTTGCAACATTGGACTTTCCTTTCTCTTCCAGGCACGTCTGCAGCTGAGCGTCCTTTCGGCTTTGGCCCAGCCACTTCATTAGCTCTGGAGCTACTTGTACTTGTCCTCCGCTCTTCCTGGACACCTTCCGACCTGAGGGGCTCATCTTCCAGCGTCATATCTTTTAGCCTTTTGTTTCTGACCATGGGATGTTCTTGGCAGGGATACCGGGGTGGCTTGCCAGTTCCTACCCCAGATATATATATATATACTATACTGTGTATATACTGTATATACTGTATATACTGTATATATATATATATATATATATATATATATATATATATATATATATATATATACTGTATATACTGTATATACTGTATATACTGTATATATATATATATATATATATATATATATATATATATATATATATATATATACTGTATATACTGTATATACTGTATATATATATATATATATATATATATATATATATATATATATATATATATATATATATATATATATATATATATATTTGTTTTCGTAGATTTTCACGGGTATAGGTATGCATGTTAGGGTGGATTCGGGTTTCTTCCGTGTAGAAATCTGGTTGTTTTGGCGACGTTTCACGAGGCCTCGTCGAAACGTCGCCAAAACAACCAGATTTCTACACACGGAAGAAACCCGAATCCACCCTAACATGCATATATATATATATATATATATATATATATATATATATATATGTTTTCGTAGATTTTCACGGGTATAGGTATGCATGTTAGGGTGGATTCGGGTTTCTTCCGTGTAGAAATTCTACACGGGAAGAAACCCGAATCCACCTAACATGCATATATATATATATATATATATATATATATATATATATATATATATATATATATATATATATATATATATATATATATATATATATATATATATATATATATATATATATATATATATATATATACTGTATATATTTAATCCAAAATATCATAAAATACAACTAAAATACTATAGGACATAAAAACCAGATAAAGGCTAATCAATACAACTGCAGTTATGATTAAGATTCATGAGAAGAAAAAAACATTTTCTTGAATTGCAAAAACAAAAAGCCAAATCCCCCAAAAATGCACAATTTGGAGTGCTAGTCCATGGAACAGGAGCCTTCTCTCTAATGGCCATGACCTCATTTAAGAGTAGACATAGCTCTTAGATAAGGCCTCCGCCAAACATTTAATAGTCAAATAAGGGCACAAGGAAACAAGGGGCCCATCAAGGATCTGAAAGATACAGAGCAGCACTTTGAACTGGGCCCCAAAATGCATGGTGAAAATACAGGGCTAAGGAGAGCCAGTTCCATCTATCCTTTGAGCTCTGACACCCATCAGATGACTTTCTGCCAGGGCTCTTACGGTTACATTTTTACCTGCATATGGTTACTGTCTTGTCTTTTAACCTCAGGATGGATGCAAAGCTGCTCTCTGGAACCAAGCACACATATTTTGGGCCTGTTTAAAAGAAGATACATCAGTGAAGCGCCCGTAACGGGGGACCTCCCTTATGAGGAAAGGCTAAAACACTTGGGGCTCTTTAGCCTGGAAAAAAGGCGGGGATGTGATTGAGACACACAAAATAATGCAGGGCATGAGTAAAGTGGATAGAGCGACACTCTTCTCCCTCTCACAAAATACCAGAACTAGGGGACATCCACTCAAACTGTGGGTTGGGAGAGTGAGAACAGACAAAACTTTTTTTCACCCAGCGCGTTGTTAGTCTGTGGAACTCCCTGCCACAGGATGTAGTGATGGCATCTGGCCTGGATGCCTTCAAAAGGGGATTGGACAGATTCCTGGAGGAAAAATCCATCACAGGTGACAAACCATGAGGGAGATGTGCCATCTCCAGGCTTAAAACCGGAGTACGTCAAGGGCCAGATGCAGGGGAGTGTTACCAGGAGACAGATATCTAGTCTCGTGCGCTCCCAGATGCATCTGGTGGGGGCCACTGTGAGATACAGGAAGCTGGACTAGATGGGCCTTTGGCCTGATCCAGCATGGCTCTTCTTAGGTTCTTATGTAATGTAACAGAGAAACACCAGTCAAGAAAATGATGCCAAAATATGTATTGCCAGATTACATTAAGGTTTTTAAATATAAGAGCAGCCAAAAAGAACAAGGGTACTAATTTAACAATCACTTTTTTTAGCATTACAGACATCAGTGTTTTGTAAAAACAACACTCCCCCAGTGACGGCCTCTAATCAGTGTTCTCTAAACACTGCTATAAACAAAGACACCACAAAAACTGATATGACCGGGTACCTATACATCCCAAATTCTTTCAGATTTAGAATTATAAGCAATATTTTAAATGTTTTTACCTGTATACAGTATTCTTTAATTCACTGATGACCTGTGTAAGCTGTGAATGAGTTCTTGAGGCATAAATTATTTTAGGAATGTCACTGTAATAAGCTGTCAAGTGGAGAAAGCAAGGAGGGGTGAAATTAGTTCTGGTTTAGTACTAAATATACCATCAGTCTGCTTTTCCTCTGTTGGTGCTATGGTAACACCTCACCCTGTGCAGGCAGTGGAGAATTTTACAACTCAACTGGTTACCTATGAGAAACACTCAAGAGAGCCCATTTCTGTTGCTTTCAGCAAAGGCTCTTGCTATACTACTTTTGTACATATATGCCCATAAATGGTAGTAAAAGTCAATACTTAAGTTTATACTTTTTGAGGTTCATAAGTTCTCCCTCTGATTCACAATGAAATTTAGGGTTCTAAGAACACCTCCTCCTCCCTAATTCTCTTTCATCACAAGATAATTTATCATGACAATTTGCAATGTGTTCATTGGGTCACCTGTTCCTGAGCCACTGTACCTTCTAAATTTTCACATCTGTGTATTCTTGAAGACTTTCACGGCCGGGATCTGATAGCTGTTGTGAGTTTTCTGGGCTGTTTGGCCGTGTTCTGGAAGCTTTTCTTCCTGATGTTTCACCAGACTCTGTGGCCGGCATCTTCAGAGGGCAAGGAGCTCCGGGAGCACAGAGTCTGGCGAAAGAAACATCAGGAAGAAAAACTTCCAAGAACATGGCCAAACAGCCCGAAAAACTCACAACAGCTTTCACATCTGTGTTTGTGGCACTGCATCCTCCTCAATCAAGTAGCTCGCTTTGAGAACCCAGACATGTTTCCACGGCTCAATGGAGGAATATAAGATGATGTCTGTGGAAGCGCAAACCGCAAAACTTACCTGAGACATCAGCCCCCGTGACTGCATTACCCCAGGATGACAGGGGTCGGTCAGAGAAAAGTTCCGCGCCACCTAGTCTCTGGGTGATCTTCTGTGCCGAGATTGCATCTCTGAAGTGCTCCTGCCAAGCCAAGGTCGAACAAAGGAGGCATAATGTCTTCCCTGTGCCCGTGGGACTCTCCAAAATCCCATTCACTTGCTGGAAAGAGGACGGGGAAAAATGAGAAAAAAAGAAATATCCAGGAAATTTATGATTCAAGTGCTTCGCAGTCCATTACAAGCGACTGCACCCACATCGCCTGAAACAAACAGACCTCTGCCACAAACTGCCTGGATGCTGCCTGTGTGGAAGCAACAGAGGATCTTGAGAAGACCCAAGGAAACATCATATGGTTGAGATGAATAGTAATTAGGAAACTGGGAGTTGAGTCATGACAACTGGACGGCTTTACTTGTGGGATTGAATCCCACTAGAAAAGTCCAGTTGCCATGACTCATCTCCCAGGTAATCTCACCTGAAAACTGAGAGTCTCCGCAGATATAATACATAGTAGAACTCCCGTATCCATGGGGGATTGGTCCTGGTTTGTGCCACGGATACTGAAATCCGCAGATAAGAGCAAACACTCTTATCCAAGGGTGACAGTAGTGACAGCGGTGGTAGGGTGCTGGGGCGGTGAAAGTTTTCTCCTCGGACACACCACCACCCCTGCTGGGAAGCCCGGCAGACCAGGTGGCGCAAAGGCTCACTGCTGCACTGAACAGTCAGCTTGAATGCCCAGGAGTGCCCCTGACCGTTTGTGCCTCGCGGGCGGCGGACTGGACGATGAAGTACCACAGGCATGTCCAAACTTCAGCCCTCCAGATGTTTTGGACCACAACACCCACAGTCCTTTGCCATTGGAAATACAGGCTTGGAATTCTGGGAGTAGCGCGCCTTGGCGGCTGGCAAAACTCACCTGCTTCGCCTCGATCCCTCTGCCTTCCTGGCTAGCAGCCCTACCCCTCGCCTCTCTATTCCCTCCCTTCCCCTCCCTGTGGTGCCTCCTGCGGTAACTGGGAGCCCTGGCATCCTGCCCATCTCGGGCTGCCGACTCTGCTCAACCTTGCCCCTTCAGCCCCCAGCGCCTGCCTGGCTCTTGCTCACTCGCTCTCGGCTACCTGCTCTCTCCTGCCTGCAGCAACCGAAAGTTGAGAGCGTGGGTAGGGTTCATGCCTGGGCAGGAGGGAGCAGGTAGCCAAGAGCGAGTGACAGCCACGCAGGCGCCAGGGGCCAAAGGGGCAAGAGTGAGCGGAGTCAGCGGCCTGAAATGGGTAAGGTGCCAGGACTCCCGCTTATCGCAAAAGGCGCCGCTGGGAGGGGAAAGAGAGGTGAGAGGCAGGGCAGCTAGCTAGGAAGGCAGGTAGGCAGGCAAGAAGGTAGGGGGATCCAGGGAGAACGGAGGGGTTTTGCCTCCTGCCATGGTAGCTACTGTTTCTGCTGCTGCCGCCATGGGAAATCTACTGCCTAGGAAGCTTGAATGGCTGCTAACACCCCACTCCCTCCCCGCTGATCGCCAACTGTAGATAACTAAATCCGCAGGTGGTGAATCAGTGGATACAGGGGTGCTACTGTAATTGGGAAAGCAGTGACAGGTTCTAGAGATGTAGTCATACAATATCGTACTCACACCTGTAATCATGAAGTGCTTTGAAAAGCTGGTATGGAATTATGTTATTGCCTGCCTACCAGAGGGACTGGATACATTTCAATTCGCCGATAAAAAGAAGAGATCAACAGAGGATGCTGTGGCGTGTGCTCTCCATGCTGTTCTTGAACATTTGGAGCGGGGGGGGGGCTATGCTAGATTGCTCTTCGTGGATTTTAGCTCAGCTTTCAACATCATTCTACCGCAACGTTTGACGTCTGAATTGGGAAGTCCGGGGCTTCTGCCATCACTTTGTGGGTGGATATTCCATAAGAAAGAGGCCTTTTCCTGCCAGATCGCTCCCAGAGGATCCTGTTGGGCCCCTTTGTTGGAGTATCAGATTTGGTGCTTACAGGGTTAAAGTCAAATCTGTTGTCATGCGCAGTGAAATGTTGGAGAGGAGATAAAAACTCCAGGTTCTTTCAGTTAGTTAGAGGGAGTTTCAAAGGGAGTGATAGTTAGTGATTTCAGCTGTGTTTTTCTTTGCTAGCGCGTGTGTTGCAAGACGCTGAAATGCCGGCTTGTAGTCCGGGTGTAAATATATGAGTTAAGTGTAAATAAACTAGGCAGTAACTTATCTCAGACTGTCAGACTGATTTATTCTTGTACACTGGCAGAAGACGCTGTGCTAAATCTCCAGAAGAGAGAGCTACTCTGCTGACCCCTGTGTCTGAAGATTGTAAGATAAGCAGAGACACGCAAGGGAAGTGTGCTGGACCAGCTAAGATTCTCTCCCAGCTGTATGCTGGGGAGAATTTTTTTGCTCAACAGCCGCTCAAAGCTAACAAGGGTTATGGCCCAGAGATAAGGACAGTATTGATAATTTGCCAGTGTCAAGAAAGCAGTACAGGAGTTATATGTGCGTGGTGAGAAGAGGGCTAAGGCAGAGAATGGAAGCCTGGAAGCCAAGTAACGCAGGAAACCTGACTGCAAGCAGTTTTGCTGGGCTTGAGTCTTTGTCTGGAGACAGAGAAAAAGAGGTTGGGATCTCTTTGCTTCGGGGTGCAGTCGGTACCAAGGCAAATAAGAGGTCGCCTCAACTGGAAGTCTACACTTGGAGCTTCGAGGCTGTCTTGCTAGAAGGAGACGTGAGTAGCAGTCCCAGAGAACCCATTGCTGTTGGTGAATAGCAGAAGGGGGGATTGAAGCCCAAGATGGAGGCAGGACAGGAAAGTTTTACTGTGCCATTCCAACGTCTCAATTCTGAGAACTATCTGGACTGGAGTGTAATTCAGGCTTGGCTGGAAGCCAGGAATTTGCTGGACTGTTTAAGTAATTTACCTACCGATCCAGCTCAGCTGCCCCAATCAGCCACAGCTGAACAGAGAGATGAGGCACTAACCTCAGTGCGAAGGAATGCAAAAGCCAGGGCTATGTTGATTATGAGTTTAGACTCTAATCAGTTAGTTTATGTACAAAGTCTGAGAAATGCTAAAGATATATGGGACAGTCTTGAGAGAGTACATCGAGAACGACCCCAGGTGCAAAGGTCCATTTGTACAGACAGCTATTTAAGATGAAACTAAAGCCCGGGGGAGATATCAGAGAACATATTGCTGCAATGGTGTCTATTTTCAACCAGTTACGTTCTCTGAATATGGCTTTTACAGAAGACCAACAAGTTTGTGTTCTTCTGAGCTCTTTAGACAAAAGTTATAACACGCTGTGTTTAACTATGGAGGCTTTACCTCAGGACAATTTCAATATGTCCTATGTGTCGGGACGTCTTGTCCATGAACAGCAACTGAGAGCCAATGAAGGTGGGCAAAACAAAGGGAATGCAGGCTGCTTATCCCCAAGAGAGGGGGAAGTGAAAGTCCTGCAGCTGCAAGGAAATGTTTCAGGTGTCAATCAACAAGCCATGTTTTGAAAAATTACAGTCTCCAAACTCCAAGGTTAACTCCCATAGCAACCAGATAAGAGACAGTCCACAGCGTGGGATGCCGAGGCAAGCTGCAGCTGAGAGAGGCAAGCGCGGATATAGAAGAAGAAGAGAAAACATGTCGGTGTCTATGGCAATGTTTAAGAAACAATCTTCAAGCAACTGTGTTTTCATTTTAGATAGTGGAGCCTCGCATCATCTAGCGCCACCTGGTGTTCAGAATGAGAATTGCAGGAAACTTTCTCAAACAAAGAACATTACAATGGCTAATGGGCAGAAAGAGTCTCTGAACACTACTGCAACAGTGTATATTGAATGTTTGGATACTACTGTTGATGTTTTTGTTCTAAATGGCATGACACGTGGTATTTTGTCTGTATCAGCTCTAGTTAGAGATGGTTTTTCTGTATTGTTTGAAAATAACATATGTTCTGTTTCTAGGAATGGAAAGCTGCTGATACAAGTGCACTGTAAGGATGGTTTGTATGCAGTGAGTGCAAAAGCAGTTCCAGAGGGATACAGCAATGCAAATGCAGTGCAGGCGCAATGTGCTAACATTCCCAAACACAACAGCTGTGCCCATTTACTTCATCGTAGAATGTGTCATTTAAACTGGGGGTATTTAAAGAAAATGCCTGAATGTGTTGAAGGGTGCAATGTGAAACCATGTTCTAGATTTTTGGATTGTAGGCCATGCAAAGCTGCAAAGGTCAAGAGATGTAGTTATCCTAAGTCAACCAGGGTATCTACAGAACCTTTTCAACTTGTACATGTTGATATTTGTGGACCAATGCCAACTGTTTCTTTGGGAAATGCTAAGTTTATTCTTTCAGTAGTTGATGATTTTTCCAGAAATGGTTGGGTATTTCCTCTGAAAACCAAGGGAGAAGCAGCTCAGAAGCTGAAGGATTGGATAGTGGCAGTGGAGTGTGATTTTTCCACAAAGGTTCGCCAAATTCAATCAGACAGGGGAGCTGAATTTACAAATACAACACTTCAGAATTTTCTAAGACATAAGGGCATAGCACATAGGTTGACAAATCCTTATTCTCCCGAGGAGAATGGCGTTGCGGAAAGGAGAAACCGAACTCTGCAGGAAGCGGTTGACGCTATGTTGAGGGATTCGGGTTTGCCAAAAAGTTATTGGGCTGAAGCATGGCAGACTGCGTCACATGTATTTAACAGAGCTTACAATTCTGTTGTAGGTCAAGCTCCTTACACGTTACTACATGGTAAGAAGCCAAAGATAGGATATTTCAGAGTATTTGGTTCTGAGGCCCATGTTTTGATTCCAAAGCCACTACGTAGGAAAGGAGGAACAAGATCCAGAAAAATGATTTTTTGTGGATATGAACCATTGACAAAAGGTTGGAGATTTGCCTATCCTGATGGATCCAAAATACTAGTTAGTAGAAGTGCAGAGTTTTGTGAGCAGAAAGGATGGACTAGAGTTCACGCTAATCCTGAGGTGTTAAGTGAAAATTTTGACAATGTAGTAGGACAAGATGAAGCAGGTGCAGGTCCTGAACCAGATGCACAGGTAGATGACACTGATCAACAAGAAAGTGTATCTCCAAGAGGTGTGAAGTCTGAGCCAACATCACCACAGTCTAGTCCAGTGGGACAGAGAAGGCGTGTCAAGTCAGAAGGTTCAGGTAGTACTAGTAATTCTGACGCTAGTGATTCCAGAATTGTGCCCAGCAGTCCAACTGGGTCAGAGGGGGCGTCTGAGGTTGGTCCTAGACGTTCAGCTCGAACAACAAAAGGTAAACCGCCAGAGAGATTTTCTTCTTCAAACTACTCAGCCGTGAGTGTTTGGATAGGTTTAGCTCAGTGTGAACCAGAGAGTTATGAGGAGGTTTTGCAATTGCCTGATGAGGAAGCTACTAAATGGCATGCAGCAATGGAGAAAGAGATGGAATCCATGAAGACTATGAAAGTATTTACACCAACAACACTGCCAGAGGGCAAACAGGCAGTGAGTTGTCGTTGGGTGTATAGAATTAAGACTACAGCAACAGGTCAGACACAGTGTAAGGCAAGACTTGTCGCTAGAGGATTTACTCAGAAGAAAGGGTTGCATTACACTGAGGTGTATGCACCAACTTCTAGAAGTGAGACATTTCGTATGTTGTTGACTGTAGCAGCACAGAGAGGTTTTCAAGTAGCTCATTTTGATATAAATGTTGCTTATCTAAACTCAGATCTCGAAGAAGATTTGTACATGTTACCACCACCAGGTTTTGAGGTCAAGAAACCAAACCAAGTGTGGAAATTGCACAAATCGATCTATGGACTCAGACAGTCAGCAAGAAATTGGAACAAGTGCTTAAATGATGTTTTGGAGAATATGGGTTTCCACAAGAGTCTAGCTGATAACTGCCTGTATCTGAAAGGATCAGGAGATGAACAGGAGATAGTCCTGATTTTTGTTGATGATATTTTGTTTGTTAGTAAAACACAGAATCAGGTAAAGAAGTTTGCAACAAAGCTTGGAAAGAAGTTTCAGCTTAAGAATCTAGGTGATGTGAAGATGTATCTAGGAGTTCAGATTGATAGAACTGAGGATGGAAGTTTTTTACTTTGCCAGAAAAGCAAGATTGAGCAGTTGTTACAGAAGTTCAGAATGTCTGACTGTAATGGTGCTAAAACACCAATGGAGACAAATTTTGAGAAGAATAGTCAAACTAGTAATGATGATAAATTTGAGAGGCCAGAATTGTTTCAGTCAGCTATTGGAAGTTTATTGTATCTGTCTCAATGGAGCAGACCAGATATTGCTTTTGCTGTGAATTTGCTAAGTAGAGAGGCATCAAATCCCAGTAAAATTGCCTGGAATGGTATCAAGAGAATGCTGAGATATTTGAAAGACACTAAGGATTTCTGTCTCAAGTTGTCAGCAGAAGGTGAATCGCAGTTACAATGTTGGTCAGACAGCGATTGGGCAAATGCTGATGACAGAAAATCAGTGTCAGGAATGGTAGTGAAATTTGGAAAGTCTCTAGTTGGGTGGAAGTCTCGAAAGCAAAGTCTGGTTACACTTTCCTCTACAGAATCTGAGTACAGTGCTCTGTCAGATCTCTGTAGGGAACTAGAGTACTACAGATGTTTGGTCCAAGAAATTAATGGAAATTGCTGTCTACCTATTACGGTATGGGAAGACAATCAACCGTGTTTGAAATTGGCAGAATCTGGTCAGTTTAAATCCAGAACTAAACATTTGGACATCCGTTACCACAATGTATGTCAGAGTATACAGAATGACTTGGTGAAACTGAAGTATTGTCCAAGTCAGAAGAATCTTGCTGATGGGTTCACCAAACCATTGAGCTTCCAGAAGCATGGAGAGTTCCGTGAAGGTTTGGGTATGGAATGAGTGGAGAACTCACAATGTTTTTCCCAACGTTCACTGCGAGAGGGGGTGTTGGAGTATCAGATTTGGTGCTTACAGGGTTAAAGTCAAATCTGTTGTCATGCGCAGTGAAATGTTGGAGAGGAGATAAAAACTCCAGGTTCTTTCAGTTAGTTAGAGGGAGTTTCAAAGGGAGTGATAGTTAGTGATTTCAGCTGTGTTTTTCTTTGCTAGCGCGTGTGTTGCAAGACGCTGAAATGCCGGCTTGTAGTCCGGGTGTAAATATATGAGTTAAGTGTAAATAAACTAGGCAGTAACTTATCTCAGACTGTCAGACTGATTTATTCTTGTACACTGGCAGAAGACGCTGTGCTAAATCTCCAGAAGAGAGAGCTACTCTGCTGACCCCTGTGTCTGAAGATTGTAAGATAAGCAGAGACACGCAAGGGAAGTGTGCTGGACCAGCTAAGATTCTCTCCCAGCTGTATGCTGGGGAGAATTTTTTTGCTCAACAGCCGCTCAAAGCTAACACCCTTTACCTCTAATATGCTTAGTACTAATATAGGATCACCACAAGGATGTTTGCTTAGCCTGCTCCTTTATATTCTTTACATGTTTGATTGTGTCTCAGCCTATCTTAGTAATAGTATAATTAAATTTGCAGATGACAGGACCGTGATTGGGCTCATCTCTGATTAAGGAGAGTGAGATGGCTTACAGAGATGAGGTGGAGCAGTTGACAAAGTGAGGTAGAATTAATAACTTGCACCTAAACATAAAGACAACAAAGGAGCTTGTGGTGAATTTTAGGAGGCAGAAAAACTGATGTTCAACCACTTATGATTGATGGAACCGGTGTGGAGAGGGTTACAAGGTTCAGATTTTGGGGCACTGAGTTACAGGAGGATCTGTCCTGGAGTCTCAACACAAAGAAGGTTGCCAAGAAGGCTCAGCAGAGACTATATTTTTGAGAATTTTAAGGAAAAACCATCTTCCGCAAAAGTTGCTGCTTGGACAGTGTTGCACAGAATTATTAAAATAGCGGAGAGTATTGTGGGTTGTTCATTACCCACCCTAGAACAAATTTATACCACCAGGTGCCACTGTAAAGCATTAGATGCATTAAGAGATCCATTGCATCCTGGTCATTGCCTCTTCGAGCTGCTGCCATCAGGATGGAGATATAAGACTACTGAGGGCGAGAATGAATCGTCTCAAGAACAGCTTCTTCTTTAGAGCAATAACGGCTTTAAATGAAAACTCTGGACTCTGAAGTCAGCTTAGTTTGTGTTATATCACATTGTATTGTTTTAATTAGTGTTGTGTGTGTGTGTGTTGTGTCATTACAGTCGTGAGTGTTGTAGTTGTTTTTAAATCTATGGGGAATATCTTACCTGAGTTGATATAGCAACTGCGATTTTTTTGTTCCTGCAAGGGGACAATGACGATAAAGATTCTATTCCAGGGGTCCCCAACCTAAGGCCCGGGGCCCGGATGCGGCCCCACAGGGTCCTAAATCCGGCCCCCGGGACCAATGGCAAACCCCCCACCTACCCCCTGTTTTGTGAGCAAGCAAGCCACCGCAGCTGCTTCTACTGCTGAGGCAGTTCAAAGCGGTGGGCTATGTCGCTTCCCCCATTCCCTCCACCTACCACCCAGATGATTGGCACGTTGGCTAGTGGGGCAGTTTAAAGTGGGAGGGCCACGGCAAGATCCCCCGCTCCCCCCCCCCCCCGTTTCCATGGACTGTGGTCCGGCCCCAGTGGTATCGGGGTGGTGGTGGATCGGCCCGCTGTTTGAAAATGTTGAGGACCCCTGTTCTCTTCTCTTCTCTTCTGCTTAGTTCTGCTTAGAAGATAAGCAGGATATAAATAAACAATAAAACAATAAAACAATAAATAAATATTCTATTCTATTCTCACTCAGAGAGAAATGAGAGACCCAAAGAATCAGAGAATCTGCAAGCCACTACTTATTATACACAGAATGACATACAAACATTATGTGAGAGTATCAGAGCCAAGTTAAGACAGCTTGAAGAACTGTTATTTTCAGTTTTCAATACCTGTTTCAATTTGGATAAGGCATTAAGGTGAATGCAACTTCAATATTCTGCTATAAACAGAATATTCTGAAATTATTTTAGAGCTCTGGATCTATGTCATTAGAATCTACAATTGGCAGTTAAAAGTAGCACCAAGTGTGATGTGGAAGGAAAAGAGCATGACAAGGTGGTCGTTGGGCCGTTCGTGAAAGAATCTCAAGAACAGGATCAAGTAAAGAAGGAAGAGAGGAAAAGAATAGAAATGGATGAGCAACCTGGGAAATTGTTCTTTGAGGGAGGAAAACAAAGGGTTGAGCAAGGTGGCAAGGAAGGGGTTAAGAAGGAACAGACGGAGAAGTTTATAGAAGGTTATTTGGCTGTAGTAAAGGAAGTAGAGATCTGGGAAATGATCAAAACGGAATTGGAAGAAGCTACATTGGAAGTGAAGAAGATGGGGATACAAACTGAAAGAGGGCTGGGGGATATAAAGGAAGGTGCAGAGATTGGAATTCAAACGGAGGATGGGGAAAGCATAGGGACATCTGTTGGCATCCAAACCAATATCATAATTAAAAAGGATACCAAGACACAAGCAGTACAAGTAGGACAAGTAAAAGACAAATATATTGTAGGTCAATCCTGGCATATCGGTGTACAGGTAAAATTGGATGAGGATAAAAAGATGACAAGTATAGGGATACAAGCGGAAGAGAAAGGTAGAAGGGTGTTATTTAGAGATATGGGGATTCAGGCTGAAGGGCGCGAGATGGGAAAACCCATAGGGAGGGGCGAGAGGGAGTTAGCGTGTGACTAGGGGACAGTTAGGGGAATAACGGTTTATCGAGAGGAGGGGAGTCAGATGGAGGAAGCCTCATTAGAAAAGGAGGATGTGGGTCTCCCCTTGCCTATTCCTGTAGGATTTTATATGACACCAAGAAGGAATAGTAATTTGGCTTATGAAAATCCAGGGGTTTCCAAGATAAATAATCCACCAGGATGGATTCCTGGGTGGGGTTGGGAACACCCTCTATGAGCTCCGACTCAATCCCGCGAGAAGCCATTTGGTGGAAGAGAAAAGAATCGATGCCAGAGAATGTAAAAGGTAGAAATAATCCTTTTGTTGGAGATGAAAACTTTCAATCCCAAGTGAATTCCCCTTATACAAGTTTACCTGTGTTAACGCCTAATGTTCCGAGTTATGATGACAAGAAAAAGAACAACCCGTTATGTGAACTGTTTAATAAAAGTTTTTGGATTTTTCTGCAAATAAGCGTCTCAACTTTCATTCATCGTTTGATCCATTAATTAATTTAGAAGAACCCTCACACCAAGGTGGAAGTGGTATCCATAAAGCACTTCTGCATGTGTATTACACAATAGGTTGCACTTGGAATGTACAACCGGTTGTGCAATTCAACGGCACGGTGCCTTCCCGCCAGGCACAAGACCTAGAAGGTTTACACTGCACTGATGTCAGCAGGATTTTGCCCATTGTCTCCGTTCTTAAAACTGATGAACAGGCTGAGTGAACATATGGACAACTTATTTGCTCCTTTCTCCTTTTATCTCAACCAGAAGCAGCACAGGAGAAAGTCCACCCACTCACCTCTCTACAAATAGCCTGGTAGTGACAGAAGGAAATTTTTAAAAACATCCTCTTTTCAGGAAGCGTTAAGCAGGTTTCATATGTTTGACATGTATCTGTTCTGCACAGTGTAAAAATACCATGAAAACTCAAGGAAGTACCTTCAACTGAGCCAATACAGGGCTGTTACATATACAGTACAGCACAATCTAACAAGTGGTCATTATAAAGCAAGGCTTTCCCAACTCAGCAAGATTTATTCTTAGCAATAAAGTGTAAGACTGCAACCTGAGACAATTAATCAATCTCATTAACAATTTTTTAAAAGCAGGGTAGTAACATCCAGTTCAATTTTCTAAATGCAGATGGTCAGCATCATTTTTAAGAGGCATGCCATCACAATTATGTTCTATTTTAAAAATGTTTTGTTTTTTATTATCAATTTATTCAGATTTTATGAACTAATCAACACATTCCACTATCCTATGCTTTGTGGGAAATACTGTTGATACAAATGGGGCTTCCTTCCAAATAACTGTAAGACTGCAGACTAATAGACAGACAGACAGACAGACAGACAGACAGACAGATAGATAGATATAATGAACAGCATATTTACATTAGTAAATTAAAACATTCTGGAAAAATGAAATCTTTTTAAAAGGCTTTTAAAAGATGCCCCCTTTAGCTTTCTAAAACCATTAACTTTATGCTGCCTTGTTCTTGAGCATCAATTTCTATGAGTATGCTGAAATGGATGCTACTAACTTATAGTATTTCATATTTCTAACCACAACTCTATATTAACACAATGCATCAGACACCAAGAAGAAATAAATATTCAAAAGCATATCCAAAGATAGGCACAATAATGCTATCTACTATTCCAAGCAAGCACAGAATTCTTTTGAAACCAAAACTGAACATACATTTTTAAAAAATGACTCCAAGAGGCCTTTTTAAAATAGTGCATTACTCAATAAATTTCAGACATCCTATGCTTTCAAATAAGAGCTTGGTAAGCAGTAACACAATGCTAAACTAAGTTTATGAATATTATCAACAGCATATAACGAAGAACACATCTGTGAACAAAGCTGTGGTATGCAAAAAACCAACCTTAGGGAGACATCAAAACATTTAGGTAGAAAAGCTAATGCTGACCCACAGTAATTTCAGCACTGCTAGCATTACAGGCCCTATGTTTTTTTCTTTCTGATGCACTTTTTTTAAAAGAAGGGAGGCTCGATCCATGTTGCTCTGACACCCAATCACCAGTGCTACAGAATGGTCTCATCCCATCCCACCCAGCCCTCCGTCCACGCAACCCCATAAACCAGATCTAAAACACTTCCAGAACACGGCCAAACAGCACGAAAAACTCACAACTATCAAATCTAGATTTCTTAGTTCTCTGCAGTGCATATTTTGGGGACAAGGATACTCAGGGCAGGACTAGGAATATGTATTCCTCCCTCACAATTTTGCTGGTAGAAACCATTTTATCAACAGAAGTTAATTTTTACCCAGCGTGTTATTAGTCTTTGGAACTCCCTGGCATCTGGACTGGATGCCTTCAAAAGTGGATTGGACAGATTTCTGGAGGAGAAGTCCATCACAGGTTACAAACCATGATGGAGATGTGTAATCTCCAGGCTTAAAAACAGGGTCCTTCTAGGACCAGATGCCGGGGAGGGGTATCAGGAGACAGAGATCTAGTCTCGTGCGCTCCCAGACGCATCTGGTGAGGCCACTGTGAGATACAGGAAGCTGGACTAGATGGGCCTTTGGCCTGGTCCAGCATGGCTCTTCTTATGTTCTTATGTTCTAATAGCCTGGGGGATTCTGACCATTGATTCAAACACACCCTCCAGATGTCTCTACCCGCAATTTCTTCAAATATTTACCTTTTGCAGGCATTCCAGCACTTTGGACATATATTCCTCCTGACATTTGTAAGGCTGAAATGGAAAATCCACAGTGATACCATTTAGCTGTATTTTGGGCATATTTCACCTCATATGTCAGGACTCCAGAACCTGAAATCAAGAACATTATTCCATAAAAAAGAGGCCTTTAAAAAAACTACCAACAAGGATATTGTTCTCAAATATCTCTACTTAGGAGTCTGATTCTTCTTGTAGAATCCAACCCTCCCTTTGCTAAAAAGAAATCTATAATGCCTTGTACAGGATTGTAACCATTCATTTGGAACCAGAACCTGGAAAAAGCATTTTAGGAGACTAAAACTCCCAGAACCCCTCACACCACAGTCTTGTTCAAGAATTTATTAGGATTAATACTGGTTTTCTGATCTCCATCAATTAGTTATGGTTTCTATGTATTCATTGTACAGAATTTCTGGTAGGTTAAGAAAAGGTGGATATAAGCTGCTAATTGCAGCAAGGATTTCTGATTCCCTAATGCCATTGAGTCCAAAGCCCTGCTCCATGTAGGAATCCAAATGACATTGTCATGATATTATAAAAGAAGCAGTGAGCACAGTGTTCTTAGCATCTTTTACTTAATTTGGCCACAACTAAATAACAATAACATAATCCATTTAAATGTCTATCCCCTTTTCCTTCTGGAATTCAAAGAACAATGGTCTCCCATCCAAAGTCTGTTGAGTCCAGAACCTCATCAGACTCAGCAAGGTGATTAAAAGTGTCAGGAAATGTCTGAGGGTCCAAAATGCAGCAGCTAGATTGCTGACTGGGGATGGTTACAAGGATCACATCACACCCTTGTTACAGCAGCTCCACTGGCTGCCAATCAGTTTCTGGGCACAAATCAAAGTGTTGGTTTTAACATACAAAGCTCTATGGCCTGGACCCAAAGTACCTCAAAGACTGTATCTCCCACCATGACCTTAGCTCATGTGCTAAACTCATCAGCAGAGGCTTTTCCCTCATCCCAACACCTTCACAGGTGAATCTGATAATAACACAGAAGAAGGTCTTTCCTGTTGCTGCTCCTAGACTTTGGAACTCCCTCCCACTGGAGGCCAGACTTGCACAATCTTTGCTGTCCTTCCACAAGCAAGCCGATACCTTTCTCTTCAGGAAAGCTTTCCTTCAGAAACTACCCTGTTTCCCTGAAAATAAGACCTACCCCAAAAATAAGCCCTAGCAGGATTTCTATGCATTTGTTAAATATAAGCCCTACCCCGATAATAAGACCTAGTGATGGGCATGGCTGTGCCTGCACACACACACACACACACACACACACACACACACACACACACACACACACACACAAAAGAGTGCACATTGCCCCTCCCTTTCCATCCATGGTCCTTCCCCCCCTTCGCTTGGGCCACCAAAGTTACTGTATTTCGTAGCATGTTTGCTTGCAGTTCCTGTTTCCCCAAAAATAAGAGCTAACCAAAGATAAGCCCTAGTGTATCTTCTTGGGGAAAAATAAATATAAGACAGTGTCTTATTTTCAGGGAAACACGGTAATTACCTGTTGTGTCATTTTGGGATTGATTGTTATGCTTTGCTGCTTTTGACTAGATGTTTCATACTGCCTGTTTTCTATTTTTCTGTTTTCCATTTCTCTGAGTGGCATTTCCCCCCTATACATGTATTTATTTACTTATTTTTCTTCGCTTTAATATTGCCTTTTTAACGATATAAGGCACTCTCCTTGTTCTTAACTTTAAATATTATGTTTAACGTGTTCACCACCACTGAATACTCATTGTAAAAAGGTCCCCCCCCGCGCACATGCGTGCTAGTCGTGTCCGACTCTAGGGGGCGGTGCTCATCTCCGTATTCAAGCCGAAGAGCCAGTGTTGTGCAAGTCTGTGGCCATGTGGCCGGCATGGCTGCAAGGAAACACTTTCATTGTATCCAACTTTATATATTGTCATTCAGTGTAGTAAGCCACCTTGGGTTCCATTCCAAGGAAAAAAATAAAGGTGAGGTATAAATATTTTTAAATTCAAATAAAGTAATCCATTTACTAAAAGCACAGTCTGACCACGTACCATTGGGGATAATTATTCCATAATAAGCCTACCAAATGTCCGGGCCAGTCAGGGAGCACCTGAGCTAGGTAGAACTCTCCTCTTTGGCTCAAGATAATCAGGCAGGCTTCTGCGGAACTGCCGCCAAAAGAGCCACGAGGAGCTCCCAACAACGGTGTGGGCATGTCCAAGTTTTCTGCCCTCCAGATGATGTTTTGGACCACAACTCCCACAGTCCTTTGCCATTGGAAATACAGGCTTGGAATTCTGGGAGTTGTGGTCCAAAACATCAGGAGGGCAGAAAACTGGGCATCCCTGGCCTGAGGGAAGTTCAAGGCACAACATCCATCCCTTGGGAATCGCTCCTTCCAGGGGACATGTCCCATCCATCCGAGTCCGGGGAATGCAGTCTTTCTCAACCCTGGATTCCCCAGGTGCTCTAGGACTCAAACTCCCAGAAGCCTTCGCCGCTGGGTCTGCATACTAAGGTTTATGGGGGTTGTAGTCCATGAACATCTGGAGACCCATGCTTGGGAACCATTGATCTAGAGTGACGGGAGCGAAGAGCCCCGCGGCAACCCAAGGGAGGGATCACACCTCGCCCAGCGCTGCTTGCCCGGCCATTTCCCCCTTCCAGGGGCGATGGACTACGATTCCCAGAATGCCCCGGGGCAGCAACGGGCGAGGGAGCTTCCTCGCCGCTCCCGAGCCGAGGCCGTTTAAGGACTCCCGTTCATTTCGAAAACCTTTTCCCCACCACCACCACCACCACCTCCTCCTCCTCCTCCGGAGCGGAGAAGGCCCCCCTCGTCCCGCTGAGGCGGAGAGCGAGGGAAACGGTGAGGCCTCCCGCCTGAAGGGAAAAAAAGCTCACCTCACGGACACCCTCACGTTGGCCGTTTCCCCGCCCGCGCGCGCGGCCTGTCACGCGACCTCGACTCTTTCGTCCCATTGGTCGAACCGCCCCCCTCTCCCCGGCGCAGGCGCAAGCGCAAGGAAGGCCCGGCTCCCGCCCCCGACGTCTCGCGAGGGCCGCGGGCGTTGCCGCGGCAACCAGGAAAGAAGTGGCGCTCCGCCCGAAGGCGTGGCTTTGAACGCTTTGGCCTGGAGGGCCAGGCCTTCCCTGCCTATGTTACCATGGAAACCAGGGAGCTTAGGCTCGTACTCTCGCGCAGTGATGGCCGACTGGGAACATGTGGCCCTCCTTCACCCCACCCAGAAATAAAAGCTTTGAGGGGAAAGAGGTTCTTGGGAAGGACAGCTCCCCAGAAAAACAGCCCAGAAACCATTTCCCTCCTCTCTGGGTGGGTTGCATATGGACTGTGCTTCTGTTACACGAGAGAGAATTGGAATACAGTACAGGAAAATAAGCTACAGCAACAAAACGAGAACTGCAGATTCCTTCAGGCAACTTTTTGGGTGAAGAATCTACAACTTTAGAAAGTGTCATGAAAGCTGGTGACCAAGGACTTCTAAGAAATAAATCACCGGAAATGAATGGTATGCCAATAGGTGTTGTTCAAGATACAGAGATGCAGTTCATCAACAAATATAGAAAACACAACAATGGCCCACAGAATGGGAAAAAATCAATATACTGGTCTGGAAAAGAAAAGATGCTAAAGTGTCAAGTAGCTATGGAAACACAGTGCTATTCAAGATCATTTGCTCCCCACATGTGGGCGAAAAATACCTGGTTTTCAAGATGGATTTAGAAGATGAGACACTAGTGATCATGTTGGCAAGAGTAGCAGAGATTTTCAGATGAAAATAATTTTTGCTTTACTGTATAAATTATTGCAAAGCTTTTAACTGTGGGTGATGGAAAGCTATGGATCATTCTACAAGAAACGAGTGAGCCAAACACTTTTAATTGTTCTGATGTGTAACCTATGCCCTGGGGGTTACGATAAGGACAGGGCAGAACAGATCAGCCTGAGACCCAGAGCCGATGGAAAAAACTTGGTTATTCCTTACATGGCTGGAGTATCTGAAAAATCTTTAAAAGATTTTCTAAGGCAGAGACTCGTCCACCCAAAAGACCAGACCACAAAACACAAAAGGAGCAATATAGTTTATGTGGTCCAATGCAGTGAGGAGTGTGCAGACCTCTACATTGGAGAAACCAAACAGCCATTAAACAGGAGGATGGCCCAGCACAGGAGGGGGAAGAGCTCAGGACCAGAATAATCAGTGTGCCTCCATTTGAAGGACAAAGGGGCACTCATTCAAAGATGAGGATATGCACATATTAGAAAATATAGGTGGTTCGAGAGAGGAGTCAGGGAAAGCATTCATGTGAGCATTGAAACCCCCTCTCTCAGCAGGGGTGGTGGTGGGGGGTTAGGCACAATCTGTCTCCCACGTATCACACAGCCCTTTCATCAATCCCTAAACAAATCAGAAGTACAGTGGCACCTTGTATAAAGGAATCAATTCATTTCAAATGAAATGCTGTGAATCAATTTTCCTTTATACACATTTCCCACAGGAATGCATTGAAAACAGAGTAATCCCTCATTGCGACCATTTTTATGTTGCACAGATTTGCCCCATAGACATTGATTCTGTTAAGCAAATTTCCCCTATCTCCAGAATTTTTTATGTTGTACAAATTTTATGTTATACAAACTGTTTGTTATACATGGGTCCACTGTACTTCACGCCTCCACTAGGAAGGTCACAGCTAAGGTCCCATACTTAATGGCTGTTGAGTACGGTTGCATAGTTGGGACTTTCACACACTCCAGGCTATTGTAGGGTACATCTAACTAGCCCAGGGCTGTTCAACTTTGAACAGGCCAAGGTCTACTTTTTCCAGCTCAAAGTGCCTGAGGGTTACTACACTAAAACCTCTATTTACGAATTTTATCTGTTCTGAGTACATGCTCATTAGTAAAAACCTTTGTAAGTAGAGCAGCTCTTTCCCATAGAAATGCATTGAAAATCAGTCCGTTCTGGAGAGAACAGATTTCAATGCGCCATGGCCCTTGAACTGCCCCACTTGGGTGAGACAGTGGGCTGGCAGACCCAGAACTTTGATGGGGCAGTGGTGGTCCTTTGGGATGGGGGAGGGAGGGGTGGAGAACTTATCCCCTCAATGTTTTTATTGATGGCCAGCGGGCTACTTTTGAACTCTTCACGGGCTACCAGTAGCCCGCGATCTACCTGTTGGGCAGGCCTGAACTAGCCTACTCAGTCCAGGTGTTGTGATCCTAAGGTATAAATTGGAAGCCTCGCACCAACTTTAACAAAGCTACTTGAATGCATAGCGCAACGTTTCAATCTCACAAGAAAAGCTGTCCAGTTGCCATGACTCAACTTCCAGATAATTTCACCTGGATGACTGAGAATCTTCACAGACTTTATGATATATAATTCCATTTATGATATATAATTTATTTATATATAATTCCATCCACCCACCCCCACAAAACAACCATCTGCTTATGCCCTCCTCAGCTTACATTTCTACTGAAAATGATCCATCCTTTTCCCTTTAAGAGCTGCCCCATATCTTTCTTGTAGAGGCATGCAATCTTTTTGAGACAATTAAATGAGAGGTAAATTAACTCTTGGTTCTGCCTTTGCAGAAGGATACTTGTGTTAAAATAGGTTGCACCAGCTAGGTCACACCAAATTTCATAGTATGGACAGGATATGTTTGGTTGTCCCTTTCTGTTGCTTTGCTGAACTTGTCGGATTTAATTGAAAGGATCCACACAAAGAGAACTGCATTATGCATTAACTGAGACAAAAGCAGTTCCTGCAACAAAGGAGGGGACCCAGAAAGGTTACCCGATGGAAACAGTAAGTGCAGTGACTCAGGAGGATCTGTTCTTTCTGTAGCTTCTTTTATGACTCAGCATTGGCTAGGTGATTCTCTGTCTTCCCGTTTCATTGTATCTTTGCTGGTGCCATATCACTGCTTTATTTTTCATAGAATCATAGAGTTGGAAAAGACCTCATGGGCCATCTAGTCCAACCCCCTGCCATGCAGGAACCCCCATCACGATATTTCCGACAGATGGCCATCCAGCCTCTGCTTAAAAACCTCCAAAGAAGGAGACTCCACCACCCTCCTTTGTGGCAGCAGATTCCACTGCCGAACAGCTCTAACTGTCATGAAGTTCTTCCTAATGTTCAAATGGTATCTCTTTTCCTGTAGTTTGAAACCATTGCCCTGAGTCCTAGTCTCTGAAGCCATGGAAAACAAACCAGTTCCCTCTTCAATATGATATCCTTTCAAATATTTAAACATAGCTATCATATCCCCCCTCAGCCTTCTTTTAGAGAGGCTAAACATTCCCAGTTCCCTAAGCCGTTCCTCATAAGACATTTCCTCCAGACCCTCAACCATCCTGGTCGCCCTCCTCTGCACCCGCTCGAGGTTGTCAACATCCTTTTTAAACTGAGGCGCACAGAACTGGACACAGGACTCCAGGTGGGGTCTTTATGCATTTCCTCCGGAGGCTTCAAAGCACTGTATCTTCTCTGCAAGTTGCAAATTATTTGTTCTTCATTAAGTTACTGTTCTCCAAAAGCGAGCCCTGGCCATGTGTATTGGGAAGCCAGTCTCTCTGAGTCCAGGATTGCATAATTAAACAATAAGTCAGGACAGCCTTCAAAGATTCAAGGGCGATAGCCAGTCACTGCCGGGAACCCTTGAAAGGCTGAACTTGCATTTGCACCCTGCCTGTGCTGAAAACACTTCCTTTTTAAAAGTGATTTTCTTTCTATTGGAAATGTCCTTCATGCTTCCCAACAGCCAGAAAACTGGGCTAATATAAGGTGCCCAGGGATAATTGCCTCCCACATCCTCTAGAGGGCATAAGGAAACGTTAGTTGAATTTTGCATATTAAATTTACAGTACAGTGGTATCTTGTATAAAGGCATTAAATCGTTCCAAATGAAATTATGTTAAGCTGATTTTCCTTTATACAAATTTCCCATGACTATTTTTATGTTGTATGGATTTGCCCCATAGAAGATTATGTTAAGCAAATTTCCCCTATCTCCGGAATTTTTTATGTTGTACAGATCTTATGTTATACTAACCATTTGTTGTACGAGGATCCACTGTACTTGGGAGATAGGGATGTGGAGCTGGGCTTGGCCTAGCTTGGAGAAGATGAACCCAGAGCATGGTACAGTTCTTCAAATAACAAGTTTAAGATTTAAAATGATTTAAAATGTTTATTTAAAGTTTAACTGCTTGCATTTAAAGCAAAGTATGTTGTTTACATACCACCCCATGGCACTTAAAGTGCTCTTTAGGCAGGTTAGAATTTAAATAATACAGGCTACAGGTTGCCCCCATCTCACTGAGATAGGTATTCAGTTTACTGACTTAGGAAGGCTGAGTCAGCCTTGAGCCATCTACCTGAGCCTGCTGGGATCAAATTCAAGTCATGAACAGAGTATAGACTGCAGTACTGCAGGTTAACCACTGCACCACGAAAATGGGGTTTATGTAACGGTTGTTAGGTTATGTTTGTTTCATTTGGTCTAGCTGTGTGCTGAAAGTTGTTCTTTACAATGCAGTGGTGGGGTGCCCGTAGATACGAGCGCATCACCCCAGTCCTGGCCCGCCTGCACTGGTTCCCCGTTGTCCTCCGGATCAGGTTCAAGGTCCTGGTTTTGATTTTCAAGGCCCTCCACGGCTTGGGACCAGAGTATCTGGTGGAGCGTGTCTCCCAAAGGGCAACTGGGGCCAGACCCACGAGATTGGCGCAGGCGTGCTCACTGAGGGTGGCCACACCCAGAGAGGCGCGGAAATCGCGCACGCGAGACCGTGCCTTCTCTGTGGTGGGCCCCTCGTTTTGGAATCATCTTCCCAGTGAGCTGCGCCTGATGGAGTCCCTGCCCGCCTTTAAGAAGGCTTTGAAGACCCTCTTTTTCTTCTTCAGAGAGGCGTTTGGCGACCTTTTCAGTTAGTTAGTTTTTTTAATATACGCCCGGGCTCTGCCACCATCTTGCTTTCTCGCTCTGCTATTTGTTCTGTGTTTTATCACTTGTTTTTAGAGTTCCCCTAGGGAAGATTCCCCTAGGGAAGATAATAAATAAATAAATAAATAAATAAATAAATAAATAAATAAACAAATACCAAAGGGAAAACAAAACAAAAGACACAAGATATGTGGTGCCTTAAAGACTAACTTTCATATTTTAATGTAACTTTTCGTGGACACGTCCCCTTCTTCAGACATATGGTGCCACATGTTTCATGTTTTTTTAGTTTAGTTTTGTTTTTCTTTGATATTTGCCTGAAATTCTTGAAAAGACGAACACGGCTACCCTCTCTGAAACTTTCACAATGCAGCTATCCATCAGGATTAGACTCTTCCGAATGTGATGTCAGTCTCCATCTGTATTTTCTCAGATTTTATCGGATCCTTTACAGGCGCCCTGTTAGCAGCGTTGCTGTGCACTGGGAAGGGCGTTGTCTGCCCCCTCCAACCTGGCTTCTTGTCCTGTCCCTTCATGACTGGCTTGCCTTCAGAGAAACAAGGCAGGAAGAAATGGGAACAGATGCTATTTTCCTTTAGCAGCAGGAGAATGTGTCCTGCTTTGCCAGCCCTAAATTCAAGGAGAAAAGGCAGGTGGGAAACAGAGATGCTTTTGTATGAGGCTCCTGCTTTGTAGAACGGCCTTTCAATCACATTTGAGAAAACAGTTTTTTATCATGGCTTTGGAGTATTTGCTTCATGTTATCATTTAATAGTTTAATTACAGTGGTACCTCTTAAGACAAATGCCTCATAAGACAAAAAACTTGTAGGAAGAATAATAATTCCAGGAATAGGCATGCTTTGCAAGACAAAAAATTTCCTATGGGATGCTTTGCTGCCCAGAGACCACTTGGTAGTGGAGTGACTAATTTTTTAAAAATAAAATAAAATAAATAAATAAATAAATAAAGCAAGCAAGCAAGCAAGCCCTGGTTATCTTTATTTTTATTTTTGCCTCTGGAATGGATTAATCCATTCCCAATGCATTCCTATGGGAAACTTCATTTTGTAAGACAATTTTTTTCATTAAACAAAGTGACTCATATCCTCCGGAACAGATTAATCCATTTTCAATGCATTTCCTATGGGAAACCACATTAGGTAAGACAAAAAATTCTTAAAACAAATTGACCTGTAGAACGAATTAAATTTGTTTTAAGAGGTACCACTGTATATGATATAAAGGATTTGTTATTTATGTTTCCGTTCACTGGCTTAGAATCTATTGAACAAAAGGTGAAATACAGACAGACATACACACATATTTATAAGCGCAAACATACATGATGGATAGATGGGGATGGGGAGAGAGAGAGAGAGAGAGATGCACTCAAAAACCAGCACAGATCCAACAGTGCGTCACAACTAGAGTAGGCCTATTGGATCAATTGAACTTACAGAGTTGTTGTTTCGCCAGATCCCCCACTGATCCCCTGGGCTTACTCTAGTTGTGACTTAACTACAAGATTTAAGCTACTATTTGTCTATTCCATTAACTCCTATATTTTTGCACATATCACTGGTTACACACTTTGAGACTGTAAGACAGAAGCTTTTTTTTCCAGTGGAATTTTAAAAGTCTACTGAAGAGAAGACATAGTTTGTAGAATGCTTAGTGATGATGGTGTAGCTTTTAATCTCCCCTCCGGGGTTCATATTATAGGTTAGTTTTAGATAGTCCTAAAGTGAGGGATCATTATGTGAAATGGCTCAGTCTAGGACAAATTCAGTTTATTTGGCATAAAGAGCTCTTTACCCAGAACGCTGCTTGGAATAAGGTGCCCAGTGATTCAAACCCCACCACCATAATGTAGAGATGTTAGATCTCAGTCTGTGATCTCATCCACCTTCTATACTAGTATGTTTCTAGCCAGACCTGATGCTTATTCTTGGCCAGGCATGTCCAAAGTCAGGCCCGGGGGCCAAATGCGGCCCGTTTTCACATTTCAAGCGGCCTGCGGCCTCTTCTCCCCACTGGCTCAGCCTGTCACGCATCCCTGCCAGCTGGCCCCTTCCCATACTGGAGAGAGATGTCAGCTTGCAGATTTACAGTTTGCCTGCCCTCCCTGCCTCTGTCCATCCCCCCAGCCACCCGCCCAGCCTACCCACCCCTGGCTCCTTTGCTGCAGCGTCCTCCCTGCCTCCTTTCATGTCCTAGAGACTTGGCCAAAGTCCAGCCCATGGGGCCAAATGCAGCTGAATGGTTGGCCCCCACACATTTTCACCTCAACCAAATCTGGCCTTCCTTGCAAAAAGTTTGGACACCCCTATTCTAGGCATTCTGAAGTATAAATCTTAAATCATTTTAAAAGCTGGTATGTCATAGTGTTTCCTGTAGCTTTAATGACTAACCCTTTAACAAAGTCCAACAGAGAAAGCTGAAGATGTTGTTGGTCAATACAGCTCTTGATGAAAGTCAAATCTGTATAACTGGCAACCTGGATTAGTTAACAGTAAAGGGAAATTTGGAGTGTCTAATCAAATATGATTTTATGGGACTTGGTAAGGTTTCGTGAGCCAACTCTGCATTCTTAACTCTTAGAACTGATACTTCTCTGTCTTGTCCTGCTTTGAGATTGATAGGCACTCTAAAGTTCCTGTCCTGGCAGCCTGCTTTGCCCTCAGGACATGAATGAGGGGGACTCTTCCTTTCCTTACCTTTGGTTCTTCACTCCCTGCTGAGTTCAAAAGGGATTTACAAGTAATTAATGAGATTGCCCATTCAATGTAGGAATCAGGTTTTTTTTTCTTTGTCTCTTCCTGGTCTCTCTAGGATGTCTGTCTCAGAGGGTGAACAGATTACAGTGGTACCTTGTATAAAGGAATTAATTCATTCCAAATGAAATTCTGTTAAGCAAATTTTCCTTTGTACAAATTACCCATAGGAATGCATTGAAAACAGAGTAATCCCTAATCGTGACCATTTTTATGTTGTACGGATTCGTCCCATAGGCGATTCTGTTAAGCAAATTACGCCTATCTCCGGAATTTTTTATGTTGTACAGATTTTATGTTATACAAACTGTTTGTTATATAAGGGTCCACAGCATATATTTAAGGTCCTCCCATACTTGGGCACGGGAGAATTATCTTAACAAGGGCCACAGTAGAAACAGAAGATAAGATTACAGAAGTCACAGGGTTGTAAATAGGAATGTGAGAAGGTTGAACAACACTATGAGTATTTTAAGGACATCTTTAGGGAAGCACTTGCAGATTCAGGTGATGGTATTTATTTATTTATTTATTTATTTGGTTTACATACTGCACCATCTAGCAACAAGGCCATTCTGGGCAATATAATTAATTACCGGTAATTCCAAAACAGACCTTCAAAATACTTTGGCACAGAGGGACTATACCCCATTGCAACCTGGCTCTGCCCTTCCCCGGCAACCATATTTAGACCATGTGCTTATCCTCTGGCACTGAGTAATTCTGTTAGAATTTCTGCCTAGTTTATTTATAAACTTAAACTTATGTTTTAAAAAGCCAGGAAATATAGTTATTTTAAAAAATGCCAAACATCCTGATATGTGCTTCTGTATCCACGTTTCCGAATGCCCAGATATGTCCTGATATTGCTGGATGATAATATGCACACATTGCCAGCAGGAAAAAAAGATGCCAAACTTTACAAAGCAAAGGGCAAACCAAAGAATGGAGCACAACACCACCAGAATATGAGAGAATGTAAAATTAAAGGTATGGATTTTTGTTGCAAAATCTCATTTTAAATTCTTCTCGGGTGTGCAGTGTGGGTCATACTTTGCAAAATAATGCTTCCAGGAGATTTTCTTGAATCTTTTTGGGGAGGGAAGTGAAATGGCATAAATTAGAACATCCAAGGGTTATTAGGGAACTGAGAAATGAAATTGCAGATCTCTTAACGGTAATATGCAACTTGTCTCTTCAAACGGCGACAGTGCCGGAGGACTGGAGGATAGAGGATGTCACACCAATTTTTAAAAAAGGAAGGAGGGGGGACCTGGGAAACTACAGGCCAGTTAGCCTTACATCTGCCCCAGGGAAGATGGTGGAAAGCCTCCTCCAAGAGAAAATCTTAAAACACATAGAACAACAAACCTTGCTGAGAGAAAATCAGCACAGCTTCTGTAAGGGCAAGTCTTGTCTGACAAATCTTTTAGAATTTTTTGAAAAGGTCAACAGGCATGTGGATTTGGGTGAACCGGTGGATATAGTCTATCTGGATTTTCAAAAGGCTTTTGACACAGTCCCTCACCAGAGGCTGCTGAGAAAATTGCACAGTCAGGGGATAAGAGGGCAGGTCCTCTTATGGATTGAATGGTTTCATAAACTAGCTTGTACCAGCTTATCAGCAAGGCTTGCCATGCCTTAGTGGCATGCCAAAGAAACTTAGGTCATGATGTACTCTGTGCATGCTCCAGGAATACAAGTGCTATTGGCCAATGGTATCAGCTAGATGTGGCTTCATGCATACGTATTGTGACTTAGTTTTGTTCCTAATAAAACAATTGCCGTGGGGGGCACACGAGAGAGAAAGAACGTTCTCCATCTTGCCCAGATATCAGTCTGCAGACTCCAGTTATTTCTAAACCGCACCACAGTTTAAGGGGGGCTGGCTTTCCCCCCACAAGTGGTGCCCCGTGTGAGGCCATCCATCTGTTCGTGAGGCTCTCGGTGTTCGTGAGGATCGGACGCGATCTCACTGCTGATATTTTCGTCCACTCATCTCGACCGGCGAGGTCCAAGCGCGCTATCATCTTGTAAGAGATATCATCATCTTCAAGATCCCGGTGAGTTGGACTTTGTGAAGATTAAACACTTAGAAACATGGGCGGGAATGCTGTTTCCTCCCCGCAACAAAAGTTCTGCCAGGAACTGCATTATCTGCTCACTAAGAATAGCTACGCAACTCCTCTCAAGGAGGTTGAAGATCTTGCCAAGAAAATTGCTGAAATATGTCCTTGGTTCCCACTAGATGGCAAGTTAGATCTTCAAAAATGGGACAAAATTGGCTACTGCCTTTGGGATCATCCCAAAGTTAATTTTAAGGTCCGGCACACGTGGTTTCAGGTCCGTGCATGCCTTTGAGGACCCACTCCAGGCAATCTTTTATTGGCACAACAGTCTCTGCCTGCACTCCCGTCAGCTCCACTACCAGCGTGCCCAGCCCTTGAATTCCCAAACCAGCTGCCAGATCCACTGCCTGAGCTCTCTCCAGCCTTATCCGTTGCAAATGATGGGAAATTACACAGTGCTGGCTTTGTTGACGCTGTTCCAGCAGCAGCCTTGGACATGGAGCCTGTGCATCCTGCTTCTGCAGTCCTGCAGGCTACCGCCCCTGCTCAGGCTGGAAAAAATGCCCCAATTCCCTCTGAAGCACTGAAAGAGTTACGTCGTAGCATTCGCGGCAATGGGCTGCAAGCTCCCTACACCCATAGCCTGCTGGAAGGTCTCGCCCTTCAAAAGCTGCTTCCCACAGATTGGCAGACGATTATCAGGGACTGCCTGACCCCCACCGAGGCCATGCTTTGCCTTCAAGAGTGGCGGGAATTGGCAACAGCAACGGCTGCTGAAAATGAGGCTCATCAACCTCCCATTCCCTTTACTCTGCCAATGTTAATGGGTGAGGATACTTATGCCACAACTGCCCAGCAGATGCTTCTGCCGGACACTGCACTCTCCAGTGTGGCTGAAATTGCTCTTAAGGCATGGAGCCGTATACCTGCCGAATCTGACTCTAATGTTGATGGGCTTGCTGCCATTCATCAGGGTGCCAAGGAGTTGTTTGCTGAATTTGAGGATCGCTTGATTGTGGCAATTGACGGGCAGGTGGAAAATAAGGATGCTCAACAACTCCTGACTAAACAATTGGCCTTTGAGAACTCTAATGCTGGCTGCAAGCCAGCTGTTGCTACTCTCTCCAGCAGTCCTGCTATCTCCCTGGCTGATATTCTGCGTGCATGCCAATTTGTGAGTACTGACTTTGATAAGGCTTTTTCTGCTGCCGCAGTTCAAATTCCTAATTCTAATCCTGGGAAAACAACAGGGCACCATCCGCGGCAGCCTTTGGGGAATGAAGATGGTGATGATGGTGGTGGTGGTGGAACGGAAGAGGTTAATGAGACGTGGAACAGTAATCATGATAAGGGAGAGGAATACCAAGGCCCCCCTTCCTCGGGTGCCTCCATTTCCCCTGCTGAAGTTGCTTCTATGCACACCCCATGGGAAAAGCCCTGCCTTCCTTCATCCTGGAAAGGGCTCATCTCAGCTGATACAGTTGCCATGGTGCTGTCGTGCCTTGATTTACGCCCACCCACTGTCCGCATCACTGCTGGCCTGATTTCTGCATCACATGGATGATGTTCTTGGAATATCTCCAGAAGTCACCAGTACAGACCTGGAAGCTCCTTTGCTATCTGTGAACTGTGCCTATTAACCCTGAAAAATGTGCAAGGTGTTCTTCTCTACAAGTATCTGGGCCATTGTCTGTCTGCAACATTCCTGTGCTGCTTACCACAAAAAATTCCTGACTGCTGCACTCTGGTGGAATTCTCGGCAACATCAGCTTCTTGGAAACTTCAACTGAGCATGCTCAACACAGTGGAACACTCACCACCCCTCTCTTCTTCTCTGCGGTAGCCAACTGATCTTCACCTGCTGAATGTATCTTTCATAAACTGCGGAGGGCGAACCAACTGGCTGCTTATGACAATGACTCTTGTTTATTTTTCTTCCTCACAGGCATTTTCGCTCTTAAGGATCAGAGAATAATCTTTTGCATTTACTTTCTATGGTTTAACAATCTTTTTTCCCTTTGCAGCTTTTTCTGGGAAAGATGCCACAGTTCCTTGGCAGCGCTGTGATTCTCTTTTGTAACTTTTTTAATATGATAGTGATAGGAATATTTCAGTACCTGGCATAAGCATATATACACAACCATGGTAGGCAAAATGGCTGCGCTCTGGGTCTATCTTTCGATCCGAGCCATGTCCTTTAATTCACCTCTTCTTCCTACATCAAACTGTGGTTTAAAGCATGACATATCTCCCTGAACCTGCATCCTGTTTTGCCAAGTCACAAAATTGCCAACTGTCACACTTATCTGATAGCGTAGCAGGGGGCTTCCAGGAATTATAAGGCTGGATGGCGCTGTCGTGTAAGACTAATGCCTTCCCTTGTCAATGAACTGTCAGGATGATTTGTAAACGATGTGCTAACAATGTATTCCTTTGATCTGTTTTGTCCGTTTTCTTGGTCCAGATGTATCCTTGTTTTTTTGCTGATAAGAAGGGGTGTTGGCGAATGTATGCTATAAAGACTGTAAAAGTTTTTTTGTTCGGGGCCCTCAGCTTTCCGAAAAAATTCGGCTGAGAGCCTCTTTGCAAAGAAGTAAAGCATTTCTCCGTTATCTGAACTCTGGCGTGATTCTTTTCATCTCTCGGCTCAAATAATAGCGGCAAAGGTGACCCCGGGAGGGAGTCCCTTCAATAGTGGTCCTCATAGTATGTTTCAGCTGACATTCTGCCAAGCTTATCTCTCTACTGTTAATTGTCCTTTGTTTCAACAGCTTCTACAGGAACGCTGCGTGCTGTGCCTTTTGGCCTACCTATATCAGAGCACACACAAATTTGTTTTCTTTGTTTGACAATTTCACAAGCTAGAATTTCATTGCTAGTCATGAGGTTTTTCTGATTTTTGCACCCTCTAGTTTGGGTCAAGCTGGCTCTGCTTGGAACATAATAGTTTGGGTCAAGCAAGGCCTCTGCTATTCATACAACTAGGGTAGATTTTAGTACTGTGCTTTCCAAAGCGTTTTTTGCTTTAAAATTGTCTGCTTGCTTCCCATAAGCAGGTTTCATTCTTCCATTGAGTTGCATTTCAGGACTGAAGAAATAGCTCTCCAGTCTCATTCCCTGGGACGAGTCATAGCCCTGGACAAGGGTGTGGATTCCAACATGCTGTGTTTAGTCATGGCACTCCTCCAAGGATCTTCCACTACAGTGATACTTTTGCCATTCATTCTCCTTGTGTTTGACAACAGAACTCAATGTCAGGCTACAGTGCCTTCTGAGTCTGGCTTCAACTGGCTAACATCAGTAATGTCACCACGTTTTGCTTTCCTACCAGCTATGCTGCTGGGGATTTGCTTTCATTTTGCCTCATTCCAATTTGCTATCAGCCTCGTACTATCACAGATTCTACTGGTCTTCGTGACCATATGAACAGTGAAGGAGACTTATTGGCAGATTATGCCAATGTTGCCCGCTGGGGTCCAACCACCAAGCGACTCCCTAAATTTGCTTTTACCCTTTACACTCCAAATGTTGTAGTAGGGAGGGGTGTCCCTTGCACACGTATGGTGAACTTTTCTTCTGACTCAAAGAAGCCTTATTGTCACAAGACTAGTACCACACAACTGAACTGTTCTGTTATTGTTAATCCATGTGTTGCTTCAACTACATTCCAGCTAACATATCAGATTTTGTTTGCTGTTTCACAATGGTTTAGAAATATAATGCTAGTTTCAGGGATTACCTATCTTTTGGGGTTTTAGGGCATTTTTTGAAAGCTAACAGCTAATTTGTGTAACAAGAATCAATGCTTCAATATACACTGAATACCACATCAGCACTAAACTGAAGTTATGTTCAGCACATTACACTCCTCAATATTGGTTTCAGAATTAACCTTAATTGGAAAGTGTAAATGTAAAGCTCTTGCCTGCTCCTTGGTTAAATCTATTAATCACATTTCCAAGGCATTAGCATTGTTGCCTAGTGAACAAGTTGAAAATTAGACAGCTATCTTAGATAACAGAGCTGACATTGATTTTATACTGCTGCAATTGCATTTGGGCTGTGAATCAGTGCCTCACATGTGTTGTTTCAATATCTCTGATCATAGTAGTGCTATACAACACCAGATTAAGAAACTCAACGATCTCACCTCTCACATTAGTTTAGATCCCTAATGGTGGTCCAGCTTTAATGGCTGTGCTTATTATTGTGGTATGCATTATTATTATCTGTTATTGCATTTAATGTATATCCACTATATCTCAGATTTTTGCTAATTGCTACTTCTGGTTTCACGCAAAGACAAGTGTACTGCCATATATGGAAGGTGATGGTTCTGTTTATAAGTGGGACAAACTCACTTCTTTTTAAAATAGTAAAGAAAGTGGGGATGTGAGAGAACAGGAGTTAATGGGTTAATGGTTTCATAAACTAGCTTGTACCAGCTTATCAGCAAGGCTTGCCATGCCTTAGTGGCATGCCAAAGAAGCTTAGGTCATGATGTACTCTGCGCATGCTCTAGGAATACAAGTGCTATTGTCTTAGTTATCTCTGGCTTGGCCAATGGTATCAGCTAGATGTGGCTTCATGCATACGTATTGTGACTTAGTTTTGTTCCTAATAAAACAATTGCCGTGGGGGGCACACGAGAGAGAAAGAACATTCTCCATCTTGCCCAGATATCAGTCTGCAGACTCCAGTTATTTCTAAACTGCACCACAGTTTAAGGGGGGGTTGGCTCCCCCCCCCCACAGGTCCTCATGGATTGAGAACTGGTTGTGATTCAGGAAACAAAGAGTAGGTGTCAATGGAAAAATTTCACAAAGGAGAGAGGTGAAAAGTGGTGTGCCCCAGGGCTCTGTCCTGGGACCGGTGCTTTTCAATCTGTTCATAAATGACCTGGAGACAGGGATAAACAGTGAGGTGGCCAAGTTTGCAGATGACACAAAACTTTTCCGTGTGGTAAAAACCAGAGAAGATTGTGAAGAGCTCCAGAAGTATCTCTCCAAACTGGGGGAATGGGCTACGAAATGGCAAATGCGTCTTAATGTAGCCAAATATAAAGTAATGCATATTGGGGCAAAAAATCAAAACTTTATCTATCAACTCATGGGCTCTGAGTTATCCGTGACAGATCAGGAAAGAGATCTTGGTGTGTTGGTGGACAGCTCCATGAAGGTGTCTACCCAATGTGTGGCAGTGGTGAAGAAGGCCAATTCCATGCTAGGGATTATCAAAAAGGGGATTGAAAATAAAACAGCCAACATTATAATGCCATTATACAAAACAATAGTAAGGCCGCACCTGGAATATTGTGTACAATTCTGGTCACCGCATCTCAAGAAAGACATAGTGGAACTGGAAAAGGTGCAGAAGAGAGCGACTAAAATGATTACTGGGCTGGGGCACCTCCCTTAGGAGGAAAGGCTAAAACATTTGGGGCTCTTTAGTCTGGAAAAAAAGGCGCCTGAGGGGGGATATGGTTGAGACGTACAAAATAATGCAGGGCATGAGTCAAGTGGATAGAGGGAAGCTCTTCTCCCTCTCACAAAATACCAGAACTAGGGGACATCCACTCAAATTGAGGGCTGGGAGAGTAAGAACAGACAAAAGAAAATATTTTTTCACCCAGCGCGTTGTTAGTCTAAGGAACTCCCTGCCACAGGATGTGGTAATGGCATCTGGCCTGGATGCCTTCAAAAGGGGATTGGACAGATTACTGGAGGAAAAGTCCATCACAGGTGACAAACCATGATGGAGATGTGTAATCTCCAGGCTTAAAACCAGGGTACGTCAAGGGCCAGATGCAGGGGAGTGGTACCAGGAGACAGATATCTAGTCTCATGTGCTCCCAAATGCATCTGTTGGGGCCACTGTGAGATACAGGAAGCTGGAGTAATGGGCCTTTGGCCAGATCCAGCATGGCTCTTCTTATGTTCTTATGTTCTTATTGGCTGTCTGTTTTGGAGTGTCAAGTTCAACATCCCCCACCTTTCTATATTTGCTGAGTTGCTTCTCTATATCGAATGAATGAAACAGTCAATATTGTCAGTTCTTCTCTCAGCCTCTTTCCTAATACCAGAATTGATAAATCATCGCTTTGTGTTTGAAACACGGGCAGCATGCAGATTGAAAAACAAGAGCAGCAGCAAAGATCACGTTCGGCTGGAACCGTGCTTCAGCAAAGAAAAAGAAGGCTCCTGATGCAGATGAGATGAAAGCAGAAAGATCTCCATCTCCTGAATATGTAAAATCCAATATCTGAAATATTAAGTCAAACCCATCTCTTTTTCATACACATCTGCAATATGTTCAAGGTCCTGTTCACTCACGAGTCTAGATGTATAACCCTCTGTGAACTGCAGTCCCCAAAGCAGGAGCTCCATTACAGCACTTGCTGATCAGCCATCTTTTCCAAGCAATTTTCCAAACCTAGAGAAATTACTGAAAATAAATGTGTACATAATTTATAAAGCCCTGACAAATGCTTTGTGTTTGGGTGAGAAGTGCTTGGTGTCTCTTTGTGAAAAGGAGTGAAACAAGAGGGGATCCTGTAGACCATCTTGATTGCTGACATGGATGCTGTCAACATTCAAGCTTCCCTTTGATAGGAAGCTTGGTATCCTTTTTTTCGGCTGGAAATGTGGGCACAATATCGTGCAGCAATATTGTGCCATTCCCTGGTATTTGGAATCGTGGATACAGAGCACCAATTCCATATTCACAAACTGGAGGGTTTTTTAAAAAAAAAAAAAAAGAATTTAATTTGTCTTTTGGTTTCCAAACCAGGTTTGGACATGTTTCTAAAGTAACAGTAAGTGATGGAAACATATTTATGTATACAGTGTGAAATCTGTGGGGCTAAATTCAATGGCAGTCGTTTAACTGGGTTTTGAATTGGAGTGCTCTGCTTGTGAGTAAAACAGTGAAATGGCCGTCATCAACCATGCCAGTTTAACCGGAAGGCCAGGTGTGGCTTTGAGGTAGCTTTATGGGCAGCTTTGCTCTCACAAATCTCTAAATCTCGTAAACAAAACATGGATTGCAGGCCATTTTCCCATTTTGTTTTCAACTCACTGAAATAAAAAGAAACTGGCTGCTAGATTATTATGCTCAAGGAGAAAAAGGTGGGAGGTGGATTGGTTTGGGTGTGTCTGCTTGCATCCCACCCACCCCCACTTTTGCCAACTACCGCCTGTGTGTTTCTCGTGCTCAGACATTGGAAAGGGTTCTGAAATCAAATTGAACCCCCCAGAAGCTCACTGATGCTGTGATCTGGAAAGCCTTTTCTGTCTTTTGAGCCTTTTCTCTTTTCTCTCCCCGTCTCGCTCCCCCCCCCGCTCACTCCCTCTTTCTCTCCTCCCTTCTTGGGTAGCCACAGCCCCCTAGAGCTGAGTCAGACCTTGCTGTCTTCCACAGCATTGCAGCACTTCAGCAGAAAAGCCAGCCTTCTGCCTCTCTGCCTCTGCATCTTCCCTCGCTGTCTTCTCTCTGCTACCCATCTCACCGTCATGGCCAGCACCGTGTCAGGTAAAGCAACCAAGGCTTTCTCTTTGTACGCAGCTCTTGAGCTGAGAACAAGTTGCTTTGCAGTGCTTCAACTGGAAGCCATTACCTGCTCCTTCTTTTTCAAGGTGGGGCTTGCCTGCAAAGCTATGGACAAGCATCATTGTCTTCTCTCTCTATATATATATATTTTTAAATCTCTGCTAGCTTCTTGGATATAAAGATATCAAATAACATCTCTGTTTTCTAGGTGATTTAAAGCTCATTTACCTGAATGGGGTGGGATGGGGAGAGCCACTCTTTGAATTATCATCATCATCTTCCTCATCAACCCGATTTCTTGTAAGGGCGGACTGGCAATAGCGGAAAGGATGAGGAGGGAAACAGAACAAAGAAATCAAGGACATCTATTATTTAAAAACAATCAGACCTCTGGGTTAGTGGAATCCGGGCAGGTTTGACAGCCAGAAGCTGCTTTAGAGGGAGTGGTCTGCCCATGGCGCTGAAAGAACCTCTGTGCCGCTAGACAATCTTTTCCTGCAGCAGCTGTGACACCACTGCATCGCTGCACCCTGTTGCCCTCCCAGATTTCAGGGCCCGGCAGGAGGGGTGTAGGGACAGCTTTGCTCACGGCTGGTGTGATTTCTGTGCAGCCACAGTGGCTCTCTCGTTTCTGAGCATCATCTTGCCGCATCTTTTCCATTGTCATCATCATTGAAGCAGCCCCGCGACCCATGCATATAATTTGGTAAGAAATAAGATTGTGGTGTGTTAAAAATAACTAGACAATAGGTAGCACGTTGAGTATTTTGAAGACCCCACACTGTCAGTCAGGGGACATTTTCTAAATTCAGGCACAGTTATTTTTTTAAAAGGGGAGGCACAGAGGGTGTTGTCCTGGATGGGGGGGGAAAGCAGGGAGGGGGAGTGTGCTCTTTTTATGCAGAGACCTTCATGCGCCAAGTACCTGCAAGTAAGATCAGCTGCTCCACTTATGTATTTGCCCATCTTGGTGATATCTACAATTCTTTTTGGGTGCTTCTGCTTTTTAAAATACACGGAGAGATGTATGTGAATGTCTGCCTCTCTGCCTCTCTGAGGCAGTTCAAAGTAAGCTTTGCATGAAATTTGAGATTTGCCCTAAAGTTTACATAAAAGATTTGCCCCATAAAATAAAAAAATAATCCTGTTAAAAGGAAAGAAGAACAGCAAATATAATGGCAAGGCTGAGGAACAGCCCACACCCCCCAGCCCAGAAATATGTGACCCCAATCCTCTTTTGAGTCATTTCTCGTCTAAAATATAGAAATGGAGATAGGAGGGTTGGTCAGCCTTTTTGGCTTCGGAGGCAACGGCTGAAAGACCCTGCTGTGAAGTGGGGGAGGGAGGGAGGGATACGTCTGGGTACCAGGTGCTTTCCCCATATGGTGCTCGGAAGCAATATGGTACTTTCTCCTGTTCACCCCCCGCCCCCGCCCCACCCCACTGACAATAAATTTCAATTTCCTGACAATATGACCGGACCTTTAAAGCTGCGTTGCCTTCCTCAGAGGTCATTTTCTTGAATCGTTTTTGCTTTCCAATTGGATAACATTTGGCATAGGACTGGTTTCAAAGATCATCGATGGCAGGGGGACAAGAATATGACGGAAATAAGGAGAGAGAGCAAGAGAGCGAGGAAGACAAAAGAGGGCCATCTCGAATGAAGTCCTCTTGAGACAGCTAGCTGTCCCTTCCTGTAAGCTTACAGACCACAAAGCTGAGGGGGCATATATTTTTATCCCCAATGAATAAATGCCTATTTCTCAATGAGCCACCCCTTTCTACCTCCGTATTCCTTCACTCTTCTTTCTAAAAAGCAAGATGCATCTGGGGGTGGGGGGTGGGGGAAGGAGGAGAGAAAGCAGCTAGAAGGATCTTCCTGTATATCCATGTCTATGTGTGACAGTCTAATTTTCAGTCTTACAACTAAAATGCATCTGAAAAAAATGAGCACGTTCTCTGTTCCTCTTGCTTGCCTGTATTGTTTCCACTTAACTAGCAAGAGGAATAACAGCACATGCTCAGTGCAGGCTGAGCTGCAGTGGCGGCTGAGATGTACCAAAAGATTCTGCCCAGGCAGCAGGATTGCACACAATCCTGGACGGTCCTGCATAGCTAAGCTACACCTTCCTGAATATTCTTTCCAAGTGGGCCACACAAAGCCGCCTCCCTAAATAATTTGTCCATTCCATCCCCTTCAGTATTTGGATAAATGCATAGCTGTGACCTTGCCTGAGGATTATTACAACATAGTGGTGTATTGCAGGCCGCTCTGGTACTTTTCTTCTACGGTGGACTCTTTTATTCTTCTGGCCAGCCCATCCATAGGACAGACGGTACATTTGGCTCTTACAAAGCCACCAGGCATTCTGGCTGTACACAGAGTGAGTAGTTGTCTGAGAAACGCAGGAAGAGTATCCATGCATATCAGTACTGGACACTTGGACATACTGAAGATGGCAGTGACTGTGTGGTGTCCAGAGGAGGAAAAGGATTGTTCCCAAGCACATGCCCTCTGTGATAGGAGGAGCCTTTCCTGGTTCCCGTAAATGGCTACCAATGTTGTGTAGAATGGAAAACTTTCAGGAAGTTGAGAAGGAAGGGGAAGGATGGTTTTATATCTTCTCAACTATACATTTTAAAACAGCTGATGGATAAAATAGCAAATAAATGGAGTACACATATTTATTTATTTATTTATTCGATTTTTACCCCACCTGCCTCTCTGTAGAGGCAGCTTATGGGATAACTGCATATTATCCCATATAATGTAGTTCTCAGTTTATATTTAGAATACAGTGGTACCTTGTGTAAAGGAATTAATTCCTTCCAAAGGAAATTATGTTAAGCAAATTTTCCTTTATACAAATTTCCCATAGGAATGCATTGAAAACAGAGTAATCCCTAATCGCGACCATTTTTATGTTGGATGGATTCGCCCCATAGGCGATTCTGTTAAGCAAATTTCCTCTATCTCCGGAATCTTTTATGTTGTACAGATTTTATGTTATACAAACTGTTTGTTATATGAGGGTCCACTGTATTAAGAATAGAAAAGCCACAGGGGACATGTCGTAACTGGGTTCCTACATTTCTCCTGAAATATCTGACAATAGGTTTCACAGCCTGGCTATCCATGTGAATGCACCAAAGGGTTCATGCCCAGGTTTCACTTAGGTCTGACCGTTCATCCTGGCATTACTGTTGCAATAGCAGGTAGGATTTCAGTCAAATTACTTCGAGCCCCTTTGTCACAAGACAGTTTTGCTTATTCGTATTTGTCAAGTACTTGCCAGCCATCTGCCAGGGAACTTTCTGTCTTTGGAAGAGCATGGAGACTGCCAAGGATGGTTGGTTAGAGGGCGGCAAGGACCAAGGCTGTGTTCCAGGTGTTACATTGGCCATTCATGATTCCAAACCTCCTGTTTTCAGAAAGGAAGTGTGCGAAGAGACATTGGACCTAGACATCCAATAACTTTTCCAGCCAGCTCTTCATCTTCTTAAATGAGATGCTGCCCTCAGTCAGGCTCAAAAACAAACAATCCTCTGAATCCATACACTCCCAGACAGGAGAGATGTTTGCGTTTATATTAACTGAGAGACCTACTGGCATGTGTATAAACCACAAGCTGTATCTTTTTTAGAAAGGAAATCTGGCAATCTCAGGAATGTGTGCCCAGCTGGTTGCAAAGAAGGCAGTTTTATGTTCAACCCACTGTTTGGCACAGCTGGAGACTTGTCTGTTCTACATAGAACTCTTTGGCATCACCTAAGTCAGTGGTTCTCAACCTGTGGGTCCCCAGATGTTCCTGGACTGCAACTCCCAGAAATCCTGGCCAGCTCAGCTAGTGATGAAGACTTCTGGGAGTTACAGTCCAAGAACATCTGGGGACCCACAGGTTGAGAACCACTGATCTCAGTTAACAATGCATGATCCTGCACAGATTGTGTGGGGGCTCTGGTCTTCTCTGTAATTAGCTTGCAGTTCGTATAAATACAGTGGACCCTTGTATAACAAACAGCTTGTATAACATAAAATTTGTACAACATAAAAAATTCCGGAGATAGAGGAAATTTGCTTAACAGAATCGCCTATGGGGAGAATCCGTACAACATAAAAATGGGATCACTCCATTTTCAATGCATTCCCATGGGAATTTGTATAAATGAAAATTTGCTTAACTAACATAATTTCATTTGGAACGAATTAATTCCTTTGTACAAGGTACCACTGTACTTCCAGAAATGTGCTGGATTGCTTGTGAAGTCTCCAGAATCCCATAGCAGATATACTTACTTCTTCAGCTGTCCAGCTCCCTCAGCCCAGTTCTATTTGGGTTCTCCCATGCCGTCTTCCAATTCTTGGTCTTTCCTGGTAGACTAGACTACCTGATCAGTCCTTTATCAGTTTGGCTCTGTATAAATCCCAGTGTACCTAACTCTATAAAATCAAAGTACCATAGCATCTCTTTCGTGTCTGTCTCCTTCTCTCTCACACACACTCAGAGTATTCCTATACCCTTAGAGTTGTGCAGAAAAAAAGATATTTTTCACAGGCACAACCTGTCATATGAGGTGAGAAAGCTACGTGCTCCATAATTCAATCATATTAGTAGTGATCGTTTAACTGTATATTGCAGAGAATAACGTGCTAGTCTTCTACAAGGAACACACACACACACACACACACACACACACACACACATGCAAAAAGCTTACTTCTCACTGGACATGTCCCGATGCCACTGATCAAGAGATATTTAGCAGAAATCAGTTTTGACTTTACCCAGGCATAAATGTAACCGCATAAACTGCGGCAGCAAATTGCCAATAATTAACAACTTGCAATTTTCATTCCTAGTTGTATTATCATACAACTTAATGTACAGCAAAGAATGCAAATAACAACCCTTCCATTCCTTACTTGAGCCATATGTGTATTTTCACAAGGGTGCCAGTGTTTTTATCTTATTGTTGTTTTATTTGTTCATTTGTCTGTTTGTTTATGATTTTCTGCTGATTTGATCAGCCTTTTGTAAGACGCGCAGAGTTCCCTTGGGAAGATGGGCGGGGTATAAATCCAATAATAAATAAATAAAATAAATAAATAGTAGCAACTTGCCACTGTTAATTGAGCAATGGCAGAAAATCCAGTGGTCAGGACTCAGGTAGGGACCACATAAGCCCATTCATTGCTGATCTACTGTAGGAGCCCCATGGTGCAGTGGTTAATTGCCTGTACTGCAGACAAAACTGCGCTCACGACATGGGGTTCAATCCCAGGTAGCAGGCTCATGGTTGATTCAGCCTTCCGTCCTTCCGAGGTCGGTAAAATGAGTACCCAGCTTGCTGGGGGGGCAATGTGCAGCCTGCATACTGTAATTAAACTGTAAACTGCCCAGAGACTACTTGAAGTGGTATATGGGGCGGTATAGAAGCAGAACACTTTTGCTTTGCTTTTGCTTTTCAAGTACAGTGGTACCTCTACGTACGAGCGTAATCCGTTCCGAATGCATGCTCGTAAGTCACACAACTCGTAAGTAGAGCAGCTATATGTAAAGAATAAAAATAAAATAGAAAAAAAATTCAAGTAGAGCAGACCGCATCTAAAATTTGTGAGGCAGCAGTTAAAATGCCAACAGTTTTCCACTCTTAAAGTTGAATTGCTCGTAAGTAGAGCCACTCGTAAGTAGGGGTACCACTGTACTTTGTACTTCATGGCTAGCTACAGTTTGTTCCATTACTGTATAAAACAGCAGCTCTATTGTTAGTTTTCATAATTTCTCAAAAATACCCTACTCCATCCCCTTTCTTCTGTGCCCCACTCCCATCCAAACCATTTTAATGCCTTGTCGATTCTATAGTGTCCCACCCTGCAATTTCTGGGCTGCCTCTTTCTTTGTTCGTGACCTTCAAGGCAGAGTTCTTGGCTATTAACCTCATCAGGTTGGACAGGAGGGACTCCTATGCCTCTTCTTTCCAGAATCAAAGGAGAAGCACACATAATAATGATACCCTGATCAGTCCAAAATGCCACCCCAAATCATTCCCAGCTCTGTCACCTCTTTCCATTGTTGGTGTTTCCAAATGCAAGGAGGAGGCATCATCTCAATCTTGTTGACCAATGATTTTAAAGGAAAAACAAGTACTACCTGCATTTGCCTGCCCTGTAAGAACTGAAGCTCATCTGGGGGAGCGGGCACACTGATTGATTGAAAGGTTATTCCATTTTCTTTCTTTCTGAGGAGTTCCTTCCCTATCTTCAGCTCCCTCCTGCGACTATGCTTCTATAGGGGATGGGGAGCAGCACTTGACATCCTGGTTAGTATGCATGAGCCTTTAGCTTATACATACAGTGGATGTCACTCCTCAGAGGGTCTCCGGGGATTTCTTGATTTTGAACGCTTCTTGATAGGCAAAAGGCCTTCTCAGAAATGCACTGCAATTACTGGATGATAATCCGTGTGCTTGTCTATAAGTCTATATAATGTTTCTGGAAGTGGGCTTGTCTCTGCCTTTGACCCAAGCGGTATGGGGTGCAGCAAATTAGTTTTCCACTCCTGAAGGGAATTGCTAATGTGTTGCTGCACATTAATGCCACTTCTGCAGCAGTGGTTAGAGACTGATCCGTCTTGAGGGAAAGAATAGATTTCTTTATATATGGATATACCTTCTGGCCCTAAACGAGGTCCCTGCACATTGCTTTAATGTACATGAGGTTCTGGCGGAAAAAGCTGTAGGAAGAAGTGTTCAGATTTCTGATTTCCGATTCAGTGGTGGCAACCATCTCCTGCAAGAGATCTGGCCTCTTAAAAGTTGTCATGTGACCATATTACATGCCTGCCCTGGTCAGGGTTAATCTAAATGTACTGCAGGTAAAATACTGTAGCTAGAATGGGGTTTTCAACATTTAGCCTTCAAAATGTTATGTACTACAATTCCCATAATCCCTTACCTCTGCCTATTCTACCAGGGCTTCTGGCAGTTGAAGTGTAAAAGATCTAGTGGCCCCCAAATTAATGACCCCTTATTTACAATTTACAACCAGGCAATTTTGCTGTCAGAAATTATTGAACAGAAACAGAAAACAATCCCTGCACTACATCATAGTATTATTGGTTTTAGATCTTTTTATGTCAGCTGAAGCATATGGCATATTTATGCCTTTTTAATGCCTTGCTCTTTTTAGAAAAATTACAAATAGAAGGATTAGAGATGTAAAATTTCTAGAAACTTTGGAAACAAAATGACCCCCACCCACTCCATGTTCCAGTTTTTCTCCAAAGTTGTTTTCCCTTGGCTTCATAATTTCTCAAAATTTTATATTTCTAAGCATGAGGAAAATCAACCTGTCTGTTGGTTTACATTTGAAATGCAAAACTGGAATGATATCCTTTCAGGTCTCTAATGATTCAATGGCCAGAACTCATGGAAGGAAAACAAGGATATATGAAATATTCACCAACACCATGTCACAGTCTGTCATGGACATGAAAGGGTTATAGTTTTGCTGTTAGCATAGATCAGAAAATAGACAGGCAAGGAGAGTTCTAATCAGCTATCAGACCGCCTGTGTTGAAGTCTTCACCCTGCTGGGTATTCAGGGATAAGCATTTCATTGACCAGGGACCTTTAATTTGCCTGATTTGTTTAACTAGATGAGGAGCCCCTGGATGCATCTAAGATCATATAGAAAATTTAAATTGGCATGTTTTGTTGTGAGTCTTTGTCCTAGGGCTGAGAGTGTCTGTGAATCATGGCCATGGAAGCAACATTATGCAGTGAGGTGAACCCCCTGCCCAAAGACAAGGGTGTTAAGAACAGCTTCTCTTGACTTTATTTTCTGCACCAATTAATAATCACAAATAAAGCTATTTATTCCATCACACAGAAGTGGTGTGCATTTTCTCTATTTAATTTAATTGATGGAGGCACTCAATAGGCCAACCCTTATGTATTGGTTGTAATGTTTGTTCCTAATGCTTTTTATTTTAGGATTTATTATTCAAAATATTTTTGCCCCACCTTTCACCTTGGAAAGGACCCATAGTGTGCCTTATAACATTGAAAGAAAAGATTTAGAGTTGGGTGGGCAGGGGGAAGGATGAGCGTACAACAGTGGTTAACGTCATTAAAATACTCTAATTAAAGCTAAGAGTAATGAGTATAAAGAGGCATCTTAAATCCTTAAAAGGCAGTATAAAAGATAAAAACAAGAAGTGTGTAAGTGTGTGCAATGCCATTCTGAGAAATGAAAAACACAAAACTGGAAAACACAAGTAGTACTACAATCCAGTCAAAGAAACATGCATAACAGTCCATCTACAAACCACACACAGGTAGCTACTTGGCTCTTAAATAATAACTAGCAGGAAGGGAAGTAGATTTTAAAAAAGGAATGTAGAGGAGGAAAATCATGGGGCCAAGATCACTTGGAGGCTGATGGTGGTGAAATGAACCAAATCAAGTGTGCCCCTTTGGCCTCTTTCTCTAGTTCAGTAATCCATAAATATCACTTGTAGGACGAAACTAGTCTTGCCAATCCATTGTTGATTTGATTGCATTAGCAGCACTGTATCCATAGAGAAGAGACTCCTGCTTGCAAGAGCAAAAAACATGGGAAAGTATCGAGGCTACATACAAAGAGGAAGCTTCTTCCCTTCTTCAGTGTAGAAAAGAAGATGGGCCAATATGGTGGCCGCCATCAAATCTGTAACCTACCCAGCAGTGCCACATATGGAGGAAATACACACTGAGGCAGACAACTGCACATTCACCAGCAGGTTTTATTTAAATATATGGAGGACATATTTTAGTTAAACTCCTCCATTTTGGCTTCTGGCAATTCCCCTGAAAGAACTTTTCACTCTTGTAATAGTGGTGGCTCTATGAATGGCTGCAAGAGCTGCCTAGATGCCCTAAGCACATCCGATCTCGCTTGATTTCGGAAGCTAAGCAGGGTCGGCCCTGGTTAGTACTTGGATGTGAGACCACCAGGGAATACCAGATGGTGCTATAGGCGCCTGGAGTAAGAAGTTGGAATTGGCAAGCCACTCCAGTATTCTTGCCAAGAAAACCCCATGGACATGGGGTCACAAAGAGTCGGTCACGACTTAATGATACAACACACACACACATGAATGGCTGCAATGTGTTACCTCAGGAGCTTGACCATAAGTATCTTATGCTGTCACTGTGCTCAGAGGCTTCAGCAGCAGTGGGAATAATATCTATGACCTTGGTGGTGGTGGTGGTGGTGGTGGTGGTGGTGGTGGTGGTGGTGGTGGTGGTGGTGGTGGTGGTGGTAGTAGTAGTAGTAGTAGTAGTAGTAGTAGTAGTAGTAGTAGTAGTAGTAGTTGTTGTTGTTGTTGTTTTGAGCCAGCTGTTTGTGGCTGGTTTTCTTCACTGATTTCTTGGTGAAGCAAAAGTGTCTGCAGTTTATCGAGGGAATCCGTAGCAAGGTCAGATATGCTTCCTAGGTGGGCTTTACTATGTCCAACAGTCCGAAGACAAAGTGAACCCTAGATAACTTCTCCCCTGAAACTTCTTTGATTAAATCTCTTTTCAAGTAACGATCCAGGATCATCACACAGCTGGCATAGCTGTTCATTGCTCTACCTTGATTCTATAACATCAGAGACTCTGAAGCAATTTTTTCAAAAATTCTGTGCTGGATCTTGTTGCTAAGGCTTGGTTTCTAGAGGGAAAAATTGCTTATCCTTAATTTAAATCATTTTTATTATGCTTCTGTGTAAACTTCTAATTTTAATTTATGATTGGAAGTTTTATTATTAAAGGGAACAGCAAAGAAAGGCAAAGATTTAAAAAGGGAACATGCTACTATAGAGTTTGGAAACTGTTCCTCTTATCCATTGTACATTTTTCCACCTCCCCTGGGTCACTAGTCATAGGTGCATGTTCCTCTTCCCTGTTTTTCCAATGTCCTGTCTGTGGTAATGACTTTCTGGTTGATAACCCTGTAAATGCTTTAGAAGTGGATTGATTTTGCGTTCATGATTAGCCCAACAGAATATTGACTGTTAAACACTTTACCCTAGAATGCTGACAAATTCTACCTAAGCTTGTGCAGCATAGCCTCTAGTGGTTTAAAGAACCATGAGAGTCCTCCACCTGGTTTATGTGCAAACTACCCATACATAAACCTGGGGGAAGTATCATTCATTCGCTGCCCCCAGTATTCCTAATCTTCCAACTATGAAGCCATGAACCAGTGTGAACAGGGCGTTCCCAGGGCTTACAAAACAGAACTTCAAAGTTATCTGTTATAGTTTCTCTGGGTGGCTTTTAGCCAGGCCGGCCACGTGGCCATGGACTTGCACAACATTGGTTCTTCAGCTTGAATACGGAGATGAACACCACCCCTAGAGTTGGACACAAGTAGCACGCATGTGCGGGGGGAACGTTTACCTTTACTTTTATAGGATTATAGAGACTGAGGGAGAAGGCAGCTGCTAACTGGTGCCCTAGATCGATCCAGTTCCCCATGTCTATCCCTGCCTTTGAAGTGAAGGCTCTGGGCGTGATATAATCCCCAGGGATTGGACCAGGCCACACATTTCATATCAATGATCAACAGCCATTAGTTGGGCTACAGTTCCTTGTACTTCTCTCCCCCCCCCTTCCTCAAGGCAAGCAGGGACTTGAGGGTGGGAAGGAGGAGGGGGTGATCAAGTACTATCCTGCTTTGTTTGTGTGTTAAACCGTTATCTGGGACTTTGAAGCTGCTTTAACACCAGCCTGCCTCCTGATACCATCATGTGGTGTTTTCCATCTCACCAAAAAGATTCTCAGCGCCTGATAGACAACACCTTCTATCAAGACTGCATTTCTGGTACAATGCTTTGATAAAGATAGCAAGTTGCTATTGAAAGCTTAGCTTACATATTTTGTTTTAGTAGTGACCAATAAAACACTACTAAAACAAAATATGTTAGCTAAGCTTTCAATAGCAACTTGCTATCTTTATCAAAGCATTGTACCAGAAATGCAGTCTTGATAGTGACCAATAAGAGCTGCCTAGATGCCCTAAGCACATCCGATCTCACCTGATTTCAGAAGCTAAGCAGGGTCGGCCCTGGTTAGTACTTGGATGGGAGACCACCAGGGAATACCAGGTGTTACAGGCGCCTGGAGTAGGAACTGGCAAACCACTCCAGTATTCCTGCCAAGACAACTCCATGGGCATGGAGTCACGAACAGTCGGTCACAACTGTAACGACACAACACACACACAAACACAGTGACCAATAAAGGTATCACCTAATTTCCTTTTGAATTTTTTTTTCTGGTCACACGGCTCAACTCATCATTTTTTTTAAATCTATAAGGCCTGTAATCTTTTCCAGTCATGGTTTGAGCATGGCTTGGCTCTTAGGTTCAGGGTGAAGAACTAACGGTCCATGGGAACCCCCCTAAATGGCCTGCATCTCCCTTCATCAGCTTCACCACCAAGCTTCCTTTAGCCTACGCAGATATGGTCTGGCATTCCTGCTGTAGGACAGGGTGGCATGGCTCCAGGTAGGCACCAAGATGGTTACTCAGCAAGGCATCTCTTATTTTCTCTGGTGGGCTAGTTTTGTGGCTCTAGAGTTTGTGTCTGGTGGTACCAGCCCCGTCCTACTGTTTCTCTGTGCTTGGCCTCTAATTTGGCTGCCGTAGCTGCATCTTCAATTCTAATACTGTAGTTTTGACGTCTATTTTAGAGTGAATAAATTGTATCTCAGCCTTTTCAAAACCTGTGTCCCTATTGATAAGTGCACCTGTGAGACAATTCTTCTGAAATAGGGTTGTGTGTGTGTTGTGTCATTACAGTCGTGACCGACTCTTTGTGACCCCATGTCCATGGAGTTTTCTTGGCAGGAATACTGGAGTGGTTTGCCAGTTCCTACTCCAGGCGCCTACAGCACCTGGTATTCCCTGGTGGTCTCCCATCCAAGTACTAACCAGGGCTGACCCTGCTTAGCTTCCATAATCAAGCGAGATTGGATGTGCTTAGGGAGCATATAAATCTCCAGGTGTACTTGGACTACAACTCCCAACAGCACTAGCTCCATCTTCTGTTCAAATCTCCAAGCAAAACAAATAAGAGGTGTGGTTCCGTCATGTGTCTTCCATGACCAAGGATATGAGTTATCTTGTGTGCACAACAACTTTTTTTGTTTTTTCTTTGTATGTTGCAGAATTAGGGAGGTTGTGTGAAGTTCTGAGTTTGAATGTGTAAACTGCCCAGAGTCGTGTTTCCATCAGTGGGGTGGTATATAAATCAAGGGGCGTGGTGGCTCAGTGAACTAAGGCTTCCGAAAACTGTCGGCTGCAAAGTAGGCAGCTCAGCAGTTCGAATCCCGGGTGCCATGCAGCGGAGCGAGCTCCCACTGATAACCCCAGCTCCTGCCACCCTAGCAGTTTGAAAGCATGTAAATGCAAGTAGATAAAGTGGTACCGCCGTAAAAAAGCGGGAAGGTAAAACAGTGTTTCCTTGCAGCCATGCCGGCCACGTGGCCTTGCACAACACTGGCTCTTCAGCTTGAATACGGAGATGAGCACCGCCCCTAGAGTCGGACACGACTCGCACACATGTGCAATGGGAACCTGTGTGTGTGTGTTGTGTCGTTACAGTCGTGACCGACCTTTATATAAATCAAATACTGTAAATAAACATTTTTTTAAAATAAGGAACCAGTCCCACTGTCTTGATGGTGGCTAGCCAGGCAGCCTCTGATTATGGGAAAGATGCTAGAAAGCCAGGATGGCATCACTTTGAACATGTCTTTGGAACCATCTACCAAGTGAGCTGCGCCTTGCACAGTCCCTGCCCGCCTTCAAAAAAGCTTTGAAAACCTTGCTTTTCAAGGAGGTTTATGGCGATCTGTAATTTAATTTTTTCCCCTTTAACGTCCTGTTCCATCTTGCCGAGGGTATTTTCCCCTCTTTTTTTATTATACTGTTTCCTTCTGTGTTGTTTTTATTTTGTAAACTGCCTAGAGTTCCAGTAGGAAGATGGTGCGGTATATAAATGAAACAAACAAATAAATAAATAATAATAAGGGCGTTTATACACGACCCCTAAGCTCCGCCGCAAATGGCTGCAAGGTCCGGACCTTAAAAATGTTTACCCACCAGCTCCGGACTTTGCAGACAATTAAGTGCGACCCCGCCCACTTTAGCAAGACCAAACAGCAGTTTTCTTGTACCTGGTCTTTGATGGTGACAAATATTTGATCCGGTGTAAGGATAGTGAGTGTGGGGCTCTCCTGGCTTCTGTTTGTTCTTTTTTTGCGCCCCGCCCCTTTAAGAGATCCGAATGCTGCCGGGAACAAAACAGAGGTAAACCGGCATTCTTTTCTTTCTTTTTTCTCCGTCCCTCAGGCAGCCAGCAACCAGGAAGTGCCGGGGGGGGGGGGGGGACAGAGGAAGACAGAGGAAGAGCGACTAACCCCTAAGATCTCTGGTCCGAATTTAAGTGGCCAGCGGATCTTAGGGGTCGTGTAAAAAGGCCCTAAATAACTATCATGGCAAAGTAGCCAGCCCTGTACTGGTATCAGATCAGGAGGTGTACGAAGGTATCTACAAAAAAGAAAGAAGATAGGTATTGTGCCTTATAGTTAATCCTAACCAGAGAGTCCTATGGGTAATTCTAATCAGCAATCTAAATACAGTTTGAATCATGTTCAGTTTTTATGCCTTGATTTGGGCCATTAGCAGCCCAATTTTACATTTTTACTTGGAAACAGTCACAGTGGTTGAAATCCAAGAGTAAGTAACAAACCACAGCAGGCCAGCTAAAATCAATGGGGATTTGGTGAGTCAATTCCATTGTAAGTTCTATTGATTCGGTGGACTTCCTGTCATGGCAATTTTCCTATGGATTTCAGCCACTGACTTTAATCGGATTTACTTTTTGGCAAACATGCGCAGCGTTGCAGCCTAAACTCTAACGCAGGGACAGAATGCCAAAAAGGTCTTGGGAAAAGATTGGGCTCTCCTACTAGAACTTGTTGCAGGAACAATCCCTGGGATAAACCGAGAGTCAATCCTTTTTGAAAGAGTAGGAATCAAACTGTGATTCAATCATATTGATGGCAAAGGGTTTGGAAGTGGCCTTACGTGAAAGCTATTTTCAAATAACCCCTCTCCGAAGCTAATGCACCACAGGAAGTATTTATCTGCACTGCTAAAGCCGATTAACAAGGTGGTTCAATAATGGAATTCTCTATATGGTATTTAAAAGAGGTGTTAAAAGGACAAGGAAGATTCTAAGGAAAACTAGCAAAGGTGGGATTATGTTTTATTTTTATTATTTCTTACTGATAACCCAGGAAAACGCACATCTTAATTATATAAATACCAGATTTATTCATATGTGGATACTGATTTTGGTTTCTGCATTGGTTCTCAATCTTGGGTAACCTACGTGTTCTTGGACTAGTTTCCAGAAGCCTTCATCACCATATATGTTGGCTTGGGTTTATGGGAGCTACAGTCTAACAATACCTAAATTACCAAAGGTTGGGAACCACTGGTGTAGTGGATAGAGTGACAGTGATAGAACTGGGAAGACATGGCTTTGAATCCCCATTTGGTCACGGAACCTCAGGAGGAAGGGAAGGGATGGAATGGGTAAAACTGTTCCTTAAATATCTTGCCTACCTTGGAAGCCCTATTTAGAATTCCTGTAAGTCAGTTCTGACCTGACAGCAAGCAACATAACATTACTCAAATGTAATGGACCTTATTCACATGGAGGATTCATTGGACTCCAGTCATAGGACTCAGTTGGACGCTGATGAGTAGTAGACTCTTGTAGAAGGTTCCTCCATCAACAGAAGGGCTTCAACGGTGGGGTAGGATCCATCCCTCTCTAACAGCCCCAGAAAGCAACACCAATGTGGATGTATCACACTTATGGTATTTTTGAAGGATTTAGAGGTAGATAACATGTGTTGGACACAGGTCCGGAGAACCTTGGGATTTATCAGGTCTTGTGTTATTTATTTACAGTGGTGCCTCGACTTACAAATTTAATCCATTCCTAATGCATGCTCTTAAGTCAAACTACTCTTAAGTCGGGGTGCCTATCTAAAAAATTGAAAAACCAAGTTAAAAATTAAAAAAATGAAAAAAAATTGTAAGTAGAGCAGACCCTATCTAAAATTTGTAAGGCGGCATTTAAAACGCTAACAGTTTTCCGCTCTTAAGTCGAATTGCTCTGAAGTCGAGCTGCTCTTAAGTTGGGATACCACTGTATTTATTTATTTATTTATTTATTTATTTATTTATTTATTTATTTATTTATTTATTTATTAAGTTTATATACCGCTCCATCTAGCTACATGGCTACTCTGGGCTGTTTACAAAGTTGAAGAGATATCAAGTCAACAAACAATAGAATAGATAAAAAATCCAATAAATAAAAGCATAATAAGCAATAAAATAATATATATCAAAGCATCAAACAGGAGCAAGATGGACTAGAAACAAAAAATAAAATAAAATGCATAAACAATGAATCATTAATTGCATATATTAATACCCAGGGAAAGCCTTTTTAAATAGCCATGTCTTTAGATGTTTCTTAGGGCCTTTTTACACGACCCCTAAACTCCGCCGCAAATGGCTCCCAGCTCCGGAGCTTAAAATTGTTTACCCACCAGCTCCGGAGTTTACTGAAAATTAAGTGCGACCACGCCCACCTAAGCGCGCCCCAGCGCACTTTTCAGGTACCTGCTCTCTGGAGGTGAAAAATATTTGATGCGGATGTGCCGGGCTCTCCTCGCTTCTTTTTGTTGTTGTTTTTTGCCTCCCGCCCCTTTAAGAGAAGGAATCAGGAAGTGATGGGGCTCCCGGCAGCTTCCACCGGCACCGGGAGGTAAGCCTTTATTCTTTTGTCCCTTTTTTTCTCCCTCCCCTCACGCAGCCAGCAGCCAGGAAGTGCGGAGGGGTGGGGACGCACGAAGAGCGACAAACCCCTAAGATCTCTGGTCCGAATTTAAGTGATCAGTGGATCTTAGGGGTCGTGTAAAAGCGCCCTTAATGCCTGTTGCATTCCTACAATTTGCATACTGTTCTTCACCCATTGATGTCAACAGGAAAGAAAACAATTGTGATGCTGAAATGCAAAATAGAAGAACCAAGAACTCCCACCTTAACCCTGGGAAATTTCTAGGACCCTTCTGTAGTTTGTGTCAGTGACCCTTAGTCTTGTTAACATGGCATGCAAGATGTATCAGATATAAGCCAAAATCAATGTAGTCTTCACACATGGAAAAAGCGCCCAGTGAATTCCAAAAGCACAAGCAGCAAAATAAACATGTGTGATGGTATTTTCTAAATGTGTTTTTAAACATTTTTTATTCAATAGTCCCTGAATGTGGTAGCCCATTTTGTCATGTTTTAGCATTAGGTTGTCATACAGAGGAGGGGAAGAATCTATTCTCAATCATTCTAGAGCGCAGGGCACATAATACTGGACTCAATTTATTTATTTATTTTGTGCATTTGTATACTGCTGACTTAGTGCAAAGCGCTGCTCTAAGTGGCTTTCAGTAAGAAACACAGCAAACCTCTAAACAGGGAAGACAATAAATATAACCACAAATGATGGCAAAGCAGGGTACACAAATTTAACTTAAGGGAGGATGTATTTGAATGCCTCTTGAAACAAGACAGGCTTCAACAGCCTCTTAGAAGATGGGAGGGAGGAGGCCTGACATACTTCTACCGGCATCCCACTCCATAAGGAAGGGGCCACCATGAAGAATCTTCAGTTTTTGGCGACAGTGTTCTTTGCCTTCCTTGGTGTGGCAACCCAGAGAAGCAAGGCCTATGAAGAATGAGTGGTAGAGTGTGATGATCTGAGCAAAGGAAGCTGGATTGTGGTCGACTGTCAGGAAAAAAACTTCCTAACTGTTAGAGCAGTATGACAATAGAACCAGTTGCCTCAGGAGGTTGTGATCACTCTAACACAGGGGTGTCCAAACTTTTTGCAAGGAGGGCCAGATTTGGTGAGGTGAAAAACACCATTCAGCCACAGGCCAAGTCTCTGTAACATGCAAGGAGGCAGAGAGTTACAGCAACGGAGCCGGGGGCAGGTAGGCTGGGCAGGTGGCTGAGGGTGGTGGTCTGCTTCCATCTGGGGAGCAACAGGGATGTTGACAGGCTGAGGCGGTTGGCCATCCTGACTTTGGGCATGCCTCTAACACTTGCAGGCATTCAACAGAAAGTTAGACAATTATCTGCCTAACTTTGATTTGGCATCCTGCATTGATCAATGGGTTGTACTCAGTGGTCGTATAGGCCCCTTCTGACTCCATTTTCTAGGATTCTAGATATGTAATTTCTCTCTATATTGGCATTTAATTTGGCTATGAGGCACCTTAATGCTCAGGCCTGGGAGAAGAGCAGGATATAAGCAAATAAAATAATATGCATTTAAAAGCAAACTATTAAAAACTTGGTTATTCAAGCATGCATTCTCTCAAATATAAATCCAGTGCTCACCCATTAAAACACTACTTTAACTGATCTGCCCACCAATATCATATATGCTATTTATGTCATTTTAATTTTATTTTAATTATTTTAATTGTATTTTTATGATTTTTTATTTTATTGTATGAATTATTTGTGTTTATTTTGCACTAATTGTTGTTAACTGTCCAGAGTGGCCTCACTGCCAGATGGGTGGTATATAAATTCAATAAATAAAATAAAAATAAAAAATACATGCAAAAATCAAGTTTTTTAATTATTATTATCAAGTGTGAGATCCTCCATTGGCTGGCTGGCTTGTGAGCTAACATAGCCAATGTAGTGCTGAAAGGACAGCTCCTTCATCTGTAGCCTTGAGCTCATCAGAAGGGAAATTAGCAGCGGACTAAAATCATTTTCAGCAAGAACGGATGTGTCTTAAGGATAACTCAGCCTTATATTTTGGGGGAAAGGAAGAAAAATGGCAGAGCAGTGGGTAATAGGGAAGAGCAGGTGGGTCCAGAAAAGCAGCTCTGGGCAAAGACAAGCTTTCTCTCGCTTTTCCAGTTTCGCTGAGCTGCTTGGAGGCAAAAAACATGACTCCAGCTGGGAAATGCGGCTGCAACTTCATTTAATTGCACACTGAGTTCAAGGCAGAATCAGAAGCGCCTCAAAATTCCTTCCCCTGTGGCTTCTTCCCGACTCTGAGACACATCTGAAGGCCAAAGACCGGCTCCTCCCTTCCCCGTTGATGTACATTGTCTGGAGGCAGCTAATTGCTTGTGATCACTGGCGCCAAGATGGAACGCAACTGGGTCTCCTGTGCCAGAGGGTGCACGCCTCCCACTTTTCTCATCTCATTAGCCTGCCAACAGCAGCTGGCTTCCAATTTTCTTGGGATGGATGGGGCAGGGGGCTTCTGAAAAAAGGGGGCAAAAAGCTAGGGTAACAGGGAAGGCAGTTTCAGCATTTACTTGCAAGCAGGCACACCTGAGAGGATGAAATTGCTGGGCAGAGCCTTTAAAAGCCAGACCCAATAAGGGACGAAATCAGCAAGAGATGCTCAGCCCGGCTTTTTAGGACTGGCCGTTCAGATACTGCCTCTAGCTGCACATGCCAATGTCAAATGTGCAATGTTGCATTTGTTCTGATTACACTTGATGGCCCCCTTCATAGTTTTCCTGGATTTCACTCAGCTGTCTGTAGACTTAATAAATAAGATGAATGCCAGCTTGCGATGGCTGTGTGGAGGAACTCGTAGAGCTGTCGTGTTTCCTATTTTTCACACAGGAGGTTTAGATCACGTTTTCACTCTTAATGGCATTAAAAATTTGCATTGAGTGGAAGTTATACTTGATATATTGTCATGAATTTGTAAATGGTCAGAACAGGACAAGAATGGTTTGGATGTCTTTTTTGATGTCAGATAGGGAAAGGGAGCAAATTGGCAATTGGGATTTATAATTATATTGCACTCTGATATCTCAGTAGTATGGAGTTAAAATTCCCAACTGTGCCTCCTGTGATTAGAGCCAACCTATGTGGCTTTGGTTAAGCTGCACGGTCCCAGGGTGCTGCTGAATAGTCAATTACTTCTGAATATCCTTGACCTTGAAAAACTTAAAAAGGGTCATCGTAAGTCAAATTTGACTAGACAGCACCTGATTATTATTATATTAAAGCTATATTTGGAACTTAGCTTTATGGTTCAGATGTTAAAAATATCAACACCCCAAAACTAAACCAAACCAAACCAATCCTTTGCTCAGTTAGAAATAAAAGGTCTATAGAATAATAAAAGGTCTATAGAAAAACACAGGGATGAGAGGGGGAAACATTTGACCATTCTCCTTTGGGGGAAAAATCATTCCATTACCATTAGGCCTTTCAACTTATTCTAGTTTTTGGTCCTGTCTTTCCAGCTTACAAAGAGAAAATGAAGGAGTTGTCCCTTCTTTCACTGATCTGTTCCTGCTTCCACACTCAGCCGCACCCAAACACCATCTACCAATATGGAGGTAAGTATAACAAAGACCCACAGAAAAATAATTTTTTCAAGCCCACTATGGTCTCCTAGAAATACACAATCCAGTTTCTCACCAGAGAAGGTATTTCATGTCCCCTGAAAAGATCTTTGTTTTTAAGCAGAGACTGGATGGCCATCTGTCGAAAATATTGTAATGGGGTTCCTGCATGGACTATATGGCCCTTGAGGTCTCTTCCAACTCTATGATTCTATGAACCCTGTGTTAAAACCAGGTTTACAGTTGAGTTTGGAATAAAGCAAAGCAAAGTGTTCTGCTTATATACCGCCCCATACCACTACAAGTAGTCTCTGGGCGGTTTACAATTTTAATTACAGTGTGCAGGCTACACATTGCCCCCCCAGCTAGCTGGGTACTCATTTTACCGACCTCGGAAGGATGGAAGGCTGAGTGAACCTTGAGCCTGCTACCGGGGATTGAACCCAGGTCGTGAGCACAGTTTTACCTGCAGTACAGGCATTTAACCACTGCGCCACGAGGAATAAGAAATTGGTTTTGAGATAAGGCACTATTTTCTCAGCATCTGGGATTATTCTCTTTTCCCACTGGCTTGTGATGCTTTCACATTTGGTGGCTCCGATCAGGAGAAGTTCATAAATCCATGTCTGATGATTGAACCAGGAAAGGGTGGCTTACATATACTGTATTAATGGCCTAACACAGAATGAAACCATACATGCTGCTTCAAATTGACTCAGAGTTTTTTCAGTTGACCAGAAATGGTCAGTGATCACTTTACAAGAGCATAAGTTTATGCCTGATCCAGCCACCATCCCTTCCTTCAGTTTCTACCACTAGTGGCCATCCATTCTACAGCTTAGCAAATGGAGTGGGGACATTAAGCCCCTTCCATGTGGATCTACATTTTTATATAGATTTTGTTTTTCTAGTTTTTCTTCTGTGGAAAAAAGGAAGAGGACAAACAAATAAAATAAATGAATGAAGTTATTTCATTCACTTTCAAATTATCACACAGTAGTTAAGGAACACACAATTTCATGTGATTTGGTTATTAGTCTGCTTAAATCCCATTGAACTCAATTGTATTTTAGTAAGGTATGTTTAGGATCGCAGTCTTTGTGTGCCACTGATGACTGCCTTTTCACTCTTATCACACTCTATGGGTTTCAAGTGTCAAATGCATAGCTTCACTGTAGCAATACATGGGGCAGGGGAAGGAAACATCTTTAAAGGAGCCGTAAGAGTGATAGCAATTTATTGGCCAAAATCCTGTTGCTTAATGTAGTAAACCATACTAGAATGAGCCCAATGAATCCATGGGGACTTAGTGAGTCAACTGCTGTGTGCATTCCATTGATTTCAACAAGGCTATTATAACTGTGATTTCCTATGCTAAAGGCAATCACAGTTAGAAGAGACTAATTTGAATTGATGGAAATTACAAAGGAGTTGATTCACCAAATATCCATGGATTCAAGATTTTGGCCATGATTTCACATCTGCAAGATGGTCCTAGCCATTCCTGGAGAAGACTGAGACAGTTGTCTAAAGGTCCTACATCTTAAAACATACTGAGCATCAGCATTTTGTTCGTAGGAAATCTCATTCTTTCCTGTATTGGCATCTTCGTTCTCCAGCTCTACCGCTGGTTAGTACTGAGACAATGTCCGTAACACCTTGTGAAGAAGCGAACAGGGTAGAGACCTATCAGGTCTATGCCCTTCCTCAATGGGGTATTTCTTCAACCAGCAGATTGGGCTCAATTGTGGCCAAGAAGCATGAGGTCATCCAAGAGAATTGCGCAACACAGAGATGCACCACTGAGTTGATACATTAGACCAGTGTTTTTCAACCTTTTTTGGGCAAAGGCACACTTGTTTCATGAAAAAAATCACGAGGCACACCACCATTAGAAAATGTTAAAAAAATTTAACTCTGTGCCTTTTGGTTACAGTCTTCTCTCCGCTGCTGCGCACACTGTGCTCGGGCAGGAAGGAATCGGAAGATGGGACTGTGATAGGTCCAGGCTTGAGTCTTGACCAATCACAGCCCGGAATCAAAACTACACTTGCTGAGGGTGGGGTCAAAATTCTAAATGGGTGTCATTTTTAAAAAAATAAAGAACATTCTGTGCACAAAAAGGAGAGAGTAAAAGTGGGAAGGCAGTTTGGGAAATGATTTGAATAAATTTTCTAAATAAATTCAGCACAAAAAGGAGAGTAAAAGTGGGAAGGCAGTTTGGGAAATGATTTGAATATTTTCCATAAATCAGCAGGGGAGTGGGTTTACAGTTATGCAATGAACGCAACACAACTATACTTCTCATTAAAACTGACACTGCCCTTTGTCTTCCATAATTATTTTGGTGACTGTTTTCCCCCCTGTGCAGATATGGAGGTCAAGCAGCTGGACAAGAGGGCTTCTGGACAGAGCTTTGAAGTGATTCTGAAGTCACCTTCTGACTTGTCTCCAGAGAGCCCGGTCCTCTCTTCTCCCCCAAGAAGAGGGATCTCTCCCTGGAGGAGCTGCAGAAGAGGCTGGAGGCTGCAGAAGAGAGGAGGAAGGTAATGAGCGCATGGTGGCCAAGAAATGGCTCCCTCGCTTGTCCGCAGCCTTCTTTTAACTGAGCTTAGGAGCCTAAGAAAGAACTAAAATCACACGGTACTTTGGGAAAACATCTGAAACAGTGCCATTCTGTTTTCCAAAATGTTGGATATAGGCAAAAGGCAACACCCCTGGAGGAATAGCCAGTCAAAATCGCACACATATAATGTTCTGTCAGTAACATTCAGGCTGGAATCTTATTATATCACATGACTGTATAACAGGTGCCATTTTACCCACCTCTGTCACACAACTCGTGATCTTCTAGGGGTGTGAATTGTAAGGAGACTTGCCTTGAGCCAACTCCATCTTCCAGAAACCACTTGGCAAAGACCCTCGGACACACTCACAAAACACCACCCTTTTCTCCCAGGGTCCTTAAAACCCCCTGGAGGATGCATGTCTGAGTGTCAGTAGGACTCTTCTGACCCTATCTTCTACCCGTCTTAATTTCCAAGACAGAAGATAAACTTGGTTGTGTAATTTGAGCTTGCACACCAGCCTTGCAAAGTAGGACAAAATTGCCAAAGTTACCAACATTCTCCAAAAAGCAAAAAGCAAAGTGTTCTGATTATATACCATCCCATACCACTTCAAGTAGTCTCTGGTCGGTTTACAGTTTTAATTACCATATGCAGGTTACAGGCACTGTCCTTGGGGAAGTGGTCCCAACGACGACAATGACGACGACTTTTCTTCTTCTTCTTCTTCTTCTTCTTCTTCTTCTTCTTCTTCTTCTTCTTCTTCTCCTCCTCCTCCTCCTCCTCCTCCTCCTCCTCCTCACGGGCCTCCTGGTGCAGTAGTTAAATGCCTGTACTGCAGCTAAAACTGTGCTCACAACCTGGGGTTCAATCCCAAGTAGCCGGCTCATGGTTGACTCAGCCTTCTATCCTTACAAGGTCAGTAAAATGAGTACCCAGTTTGCTGTGATGGGCAATGTGTTGCCTGCATACTTAAATTGTAAACCACCCAGAGAGTGCTTTAAGCACTATGGGGTGGTATATAAACTTTCCAGAGTGGCTGTGTTGCCAGATAGATAGATAGATAGATAGATAGATAGATAGATAGATAGATAGATAGATAGATAGATAGATAGATAGATAGATAGATAGATAGATAGATAGATAGATAGATAGATAGATAGAATGCATTTTGAAGGCTTTCATGCCTGGGATCTAATAGTGGTTGTGAGTTTTTCAGGCTGTTGGCTGTGTTTTGGAAGTTTTTCTTCCTAACATTTCACCAGTTTCTGTGGCCGGCATCTTCAGAGGGCAAGAAGTTCAGGGAACTAGGAGCACATAAAGAACTCCTAGTTCCTTGAGCTCCTTGTCCTCTGAAGATGCCGGCCACAGAGACTGGTAAAACGTCAGGAAGAAAAACTTCCAAAATATGTCCAAACAGCCCAAAAAACACACAACAGCTAAATAAAAAGAAGAATTGCCAGCGAAGAAAATCAACTATGAACCTGCTTCTGAAGGAGAGGCACAGAAAACTAGAAATTATGACTGACTTCATAATAGGACTTTCCAGATACCCTGTTTAACAAGCTCAAGATTTGTGTCTAACACGGAGCTATAAATCAGGCCAATGTTTTACTCTGAAGAGATGCTATAGGGCAGTGGTTCTCAACCTGTGGGTCCCCAGGTGTTCCTAGATTGCGATTTCTAGAAATCCTGGCCAGCTCAGCTAGAAGACTTCTGGGTAGTTGCAGTCCATTAACATCTGGGGACCCACAGATTGAGAACCACTGCCTTAGGGAAACTGGAAGACCTATCCTATAGCGTAAAAGAATATCAAGGGTTTTCTCTCCAGTGATGACACCGCACCGTTGCAAGACAGTTTGTTGCATCTTTAAGGTGAGTGCAAGGATGTGATGAACTGAACTCCCCAAGCTCAAGCATGGGGAAAGGATGCCATCTTGTTCCTTGAGGCCACTCACCAGGTGATCTGGTTTGTTGGGTTCAATTGTAGAGCCAGGAGGCCCAAGTCCTGAAGCAGCTGGCAGAGAAGCGGGAGCACGAGAGGGAGGTGCTGCACAAGGCCTTGGAGGAGAATAACAACTTCAGCCGGCTGGCTGAGGAGAAGCTCAACTACAAGATGGAGCTGAGCAAAGAGATCCGCGAAGCTCACCTCGCTGCTTTGAGGGAGCGACTTCGTGAGAAGGCAAGTGCCAGAAACTCTCCCTGACCCAACCTCGCGGTCGCACATGCCCAAGGTTACTTGCGAGGCGAACACCCCACTCAGCTCAGTCCATTGTAATGGTTGATGTAGGTCAGCTCTTGAGTTCGCAGTGTGCGTCTTCGGAGCACTAGGGTCCGTTGACAGCCACTTTCAGGTCTAACAAGTCGAACAAAACAAGGTCTAATTTTTGCTGCAGTTTCCGCACATGTTGAGCACCCCATACACAGCTGAAAACGCCACGGAAGCCAGCAAAAGATCTGTGGTTAGATCTCCTCTTTGGCACACAAGGCCAAACACCCTAGTTCTGAATCAGCAACTCTCTAGGAGGGGATGATTTGGAAAGGGAAATGGCAGAAGCCTTCAATTCTCTTCCCCTCCGTGCCACATGACCATGACTCCCACAACTCCAGATGCAGCTGTCCTTTAAAAACAAAACACACACACAAACATACCCATGGACTAGTCAGTCATGGGTCCAACCCTGCGTCTGGCACATTTAATTCAGCCTGTCGTGAGATGAATCTGCTAATCGCTGAAGTGCTGCAAGAGCTGCATTTCTTCTTCCATCAATGACAAAGCATCTTGAATTGCCCGATCCAACTGGGATCGGTGTTTATGGTTATAAACACAAAAGAGAGCTCCTGGGCCATCCATTCTAAATAGTGTTCACAACCGATATCATTTCCATCTCTTTCAGGAACTGCATGCAGCTGAGGTGCGCAGAAACAAGGAGCAACGGGAAGAGATTTCTGGATAAAGGGCTTTTCTACACAACTAGCACCTGCTTCCTAACAACTAACAAACAAATCCCAACACTTTTTTTTTAATCTAAACAAAGCAGCATCTGAATTCTCCATTTTTTTGTTTCCCTCCTCTTTCTCCCTTCCCGTGTAGCAAGCTACATCTCTCTCTCCTCTCTGTATCCTTACTTTGTGGAAGGGTTCAAACGGACCTCTCAGCAGAATAGCAATTAATTTCACACACATTAAATAATATAATCCATAAACCAGCTTCTCTTTGGGCTATTGTTCAGAAAATAATAATAATCTTAAACTAGTGCACAAGAATTAAGACAACAAATACGATGCATTCAGCAGTTGTATTCTAAGATCTATTTGCTGCTCCTGGGTATTTGTCCCAGGCCAAGCAGTGATGTGGAATTGGACCAAGAGAAGGCAACCAAGATGGTTTCATCTACCACATCTTTTTTTAAGGCACACAACTATGTTTGTTTCAAGTGTCCAATGGAAAAGTAGAATGGGGACAACTGTGTGTTTGCAAACCAATGCCTTGTAGCCACATGTGCAAACTCCCAATGGCTGTGTCGTTGCACTGAGCATAGTTTCCATGGCAAATCTGGGTGAGCCATGCAGTAAAGGGCCCAAAGAGCTCCCTTGCTTTCTCGGGATCTGGAGGAGGGACTGGAAAGCTAAGAGACTGGGCTGGCAAATGCCTTTTGCAGCTTAGTTTGTTTTTATCTTCTATTGACTGATTTCTAGGGGGGGTTGAGAGATTTTAGCAAGTAGGCCACAGGAAAGAGAAGCACAGCAAGCATGATTCGCTGCTCTGTTTTGCCTTAGACATCATCATAGCTATAGAGTTACCTTTTTACTTTAGGACGAATGTCTCTTCACAGTTAGGGGGACCCCTTGCTTGGGCAGGGAGTTGCACCAGATGTCCCTTGGAGCCTCCTCCAGCTCTTAGAGTGCTAGATTGGATGGCAACACCCTGTTTTTATGTTGTACAAAAGCAGCTGGACATTTCAGACACCCGTTCAATTTGGTCACTAAGGTCACAGGAAGAATTGCATGCCTGCACAAGAGCCCGGAAGGCTTTACTTAAGCACTGCCAATGAGGAGAGTCAGCAGCACCATGCCAGAGGTATTTCAGGGGATGGGTTTGAGTCATGATTATGAGTCACTTTTTAAAAAAAACAAAAACAAAGGACTGATAGTTATAGCTTCAAATATGTAGGGAAGAAATTGCTTAAAAGAAATAAATAGAGAATTGTACTGGAACGTGTGTATATTGCACTGATTTATACAGATGCAGTGAAACAAGGGTAGAAGGCCCTGGAATATCTGATTGCAAATTACCCACCAAAGTAGTAGGGTGTGAGGTTCAGGGATTGTAAGTGGCAGGAGCATCGAGATAAAATCCTGGGCAGCAGAAAAGTCTGTTTAACCCAATTTATGCTTCATGTTTCAGAATTATCCATGTTTAAATGACAAAATGACATCCATTTTCTGATCTGCTGTGTCAGCCAAACAATATTTATTATTTTAACACTGAGTCACGGGGGGGGGGAGGAAATAAAAGAATGATTGTAAGAAAACAAAAGTAATTTAGAACAACTCTAGGAGACCTGCCTGTTAAACTAATGAGAAAGTCAAAAGAGACAGGATAAGTGCTGAACTTTAGAAGCTAAGTGGCAAAACCTGGCTCTGCCAATAATGTCATCCTGGTCCGATAAACCAACAGGGAAATTATTAACTGAGAATACTACTTAACTTCAATTAGTGCCCATTTTTCTATTCACAATATAAAACCAGGCTGAAATCACAAGTTAATAACTGTAAAACACTTCAAAATGACTACAGAATTGAAGAGGTTAAAAAAAACCCCAACCAACCCTCACCCAGCCAAAAGACACCACCAAATTCAGAGTTTGGAAAACTTGCTTTTTAGGGCACGATTCCAGAATTCCTGCCCAACTGCCCAGCTCAATGCTGATTATCATCTTGGCTGGAGGATTCTAGGGATTTCTGACCAAAAAGGTAACTTTTTCAAGCTTGGCCCTGTTCTCAATCCACACATTCTTGGTGGAAGAAAAAGGCTTTGCCATGAATCTCCAAAGACTGAACTTCAAACACGTTTTAAAATAGAGGTGAAACGTCATGCAGTATATACATTTAAATTGACACCTTCACTGAATTAAACAGAAGCTGGGATGGGGAAAGGACTTGGCTCCTGCTTCTGTGTTTATATAAAGGAAATCCCCTTCAAGGAGGTGTCTGCCTTTCCCCACTCATCTTAGCAATGCACATTTTGGTATTTAAGCCCAGATACCCTCAAGACTGAGCTTAAAGAACTCAAGTGCACATCTTCCAGGAAAAGGGCCTTATATTGGCTTCGGTAAGAGAGCTGCAGTGCCAGCTTCTCACTGTACCACTGAGTTCATTCACGGCTCTTTGCACGTAGTTTCTCAGCCTACCCTAATCACCAGGTTTTTTTGTATAAATAAAAACTGTCCAGCATTTTGGACACAGACCTATGTTGTGAAAACAATGTGGGCTGCTGTGGCTGAGCAGACGTCGATTCGACCGGGTGGTTGAAAACCTGGAGGAATTAGACACAGATACAACTGACGGCCAGATGAAGTTTAACCAGATGGTTTGGCTTGCATGCAGACCAGCTCTGTAGGTGTTTATGAGAAAGCAACTCCTGCTGAATCCAGGAAGGTTTACCTCCTGCCTGCCATGTGTGCCCGGCTTTCCTTTCCCCGCACTCATGGTTTGCTTTTTGTCTTCTCAGTCAGGTCTCCTTTGGTGAGGCATACAGCTCTGCACCCTCCAGACGTCCCCCATTTTGGCGCATGGGATTTCACAGAAGCCAAGCCATAAACCAAAAGGGCAATTTACCAAGTCCAGTCCTTCTTGTCAGGGCCCAGTAAGAAGAAAAGAGACTGGTGCACAGATAAGGAGCAGCATATAATGTTACAATGCTGTTCATTTTCTATTATATCAAGGATGCAAGTTAAATTGACTGATACTTGGCTTTTAGGTATAGTGTAAATGCATTGCACATCCTCAATTCATGGTCCTTTCTAAAAAAAAATGGGCATCATTTACAAATTCAACAGCACTGTTTCTGATATACGTTGCAGAGAGAAAATGGTCAGAGCACGACCGCCAATATTACAATATATCACAAAATGTTCAATCTGGTTAGACGTGATCACTGCCATCTCAGTTGATGTACCAGAAATGGACATGGGGCCCTCTGGAAATAAAGTAGGCTACATATTAGGCTCAGCATCTTTGCTGCCCTTGTAAACTTTTCATTTCTATTTGGTGTCTCCTGCTCTGTTTCTCATAATTTGGTTTTTTAAAAAATGTTCTCTTGCACCTATAATTCTTAGTTAATGGCTCCCTGGCCAGATCCCAGGTGTAACTTATCAGATATAAAGGTTAGGGTTTTAAAGGGCCACCATGCCATTCTGCAGAGACCAATGGTTTCAGCTACACCCAATTTCTGGATGGTTTCCCTTCCAGCTTTAACCACATCACCTCTTTGGCTTGGTAAATTATATTGGCCAGAAAACTACTGGTGTTCATATCAAGTTTCTGTCTTGCTGCACCGGATTACATCTAACTGATTAGGTGCCAAGGCACAATTTAGTCATGCAGTCAAGAATGTGGCCCAACATTTGACACAAAATACCAGTAGGATTCTGGCCAGTGTGGTTCTTCTGTGCAGGCAAGAAGTGGGGCAGGCAAAGACTCTCCAGTATTGGAGTGCTACTTATAGAAAGGTGTTAATAAGTGTATCAGAGTACAGGTTCTCTGTGAACCTTCCAGATGCAACTGAGAAATAATGTAGTTTGTTTTCAGCAATGAAAATTAGCTGGGCAACAGGGCAAGGAAGTGAATGCTGTGCTTAAAAAGAAAGTTCAAGGAAATGATGGAAGAAAGTGGGTAAACTTTCTAAGGCGTTATATAGAACAAGTGGATATACAGTAGTGGATGGGTAAAGTTCCAGCAGGGTCAGCCCAGGTGAAAACACAGCCAGCTGACACAGTCAAGACAAAAACTGACAGGGGATCAGTTGGAATCGTGTCTTCCCTAGCACACATCCTGGCTCCCACTGACCAGTAGGGCATCAGTGGAAAGCCTTGTATCCAAAGAAAGGAGCCCCCAAGTCAATAAATTATGTTTGGGTGCTTTTACACGACCCCTAAAATCCGCTGGTCACTTAAATTCGGACCAGAGATCTTAGGGGTTTGTCACTCTTCGTGCGTCCCCACCCCTCCGCACTTCCTGGCTGCTGGCTCTCTGGGGGGAGGGAGAAAAAAAGGGACAAAAGAATAAAGGCTTACCTCCCGGGGGCCCAGTCACTTCCTGGTTCCTTCTCTTAAAGGGGCGGGAGGCAAAAAACAACAACAAAAAGAAGCGAGGAGAGCCCGGCACATCCGCATCAAGATTTTTCACGCCTGGAGAGCAGGTACAAGAAAAGTGCGCTGGGACCTGCTTAGGTGGGCGTGGTCGCACTTAATTTTCAGTAAACTCTGGAGCTGGTGGGTAAACAATTTTAAGCTCCGGAGCTGGGAGCCATTTGCGGTGGAGTTTAGGGGTCTTGTAAAAAGGCCCTTTGTTAGGAGACTCAGAAGGAAACTAGGACTGATAGAAATAGCGGGCAGGGATGTGAGGATGCGTGCTTGTTTGAGGCCAAGAAAGAGGAATCAGGATTGAATGTAGCTAATGAATCTGTTTCTAAATAGCATCTGTCCTAGAGAAGCAGCACCTGTGTATAACACAAAATCATCTCATCCGTTGCAGTAGTGATAATAATGTTTTAAAATGTTTAAATAAAATTATTTAAGGAAATTTTAAGGAAAAAATAGAGTTTGTGCATAAGAAGTGGTGGCAGTTGTCAGTTCCCAGGTCCTTTGGGCAGGACCAGCGGAAATGCCTGCCAAGTGTTAATAATGTCTTACTTGCTGTAGTGCTGAGTGTTTGCTTGGTGTGTAAATCTGACTTGCTGTAAATTCTGTTTTTAGTACTATGATTATGACTGATCTTGATTATAATAACAACGACAACCAGAAATGCCATACTCATGAGTACAGGCTCAAAAGCAGCATCCATCCTGGTAGTTATCAATTTGGGGGTGGGGTGAGGTGTCAGAAGCATTTCCAGAGAGACAGGCAAGGTTAAGGTGGAAAGTCTTAAGGACCTAGTTTTCACTGAGATGGTAAACTTGTGAGTGAGTTGTACCACTATTGGATCTAGTGCTGGAATGATGCTCATAAAGAATTGGTCTCTGTATACAGAAAACCAGCATTTCATTGAACAAACAAAAAAGCTAGGCTAACATGTCTATATTTGTGTGCCTGAATGCATCACACAGCATTCGATCATGTAGGGCACCACCTACAACCGGGCTGGTACAGCTCTTGCACAGGTAAACCACCCTGAGGACAGCAAGAGGAGGTCCAAAGCAAAAATGAAGTGCCTGTACAACATCAGTGTTGCTTATTGGAATAGTGTGCAAGAAGAAAGAGAGAGGAGCAAAGAGGAGCAGTAAAAGCCAGGAAGAAAAGAAAGGATGAATTTAGTGGTCAGTTGGGGAGAAATTTAGAGCACCTGATCTAACAGTGACAGGAGGGAAATAGTGGAGTGGTGGAAATTTCCCTAAGGGGGAAATAGCAACCTTAAAGACTAGATCAGGCATGTCCAAACTTTGGTCCTCCAGATGTTTTGGACAGCAACTCCCGTGGTCCTTTGCCATTGGCAATCTAAGCTTAGAATTCTGGGAGTTGTGGTCCAAAACATCAGGAGGGCCGAAGTTTGGACATGCCTGGACTAGATGATCCAGCCAGATTCTCTATAGCAGGACACAAGGCAAAGGCAAGTGTTTGACGGTGGTCCTACTTCCTCACCCTGTAGTTGCCAAGTTTGACGTTTCTGTGACTTTGTCACCAGAGGTCCCCCTGGATCTTTGGAATTCATATACTATACTCCAAAGCATATGTATTGCATGATGATGCATAACCAGTCTTGATTCTGGGGCATCACCTCAACATTTGATTTTCTGAGCAGACAAATAAATATTGGAAGCCTTAAACTGTGATCCTATACATTGGGATGGGAAAGGAGAGTTAATCCCAGGAAACGAAGTGTAGGATTGAGTCTCAAGGCTGATTTGCATGATTCACTACATCAGGGCAGCTGCCTTTTTTTTTTTGCTCGCCCTGTATACTGCTAGATTACAACTATCATAAGCAGAGGTAGTAGGTGAGGCAGACTCCTCTATGGGCACATTCTGTTCCATTTCAACCCAATTATTAACTGGGATCACTCCTTAGGCAACCAATGGTGCTCATCTATATATAAGGAATGGAATCTTTATTTTCTTTGCCTTAAGTTTTTCTGTGTTTTCAAAAATCATCAGGTTTATCCAAGGAAAGCTTTACTCAGGGGATGCTGATGTTATCAGGTGGGAGTTGTTTTTTTCCTTCGGTGCATTACCAACATAATAGCAGTATCTGAAGGAAATTACACCTGTATCAGGAGCTGTATGATCAGGTTTATGGAAGAAACCAGGCAGTTGATTTCTCTAGCATCAGTGGGTATATCAAAAGCTGATTTTAAAAAATACCACAGGATAAGTTTATTAATTAAATTAATTTAAAATGTGTGCTTAAGGAGATTGTACTCATGATAGAAAGAAATCTGGAGAGGGACTGCAGATCAACAGGCAAACACCTAATTTAATAAAGGACAAAGAAGGCTTACTTATGGTTCACAAATGCATGGTTAGGTTCATGTGTTTCCTATAGCACTATTGAGGATGAATTAGTTTATGTTGTAACTAGGCCTTTTCATGATCCACCCATTTCCTTTCTGTATCATCTCCTTTGTTGCCGCTTCACTGCTCCCAGCTAATAGTCTATATCTATACGAATACCAAACTAATTTATCAGCGTACTGTTCTTTATGTAGCCAAAACTGCACCAGGAACACACAACAGGGAGATATAAGCAAGTCTGAGTTAACCCCAAGGTTTGTAAAACTTATACAAAACGTTTGAGGGGAAAGTCAGTCCAGTAAAGACCCAAGTATACTTCTGGGGATGCCTCAAAAGGCTTGGATTATAAAATGAATACAGGGGGTGAGAACAAAGTATCTGCATTCTGTGTTGCAACATTACATCGCAGTTCCCAAGGATATAATAATCTTTGTTCTTTTCCTGTGGCGAAACTGGAAACACCTCTCCATTCATGCATGCCTAGACTCAGTGTTAACTTTTAATATATTTTGAAATCCTGTTGATATGCTTTCTGTTTGGGGATATTGTGAGCCAAATTATGTATAGGAAGGAGTGACCAAAGCACAACATATTGTCTGCAAGCAGCCCTTACCCAGGGATGTCTGTGAAGATTCTCTGTCATCCAGGTGACAGGTTATCTGGAAGTTGAGTCATGGCAACAGGAACTCTTTTCTAGTGAGATCAGCTCATCCAAGTAGCTTCTTATTTGAACTCTGAATGTTTAAAGAAGATCCAGGCATTTCAATCTCTCAAGAAAAGACGTCCAGTTGCCATGACTGAACTTCCGAACTTACCCAGGGATCTGATTTGCAGACCCCAGGATACCTTCTCTCCAGATCCAAGTACAGTATTAAATAGTCTTATTTCTGATAGGGGCCATAGGAGACAAATCTGCCATATGCCAGGGCACCCCAAGCTGTCCTGGACTCTCATCCTTCCAACTGTAATTTTTTTAAATGGGAAAGTATAGACATTTATTTCAGTGAAACAAATTTCCTCTTTAAAAGTAAAATATTATTGGTGTAGATCTTGCCCTCCAAGGTCCAATGGTATCTGCATGAAGGCTTTGGTCCCGGGGTATATTATCCACCCCATGTTGCAGAGACAAAAACTAAAGGCAGGAGGATGGGAAAATCTAGTTTATTTTTTAGGTACAAAAGGAAAGGCATAAACTATACTAAGGAATCTGAGCACATTTTCAATATTAGATGCCAAAATATGCCATATTTGCATATGGAGATCTGACAAATCTGATTTATTTTTTTCAGTTAGCTGCAAACCTTTATTATTTCCAGTTCCAAGCGAATGACTGCAGCAGGCTACAACACTGGATCTCTGACCACGGTCCAAACACTCAATTCCAGCTTGCTTATAGAGATGTAGGTTAGCTTCTTTCAACAACAAAATTTATGACTGGGACAAGCTCTAAGGGCTTGTGGTCTTTGTCCATCCATATGGTGGCCCACCTAGTGTTCAAAATCTGGGGACACTAGTCCAGACACTCACCTTACATGGCTATAGATACCGATCATTATCATTATTATGTATTTAATTAAAATATATATTATCATTTTTTACAGCAGTGGTTCCCAACCTGGGGTCGGGATCCCTTTGGGGGGGAGGTCGAACGACCATTTCCCAGGGGTCACCATGAGCCAGTGAAGAAAAAAGGCACAAACAGCTTGGGTCTGGAGGAGGAGGGGGAGGAAGGAGGGGGAAAGAGTGAGTTTCAGCTTGATAGGTTGGAGGGGATGTCAGTCAATGGCACTGGAGGCTGCAATTGGCTGAGGGTGCCTGTAGAGGGAAATTCTCTTTGGCACCTGGGGCAGCAGCCTGCCAAAGGGGGCTGGTGGCCTCTTCCAAGCAGGGCAAGGGGGTTACCACTACATGAGGAACTGTATTAAAGGGCCGCGGCATTAGGAAGGTTGGGAACCACTGTCTTACAGCCAGACGGTTCTTGTTCCCAAATAAATGTGTGTAAGCAATCATGACAACAGAAGCAATTTTTAAAAAAATCCTGTAGTCATGATAGTGCTGACACAAATGAATTTTAAATGCAAAACTGTTCGTTTAATACGCTGAATACGTGTATTGCTGTATTTTAATTCAGGCTGGTATAAGTGTTGTTATGGTAATTTTATCTAACATAAGGATAGTATGTAGCTGCAAAGCAGAGTGTAGTAGTAGAATGCGACATGTCATCAATTATGTGCTGGCAGTTAAAGCTATCAAAAGGGAGCCCCCTAAAACCCCAGAGCTAGATTCTAAAATGACCTAGCTGCAGCATTAGAAGCACACTGGAGACTTTCATTTCAAAAGTTAAGAACATAAGGCTGTGCCCCAAATGTCCTCTTCCAACAACAGGTGGCCTGCAATCTAAGCAGGGGAACATTGTGAGCTACTTAAACCTCCAGTGTTCATTACGCAAAGCTTTACCCATACCATAAGGGATGTTTCCCGATGCTCATTTAATACCCTTCCATTAGTTCTCAGTACTGTATTTCTTTTAGTTGCCAGAAATAGCTGGCTCCATTCCACAAGCTATCACAGGGACCTAGTGAGGTTTATGTGCTTGTGTGCATTCAAAGAAGATATAATCAGTAAATTACACTTCAAGAAGTGCATGTGGCACACTCAAAATCTCTTGGAAGTAGAAGGCAAAGGAATGGCTGTCTATGGTGCTACTGACATTACTGTACAAATGAACTCCCATTCAAGACCACTAATAAGCCCAATGCCAAGCAATTATCCCTACACAGAGTGGTGACCACTGAATACTGGAGAGATCAATTATGTATACAAAGAAAGGAGGCAAGATTGGAGGAGATCACATGGCAGCAGATGTATGGAGAAGGTGCAATTTAAACTTTCTGTGATTAAGACCTGATCCTCAGAAATAAGTCCTATTACTGTAAAACCAAACGAAATACAGAGCAAATCTGGTGGGGACTGAGTTGCAATGTAGCTCTTTCATATACATAACAGAGGTATGTTCTTTCTGAGGGAGTGCTTTAAAGGTTCCTGGGTGAGAAGCAGTACGCCCAAGTTCTATTAATTCTCTAACAGGTGCCTCCCTCGTGTTAAAAAAAAACAGCCTGCAGAATGTTTTCAAAGCATCTGTAAAGATGTCCAAACCCAAGTATGTTTCAGTTTCCCCTCCGGTATTGCCCTCCTGTTCTCTCCCGGTAGTCTGGCTGAATGTTGTTGGCCTTGCACAAGATTCACTTCTTTGGATGCAGAGCGTGTGGCCGCTGTCTTTTGCAAACAGACAGGGAGGTAACTGTCATGGTGTCCTGAGTGGACCTTTCACACTACTGAAGAGCCTCATCTGATTCCTTTAAATTTCCCATATGCATTTCATTGTCAACTTGAAGTTGTTGTTGTGCAAAAGAAGTGATTACTGAGGAAACTAAGAAATAAACTTGGTATGAAACCACAGCGCTTCACTTTCATTATTATCTAACAATGTTGATCTTCTCTTTCTGGCGTCTTTCAGGCAGGTTTCCTCTGAATCCCTCAAATGGCTAGCCAGTTGGCAGAAAGAGGACTGTCAGGGGTCTGTGGAGTGGGGTAGTGGTAGACTCCTTCTTTTCTACCCCACTCACCCCCACAAAATAAGGTGGAAGCATCCAACACCCTTAGATTTGGCTAGATATGGACCTACAAGCAGCAGTAGGACACACTGGACGTCCTTCGATCACTTGGGTGCAGCCATCCGTAAACCAACGCGAATCGTTGATCAGAATATGGGTCCACAAGGAGCCTGCTTCTCACACGCCAATAATGTGCTGCCTGGTCAGATATAGGACTCATGTGGGGATTCTCTTCCAATATGACAGCATATTGGTACCAGAGTCTCCTTTTCCCAGGAGCCACTATTAATAGTATCACTAATATCAATCTATGGATATACCCAACTCACTGAGCTATCCACCTTACAAAGTCAAATTTAGCTAATACATATCAAGAGCAAAAAGGAGTCGAGCCACGTGGCCATCACAAAACACAACTGCAAAAATAGGTTACGGGTGATACCTTTATAGGCCACTATTAAAAATTAAAAAAAACAAGGAACAAAGCTTTCGAGTTTACTTAACTCTTCTTCAAAGCAGGTCCCAGAAGTTCAGACATGGTAAAAGATGTGCTTTACCACTATTAGATGTTTTTAAACCCCACGGCTACAGTAGGTGGTGTGGCAGATAGGGCATAAGTATTGTAAGAGGCAGGACGGGCAGTTATAAAAGTTGCTTCTTAAGTCACACCCCCGTTCTTCAAACAAAGGAACATGGGTCATACGCCGCCCCCACTCCCTTACACAGCTCCATTTGGCACTATGATGAGACAAATCCCTTTTGGCGGGCGGGGGAGCTTGAACAGAAAATTGGGTTTTGGATCACATATATAGAGCTTGACAGAGAACAGGGTTAAACAAAGATTGATCCTCAATGTTTATAGTAGTATGGATCCAATAGTAAATATGGGAGTATTTCGCCAAAGGTTCAATCTCTTTTCTGGCATCAGTAGACTAGCTCCTCCAAGTGTTGATGTGAAGAGCTGGTTGGTTCCAACTATGAAAACCAACTTGTTGTAGGAAAACAGATTTCCCATACTGAACTGATGGTGTTGGCTATGAAGAAATGAAAACATTCTAAGGCACAATGTTTCTCTGTCCAGACAATGGGTTTCTCTGATGCAGAGCTGAGCATTTTTAGAAAAACGCCTGGAGGACACACAGTCCGACTTCACTTTAAGTCCTGTGCTTGAGGAAATAAGAGCAAACTTAAGATTTCACTGGAAGTAACCCTCGCCTCCTGCTGATGGCCAGTCATGTCATCTAACATTACCCCACTCAACTTATCTTTCAAAATGGAGATACCTAGCCGCCATCAAAATCTCTGTCAAGCCACAATGTATGTACTCGGAGGAGGACACAACATGGCAGTCTTCTGTTGTCGTTCACTCTACTACAACTACAATGGTTGCCATCACAGTCATAGTTTTCCACCCCGGGCCTTTGGCCTCCAGTTGGTACCGAGACTGCTGTTGCCCACAACCAGGTGTGGTTGGAGGCAATATTGTTTCCCAAGCCTCCACAGGCCTCCTTGTCAAATTCTTCTGCTCAAAGTCACTGGCTTTCCCATCGTTTGTAACAAACTCCTATACCTGTCATGGTTGAAGTACATATTGGCAGTCCAGAGGATGGCCCCTCTACAAACCACTCTAACATTCCATTAGTGCTAAAATAGACTAATATTTAATTGAAACTATTTAAATGTATCCTACCTCCCTGATTTTGGTCACTGAATAAATCCAAAGAAATACAAGGCAATGAAACTTGAGGAACACTTTTCTTGCAGACTTCTATACATGGTCTGGCTTGTAAGGCCTGTAACAAATGGAACCCCACATCAATGGCATAGCACGGGGGGGGGGGGTGCCGCAGGGGTGACTCGCCCTGGGTACAATTTTTTAAAGGGGCAGAGTCTGCCCTCCTACCCTGGTCAGTGTCAGGTGCCTCCTGGGCACGCTTCCACCCTTCCCTTCCCTTCCGACTTAGGAGATTGTGACCAAGGGGCACCATCTGGAAAAGCTGGCCACAGCAGTGGGGGTGGCAGAGGCTCGGGGCCTTTGGCACTGCTGCTGATAACACAGGGAGCAGCACCCTGGTCTACGGCCAGTGCCTGAATCAGGGCAACTGCCGGTTCCACTGAGTGTGCCCAGGGGGCCTCGAAGCAGCTGACCAGTGGGTAAAGGCAGGGAGGGGTTCAGTGGGTCCTAAGCCCAAGGGCTGGCCTGCAGAGAACAGACCCCCCCCCAGATGCAATGTGTATGTGGGGGGATTGGTCTGAAGAGGTGATAATTTGCTGTTTTGTACTTCTCCACATCTCCCCTTGCACTCCCCTTCACCTCCCCACTTCTGGCTCATTCAGTATAGGAGACACCCTGCCAGCCCACCCCTCCCCCCTGATGGCAACCCACACTAGCCACTGTCCAACATACTTTGCCATAATCCTGATTTCGGGGGGGGGGGCTATCTCATGGAAACAGTTAACTGTGCAAGAAGCTTCCCCTTTCTTTGCAGGCTGTCTGTGCTGAGATGAATCCATAATCAGTTTAGGCATCAGATGCTCTGCAGCAGGAGAGAAACTCCTGCAGTTTTTTTTGCTAACAGGATTCTAGCTTTTATTTTCACTGAGACAGATACTTGTTAGTTTTGTTTTGTCTCACTTTGTGAGTTCTAATAAAAAAAAACCCCAAACACACACGCACAAAAAAAATTCTACACACGTTTAATAATACACAGCAGAGACAATTTCTAAAGCATAAAAAAAACCTAAACCCGACCCGGCCCTAAGCAAAGATTTTCTTGATTGCAGAAGGTTGGTGTTTATTCCTTAAAAACATACTGGGTGGATTTACAGCAACTACCCCGCATTCCTCTGCTTGAGCAAAGGATAAACCAAAAAGCAGGAGTGTTGCAACTTCACGAACTAAGTAAATGTATTTATCTGTGGCAAAGCAGCTAAAGCTGTTTATCTGCGATTTGTTGTACACGGCCCAGCAACAAGTACAAATATAAATAAAATAAATAAAAAACTATAAATTAAATATTTATTTAGAGATGAACCGCGCAATGAAACGTTGCCCGCATCTGCCGACTCAAAGGGCGGTTTAATGAGCCACGGTCACGAACATCATTTATTAAAATGTTTATTAAACGAACCTTGATTGCGTCAGGAGGAGCAGAAGCCGCCTTGGCACCTTTTCCCACGGAGAAAGGAGGGGTAAAAATGTTCAAAAATCAATCAATCAATAAACTTCGCCCAACCTTTTGTGAAGACAACAATAATCTTTCCTTTTGGCCCCCCCTTTGGGAACCACCACGACCGGAAAAAAAAGAAAGAAAAAGAAAAACTTCACAGGCGCGCTCCCGACGATCGCAGGGAGGGGCACCCCCTACCCCCGCGCGCTCCCGACATCAAGCGCGCCCGCGCCTCCCCGCGCGCCCAAATCCGCGCAGCCGCAGTGGGGGGAGAGAGAGAACCACTGGCGGGACTGATTCCCCCGCTTTAAAAGGAAGGAGGAGGGGGGGGTGAAATCGCCCCCCACTCACGCCCCCATACCTAGGGGGGGTTAAAAAAAATTAAAATAAGCGCGCCGAGCCCCTTCCTGGCTCCCAACTCCCCGCCAAATAAGTCCTGCGGAGGTTCTCCCAACCCGCCCGAGTGGCCCCGGGTGGAAGTGCGCCTGCGCAGAGGGAGAGAAAAAAAAGCCAACAGCTTTGAGGTGGCGCGCCCGCCCGCGCGTGTTCCGGAGCCCGAGCTTTCCTCAGAGGCAGCCCAGGCAGACATTCCCCCCCACGCGCGCGCCCCTCCACCTCACAACACATACAAACCGTATATTCCCCTCACCGGCGGCTCCGGCGGAACCTGAGCCCGGACGTGGGACGGCAGCGGCTGAGGTAAGAGAGCCCCACATTTCCCCCACCCCCACCCCCACCCCCTTCCGCAGGGGCCGCGTCCCTCCTCCTCCTCCTCCCCCTCCTCATCGCGTCCCGCACGCACGCACGCACGCACGCGCCCGCCTTCCGTCTTTCCGTCCGCCCAGCCTGCCTGCGGGTCCCTGCGGAGCGTCAGGACGTTACGGCGACGGCGGCCACGACGGCCAGTTGCGCCGCGACGCACAAGCCAGCGCTCGGCCCTCCCCCTCCCCCCTCCCCTCCCCCCCCGTTGCCAGGCAGGCGCGCGCCCCTCGCGCTCCTTCTGCCCCCCGCCCACACGCCCTGAGCAGCTGCAGCAACGGCCGCCGCTCCTTCTGCGCACGCGCGGCTTCTGCCCCCCCCTACCCCCACATCCCCACCCCCGCGCGCTCCCTCCCTCGCTCCCCTCCCAGTCCGCCTTCCCTTCCCCCCCACTCTCTCTCGCCCAGAGAGGAGCCGCAGCAACGGCCGCCGCTCCTTCTGCGCACGCGCGGCTTCTGCCCCCCTACCCCCACATCCCCACCCCCGCGCGCTCCCTCCCTCCCCCACTCTCTCTCGCCCAGAGAAGAGCCGCAGGCAACGGCCGCCGCTCCTTCCGCGCACGCGCGGCTTCTGCCTCACCCCCACCCCCGCGCGCTCCCTCCCTCCCCCACTCTCTCTCGCCCAGAGAAGAGCCGCAGGCAACGGCCGCCGCTCCTTCCGCGCACGCGCGGTCCGCGGGCCCTCCCGTTGCCCCGCCAACCAGGCAGGCGGCCAACGGACCACTCGGCTTACACCCGGCGTCGCCTCAGCCCGCCGGGGTTTATTTATTTATATCTATATACCGCCAGGTTTTCCCAGACGGAAACTCAGGGCGGTTAACAAGGAATAGGGTACGGTACAACAAAATACAGAGGAAAATAAAAATCGGTTCTACAAGATGACCTGTCGTCCGAACCTTCCCTCAGCTTCTCTAACCCTCGTGGAAGATAAAAAGCAAGGCGCCTACAGCCTGCCTTCCTCTTCTTCCTTTAATTAAGATTATTTTTTTGAATTGTTGTATGTTATACTTGTTAACCGCCCTGGAACCGGGCGGTATATAAATATAAAAATAAATAAATTTGCTGAATCTTTTTAATAATATGTTATATTGTTATAACATATTGGGTTTCTGCTATTGAATATATAGTTCTTTTATATTTGTTTATGCTATATTGACATAATAATAATCATAATAATAAAATGTTGCTTAATAATAATAATAATAATAATAATAATAATAACAATAATAATAATAATAATAATAATAATAATAATAATAATAATAATAATGTAGTTGCTCAAATGGTCCACTGGAATTTGTGTCAGAACTATCATCTGCCCTGTAGCAAAGAACTGGTGGGATCGTAAGCCTGAAGTGATTGAAAATGAGCATGCAAAATTACTTTGGGACTTCCGAATACAGACAGACAGGGTTTTGGAGCATAATACCCCAGATATTGTGATTGTGGAGAAGAAGAAAAGGGTGGATCATTGATGTTGCTATACCAGGAGATAGTAGAGTCACTGAGAAACAACTTGAAAAAATTACCCGATATCAGGATCTGAAAATTGAACTTCAGAGACTCTGGCATAAACCAGTACAGGTGGTCCCAGTGGTAATTGGCACGCTGGGTGCAGTGCCCAAAGAGCTAAACAAGTATTTAAAAGAAATTGGAGTTGACAAAGTCACCATCAGTCAGATGCAGAAAGCCACCTTACTAGGATCTGCTCGCATAATTCGCCGTTACATCACGGAGTCCTAAACGCTTGGGAAGCGTTCGACTAGAGATTGGTAATACAAAATCCAGCGTAGTCTGCTGTGTAATGATGATGTTGATGATGATGATGATAATAATAATAATAATAATAATAATAATAATAATAATAATAATAATAATAATAATAATAATAATAATAATAACCTTTATTATCAATGTACTACCTGGGTACAATGAAATTGATTGAGCCTCCCTCCCCCTCAAACCCCATCCCACTAAAAAAAAGCACTCGGTCTCATTTACTCTGTGTGCTTGCTGCACAACTCACTGGCCTACGAGTCTATCATGCATTATCACTTCTCACTCAACAGTCTAACAGCCCACGGATAAAAACTATTTTTATCCTGTTGGTACGACTGGCTATGTTTCTGTATCTCCTGCCCGAGGGTAGGAGAGTAAAGAAGCGCTGGCCCGGGTGAATCAACCCTGAGGATTTTCCTCGCTCTCCTAAGACAGTGGTCCCTAGCGATTTCATCCAGTGGACTCAAGAGGACAGCCCATGATGTCTTGCGCTGTGTTCACTGCCCCCTGTAAAGTCGTTCTATCCATGGCTGTCAACCCAGCAAACAAAACTGTAATGCAATATGGGAGGACACTTTCTATTGTCGACCAGTAGAAGGAAGTCATCAATTGCTGTTCCACGTTGTTCTTTCGCAAGAGCCTGAGGAAATGGGGTCTGTGTTGGGCTTTCCTGGCTACCTGGGCTGTGTTAATTTTCCAGGTGAGATCTTCACTAAAATGAACTCCCAGGAATTTAAAGGCGGACACTCTCTCCGCACAGCCTCCCATGATGTACAATGAGGCAAGTTCCTCTCTTTTCCTTTGGAAGTCCAGCACCATCTCCTTTGTTTTGCTGATATTTAGGTGCAAATTATCTTCTAGGCACCATGAGGATAATTTTAGGATCTCCCCCCTTGTGAGGGTTCGAATCTCTCCCTCGGCGGATCCGAGTCACAAACCGGAGACGAGTCAGTTTTTAATAAAATATTGAAAGGATTTTTATTGTGTTTTAAATCAAAGCTTCTGTGGGCATATTCAGTAACTTCAGGAGTCAATTCAGGCATAACAGGACTAACGTTTCCCTCAACGTGAGGGTCTTCAAGAACAACATCAACGGACGTTAAACATAAGTTCGGGTCTCTTACGGGTGAGGGGGAATAGCCGATCCTCGCCCCTGACATTGTGGGTGCTTTGCCTACTGCGCCACAGGAACGGCAGGTCTCGTGCTTTTCCATTCTTGAAACCTCCTAGAGTTTCCCGGCCACTGTATGGGTCTTACATGGACAGCCCACACCCATTTGTCACCTTTATGGACCTTTGTCCATCCGACACACCCACAATCCAGACCCTTGTCAGTTTTGGTCCCTGTCTCCCTTGACCGTTGGTCCCAACTGTCATTCTTTCCTCTCCTCACATCACACCGCTTTTTCTCCCCTCGCGCGCGTTCACCCCACCCAATCTACCACCCAATAGGCATCCTTTGCTCCCTCACTTATCTCTGCTTCCCAATCTTCCTTTATGTCATCCACTAACTCAATGACATGAAGTCTTTTAATGTATCTCTCTAATTCCTTGTCTTCTTCGCGATTGCTCTTGGGAGGTCCAGACGACACACCCTCTGGTCTGTCTCTGGGTTGTTCCACCATCTCACACCCCTGTATGCTGATTTGTCACCACCTGTAATAAGACCCATTATGGTAGTATCATCTGCAGACTTAATGATTACATTAGATGGGTCAGATGGTACACAGTCATATGTATACAATGAATACAGGTAGGGAGTAGGGACTAAGCACAGCCCTGTGGGGAGCCCGTGCTAAGTTTCAGCGAGGTAGATGTAACAGGCCCAGTCCTCACTCTTTGTGACCAATCCCTCAAAAAGTCTTTAATCCAGTCACAGATAGTAGGAGAAAAGTCCAAGTCATTCAGCTTTTAGTAAGGACGCTCAGAGGAATGGTATTAAAAGTTGAGCTATAGTCAATAAACAGCACCCCTACACAATGAGCAGGTTTCATCCCAGTGATTCTCCTTCCTGTCTTGAACAAGGTGTTAAAATTTCTGCTGCTTGAAGAGTTATCTGAATGAAATCAGTGTATGTGGTGGGAGGAATTTGGCAGTGGCAGCAGTGAGTGGGAACATTCTTATTAGCTGGACTTCATGCAAGGAAGCCCTGCTGCTTGTGCACTCCTACCCTTAAACTATCTGCTGTATTCTGTGAAGTCTTCCATTCCTTGTGGCTTATTGTACTTAATAAGAAGGCACCTGAGGGGGGATATGATTGAGACGTACAAAATAATGCAGGGCATGATTAAAGTGAATAGAGGGAAACTCTTCTCCCTCTCACAAAATACCAGAAATAGGGGACATCCACTCAAATTGTGGGCTGGGAGAGTAAGAACAGACAAAAGAAAATATTTTTTCACCCAGCTGTTTGTTAGTCTGTGGAACCCCCTGCCACAGGATGTGGTGATGGCATCTGGCCTGGATGCTTTCAAAAGGGGATTGGACAGATTCTTGGAGGAAAAGTCCATCACAGGTTACAAACCATGAGGGAGATGTGTCATCTCCAGGCTTAAAACCGGGGTACTTCAAGGGCCAGATGGAGGGGAATGGTTGCAGGAGACAGAGATCTAGTCTCATGTGCTCCCAAACGCATCTGGTGGGACCACTGTGAGATAGAGGAAGCTGGACTAGATGGGCCTTTGGCCTGATCCAGCATGGCTCTTCTTATGTTCTTATGTAAGTGTTGTGCTTCTGCTTATATACCACCCTATACCACTTCAAGTAGCACTCAGTGTTATGTTGTTTCATTTGCATATCAATTTAAGAATGATTTGATCTCATTAGGACCTCCTTTTTTTAAAAGGCCTATGAAAGGGTTCGGAGGAGTAACAACTTTAGCTTCTGCATTGTTCCTGCAGATGATACTAACTGGAAGTCAGGGAGAGACTGAGGCTATTTTTACTTGATTATGAAGCAGCATCATTAAACTGCAGCATGACTTGGATCAGGTTGCAGCCTCCCTGTGTTCAGCTCACAGGATTGCATGTAGTATTTCCAGTTTTCAGTGCCTGGGGCCTGAAAAGGTGGATGCAGTTCCATCCACTTGAATATGATGTGAGCCACAAACCCTTTCACTTCTTACCTTTGCATTACCTTTGCATTTAAATCACCTGGTTTTTCTTCTTAAAGGATTCAGAGTAAAAAGACTTAGGGAGCCATTTCCATTATAGCAAAACTGTAATGGGCTTTGTAATCTGTCAGTAAAAGATGGTTCCATGTGTTCAACCACAAACAAACAAAAACTCTACTAACCTCATACAACATGGACCATCTCTTAAATAAATGACATTTCTCTTTTTGCAACCGGATATATGTGACCATGGGGTCACGAAGAGTCGGACACGACTGAACGACTGAACAACAATAAATATTTTCACCACAGCTTAGAACGTTTTCCGAGTGGTGTCATGTTAGGGCAACTTCCATACTGCTTCATAAGTCAAAGATTCTGAGCCAAGCGTGTTTCCATTTGGTGATGACAGACACATAATGCACAATAAGAAATACCGTGTGCTGCAAGTTATCCTTCAATGAAAAATAGACGGGAAGCGTGGCCCAGGGTGTGGAAGAACATTCTGGCTTAAGAATTTAAGCCCATGGTCTGCACTGAGCAAAGCTGCTCTGTTTAGAATAGCTTTAGATCAGTGGTTCTCAACATGTGGGTCTCCAGATGTTCCTGGATTGCAACTCCCAGAAGCCTCCACCACTTGCTGTGCTGGAATGGATTTCTGGGAGTTGCAGTTCAGGAACATCTGGGGACCCACAGGTTGAGAACCACTTATTTAGATAGAAACCAGTTCAGGCTACTGATAGCCAGTGTTCTATGAGGACATGGCACTTGAAGAAGAAGATGACAAAGTGTCTGTGATCCTCACACTTAAATTCCTAGTTTAGAGTTGTTGAGCGAGAGATGAAGTATTTATAGTAGAAATACGAAGGGCATGGCGTTTAAAAGAAATCATTTGAAGATTGCACAGTTTTCTGTTTTTCTTTTCTTGACAGGACAAAGGCTGCAGAAAGGGCCTTTCCCTCAACATCAGTCTGAGCTACATTTGCAGTTCCGATGATGGCAACTCCAGATGTGAGTGTCCACATGGAGGAGGTGGTGGTGGTAACCACTCCAGACAATGTGGTGGATGGCAGTGGCGTGGAAGAGGTGAAGACTGTTCTAGTCACCACTAATTTGTCTCAGCATGGGTAAGCAAAAAGAATACCTAGACTGTTTCGATAATTGTTTGCCTTCAAATAGTGCCGGTCCTTACCTTTACAGATTTGTAGCTTTTGCTGTCAAGTTGCCTCTAACATAGTCATGGAGCTTACTGATTTCCAGAAGGTTTTACTATAAACATTACTGGTCTTGTCTTACAGACTAAACCATGTGGCTTTTAAAAATTGACTCAGTCCACACCATGTTCAGTTGTTCTCTTCTACTCCAGGCCTTCACTTTTCTTAGCAGTATTGTCTTTTCCAGTGAGTCTTAGAATCATAGAATCATAGAGTTGGAAGAGACCTCAAGGGCCATCTAGTCCAACCCCCTGCCATGCAGGAACCCCATCACAATATTTTTGACAGATGGCCATCCAGCCTCTGCTTAAAAACCTCCAAAGAAGGAGACTCCACCACCCTCCTTTGGGGCAGCACATTCCACTGCCAAACTGCTCTAACCATCATGAAGTTCTTCCTAATGTTCAAATGGGATCTCTTTTCCTATAGTTTGAAACCATTGCCCCGAGTCCTAGTCTCTGAAGCCATGGAAAACAAACCTGTTCCCTCGTCAGTATGACATCCTTTCAAATATTTAAACATAGCTATCAAATCCCCTCTCAGTCTTCTTTTAGAGAAGCTAAACATTCCCAGTTCCCTAAGCCGTTCCTCATAAGACATTTCCTCCAGACCCTCAACCATCCTGGTTGCCCTCCTCTGCACCCGCTCGAGGTTGTCAACATCCTTTTTAAACTGAGGTGCACAGAAGTGGACACAGTACTCCAGGTGAGGTCTGACCAGAGCAGAATAGAGTGGCACTATCACTTCCCTTGATCTAGACACTATGAGTCTTGTCTTCTCATGATAAGCTTATGGTTCGTGATGATCAGTTTTGGACGGTTGTACCTCTCCTCCTGTTCCCCCACCAGAATTGGATTTTAAAAGAACTCTTGCACCCTGTGATTCTCAAATGTACACTTTAGTCTGTACCCTCCATTTGTTTCACAGCAGTGTCAATAAGGAAAACTCTGTTCAGAACCCAATATGCCTTTAAAAATATGTGATGATAAATCACCATTATTAACACAAACAGCCAGTTACTGCACCTACTTCACATAAAACAGATCAAATGTTGTTTAACCTATTGTTGTTGGGAAATTATTTTTATTTTTGAGTGAAAGAGGCAGTTCCCTATCCCAGAGTGCTTGCCCCTGGACATTTCAGCACAATGGAAACCGGATTGTATATACTATTTAAATCCTGGGTACAAGCTGCTTTTATATTTCCTCCTCCCCCACCTTGGCCTCTTAAACCCACTGCTGGGCCTGATTAAAACGTTATTTTCAGAGCTCTTGAAAAGTTCTAGGTCTGGTGATAACATTAGGATACATCACTTTCAAAATGATATTAATGGGCCCCTCTGCATTGAGCAATCTGATGTACAGGTAATGGTTTAAATGGAAACAAGCAGAACAGAAAGTCAGTAGTGGGTATTTCAGTCAAACTCCCGGTTCAGATCCCAAGGTCTCTTGCAGAATAACTCAGCACTGGCCAGAATGCAGTTCTCGGGTTAAGTACTATGGTGCCACTAGAGAAGTGAATTGATGTTGGTTAAGGAGTTGCCACATGCATTCCTTGTGCCCCAGTCACATTACTTGATTTGTGATGAGGGATACAAAGGGCAGATCCTTAACTATTGCCATTTGCTTCTCTGGTTCATGCCGCTGCATACATAAACAATAGAGCTTATGGTCCCTCAGTCTTGCATTCTTAGTAAAAATTCCTTCCATGCCCGTCTTATGGAGCAGGAAACTGTCTTCCCAGATTTAGGAACAGAAGCAAGACAGTAGGTTCCTTTGTGCTGGTTTCTATCTTTTCTGTGTATCCTGGATGAATCCTTCTGAGAAGAAACTTCCATCAAACTTCTGCAAAGAAATTTTTGTAAAGTTCTTTGCAAAATCCGAAGTGCTGTTTTGACCTAGAGGTTTTGATATGGAAGCGGGTCTTACAAACTACAGTGCTTGTTCACACTAGAGCTAGGTGGATCTGCCAGGTAACTGCCATCTCCTCTCCCATGTATGCAAGTAAATCAATGTTTTCATTGGGAAGGAAAGCAAGGCAAGGGAGAAGCAATGCCCTGAAGAGGCAGAGAAAATTAATCCATCCCGCTGCATATTTGATTCCTCTGAGTGAGGGTGGTGTGCTGTCCTCTCCATCATCAATGGGGCAACTGGGAGTTCAGGCACTGGGGGAAAAGTGGGGGAAAAGGAAGATGACCCAGCTCCTTTAGAAGAGGCAGAAAGGGGGCAGGAACATCAGCCACACAGCAGAGGCTATCAAAGGAAGAGGGACAGTAGTGCGTAGACTAAAAAGGGGAGAAAGAGGTGGGATAGAAGTACAACTCAAAGGTGAAGAACTGATAGAGCACGTGGTGTACGTCTATCCAAAGAGAGGGGCTCCTTGGAGGAAGGAGGAGCAACCGGCTACTCCCCATACATCGGCTACGCCTGCTGTGGGGCCATTTGCCCCAGCCTGAGGAACCCACTTCGGAAACCTACTGACTGGCACCCTTTGGGGGGGGGTTGTCTCCAATGATGGACCCTTTTTCTGTCAACAGAAGTAAAGGACAGCTAGACTATTATGGCCCAATGGAAAGGTCCTATTGAAGCTCTTGAAGTTGTTATTCATAGTTCGGAGTTATCTCTTAATCAGTCTTTTGCGTTACATCAAGAGCCAGCTCTTTTATTTATTTATTTATTTATTTATTTATTTATTTATTTATTTATTTATTTATTTATTTGGACTCAAGGTGGCTTACAATAATCCTTCGATTCTCTTTACAATAAAGAGGGACAATATACAGCCCAGAATATTTAACACATATTCAAATTGAGATTCGATCTTTGAGGTATCTTGGACCCAGGCCATTTTGTTTGTTTGTTTTATTTTTATACCACCCATCTTCCAAAAGGGAACTCTGGGCGGGGAATTTTCTGCTTTGTAGGTTAAGGTCAGCACTTTGAATTGGGCCCGATAGCTGATAGGCAGCCAGTGGAACTGCTTTAGTAGGGGTGTCACATCAGAAGAAAGCAAAGCAAAAATAAAGTGTTCTGCTTATATACCGCCCCATACCACTTCAAGTAGTCTCTGGGCGGTTTACAGTTTTAATTACAGTATGTAGGCTACACATTGCCCCCCCCCAGCAACCTGGGTACTCATTTTACCAACCTCGGAAGGATGGAAGGGTGAGTCAACCATGAGCCTGCCACCTGGGATTGAACCCCAGGTCATGAGCACAGTTTACTTGCAGTTCAAGCATTTAACCACTGCGCCATGAGGCTCCTACACGAGAACCGAAAGAGGTGAAAAGGGAACCTGCTCATTCCATACAGATTAATAATTAATATTAATCAGAAGCTTAGAACTGTTTTTTATTGTTTTACTGTTAGCCGCCCAGAGTTCCCTCCCGGGAAGATGGGCGGGATATAAGCTCCACAAATAAATAAATAAGTAAATAATCAAAATTCTCTGGTTTGGAATGTTACCCAAAGGAAAGCTTGTCCAAAGGAAGCTGTACTCATATGTCTGGAGATTGGTTGATAGCAGAAAGTCGTGCCCCTTCTCTATAGTATGTCCTGCCCTGCTAATAAATGCTTAGTTTATATAATTTGATTTCTCTCATTGAATCATTTTTTTTCTTATATGTTATGGCTCAGAATGTGTTGAGTAATTTTCTAAAATGAGACGGATTATAAAGCAAGAGCCATGCTCCCTGGGTCTAACTGTTCATCTCTGTTCCTAGTAGTGACCTAAATGAAGACACCCTGGAGACGGAAAATGCTGCTGCTGCAGCGGCAGCTGCATTTACAGCCTCCACACATCTGAAAGAAGCACTTTTAGGTAGGTGCCCTGCTAACATAGTCCTTTTCATCGGCAGATGATGTTATCTAAGGTGAAAGGCAATGCACACTGAAAAGCAGGCTGGATAAAAATCAGTGATTGTTTAAAAAAAGATTTCAATCACAATTTAAATAAAAACTCATTTTTTAAAATTTAAATCGTGATTTAAATCAGTTTCATCTAAATTAAATCCACCCTGCTAAAAAGGTCATAGCTTCTCTGCCATCACCTGGAGCAAGCATTTGCTGACGGTGGGATTCACTGGAAAATGTTTGTTTGCTACATTTTGCGATGTTAGATGTGCAAAATAGTCCATGTCTGGTAGGTGAAGTAGGTACATTTGATGACTGTTTGACTCTTCCATGCTTTTGTGATCAGATGCTGATTGGAGTGCTGCTTCTTTGTCCCCCACTTCCTTCACAGAGACCTACAGGCAGGTGCCGTGGAATATTATTTGCCTTGTGAAGTGTCATTCTGCCATGTCTGAATATAATCACGACTGCATCATCTTAGCTTGTTTCATCTAAAAATGTTATTTCTGTAAAGTGGTTGATAGCTAGAAGGCTGTGTTCCTTAATGTTCTCATCTCTCTTGCTGAATGCAAGGGACATTTTAAAGACAAAACAAAGATGCAAGCTCAAAAAAATCCTTTGGGTGAATCATAGAATTACAGAGTTGGAAGAGAGCTGAAGGGCCATCCAGTCCAACCCCCTGCCATGCAGGAACCCCATCACAATATTTCCGACAGATGGCCATCCAGCCTCTGCTTAGAAACCTCCAAAGAAGGAGACTCCACCACCCTCCGCGGCAGCATATTCCACTGCGGAACGGCTCTAAACGTCATGAAGTTCTTCCTAATGTTTAAATGGAATCTCTTTTCCTGTAGTGAAACACTTTTTAGAAAAGAAATGTTAGAAACAGGAGGGGGAAGGCAAATTGGGGGCTGAAAAAATGTGCATCAACGTGGGAGAAAGAAATGGGCAGAGGTATAAAGGAAAACCAGTAGTCAGTCCTAATTAATGTTTTTTTATTATCTCTACCAACTGGGCACAACATTGACTCCCAGCCTTTTCCCAGGCACAAAACACGATAAAATAAATAAGGCTACATTCCAATCAGAATGTCTGCTTCTCCTTTGCTGCTTGGAGTGGGAAAAAAACCCAATAACAATATGTGCCTTTAGTCTGGGCATCTTTGTGCTCAGTGTCTCCCTTTCTTAGACGGTTACTTCATGTCCATTCCCGTCCCGGGAGGAAGTTTGTTGCGTGTTGATGTCGGTCGCGGTCATGTGGTCTTCTTCCGGTTCTGTCCCTGTTCCCTTGTACGCACGGGCGTGATGGATGATACAGGCTTGACTGTTACTGCATGTCCTCGTTCTGTGATGAGATGTGAAATTCCATGCCTTTGTTCTCTGTTTTTTTTTTTCCGGCCCGACCTTCCATTTTTCGATGTTTCGATTCTCCAAAGCCTTGCCTTCAATGCATTATGGAGCTAAGTTCGAGGCATTTGTCTTTTAATTTCTCTGCACTGTGTTGCTGACTCCATAGGGAATGTACTGGTGAATGGCACTTCGCACTCCTGCCACTAGATGGAGAATGGCATGTTGCGTGACGAGCCTTACCTCACGGGCACTTGTCTTGGAACGAGAAGCGTGACGAGCAGATTCCCGAGGCCAGGGAGGGGAATCTCTCGTCCCAGCTTAAATCGCAGTTCAGGGGGCGTGGTCAGGACGAACTCCCCTTGTCCCGCAATGGAAGTGCGGTTAGATTACTTCATACCGGTCCCAAGCGGGACTGCGAACAGCGATGAGATGGACGTGAAGTATCAGCCTTAGAAAGTGATGGTGCTTTCCGGTTTCTTCTTGCAAGGAGCTCTGCCACTTCTTTCTCTTGATGGGCTCCCCTGTGTGGTGAAACATAGACAACATATTCCCGAGCACAGATCTTTTTGCTTGGGTAACGTTGTGTGAAGAATACTGTAAATCAGGCCTGTCCAACAGGTAGACCGGGGGCTACCAGTAGCCCATGAAGGGTTCAAAAGTAGCCCGCCAGCCATAAATAAAAAATGTGAGGGGATAACTTCTCCACCCCGTTGCTCTACTTACACTTTTTTTTATGAGCATATGCTTGGAACAGATAAAATTCATAAGCAGAGGTTTTAGTGTAGTAGCCCTCAGGCACTTTCATCCTGAAAAAGTAGACCTCGGCCTGTTCAAAGTTGGACAGCCCTGCTGTAAATGGCTTTAGTCTTCCTGAATTGCTACAGTTGTGTAGCTGAACTTTATGTGAATGGATTTGGAAGAGGTAGCCATGGTAGTCCGTGTAAGCATAAGCAAAATCTAAAGGTGGGGGAACTACACAAAAAGCCCACAGAAATGTGGCACCTTAAAGATTAAATATCATAAAAGGTGCCACCATTTTTTTAAATCTTCATTTATTTGGCTTTTTTCTCCCCGTTTGAATTTTGCCTGATACTGGTAGCTGTAATAGTGCCACAATGGAAGTGCTGTTCTTGAAGTGCTTTGGGGGGCACATTGCAAAGTGGACTTGTACATTCCTTGTTTATATATGTATTTAATCAACTTAAAATATTTGTACCCATCACTTCTCCTGAAACGGAACTTTTGCATAGGACCTAGTAAGTTGTTCCTGCATCAACTTTCAGTAGGCAGCCAGATAGTCAGTATTAACACATTTTAAGCTTGCCTGTATATTATTATTATTATTATTATTATTATTATTATTATTATTATTATTATTATTATTATTATTATTATTATTATTATTATTATTTATTTGTTTGTTTGTTTGTTTGTTTATTTATTTATTTATTTATTTATTTATTTATTTATTTTTAAAGCTTATATACCGCTCCGTCTTCCAAAAAGGAACTCTGGGCGGTTTACAACAAACAAACAAAACAATTGAATACAACATCAAAACAGCAGCAACAACAATAAAATCAATATAGGTACTTAAAGGCAAATGACGGCGCATGTCTTGTCTTGACAGTCATCTGGTGATTGTGTGGTAGCCCTGGATGTGCAATTTGCTTCTTAGAGATGTTCGTTTTTTGCAGACGTTACTGAGAACTTGATGAGCAAAACTCGTGGTTTTTGTCTCCTTCGTGCCTGGGGATGAGGAGTCTAATGGGGCTTGAAAATTCCTCATTAAGATGTCTCAGATACTCTACCCAACAGATGGATGCTCCACTCCAGGAGGCTGATCAATCCAACCAGTTGCTTGAAGACTCTTAGGGAGTTTCCCATTGCTTTTACAGTTGTTCCTGTCAAAGCACCAGTTGACCTCTAAAATGTTGTAATGTTGTATGTTGTAAACCACCCAGAGAGGCAGTTTGTGCCTTGGAGAGATTCCATACTATTGTTAGGAAAGGGCAGCCATCTTAATAATAATAATAATAATAATAATAATAATAATAATAATAATAATAATAATAATAATAATAATAATAATAATAATATCCAGGTATTAAGCTGGAGTTGACCTCCAGTGATTGAGCTCATTCCAAGAGCCTAGGATGACTGGAGATATCTTTGTAGAATATATGCTGTTGCCATTTGTAGTTGACCGATCTGAGGTTTTTCAGCTGTCGATCAAGGTCTTTTGGGATTGCACCCAAGGCACCTATTATTATTGGTATTGTTCTTGCTTTCTTATTCCATAGCTTTTCAATTTCGATTTCCAAATCCCAATATTTGGTTATCTCTATTTCTAAATCCCGATTTTTATTAACAAAACAACAACAATAACAACAACAACAATGTTAATGATGATGATGATGATGATGATGATAATAAATGAAGTACGCATTTTGAAAAGTGTTTTATAACATGTACTCTACTCACAAATAGTAACTGGTGATTGTGACATTTTAAAAAATTGTCTGTTCTGATTCCTCTGTCTGAAGTGAAGATGGCGGAAGGAGAGGACTGCATGGAAGCAGAGATAGTGTATCCCATCACGTGTGGGGATAGCAAAGCGAACCTTGTATGGCGGAAGTTTGTTTGCCCTGGCATCAATGTGAAATGCGTCCAGGTGAGATGGTGGCGTAAAAAAACAAAGCTTTCTGTTTGCATTGTTGCGTCTTTGAAAGGAACCCACTCCCATAGGATTTTGAGAAAGATTTGATATTCATCTTATTCCTGACTGGCATTAAGATCAAAAGAAGTTAGTTATCATGTTTACTAAGCAGCAGGTGCAGGGTATCAGCTTAAAAAGATCTCTGCCCCTCTCATATGGCATTGATTTGAAGTTTTGTTTATTTATTTTTTAAAAAAGATTGATAGCCCACTGAATATCACAAGCTCAAGGTAGGTTACAATGCTCTATTATGCAGTTTTTAGGAGCAGTAGAATTTAAAACGACAGTATTTCAAAGGAAACATTAAAACCATTCCATTAAAGCTTGTAGAGTTCAAGATGATGAGTCCCCAAAAGGCTGTGTTAAAAAAGGATGTTCTGGGTTCATGATGAAATGATGCCAGTGTCCGCGCCAGCTGGGCTCCCGGTACAGTCAGGATGCTACAGCTGAGAAATTCCTCCCTTGTGTCTCCACATAACCAGCAGTTCCCAGTGGTGGGAGATGCAACTGCCCACCAGAGATTGTTATTTGACCTAATGTATTCTCAAAGGCTTTCACTGCTGGAAATCTGATAGTTGTTGTGAGATTTTGGGCTGTTTGGCTGTGTTCTAGAAGTTTTTCTTCCAGAACTTCCAGAACACAGCCAAACAGTCCAAAAATCTCAAAGCAACTATGTTCTTTGATCCTTCCTCTTTTTCCCCCAAAAAATAAACCACAAATTATTCCCAGAGTTAATCGAAATGTATAAAACGTACAGACTAAAGGAATGGTTTCCACAAGGTTCCCATTTTAAAAGTATGTTTATTATTTATGCAATCATGCAATGCACAAATACATAATTCATTAGCCTCAACATGCTGAGTCATAGTCTAAAAATTTGAAACGCAACAGAAAGGAACAAATGTTGGTGTGTACAGGGGAAATACTGCATGTTGGTTGGGAAATATTAAAGGGAATATTTAATAGACTCACTAGAATAATTAATTTATAATGAACAGATACAAAATTAGAACATTATGAAGGGAGAAATAGGAGAGCAAATTATGACTTCTTGGAAAGGTTTTTAAATCTTGGATCTATGTTGTCTTTTTTCTGACCATACCTATGGGTAGATTGTTGTTGTTCCCATCGTATGGGACAGCATGTTGAACTCATGCACCTCAATTTGTCCTTTCTGATTTTCTTCTCTGTTGGAGTATTGGTATTGTTTGCTGCTCCAGCTGTTAAAGTGGAACAAAGGCTCCTTTCACACGACCCCTAAAATCCGCTGGCAACTTAAATTCGGATCCCACCAGCCAGAGATCATGTGGGTTTTGTTCTGCTTCCTGTGTTCCCACCCTTATGCACTCTGATTCTCTCCCCTGCGTGTGTGTGTGTGTGTTGCAAAGGCCCTGGCGCGAAGCGAAGCAGTTTTCTCAGGTGGGACAAGGCTGCGTTGGGATGGCGCAGGAGGGAAGCGAGTAGGTCCCTCCTCAGAATGGAAGCATGGCCCCACTCCCTCGCCGTCTCTTCGCTTATGCCTGCTGACTTGTCCTGAAGCCGCCTGGGTCTGTTAACACTGCAGCGTTCTCTTCTACCCTGAGAACTCATGACCAGGAGGTGAGGGGAGGGAGAGAAAAAATGCACTCTCACTGCTTTAGGGATTCCATTCTGTTAAAGGGGTGGGGACAACAAAAACAATCGGAAGGTGGAGGAGAGCCAGGCATTCACAGCTTTACAATCCACATTGGAAATTTTTTACCTCTGGAGACCAGGTACTTGTAAAGTGTGCTGGGGTGAGCTTAAGTGGGCATGGTCGTACTTTATTTTTTTTAAAGTCCGCTGCTGGTGGGAAAACAATTTTATGCTCCGGATTTGCAAGTGTTTTGCAGCAGATTTTAGGGGTCGTGTGAAAGGGGTCAAAGTTGATCAGAAGGTGCTTGTTTCAGAGTTCTTTTCCTGGTTTACTCCAGTGGTGTTGATTGATGTAATCTATGTTGTACAACCAATGAGGTGAGCAAGACAGCTGATCTTGCTTAAAATAGTTCTTTATTTCCCCCTAATAATGTCATTTTTGGATGATGGGGAATGGGAAGAAAGAATGTTTCTTTCCCTATCTGCTTTCTTGCCAGGTCCTACTTAGGACCGTGAACTGGGTAAAGATGGCAACAAAATGGGCAGTTGTCTCTATTCCTTCTGAGCTTCATCGTCAGTGTCAGAGATTTCCCAGATCCTGGATATGATTTAAGGCTTCTTCCAGGCCTTCCCAATTCCATGTCTGTTTGGAGTTGGCAAAGGTCTGAGTGAAGGAGTTCATGGTGGCCGAGATAATTTATCTTCTTCTCTCCCTGCAAGCCTCCATTTATGTAGTGTAAATAACATTGGTGATATCCAAGCCGCTGTGTGCTCCGCAAGGCGTGATGTCTTCCGTGAGACACAGCCGTGCTGCCAGACACCAGAACCTGGGAATAACTCTCAGAGTTTTATATCACATGACTGTGAATAGTAATTCTGCTCCAGCAGTGCCTGGCAGTCTGTTTGTCTTGTTTCTTCATGCCTCTCTCTCTCTCTCTCTCTCTCTCTCTTTCTCTCTTCTCTGCAGTATGATAACCACTTGATAAGTCCTAAGGAATTTGTCCATTTGGCTGGCAAGTCCACCTTAAAGGACTGGAAGAGGGCCATCCGGATGAATGGGATCATGCTAAGGTTAGTCTGTGCGTATGTGTGCATGCCTGGAATAAGATTTGGCTCAGACCTCAGGGCATGAACATTGCACCCCATGCTTTCAAGGAGGCAAGACTCTCTAGGCCCCCTACACTGTCTTAGCTGGTACTTACAGTGGAACCTTGACTTACGTCCTGCTTGACTTGCATCATATTTGACTTGCGTCCACGAGGGGCGTGTTTGACTTGCGTTGCGGGGCTCTGAGTTACGTCTTGGAGCCCCGGCGCAAGGCCCCCGCATCGGGTGGCAGCCAGGACCCAGCGTCCCGGCTGCCGCCTCCAAACTGCTCCTGCCTTTGGAGGGAGCTCAGGGCTGGCCTCGGCGGAAGCCGCCGCTGCCACCGGAGGAGAGGAAGAAGGGCCGGGAGCTTCTGCTTTCTTCCTCTTCTCCGGTGGCGGCGGCGGCGGCTTCAGCGAGTCCAGCTCCGAGCATCGAAAGCTGGTCCTCGGCCTTGCCACAGGAGGGCTTTCCAATCCAGGCTCCGGGTCCCCAATGCGGCAGCGGAGGCCACCAAAGTCGCCGAAGAGGACGAGGAGGAGGAAGACGGCGGCGGGGGCGAGGACGAGGCGGCAGCGGCGGCGGCTAAAAGGTTCCCTTTCAGCCTTCCCCACCGCAACAGAAGTGAGTTGGTGCCGCTGCCAGGAGCCGCTGCCGCTGCTGTTGTTGCCCCCGCCTGCGCTCCGTTGGCCGCCAGCGCAAGCGAAGGGGCCCCTCCGCCACCGGTTCCTCCGGCCGCCCCAGCCCCTCGCCTCCTCCGCCGTGACTAGCCTCCGAACATTGCATCCGCCACCGTCACGGCGGGGTGGTGGTGGTTCATTTGCCGCCTTCCAGTGGGCTGGGTCCGGGCAGCTTCAGTGCCGGCGGCTGGCACACACACTTCCCCGGGGAACCTGGGAAACTAGCGGGGGAGGGGGAGGAAGCCTGGGAAGAGACCCCAGGAGAACGGGGTGGGAGGGGGCATGGAGGGAGGCAAAGAGAAGCCAAGCAGCCTCAGCTGTGGGGGTGGGGTGAGGTGGGGGGTCTGGGAGGGCTTCGTGGGCCAGCCAGGCTCCCTTGGTGGGCAGCAGGGTCTCTCTCTCTCTCTCTCTCTCTCTCTCTCACACACACACACACACTCTCTCTCTCTCTCTCTCTCTCTCTCTCTCACACACACACACACACACACACACACACACTCTCTCTCTCACACACACACATTCTCTTTCTCTTTTTCTCTCTCTCTCTCTCTCTCTCACACACACTCTCTCTCTCTCTCACGCACACACACAAACTCTTTCTCTCTCTCTCACACACACACACACACACACACTCTCTCTCACACACACACACACAGTCCCTCTCTCTCTCCCTGAGCAACTGTGGGGAGAGGACACACACACACACACACACACACACATACACAGGGGGCGGCACCAGGGGCTCCCTGATCACTTCACACTTGGCCTGGCCCTGGGGCTGCACCCCAAACTTTCTGCCTGCCAAGGTCCCAGCCCTTCTTCCTCTCATCCTGCGGCGGCTTCGGCAAGGCCGAGGAACTCAAAGTTGGCCTCACCGGGAGCCACCGCCACTGCTGGAGCGCAGTGAACACCGGAGCGGGCCGGCCTTCCTCCTTCTCCAACTAGGCCGAGCTCCGCCCGAGCGAGTGCCTGCCTCAGCTCCGGGCTAGGCCTGCTTCTCCCCGCCACCTTCTTCCACCTCTCCCTGGCGGGCATAAAATTTGTTAATGTTAATTAAAATTTGTTAATTTAATAAAAGTTCATTTATTTCATCTACAATGCTGTCTTATTTTATAGTACAGCATGGATTATTGCTGTCTGGTTAGACAGTCAATTTTGTGTTAAATTGCTGTTTTCGGGGGTCTTTTTCATCATTTGGAACGGATTAATCCACTTCCCCATTACTTTCTATGGGAAAAGTTTGTTTGACTTAAGTCATGTTTGACTTAAGTCCAGACCTCCGGAACGGATTAATGACGTAAGTCAAGGTTCCACTGTATACTGGTTGAGATCACCATCCTAAACTTCTCTGTGGCAGCTTCATAGGAATGAATGTGGAAGCTGAAAGTGCAGATGTTTGTAACTCTTGTGGTTTCAAACTGATGCACGTGGACCTTCACATTTGCTCTGTATGTTTCAGGAAGATTATGGATTCAGGCAAACTGGATTTCTACGAGCACACCAAAGTGTGTTCCAACACTTGCCGAAGCACTAAAATTGACCTGACTGGAGCCCGAGTGTCTCTGAGTAGCCAGAGTTCGACTGAATATATTCCCCTCACCCCTGCCTCAGCAGATGGTATGTGACTCGAGTTATGCAACTATCAGGAAGAAAAAACAAATTTTCCCCAGCTGTTACTATTGTGGTTGGTTGTGAGGACAGTTTTCAATATGTCTCCTTTGGGGAAATGGGGTAGGGAATCTACACCTCATCTCCTGAATTATCCTCTTTCTTTCCTGCTGACATTGGGAAGGACTCTTATATATTAGAATACGTGCTTTGAAGGCATTCAACCCTTCCCCATTATGAGTAGGATCTCTAGGAAAGACTTTGTGTATGATCTTAGAAAGCTGGTTAGAGCAGAGGTAGGAGCAGGTTCCATGGACATCTTGATTGACACAGTTTAAGGTTGCCATACTCACATTTCCTTCTCCAGTTGAGTCTGTGGAACTCCCTGCCACAGGATGTGGTGATGGCATCTGTCCTGGATGCCTTCAAAAGGGAATTAGACAGATTCCTCGAGGAAAAGTCCATCACAGGTTACAAACCATGATGGAGACGTGTCATCTCCAGGCTTAAAACCAGGGTACCTCAAGGGCCAGATGCAAGGGAGTGGTATCAGGAGACAGATATCTAGTTTTGGTTCACTCCCAGATGCATTTTGTGGAGCCACTGTGAGATCCTGGAAGCTGGACTACGTGGGTTTTGGCCTGATCCAGCATGGCTCTTCTTATGTTTTTATGTTCTTATGTATAGCACCCAACTGCACTGAATGACAAGACAGCAACATCCGGTTCCGGTTTTCAGGGAGGCACAGCGTTTGTGCTCCGTTCCCTGTCCTCACTTGGTTTTTTATTGTCTCATACTAATTATTTCTGTATTACTTATCTTGGAACATTATTATATTATTATTACTGCTCCACTAATCTTTTGGAGCACTACGGGAGAAAAGCTGCTGCAGAGAAATCAGGCAAGTTGAGAGCTGACCTTGAAGACTTCAAGCTCCCCCGTTGTTGTTTTTGGCAGCGGAAGAAAGGAGGACTTTAAGAACTCACAAGGCCATAAAGCAAGATTTATTGTCTTTCAACCTGAATAACTTTAAGTAATTTAACAACCTTAAGAAATATACAGGAGAAATATACAGCCTCAATGCCGTGGAATATAGCTACTCCCTGGTGGTCACAGTGAGTCTAGAAACCAAATTTGACTGGCTTTTTTTCTTTTTTTAAAAAACCCCATTCTTCTCCATTTTATCTCTATTTTAACAACTCCGGAAATGGTGGCGCACATAGTTGCTGCAGCCCAGTGCTTTCCATGTCGGTACTTTGTGTGGTTTTTTGTGTATGAGTTGTTTTTTATTTTGTGTACATTTTGTTCAGTGGACAAACTTTACAACCGGCAAGACCTTCTCAAGATAGGAGTGTGCTACAAGCAGAGTGTTATAGCTGAGTTTCTTAGATTACACAACATCCCAGAGAGCATAGCAAGAACCCCCGGTTCTCCATGGATTGTTATCCCTATGGGGAGGAGGTGGAGGCGGCGTAAAGAGAGGAAGCGGAAGCGAGGCTGCAGAGCTGGAGTGCTGACTAGACTACGGAAACAACCACATAAACCACCACTTCCCAGTCTCTATCTTACAAATGCAAGGTCCTTGGCAAACAAGATGGATGAGCTGAGGCTTCAGGTTGTAAGTAATAATATCATGAAGGATAGTTGCATTTTGTTAATTACAGAGACGTGGCTTCATGAAGGCATTCCAGACTCAGTGGTTGGGTTGTCAGGTTACACGGCACAGCGTCACGACAGAACAAAGGACTCTGGTAAAAGTAGAGGAGGAGGTCTCTCTGTGTATGTTAACAATAACTGGTGCACAAATACAGTGATCGTGGACAGACACTGCTCTCCAGATTTGGAGTACATGACTGTCAAATGTAGGCCATTTTATCTACCAAGAGAGTTCTCTGTTGTCATGATTACAGCAGTTTATATTCCACCAGATGCAAACAGTAACTCAGCCATTGGACTCTTATATGATAGTATTAACCATCAACAGAGCACACACCCGAACGCGGTACACATTATAGCAGGGGATTTTAATCATGTGGATTTGAAAACAGCACTCCCCAAACTGTATCAACATGTCAAGTGTGCTACTAGAGAATCTAACACACTGGACAAGGTATATTCAAATATCAGGTTGGGCTACAGAGCTAGACCATTAGCACATTTGGGCCAATCTGATCACATGTCCTTGTTTTTGGTTCCTGCATACGTCCCCATCAGGAAAACTGCTCCTGCCACTATAAAGTCTGTGAGAAGCTGGTCAGTTGGTGCATCTTAGCAGCTTCAGGACTGCTTTGACAGGACTAGCTGGGATGTTTTTGAACATCAAGATTTGGATATTTTCACAGACAGTGTTATGTGTTATATTAGGAACTGCATAGACACTGTTATGGTGAACAAACGTATCCGGATCTACCCAAATCGGAAGCCCTGGATGACTCAGAAAGTCCAGAGACTATTGAAAGAAAGGGATATCGCCTTCAGGTCTGGAGATAGGGCTTCTTACAGTATGGCCCGAGCGAACCTGATGAGAGGAATTAGAGAGGCCAAACTGGACTACAAGAACAGGATTGAGCGGCATCTGGACAGTAATAACAACAGGAAAGTGTGGCAAGGAGTCCAGCAACTTACGAACTACAAGATGAACAACGGAGTTGTAGCGGGCGATGCAGCATTGGCAGAAGAGTTAAACATCTTTTTTGGTCGTTTTGAGGTGGAAGCACCAAAGGAAGCTGCACTACAGTCCCCAGTCCACAGCAGCTTTATCCTTAAAGTAGAGGAGTATGAGGTGAGGCGTATGCTGCGGACGATCAACCCGAGGAAGGCTGCTGGACCCAATGGAATCCCTGGATGTGTGTTGAAAGACTGTGCAGATCAACTAGCTGGAGTCTTTACCAAGATCTTTAATCAGTCTCTGGCTCAATCTAGGGTTCCATCCTGTTTGAAGTCCTCCACCATAGTTCCTGTACCTAAAAAATCTTATATCTCCAGTCTTAATGATTATCGACCAGTTGCACTTACTCCAGTGGTGATGAAATGTTTTGAAAAACTGGTCCGGAATTACATCACATCACTTCTCCCCCAGAGTTTTGATCCCCACCAGTTTGCATATCGAGCAAATAAATCTGCAGAGGATGCTGTAGCTACAGTCCTTCATGCTGCACTGTCACATCTGGAACAGCGGGAAGCTATGCAAGACTGCTTTTCGTGGACTTCAGCTCAGCATTTAATACCATCCTCCCTCACAGACTGGTGGTTAAATTAGGGGATTTGGGATTTCCACATTCTATATGTATGTGGATAAATAGTTTTTTGTCCGGACGTAGTCAGAGGGTTAGAGTAGGTCAATGTACATCTACAGATCTGAGTCTTAGTACTGGCTCTCCACAGGGCTGTGTGCTGAGTCCACTGCTCTTTACTCTTTATACTTACGATTGCATTCCCGCCTATCATAACAACATTATAGTTAAGTTTATGGATGACACCACAGTAGTGGGGCTTATCTCAGCAGGAGATGAGTCTGCTTATAGGGATGAGGTGGAGCGGTTGATTGATTGAGTGGTGCAGAGAGAATAACTTGCTTCTGAACACATTAAAAACTAAGGAGCTCATAATAGATTACAGGAAGAAGAAAACAGATCTTCAACCACTATTCATCAGTGGGGACTGTGTAGAAAGGGTGACCGACTTCCGTTTGTTGGGAAGTCCATATTGAGGAGAATTTAACCTGGAGTGTAAACACCTCTGAGCTGCTGAAAAAGGCCCAACAGAGACTGTACTTTCTGAGAGTGCTCAGAAAGAATAACATCACTCAGAGACTATTGGTGTCTTTTTATCATTGTGTAATAGAAAGGGTACTGACATACTGCATATGTGTGTGGTATGCCAGTTGCACGGTGGCTCAGAGGAAATCACTCCAGCGGGTTATCAATATGGCACAGAAGATCATCGGATGCCCACTCCTCACATTGGAGGAATTACACAGCTCCCGCTGTCTTAAGAAAGCTCAGAATATTGTAGGAGATATTTCTCATCTTGGTCACTCTCTGTTTGTACCACTACCATCAGGCAGAAGGTATAGATCTATTAGAACAAGGATGGAAAGATTCAAAAATAGTTTTTACCCCATAGCATTATCCATGCTAAACTCTGTTAAAAATTAAGTTGACGGGTAATATTGGTGTTGAATGTGTTACATATATATCGTATAGGTGTATGGCTGTTGTTGTTTTTTAAATTGTAGTTTTTATGGATTGTGTAGGAATGGTGCTAGGTGAAAGAGTGTAGGGATGTGGGTATGTTTGGATTTTATGTCAGTTTTAAATGAGTGTAAGTGATGTTTTGGCATGTGAATGTTGGAGTATGTGTATGGATGGTTTGTTTTTAAATTGTAGATTTTACGTCTTGGATTTTTATGCTGGGTTGTGTGAATGACTGACTGGATGGCACTTTTAATCTCGTTGTATTTATACAATGACAATAAATTGCATTCCTATTCCTATTCCTATTCCAACTTTAGGTCCCAGTCGGATGGTTGCATAAAGTGAAATTCAGTCTTTATTTGAAGCTTTGAGAAATGTAGCCACTTCTGCAACCAATGGAAAACATGCAGCACTCTGCGTTATGGTTGCAATCCCTTGTTCTGAGAGATTCATCAGCTATAATTTCTCCTAGCTTGCCTGTTCTGTTTTTGGTGCTTCCACAAAACATTTGAGGTATTGCCTTCTGGGACCTCTGCAGTAGAATGTGAGCTAGATTTCTCTGCAAGGACCTCATTTTGACTATTATGTTTATAGTACAGTACTTTTATCATGATGCGCTTCCAGCTGTTCTTACATTGCCTGAACTAAAACCAGTTCTAATAAGCAGTCTGCCCTTGAACTCAGAATGTGTATAAAAGATTAAAACAAGGCATTCCCCTTGAATTTTAATTTCCACTGACTTTTTATCCTGCCGTCAGCTCTTTTTCTTTATCCCAGCCAGTTGCCAGCTCATGTCTGCTCCATGGAAGAGCACCCAAGCTTAGTTTCCCTTTTAATAGGGCTGTCTTTCAACATTTAGATAATTTAGAGACTTTCGTTTTAAGGCCTCTCCTTCATTTTTAACAGCTCCATGAAGGTGTCTACCCAATGTGTGGCAGCGGTGAGGAAGGCCAATTCCATGCTAGGGATTATCAAAAAGGGGATTGAAAATAAAACAATCAACATTATAATGCCATTATACAAAACGATAGTAAGGCCCAACCTGGAGTATTGTGTACAATTCTGGTCACTGCATCTCAAGAAAGACATAGTGGAACTGGAAAAGGTGCAAAAGAGAGCGACTAAAATGATTATTGGGCTGGGGCACCTCCCTTATGAGGAAAGGCTAAAACATTTGGGGCTCTTTAGTCTGGAAAAAAGGCGCCTGAGGGGGGATATGATTGAGACGTACAAAATAATGCAGGGCATGAGTAAAGTGGGTAGAGGGAAGCTCTTCTCCCTCTCACAAAATACCAGAACTAGGGGACATCTACTCAAATTGAGGGCTGGGAGAGTGAGAACAGACAAAAGAAAATATTTTTTTTCACTCAGCGCGTTGTTAGTCTGTGGAACTCCCTGCCATAGGATGTAGTGATGGCATCTGGCCTGGATGCCTTCAAAAGGGGATTGGACAAATTCCTGGAGGAAAAGTCCATCACAGGTTACAAACCATGATGGAGATGTGTAAATCTCCAGGCTTAAAACCAGGGTACTTCAAGGGCCAGATGCAGGGGAGTGGGATCAGGAGACAGATATTAGGAGACATATGGCTCCACTAAGATTTAGAATAGCGACTGATAGTCACTGGAGAGTGAGTCCACTGTGTTACAGGAGCAACATTAACTTAGCCCTTTGAAACTCAGAATGATTATCTGAGCACACTTCCCCTTTGTAAAAGGAATCGTGTCCACAGTTCCTTTTGAGAAATAAAGAAAACGTGTCTTTAGTATAGGAAGTTATTTATGGAAGGAAATGTGATGGAGGCCCTAGTTCTAGCTAAGGAAATATGCCTCCTCCCTGGAGAGACAAGAGAACAGTGTGAGAGGGAAGGAAATGATACCTGGAACCATAAGAATAACAATCTTCAGGTTGAAGGACGGTCAGTGCCAGTCTGAGTGTGAAAGCGACAGTCTAGGAGATCTATGGAGATCTTTTCTGTATCCTTCCGCATGCAAAGGTGCGATCCTATGGGTACAGAATGCAGCGGCCAGACTGGTGGTGGGTGCACGCAGATAGTATCATATCACCCCAGTTCTGGCTCGCTTGCACTGGTTGCCCGTTGCACTCCAGATGAGGTTCAAGGTTTTGGTTTTGATTTACAATACCCTCCACGGCTTGGGACCTGAATACCTGTCGGAGCGTATCTTCCAAAGATCATCTGAGGCCTGTCCCATCAGTATGTCACAGGCGTTCTCACTTAGGGTGGCCACGCCCAAGGAGGCCAGGAAATCGGTCACCCGAAACCGCACCTTCTCTGTGGCTAAATAGCTTTGGAACCATCTCCCGAGTGAGTTGCGCCTTGCACAGTCCCTGCCTGCCTTTAAAAAAGCACTCAAAACCTTGCTTTTTCAGGAGGCATTTGGTGACCTTTAACAATCCCCCCCTCCTGAGTCACCTTCTTGCCGATGATCTTGTTGACTATCTTGTTGTCGTTTTTTTTTTCCTTCTCTCCTTTTAACTCTTTCTTGATTCCGTTGTTGATTGTTGTCTTGGGTTTTACATTTGTTTTGTGTTACCCCGATTGTTAACCGCCCGGAGTTCCTCTGGGAAGACGGGCGGTATAAAAATAAATAAAATAAATAAATAAGAATAAATTGTAAACTGTGTTGCAGTACTGTACTCACTTCAAAAATGATCCAGTTTCCTTGTCTATGAAGAGTATTTCTGGCTGCAGTCTTCATGTGGCTTAGGGCAGTGTTTTTCAACCTTTTTTTGGGCAAAGGCACACTTGTTTCATGAAAAAAATCACGAGGCCCACCATCATTAGAAAATGTTAAAAAAATTAACTCTGTGCCTATATTGACTATATATAAAGTAATTCTCTTGAATAGGAATCAAATAAACACAAAGAAAGTATTTTATAATTACTTTATTATGAAATAGTAAGTAAACAGAAGTATGAAAAATTATAAAATACTTTATTATGTGCGCAACCTGGGCCTGTTTGGCTGAACACAAAGCTGATATTCTTCAGCTTTTCCTGTGCCGCGGAACAGTGGTTGAAAAACACTGGCTTAGGGTGTGTTCACACAGGCATATAGCTCATATTTTGGACCACGTGATGCCCTTCATTGCAAGCTATTTCTCAGTGCTTGCTCAACCTGTGGGGAATAGTCCTTCCGCCTGACTATGACCTATGCCCGAGTGGACCTTTTTCGTCCAGCAGTAGAGCTACTACTTACCGGAGCTGAGCTGGAGCAATTCCCCAGCAGACTGAAAAGTTGGTTATGGTAGGTCTCTCCTAGCAAAGTAATCCTTTTTGATGTGATCAGGTGTGATTCTGTCTTGCTGTCTGATCACATCCTTACTGGAAGTCCTGATCGTAGGTGTAATCTCTCTATGAGAGTAAAATATGGTAGCCTTATAGTACATTGTGATTTCTTATTCCAAGGACACTGATCACATAAACAAGGCCTTACAAGCAAACCAAGAGTTTCAGACTCCTATTCGAAATTGTTTCTAATTTTAGAAATGTCTCGGGTACAGGAGAATTCCTGGATTGTGGCTGGCAATAAGAAAGAATCTGTAGATAAGAAGAGAGTACAGTAAAAGAGTTGATACATGTTGCAGTGACATATCATGTCCTTGTGGGGGGGGGGTGTTAAAAAAATCCCCAACAAGGGTAATTTTTGTTTGGTTTTAATTGCAGTAAATGGATCTCCTGCCACAATCACCATAGAAACATGTGAAGACTCAAGTGATTGGACGATGACTATTGGAGGTAACTCTTAGAAACAGTGCATTTGGAATTGTCTATGTCCCTGATTCTGTTCCTTACTGGCTCTCAAAACCCGAAATACTTGCAATCAAAACGAATGCACATATATAGGCTATTTAGTACTGCACTATCATCTGTGTATTCAGGGCCCGATCTTAGTGACAGAACCCATGCTTTCCTGGTTTAGGATCTCAGTATCCTTCCTTGACATATCCAGGTAGGGATGAAAGAGGCCTGCCAGCCTGAAAGCCTGCTGCATGTCAAAGAGGCAGTACTGAAGTGGCCTGACTGTGTAAAACAGAACTCTGCTAGATGCTTCAAGTCTTCCCTCCCTCTTGTCGTGCAAAGATTTTCCTTTTTAGGCAGGCTTTTAAGCAATGCGGGGGTCTTGGGAATGCAGTGTTTAATAAATTTACATAATTTTAAAAAAAATTAAATACAGTGGTACCTTGTATAAAGGAATTAATTTGTTCCAAATTAAATTATGCTAAGCAAACTTTCCTTTATACAAATTTCCCATAGGAATGCATTGAAAACAGAGTAATCCCTAATTGCGACCATTTATATGTTGCATGGATTCGCCCCAGAGGCAATTCTGTTAAGTAAACTTCCCCTAACTCTGGAATTTTCTATGTTGTATAGATTTTTTGTTATACAAACCGTTTGTTATAAGAGGGTCCACTGTATTCTTAATCTTGTTCTTAATTTTGGTTTTAAAATTCACAAATGTTTTGAGTTGAGTCATGGCAATTGGACTTATTTTCTTATGAGACAAATCATTTTCTGGAGATTGATGAAAGGGCAGCATGATCCCCAGGCAAATCAGAAGCACTTCACACCTCCATCAGGATGGCCACGGCTAACGACCAGATATATTGTTGTATATCTAACAAGTCTATTCAGGCCACTACCCGCCTAAGGAGCCTATTCAAACAGTTGTGGTATGATACCAAGGTGAACTATAAATTGGAAGATCGGACCAACATTCCTCAGACTGATGAGGCTACTTGGATGAGCAAAACATTTTGATCTCATAAGAAAAGTCCAGTTTTTATGACTCATCTTCTGGATAACCTCACTTGAATGACTGAAAATCTTCACAGACATGTTTTTAACATTATTAACCATGTTAAAAACCTAACATGGTATACATTCAAGCTGTGATCATTGTATAGTTTTAATTGTGAGCTGCTTTGAGGCCAAAGTGGTAGGCGTGTGAGTGGGACGGAGGGAGTGAATTTTCCTGGTAGTCACTGATACTTGCCTTTTATATTTAACATCCATATCAAACGTATAGTGGACCCTCGTATAACAAATGGTAAAAATCTGTACAACATAAAAATTCCAGAGATAGGGGAAATTTGCTTAACAGAATCGCCTATGGGGCGAATCCGTACAACATAAAAATGGTCGTGATTAGGGATTACTCTGTTTTCAATGCATTCCTATGGAAAATTGTATAAAGGAAAATTTGCTTAACAATTTCATTTGGAACGAATTAATTCCTTTATACAAGTTACCACTGTAATGCCTTTTCACATGTGCACACTGGGTTAGTTATTTTGAATATTTGTAGGCAGGTCTTCTTAGCAGCCATTTTGGAAACACATGATATGTTAAAGCTGTTCTGGAGTATACCATTTCAGACTGTTGGTGGACAATTCATTAAATGCCTCCAATGTACCTACAAAAATAGTTTCTGTGTTTAGAAGTCAAGGAGGAAAATTCTAGCTTAACTTTCTCTCTGCTGGTTTGTAAGACTTTAGGAGTAGGATAGCATTTGAACAAGATTTCCCATCATTTAAGTTTGAAGTAGTGTTATTCTGGGACTAGTTACGTCACATAAACACATTTTTAAAATGTCAGAATACCATTAGACAAATAGATGCGTGGAATATGAGTACCTCCTAGAGTATAAGTGTGCCTATTGTAGAACTTTTCTGGAGAATTCTGGGGTTTTTATTTATTTATTTTATTTTAAAATATTTTCCCCCTGTCTTTCTCTTAGAAAAGGACCCAGGATGGCTTACAGTATTGGAAGACAATATTTAAAGTTGAAAACAATGAATATAATAAATGTAGCTAGCATCATTAAAAGACAATATTTAAAGCTAACAACAACGCGTAAAGAGGCATCTTACATAATTAAAAGGCCATATGAAAGCTAAGAACAATAACTTCAATTTTTTAAAAAGCCATTCTGAAAAATGGGAATGAAAACGCAAGTAGCACTAACATCCAGTCGCAGCAATAATGCATGAGTACAGATGTGGGTGTAGCAAGTCACTTTCATTTCTTTGCAGATTTGTAAAATCTTCTCTCCTTTCATTCAGAAGATACTTTTGCTTTTTGGCGAGGCCTGAAGGAGGCTGGCTTGTTGGAAGAAGTGATCCAGCAGTTCCAGGCAGAGCTTGTGGGGACCATGAAGGGCTTGCAGCAGAGAATTCAGGATCCCCCTTTACAGCTCAGTGGTAAGAAGTGGCGGCGGGTTCATTGATCTTCCTGGAAAACAGATGACTTGGGACTGCTTTTTTGAAAAATTCTTACTAATGGCCAGAGGTCACTTGCATTGCTGGTCATATTTTTCCAGGGACAGAAAGGAATTAAAGCTATTGCAGATAAGGTTGGGACTAAGCACATCTGATCTCGCCTGGTTTTGCAAGTTAATCAGGGTCAGCCCTGTTTAGTACTTGGATGGGAGACCACCAGGGAATACCAGGTGCTGTAGGCGCCTGGAGTAGGAATTGGCAAAACCACTCCAGTATCCCTGCCAAAAAAACTCAATGGAGTGGAGTCACAAGACTGTAATGACACAAGACACACACAATGGGATGCAAATTTTGTTTGACAAGAGCCTCGTGGCGCAGTGGTTAAATGCCTGTACTGCAGATAACACTGTGCTCACAACCTGGGGTTTAATCCCAGGTAGCAGGCACATGGTTGACTCAGCCTTCCATCCTTCCAAGGTCGGTAAAATGAGTACCCAGCTTGCTTGGGGGCAATGTAATTAAAACTAAACCACCCAGAGACTACTTGAGGTGATATGGGGCGGTATATAAGCAGAACACTTTGTTTTAAAAAGGTAAAGGTTCCCCCTGCACGGGCATGCTAGTCATGTCCAACTCTAGGGGCAGTGTTCATCTCCGTATTCTAGCTGAAGAGCCAGTGTTGTGCAAGTCCATGGCCACGTGGCTGACATGGCTTCAAGGAAACACTGTTTTACCTTCCTGGTTTTTACGGCGGTACCTATTTTTATCTACTTGCATTTACATTCTTTTGAACTGCTAGGTTGGCAGGAGATGGGGGGAACAGCGGGAGCTCGCTGCCCTGCCTGGCACCAGGGATTTGAACCGCCAAGCTGCTGGCTTTGCAGTCAAAACTTTCAGAGCCTTTATCCGCTGAGTCACCAGGTTGTGATGAATTTGTTGTGCAATTTCTGCCTTTTTATTGACTATTAAGAAGCTGAAGAAAGAGAATTCTAGCATATCTACTGAAACAACAATGCTTACTGCGTTTTCCATTCTTGGCTTAATGGGTCATGCAAGATGCCACTCTGTTCCTTAAAAACTGAATGAATAAATAATTTCTACAAGTTTTTGCTCCCAATAATTCAAGACAGTACCCAGACAGAGTTCTGTGTGCCAAAAGTATGGAAACCAGAGGACATCCTATACATGACATTTAGTGATGTACAGGGTTCCAGTTCAGTGCCTTTGCAATGTCTTGTCCTTTTCCGATCATTGCTATGGTTTCCCCTGTCCTCTTTTTCTCCCTCTTTGACTTTCAGTCATTGGCCAAAACAGTTTCAGTTCTTTCCATAACTTAAGTGGTGCAATGCAGCATCAGTAATGAGGCAGATTTACTATAATGGATACGACTTTTTTTGCACTCGGAATTAAAATAGGAATGGCTTGGAAGCAGCAAACTGACAGGCTTCTGCATTGACAAATACAGTAAGAACTCGCAAGACGAATGCCCCGTTTCCGGTTTCCATTTGTCTTATGAGGTGTACAATTAATTGGGATAGGGCAACTGGAAGTCACGGGAAAGTGCTTTGAAGACACACACACACACACACACACACACACAGAGAGAGAGAGAGAGAGAGAGAGAGAGAAGAGAGAGAGAGAGAACCAGTGGAGCCTCTTCAACTTATCTTTTTTTACAGGGGACTCCCTTTATTAACTCCTCTAAGATAGCTGATTAACATAACTGATTACATCATTTCTTTGTGGCACAGCAAGAAATTCCCCAAATATAGTTAAAGAGGCGTTACATAGGAAAGCTAATTAATATGCATTTCTACGTGTATTGGATAACTATGTGTCTTACTCTAATTGGTAAGCTTTAGCTAACTGATAAGAGATATTGCTCTAATTGGCAAACTTAACTGAGTAACAAGAGAAGACAAAGAGATCTCTTATTGGCAAGCTTAACTAGGGAATAAGGAGGGAAGAGGGAGGGCTCGTGAGCTGACATAATCCGTCTGCTGTTGCAGACAAACTTGGACCTTTGCCACCAGGTAGCTGTTGCCTCTGAAATGGCAATTGGCCCCAGTTATGTCAACTCAGAAGCCTATTCCCACAATGAGGTGCCATTTATTCTCGCCCAGCCTGGGCTGCGTGCAAGGGAACAGCCCAGGCTAGGTGAGGATCACTGGGTCCCTGCTTTGCCCAACAAATAGGTGGGCAAAACAGGGTCCCATGGATCTCCGCCCGGCTCGTGCTGCTTGGAAGGGAAAGCGGCCGCTGGCCAGCCAAGCAGCATGAGCTGGGAGAAAATCTATTTTAAAATGTCCTGCCATGAGCAATCTGGCTGGGGCCAGAGCGCTCGTGGTGGGACATTTTAAAATGGATCTTTGTCCCGGGAGGGTTCCACCGCCACTTACCTTGCAAGGTGCCTGGGCTGGGCAAAAATCCATTGGTTCCTCCTTTGCCCAACACTTTGTTGGGCAGAGTAGGGACTGATCGATCTTCGCCCAGCCCAGAGGTAAGCAGCGGTGGTGGTGATCCGCCGCCGCCGCTCACCCTGGTCCGGAGAAGAGGAGGTGATAGAGATTTGTAAGAGCCTCGTGGCGCAGTGGTTAAATGCCTGTCCTGCAGGTAAAACTGTGATCACGACCTGGGGTTCAATCCTAAGTAGCAGGCTCAAGGTTGACTCAGCCTTCCATCCTTCCGAGGTCGGTAAAATGAGTACCCAGCTTGCTGGGGGAGGGGGAGCAATGTGTAGCCTGCATAATTAAACTGTAAACCGCCCAGAGACTATTTGAAGTGGTATGGGGTGGTATATAAGCCGAATACGTTGCTTTTTTTTCTATCCTGGCTACACTTCCCTGTAGCACGCACGGATCGGATGCTACAGGGAAGGAAAAGCAGGTTAGTTGCTGCCTCCTCCTCCTCCTCCTCTTCACCCGAGTCTCGGTGCAGAGACACAGGTGCCCACTCAATCACTGGCAGCAGAAGGCTCCTCCACACTATCAAGACAGACAGCTGATTTTGACAGCTCAGAGCTGTCAAAATCAGGTGTCTGTCAGCTGCATGGGGGAACAGCCTTCCCCTGTCCCTTGATTGAGGGGGTTTAGGCAGCCTTCCCATAGGAATGCATTGAAAACCTATTAATCCTCTCCGGAATGGATTAATTGGTTTTCCGTGCATTCCTACCGGAAACCATGCCTCTTAAGATGGATTTTTTGCAAGACAAATTAACTTGTAGAACAAATTAAATTCATCTTACAAGGCACTACTGTATTTGAAGAGGCATCATAGATAAGCTGCTTATTTTGTACAGAAGAGAGCTTAGGCAGCTACTTTTCTTACAGTGATACTGCTGCCTTTTCTTCACAGCTGGCCTTGGAAAGAAAAAGGAGTGCATCGTCATATATTATAATTTTCATTATGCTATTAGGGGCAGAGCACATCTATAAATTAAAAAAAGGGGGAAGCAAGTTCCTGTCCCATTGATGCTACAGTTGCAAATGTAGTTATTTAGGGTTTATTTCAGCTAGAGATGAGGAATTAGTTTGTTCAGGGAGGAATTAATTTTTTTATAATTGTAGCCTTTTTTTATCCTATAGCACCAGTAATGAAATAGAAATGGTAATATAGTATCATAAATATAAACCACAGATAGATCCCTGTGGTTTCTCTAAATGTCAGCAATTAAAGAGTTTTACTCCTGCTTTCTTTTCTTTTTTAAAGATGCTGTTTTGCTCAACAATACAGTCCAGAACTTTGGCATGCTAGACCTCGTGAAGAAAGTTTTGGCCAGCCACAAGTGCCAAATGGATCGTTCTAGAGAGCAGTATGCGCGAGATTTAGCAGGTACAAAATACACAATCCTATGCACACAGTGTAGGAAAAAGCATCCCCGGGGCCTCTGTTTTCCCTGCAGCCAGACTTGATTTGAAAAGGGGCCTCTTCCAGAGAACTTCATGACGGTTAGAGCTGTTCGGCAGTGGAATATGCTGCCATGGAGGGTGGTGGAGTCTCCTTCTTTGGAGGATTTTAAGCAGAGGCTGGATGGCCAGCTGTCGGAAATACTGTGATGGGGGTCCCTGCATGGCAGGAGGTTGGACTGGATGACCCTTGAGGTCTCTTCCAACTCTTATGATTCTCTGATTTGTAACTCTTGGCTGGAAACCCTTCAGATCTTGCCTTCATTCAGCTTTTGAGCCCAGAGCTTCTCCAGACCTTACCTTGGACTTGTCATTTTCAACTCCATTTCATGTATGAGTTTGCAGTTAGCAGACTCTGTACTGCTACTATGGTCTGCTAAAGCACAAATCATTGATATTAGTAACAAAAACAGGGACCCATTTATTTCTTCCCGTGGCCAGCGTGACTTACATTTCCTCACCCCTTTTCCTGTTCCAGTATGCAGAAAAAGCAAAATGTGCTGCTTATGTAATTCCTCAAAGTGCTTGAAACGTAAGGAAATCAGGGATGATAGGCTATGGAGTAATTTCTCAAGCTGTGATGTCTTCAGACCTTAGATCACATTCCTACTGCGAGGGGAAAAGTGCTTTTAACATCACAGCTTGAGAAATGACTGCATGGCCTATCATCCCTAATTTCCTTACATAAAGCACGCTGGGCAGCTTGCAGTGCAGGACACACATTAACACAAACAACCAGCCCAACCAGCTGGGTATTCCATTGATTGACTTTGGAAGGGTGGAAGGTGGAGTCCGCCTTGAACAGACTACCCTAATCCACTTGGATTGAGCACAGGTTGTGAGCAGGTTTTTGACCACAACACTGCAGTTTAATTTTGTACACCACTGAAACTAAATAAACTTGTTTTTTGGGGGAAAAGATGATTGCAGTTTAATTACTGCGCCTAGCTTGAGGGGGAAATCGTTCACCTTCAGACTCTAGAAGGGGTTGCAGCAACTAGCAGACGGGCCGTTTCCCTGGATAGCTACTGCTGATGCAGTAGCTTGCCCTCCTTCAGAGATTTATCACCATAAGACCCCTTTGTACTGCCTGTTTTAGAATAGCTTTTAGCATTAGAGATGCTGGTGGTGGTGGTGGTAATAATGCAGTTTTGTTGTTCGTTGTTGTTCAGTCGTTCAGTCGTGTCCGACTCTTCGTGATCCCATGGACCAGAGCTCGCCAGGCCTTCCTATCCTCCACTGCTTCCCGGAGTTTTGTCAAATTCATTTTGGTTGCATCAATGACACTGTCCAACCATCTCATTCTCTGTCGTCCTCTTTTCCTTTTGCCTTCGATTTTTCCCAGCATCAGGGACTTTTCCAGGAGTCCTCTCTTCTCATGAGGTGGCCAAAGTACTGGAGCCTCAGCTTCAAAATCTGTCCTTCCAGTGAACATTCGGGGTTGATTTCTTTAATGCAGTTTTAGGGGTGGGGATTGGGGAAGAGGCCAACTCCAGTTCGTTGTTGCTTAGCCTCACCGTTACGACCTCCCTCTTTTCCCCTCCAGCTCTGGAGCAGCAGTGTGATGAGCATCGGAAGAGAGCCAAGGAGCTGAAGCACAAATCACAGCACCTCAACAACGTGCTGATGACCTTGACGCCCATCTCCGTCCCATCCCCTTTGAAACGCCCGAGGCTCACGAGAGCCACGTCTGGACCTCCGGCCATCCCTTCGCAAATCTTGACTCAGCCGACACAGATCACCTTGGCCGCAGGCATGCCGGTCACTCAGCTGACCAACCTGCCCATTGGCAAAGTGGTCTCTGCCCTCCCGTTTTCTTCTCTAGGGAAAACGGCAATGCAGATGACCTCTGGGAGTTCGCCAGTCTCCCCGCTGCTGGGCGGATACACCGTCCTGGCCTCAGCAGGTTCTGCGTTCCCCAATACCGTCGAAATACACCCTGATGCCTCCAACCTCACCGTCCTAAGCACGGCAGCCATCCAGGAGGGTGGCACTGTGGTCAAAGTGTTGAGCCCTTTCCAGCTGCTGACTCTCCCGGGACTGAGCACCGCCATCCAGAATGTCACGCAAATGTCTCCCGGTGGGAGTACAATCATGACTCTACCATCCACTGTGGTCGAGGGTACGGCAGCCGGGGAAGAACATACTACCATTGAGGTAACGACCGTAGATGACTCTGAGCAGAAATGAAACACAGACTGAAGCCTGCTTCCTGGGGTGTGCTTTGGGCTCAAATAGCTGCCATCCCTCTGATGAGAAGAAGAGGGTGGTGGGAAAAAGAGAAAGGAGACAGGTCAGCTCATGGGGGAACAGTGAGGATGGAAGCATAGAGGGGAGAGAGAGAGAGAGAGAGAGGCATAGAGAGAACAAGCAAAGGGAGAACACGACACAAAGATGATGAAACACCTCTGTTTCGGTTGAACCATTGAAAGCTACCCCCTTTCCGTCTACAGCGTTGCAGCGCTGTACCGTCTCTCAACTGGAGAAAAAGTGTGTGTCTGGCAACTGAGGCCGACAAGACAGGTTTCGGAGAATAAAATAATTAGAAGAACCAAAGGATGAGTTAGTCAGCCAAGCTGAGCTGTCAGAAGAGAAGACAATCATTCAGGAGGGCATTTACTGAACGGAGCCCTGATTCAGGCTGCCGCGTGTGATTGCTGCAGCGGTTGCTAGTTGGTTCTCTCCCTGCCTCGGAGGAGAGCTGTTGAGGAAAGCAGTGCCTGGGATTGAGAGTCGGGGAAAATGTGTCAGAAGGCTCCCTGAACCGTTTCGCTTTGCCGAGTGGTTGCGGGATGTAAAGCAGCCTAGAAGGCGCGGATCCTGGGATGGGTGGTGTTTAGCGAGGGAACTTAAGAGATGCCTATTTTTAAATGCCACAGTGGGCACATCTGATGAGCTCCTTGTGAGGGACTCACCGTTTTGAGACTTAAAAGACATGAGATGTTCTGGAGGAAGGTTTGCACCCTGGGCTGCTAGAAACCCCTTCAAATAAAAGCCATCAACTTCAGAGGAGGAATGGCTTCTTTGTGTCATTAAAAGACAAAAATGCAGAAAGCAAAACCAAACCAAACAAAAACCCCAGCTCCCACATATTGTAGCCCTTTTTGGTTGTTGTTTGAAGCTGGTGAGTAGAGGGGTATCGTTCTTTTGAATACTGGATGGCTGAGCTGCCTCGGTGTCAGTGGAGGACTGACTGACTCCATCCACGCTGTCCTCTTCCCAAGGCAGGGATCCCCATCCACTGCGCATCAGCATCTTGAGCTGATCTATGGGTGGAAAGGACATTCAGGCTGACAAAGCTATGGTGTAAGGGAAGAGAGGGAGTTGATATGTGCTACTCCTGAGTTTGGTTTGTGCATGTGGATTTCCGTTGCCTTGGGGGAAAGGAAAACTGGTTGTGTAGAAAAACCAAAACGAGACATGCTTATGTGAGGGAGATGTCTGCTGCTATGAGACAGATAGGAAACTGTAATTCTTGCAGTGTGAGCTTGTCTGTAACAGCAAATGGAAGTCTCTGGAATAAACTATTACTTTTTTAAAGCATGTCCTGTGGCTGATTGACTTTCTCTATTTTACACTTATTAACCAGGAAGTGAATGTCACTGTTTGGGTAGGAGCACACGTAAAAAGCTTCAGATTAAAATTATCAGAGTTTTGTTTGCTTTTTGTCACACACAGACTCACGATCTTACAGATTCTGTTTTTCTGATGTTTGGCAAGGATGCCCTCCAATATAGTTATAGCAGCCTGATTTGGATGTTCATCCACAGTCCCTCACCAAAGGCTGTTGAGAAAATTGCACAGTCAGGGGATAAGAGGGCGGGTCCTCTTATGGATTGAGAACTGGCTGAGATCCAGGAAACAAAGAGTAGGTGTCAATGGGAAATTTTCACAATGGAGAGAAGTGAAAAGCGGTGTGCCCCAGGGATCTGTCCTGGGACTGGTGCTTTTCAATCTGTTCATAAATGACCTGGAGACAGGGATAAACAGTGAGGTGGCCAAGTTTGCCGATGACACAAAACTTTTCCGTGTGGTAAAAACCAGAGAAGATTGTGAAGAGCTCCAGAAGGATCTCTCCAAACTGGGGGAATGGACTGAGAAATGGCAAATGCGTTTTAATGTAACCAAATGTAAAGTAATGCATATTGGGGCAAAAAATCCAAACTTCATCTATCAACTCATGGGCTCTGAGTTATCCGTGACGGATCAGGAAAGAGATCTTGGTGTGTTGGTGGACAGCTCCATGAAGGTGTCTCCCCAATGTGTGGCAGCAGTGAAGAAGGCCAATTCCATGCTAGGGATTATCAAAAAGGGGATGGAAAATAAAACAGCCAACATTATAACATTATAATGCCGTTATACAAAACAATAGTAAGGCCCCACCTGGAGTATTGTGTACAATTCTGGTCACCGCATCTCAAGAAAGACATAGTGGAACTGGAAAAGGTGCAGAAGAGAGCGACTAAAATGATTACTGGGCTGGGGCACCTCCCTTATGAGGAAAGGCTAAAACATTTGGGGCTCTTTAGTCTGGAAAAAAGGCGCCTGAGGGGGGATATGATTGAGACGTACAAAATAATGCAGGGCATGAGTCAAGTGGATAGAGGGAACCTCTTCTCCATTTCACAAAATACCAGAACTAGGGGACATCAACTCAAATTGAGGGCTGGGAGAGTAAGAACAGACAAAAGAAAATATTTTTTCACCCAGCTCGTTGTTAGTCTATGGAACTCCCTGCCACAGGATGTGGTGATGGCATCTGCCCTGGATGCCTTCAAAAGGGGATTGGACAGATTCCTGGAGGAAAAGTCCATCCCAGGTTACAAACCATGATGGAGATGTGTAATCTCCACTAATTTTTCTGTGGGCACCCTGATTCGCTATTTATTTTAATTATTTATTTATCAGACAGCCATCTGTATTCAGGTTAAATTGCTGTAATTTTTTGGCACTTGCGAAAGGGGGTCTCTGCGGGGGAGGCAAAAGGGGGGGTGAAAACAAAGGATGGGAGGGAAGGAAAAATTAGCGGGTTTTGAATCACAGTTTGGGTACTCGGTCTCTAAAAGGTTCGCCATCACTGCTATAGTCTGTATAATATAGACCAGTAATGGTGAAACTTGTAGAGACCGAGTGACCAAACTGTGATTCGAAACCCACTTATTTTCACAATGTGTCAATACAGCAATTTAACCTGAGTACAGCTGATTGAAGGAGCTATTTATTTTAATTATTTATTTATCAGATTTTTAGCCACCCCACTACCAAGAGGTCTCTGGTGCCCACAGAAAGGGCTCCGGGTGCCATTGGTTCACCAACACTGGCATAGACTGATTTGAAATTTTTCAGTAAGCTCTAGTACTACAAAAATGAAGCAATTTTATTAATTAATTTTTACATTCTGCCATCTAGTGGCCTTCCAACAACTCTGGGTGGTTTCCAACAGTGAAATGAGCTTGAAGAACATAACCACCCCACACCCAGCCCACAGATATAAATTATAAGAAGAAATGAATAGCTAAACACTTAAGATTGTTGCAATGGTCAGAATACAAACTACCAAACAGGACCAAAACTAAACCAAACATTTATAAAGAGGATACTGTATCCTGAAATGCCTCTCCCAAAGGCCGTTTTTATGTCCTTTCCAAATAATAGCAGGGATGGGGCCCGATACACCTCCATAGCCAGAGGATGTCAGAAAAAGGGGGCCACGACAGAGAAGGCCATGCTCTTAGTTTAAGACTTCCTGGGCTTCCCTCAGGCTGGCCACTCAAGAGCATCAAAGCCTGAGAGATGCAGGTGGCCTGGGAAGTTGATCGTAGGGAGAGGCATTCGGGGCAAACCCAATATGGAAATGCTAGGCTGACAGTCCCCTCACCTCTTAACATGTGGCTCTTTTCACCCCAGCTGAAGAGAGTAAGGCTCTTATAACAAGCTCCGTTCACTGGACCACCCTCCCACAAATCCACATCAACCACAAATCCCATCAGCCCCACCCAGCAGCAAGCAGTGACGAAGAATGCTGGGAGCAGCAGCCCAGTCAGAGCTGGAGGGTGGCGTTTCGCTGACTCTTCCTTTGGTCTTCAAAGTAGACGGCCAGCATTCTGGAGCCGCTCTTGAGGAGAACTCTCAAGACAGCCTCATACTTATGTTCCTACAGAAGAAACGTCTGTCCCTCCTTTCATACACGGATCTTTCTAAGAAAATGAAGGCATCCAACAGAACGAGATAATGGTCAAAAATATGCAGTTTTGTCTTCCGATTCCCAACTGAAATTGATTTGATGAGAAAGCAAGATCTGATGTCTTAAAAAAAATCCAAGAATATAATAATATAATAATATCTTTATTGTCAATGTACAACATGTGCACAATGAAATTGTTTTAATAATAATAATAATAATAATAATAATAATAATAATAATAATAATAATAATAATAATAATAATAATAATAATAATAATAAACATGAACATAACATGAACTCTGGAAACAATTTAATAGTAGGCTGGGTTTTTTGTACCTAGTTTGGACACCACACCTGAGAGAGGCCTCACGTAAAAGTAAATCTTACCAATTTGCTGCCACTAGGTATAACGACCAAAGAAGGGCTTGGCAGCTTGCTGGCAAAAGGAACTAAAATTAGATTCTGATTAAAAATCAAAAGCTAAGAAAACATAGGTTGTTACTGGGACAGAGGGAAAATGATGAATAAGCTCGTAGGAACCACAGTCTCTTTTTGGCAGGATGTTAAAGCAGGAAAAGGCTGAGAGGCATCATGTAGTGCAGAAATCGATTAACAGGTTACAATGTACAGTACAGCATTATCCTTGCAGTGAAGCAGAATTTGGGAACACATTACTCCCAGTTTAACATGGCGTGTATGCAGGGAGAATGGTAATGGTGACCCGATAAAATTGGGAGGCCTACAATTTCTCCAACTCTTTATATTTCAGATGGTTGGTGCTGGCAGGTAATTAATTTACTGACCTGAGTTGGGTGAAAAAGGTATAATATTGAACTGAACTGTAAGCTGTGCTAGTCTCCAATATTGGAAAGCAAACCAGTATATAAATTAAATAAATGCATATATTTTAAATACTCTAAAATTATGCATTGCCATGATTCAAAGCAAGATAAGCAGTGGCATCTAATAAAAATTGCTAATCTCTCTTGAGATCCCTGGCAGCAGTATACTTCTAAATCAATCTGAAGTCCAGTGAAATCTTATGCAATTAAATATTGTTTCATTGTTAATATTATCCACTGCTCCATAAACCTATGTGAGTTCTATTGATTCAGTGAGTCTATAGATTATTTCAGCCATATATTTCAGTTTGGGAAACTGAATTTTGAATTTTGTTTTTTTCAGAAACCACCAGTTACTATCTGGACAGCACATAACATCTGTTTTTGGTGGGTTGTTTACCAATGCCTTGTCTCTTCCCTATTAACCATCAGTTATCAACAGAGTTAACATAAACGAAAGAGAAGCATAGAAATTGCACCTAAAATAACCCCTCCCATTCAGGATGACCTGGCTTTCAGGAAAAGTTGACTTTTAATGACGTAGTAGTGATATAAACGCTCCCATGCTCAGATAAAGAGGAAAACGAAACCTATCTAGCAGATTTCATAGGGTGTCTAGCAAAGCTAGCTGAAAATTATCTACCCTTGTGTTACCTTATGGATTGTGCTTCTGATTGTACCAAGAAGCCAGAAGCCATGTTTGCTAAAAAGGAAACTATTGCGTAGAGGAGCGTGAGGACTGAAGAACAACATTGAGTCAGAGCAAAGCAGACGTGGCTTGAAGTCAGACTTTTCTGCAAAAAGGCAGTTCGGTTTCGGTTTCCATTTCTCCAGCTGTGTTTACGCCTCTCCCCAGCTGGCATTGACCTGCTCCCTTTTCCTTCTCTGCTGGAACACAAAAGGAGGGAGAAAAATTATTCACACAGTGTTATGTTTGGACTCAAAATAGTCTCTTTCAGAGTGAGTCACCGACGGGGTGAGGCTAGGGAAACATAATCAGAGTAGACCACAGCTTTTGTAGGCTGCCTAGCAAGGCGAAGGTAGAACTATCCCCACCCCCACCCCAAACTAGGCTTCTGCAGAGCCAGGCAGAAACCCAACTGGTAAAGCCCTCTCCCACCAAGGAAATAACATCGGGAGGGGGGGGGGACACCCCTGATGGATTTAAAGCTTGCTCTTTTAAAACACACAGAGGCTGTGTTGGTAGACCTATGGACCTTTTATAACTCCACATTGTCCCAAGATATTTGGACTACAAACATCAGGTTTTAGGATCCCATCCTTTAAAAAATAAACACACTCTGACCCCAAGTTTCTAATTTTGGGATATTGACTTTAAAAAGCCTTCAGGCAAGGGCAGTTTAAATTAGCAAAAGAGAAAGATAAGTTGATGGTTGCTCCCCACCTCCACCCACCCACCCCAGGCCTCTGGCTGCCTCCTGGCCAGGTGTGGAAACAAGAAACTGTAATTCACTTCCCCCAGATATGTTGCTCACATCTGGAGCCAGATTTCTGTCAGGAAGGGAGGTCTTCAGTTGCAATTGAGAGAAACAAAGAGAGTGGAGCTTATGCAAAATTCCTGAAAAGATTAGCCCTTTAGAAGCTGAGGTCTTGAGACCAGAAACAATTTAGGTGGGAGATGAGTATAGATTAAACAACAGACAATTCAAGGGTAGAATGCTTATTATGCCCTTGCTGAATAGTCTTATTAATACAGTACTGTACCTGTATTTAGGGAACCGCCTTGCCTTGACAAATAGCTAATTTGAGACCCACCTTTTCACTACAAAGCATTCCTTTTCACTACAAAACATGAGTAAGTCATCACCACCACCATCATCATATTAAGGGGAAAGGCAGAATATTATTATTTTTTCTTTATTCCTGTCAGAGTATTAAAGTTGCCAGCATAAAGGAAATATAGGTACCGGTAATAAAGAACAAATTAAAACTTTAAAATAATGAGACTTTTTGACCAGAAGCAGGCTACTTCAATACCATTATCTGGGCCAACTGCTAGAGCTTCTTTAATAAATGGGTTGGGGCATACATTCCATGCACATAAATGCTACATGATTGAATTTCTCCAGTCACAGAAACTGTAAGGAATTTAAATTTATGGGGGTCCCGTGCCAGCGTGCCTGCGCTTCATGGGCTGCAAAAGACCAAGTCTGAGTCTCAGGAGACGAGAAAATAATTTATTGATTGATCAATCAGGGCACTTCCACACTTTTTGGTGGTGAGAAGTCCACCCAGAAAACGAAAGGAGATATTTTTATAAGGTTTGTCCAGCACTCTTTTTCCCTCCGCCCATCCGAATTTACGTCATATACATTTGTTACATGCATCAAACACTAATTGACATCTTTGGTCATTTATTTTGTATTCCTGACACTTGCCTAGAAGTTCTAACTGGTACGTTTGATCTCCTCCCCTCACAGGCAGGGAGGGTAGGATCATCCTTATGTCCTTGGACATTTTGACAGTTACGAACACCAGACGCTGAGATAAGGCCTCCCTGGTACGCCTTGGACACACGTTAATTGCTAGTGTGTGATCCTCAAAGCTTAGGAACTTAATTGGATCCTTGAATTCATAATTGCCTTAGCTGACTTTGCGGAAGTTCCTTTCTCTATTCTAGCCGGAAAGGCTTGACCAAAGATTCTAAGTTTACAAGAATACAGCTGTAGATACATGTGTATGTGATACATATATGTATATATATATATATATATATATACGTGGAGTGTAAGTGAATATAACTACATTATTCGTGTCACTAGTGTGGCTATATATATATATGTATTGCTTAGAATACATTGTTGTTGAATACATGAGGGCTTGTCCATACCTGTGGTTAGTGAAGCAGCCATATATATTTATAAATATATAATTAGTCAAATGTCCTCCCTTACACTCGGCCCTGAACGGATTTCTGGAAATTTATGCCAGTAAATTTCCCAGAAAACGTCATGGACTTGTAAGGGACGAACAAAACATATCAAAGGTATATGTACAAAAGTGTGAACATTGCGTGAGCCCCCCCTATGTCATTCCTGGGGTGAGATGGTCTTCATGGCTCATGGAAGGACTTTCTATTTTCCTGACAAAAATTTAGGCAGGGCAGTCAGAAAAACATTCTCAGTCCTTTTTCCCCAAGGGGCTTATAGGCACAGTTCAAGAAAATGAATTATCATAAAATGATTTGTGGCGTCTCAAGTCAGGGGACGCATCAAATAGGTGAAGGCCAAGGGAATACCCCTTAATTCATTAGGGCACTTTCTAGAGTAAAATGTTAAGTTAACAGATGAAGTGTTGCCATGCTTGGGATGTAAGAAGACCCCCTGGTCGGACCCACAGACTGCAACGGATGGATATGTTCCATGGACCACAGCATTTAAGTTTCCCCTGTTGGAGAAATGCATCGGGGTCACAGCAGTATCAGGTAACCTCCCAGGCCATGTTGTACACTTCTCAAGGATCCCAAATTCTCAACTGTTGAAGGGGGCTGGCATAAGAATTTTGATAATATTGTGATAGACTTGGATATCACGATCCCCGTCCCAAAGCGATAATTAAACATGCTTTAAACAGCAGATTTGTTCATTACCTTATTTTAGGACCATCATGAAACCCAAATTAATTTGCCTGCCACAGCAGTGCACATGTGAGATATTGTGTTTGTGTGTTTGGTAGTCAGGCTGAGAACCCTGAATTCTAACAAAGCACCACACTGTAGGTTCATTTTGCAAACCAAATACTTATAAGGAAAATATGCCCTTCTTAGCCCACCAAGGAAATATGTGGGCCAGGCTACTTTGCTAGGTTTTTTCCAACCTTATTTAGGTGTGTGTGGTGTGCATTCAAACTCAGATAATAGCAGGCTGTGCAAAATCACCCAGTTGTGTGTGCATTCTCAATTGATAGACATTTGCAATGATACTAAATAAAGGTAATATACATATCATGAAGGCTGAAAAAGGCATAAGACACATCTAGATGGTGCTTAGAAAACCCACCTTGCGCCATACATTCTCATGGTAAAGTCATGAATGAGCCGTTGAAATCCGGTCAGAAATGTCTCTGTGGCTGATAGTTTACACACAAAAATCTGCCTCGTAAACATGGGGCCAAGATTAGTTCATCAGTGTCTTTGGTGAAGAAAATAATGTAGATATAGCTACTTCATAAAGCCACTTTTTTCTTTGGTAGAAAGGCTCGTGAACACCCATGGGCACCAAAATGTCTCTCATTCAATACAAATTGCATAGAAAGGCAAGTCATAATCTCTGGCACTCAATGCTTTGTGAGTAAAAAGCATTTTCAGTGGCCAAGCATGATCATTACATAAAAAGGCACATCCAGAGAAGCACTTCAGTAAGAGTTTTCACAGTGACTATCAATAATAGACAATAAACACTATCATAATAGAGCCCAGGGTAATGTAAATATGTGAAGTTGCTCTGAAGCCTACCGTGCGCAGGAGAAAAAAAATAAGCGCTCACTTGTCGGATGCTGGGAGGCTGGTGTGTGCGTGTGTGGCAACACAAGTTCATGGTGATCCAGGGCACGCGCACAGGCATCAATGAAGGTCTGAAAGCAGTATTTAAACCCCAAGTCTCTGTCCCGGTGAAAAAGGGGTTAAATTGCAGACGTGAAGTCTGTTGGCCGCAATCCAAAACAAGAGTCAGTGGCTGTTTCAGACCCACTTCTCTCCCCCAGAAACAAACAGAAAAGAAAAGAAAAGAAGGAAATGAGAGACAGGAAGACAGGATTTTAATCTGTCAACCTGAGTTGAAAGTGAATCCGCAGGCTGCTTTGGGACCCTCCGAAGTATCAAACGCACGCTGTCATCTGGGGAAGGATGGGCAAGGATGCGGTGACCACAGGTCAGGTTCATGTTGTCGCCCGCCGTTCAGGGTGAAGTCATCTAAGGCATAGGGGCAATCTACAGCAGAGGGCAGAAGGCGTCACGGTCAGGCCTCACTCCCTCTCGGTCGCGGGGTACGGGTCACGCTGGGTGAAAAGGCTGACATCACTGGATCCTGGAGCCCACATCGATCGAACCCGCGGAGCGAAGTCATCACGAAGATGGCATCATCAAAGGCATCAAAGGCGGGGGGGAGGTCCAGGAGGGATGGCAGAATGGAGGGCAGGAGGGTCCCCATCTGAGCATCTACGACCGGCGGCGTCAGCTTTCCGAACCCGACCGACTCCGTGATCCAAAAATAAAGAACGGGTGGGCGTTTTTCCCAGAGCAAAAACCCGACCTCCAGGATGTACCTGGGTAAGGGAAGAACAGACACACGACCACAGACAAACACAGAACACAAACACACACGAAATGCCCCCACAGCTGTCTTTGTGCTGCAAGGCAGGGTGGCACAGTCTATCTGACAGTCTTAAAAACAGGAAGGAGAGAAAAAAAATGTTGCAACAGGTAGGATAAGGCTTCCGTTTTTGTAGAACCAGTCTGTGAATGGGGAAAGCCAAAGTTTATGGTGAGGACGCATCTGTAGTCGGCCGTGTATGATGAGTGCTTGCAAGATGATCTCGCAGGATCTCACAAGCGAGGGGCTCAGGCGTTCCCAAACAGGCACCTGAGATAGATCTCAGCCCCAAAGTCAAATAGCTCTGCTACATGGGGACAATCAAAAATGGAACAGGCAAAAATGTCCCAGGGTCGCAAAGTGATCTCTGAGCATGAAGCAAAATGCGCCAGGGGGAGATGGGCTTGGAATGTGGCGTGGTATAGTCTCGGAAAAAGTACGGCTGATACAGGATTGGGGAAAAATAGGAGCAGGCACCACATTCATATTACTACCAAGTCCCCAAGGGCACGGCGAGAAAAGAAAAAAAAATGGTAAAAGAGAATTAGTGTCTCTCTGCAAGGCTGCAAAGGCGCCAATCTGTCCTAGTGCGTGTCGGGGGCTGGTGTGTGTGTGTGTGCGAGGCAAGACGAGCTCTTCTGGTTCGTCACTCAAGAAAAAATACATGCAAACACCCACGAGTACACAGCCTCACACATGTTGGCATCTGCCATGGATTTAAAAATAGTGACGATGTCACCAGGTTCAAAAACAGCTAGTTCTCTATGCTGGCGCAAAGGGTATAAAAAGGGTGAAGTTGCTGGCCTGTCAGCCTCACCTCAAAGTAAAAGTCAGGTGCTTGCAAAAGCCCCCATTCCCCCCACAAAACAATAGAGAGAAAAAAAGGGGAAAAAAAAGGCAGGAAGCCCTCTCCTAGTGTCTCTGCTGGCTGGTTAGGAGTGACACATGCCATGGCACAAACTGCTTGACCACACAGAGATAGAAGGAGAGGAAAAAAAAGGCTGATAGTAGTTTAATAGCTATCAAGTAACTAAGAGTCTATTTCCAGCAGGTGTCCTACTTGGAAAGGAAAGGGTTAAAAAAGCTCAGACGGAAATAAGGCTAGGTGAGCATTATTAAGTCAAAAAGGAGAACGTCTGCTCGAGATTTTTAGGAATATAGGATGTGAAAGAGGTGTAAAAAAATCAGGCTGGTTGCCAGCATGCTTGAAATTCCTGAGGGAAGAGGGATGAGGTCAACTTTGTGAAGGGGAAGGAGGGGGTGAAGGCAGAAAAAGGAAGGCGGGGCAATGGACTTTTGAATTCTCCCGCAGGCTGCATTACACAGCCTGAGGCAGGAAGGTGAGCCCCTTCAATTACCCTGTAATTAGGTGAAAAAAAAGGGCACTAAACTAATTAAGGCAACCTATTATCCCTGTGGTTTGTGAAGTTATCTACTTAAGCCTAACTTGGGATGCATGGCTCTCGTACAAAGAAACAAGAGCCAGAGTGTGAGACCCCGCGTTATTGATACGCCTTAAAAAAATGTCACAGGCGTTTCCAGCCAGAGTGTGAGAACAAGAAAAATGATTTTATTTTATGTTATTTTTACCTTTTTGGCGGCTTTTAAGAACCCCTTCGTATTCTAAATAAAAAAAAAAACTTGTCCTGCTCTCAAAAACCTGTTAGCAGCTGCTTTAAAAAGAGGAGGGGGAGTCCCTGCTTTGGACCACTTCCAGCACAGAAGTCTCAGGCCCTTCGTTTTCCTCATGGAGCTGACGTACTACAAGGGATTTGGATAAAGATTCCATATTCAGAGATTTAGACAAATTTTGTTGGGGAAATAGGAACTGTCTAAAAGCTTGGATTAAATAATGTAATGGGATACAAATAGAGCCTCTGCTTCTCAATTGCTGGAGCGTTCTGTGGGTTGCTGCCTCAGTCTGCCCATCATGAACCCTGCCCATTCTCGTCCCTGACTTACACTTTCCTTCTACCTCGTTTCCTTTAACTATTTCTTTTCTCTCTCTCTCTCTCTCTCATTCCCTCCTTCTCTCTCTGTCTCTTTCTCTCCTTTCCTCTCCCCGTTCTAATGGCATCTCCAAGGTCCTGATCTAGGTAGGAGACGGGAGGGAATTCTATTTTCAGTTGCTCCTAAGAATCTCCTTGTTCCAAATTAAATTGTCTTATGGTTCCAGCCAGGGCTTACTTGCAAGGGGAGGGGAAAGGCTGCCCTAAGCCTTTTAGGTGCAAAATCTTAAGGAATGATGTTATCACTTGGTTTTTTAATTCCTAGCTCGCTGGGCTATGAGTACAAAAATGCTAGCTGTCTTTTCAGAGCACATAGTCGGTCTGAAAAGGGGTGGATGTTCATTTCACCCATGGGACCGGCCGCGCAAAAAAAAAAACGTATTTCTCAAACGCCCTGTGATGATTTCTTCTTAAAATGTCCCTATAGGTGGTGAATTATATTGTGTAACAAGCCAGGCTAAGTTATACAAAACATGCGGCTTGAGTATTCAAAAATATCTTCTTGCAGTGTCTATACTTCCCTGGTTTATAAAATTGGGGTCTTCTCATTTTGGGTGATTTTTACTGCCTCTGGACATATTAACAGGCAATACATGGCTTGCCACCCTCCCCTTTTGAGGGCTAGAAACTTAATCTTTGGGATGTTAAAGTCCTGCCTTTGTCAGAGGGGACTTTCTTGAAATTTACATTTGTTGCATTCAATATCAAAATCAGGTCTCCTTATGGCAATGTGCCAATCTTGCCACAGGGTTCCTTAACAAAGGGCACAGAAGCTGAATTAAGTTATGCCCATCTACCTTTTTGTTAAAGGTTTAGTAGTATGCTCATAAATTCTCCCGCATACCAAACGGTCTCACACTCAATTAATTACACATCAAGCACATACAACAGTTGATACTAAGATTTGATTTCCCTGCTTTTGACTATTAATAGTTCAGAAATAACGTCCCTACCTGTCTCCTCATGTGGTGCATAGCAACCCTTAGTTCTGTTTAAAGCTTCCATATCCAAGGAGTTGGGCATTGGCGTAGCGGGATGGAAGTACCTCCTGAATGCTTGAATAAGGCAATTCAGGGTACGCATCCCCATCTAGCACTTCCTGTCCCCTCAATGCTCCGTGCTCTCCTCCCGTTCCCTCAACATCATACCTATCCATCCCACTTCTGTCTTGCTGCCTTCCTTCTACTCCACTTCCTCTATTCATCTGTCTTTCTCTATACCTTTTCAGTTCATCATCCTGCCTTTCCTTCCATCATCTTTTCAGGTTTCCTACCCAGTTTTACTAAAAATGCATTACTCAGATACCCTATGATTTTTTCCTTGTAAAATATCCCTTCAGCTGGTAAATTTTGTTGCGTGACCAGCCAGTCACAAAATATGCGGGATGTTGTTTATCCCTGAGTATTCAAAAGTATTTTTCTCACTGCCCATATTCCCCCTGGTATTATCAAAATTGCTGGAGGGGTCTCCTAGTTGGCAGAGTTTTTAGTCTCTTATATTAATTAACTAAGCACGTCCTTGTACATTCACACACCTCTTGCTAGCAGGTCATAATTGGTCTGTCCTCCCTGAGGGCTAGAATCTTAATTTGAGATGGTAAAGTCCTGCCTCATCCTAGTTAGAGGGGTTCTTCTTAAAGCTTACTCATGTTCCATTTAATACCAAAATCATTACTTCTGGTGGCAGAATTCCAATGTTACCACATCGCACATCAAAAAGGGGGTGCATAAACTGCACTAATTTATCCCCATAGGTTTACTTTAAAGGTCTAACTGTGTTCCTATGATTTCTCCCACACAAGCATCAAACGGACTCACACCTCAACAATCAAATGCCCATCATACACGCCAACATGTGATTCAGCAACCATACACCACTCTCCCACATTTCTGTTTCCCCAGTTAACTGCGATCCCTTGCCTAAGAATAGATCTTTCTAACTTCTCTAAAATCAAACGAAGATGGTGGAACTCCGTTGGTATTGTGGGGCAAAGATTGCCAGTCTTTGCCCCTGCTTAAGACACAGGGAATGGCCACTTCCCTATGGTTACGCAGGGTATAGAGGCACAGCCCCTTACCTTGAAAAACACACATGCAAAATTCAAAAGTGGAATCACCATCCCACATGCCCATGCATTAATATATCTCTAAATTTTCCCCAGGATGTTAGAGCAACGCTCTCCTCCTCCTGTTTCAAATACTTAGGGGGCGGACCCTAGGGATGTTGGGCTTTGCAAACTTTCAGTCTGAAAAACCCCCTCCTCCCTTGGGGATTTCAGGGTCGTAGTGTCCCTCAGTGTCCCTAGTCCTTGGGATGTTAAGGTCGTATCCGACCCTTCTCCTCCCTGTACCCCCCCCGGGGCCGACAACAAGAATCCGCAATCTTCTCCACTCCACAGAGCTGTTAGATTCGAACTCACGCCACCCCACAACTAGTTTTCTCTTCTTACCAGATTTCTTTTGCGCAGTCCTCTTACAGTTCCTCCGTTGTTCTGCCGGCTTTGTTTTCTCCTTAAATAACAGTATTGTGTCCAATGCTGATAGAACAAGTCTCCTCTCAAAATCAGAGGGTCCGGACTAGATTTGTTCCAGGGTCAGCATGAATTCTCACTGTGATTTAAGTCAGACTCCCAAGAGCGCTGGGGCAGTGGCACTTTTCCCCGGCATCTCCACCAGAAATGTAAGGAATTTAAATTTATGGGGGTCCCGTGCCAGCGTGCCTGCGCTTCATGGGCTGCAAAAGACCAAGTCTGAGTCTCAGGAGACGAGAAAATAATTTATTGATTGATCAATCAGGGCACTTCCACACTTTTTGGTGGTGAGAAGTCCACCCAGAAAACGAAAGGAGATATTTTTATAAGGTTTGTCCAGCACTCTTTTTCCCTCCGCCCATCCGAATTTACGTCATATACATTTGTTACATGCATCAAACACTAATTGACATCTTTGGTCATTTATTTTGTATTCCTGACACTTGCCTAGAAGTTCTAACTGGTACGTTTGATCTCCTCCCCTCACAGGCAGGGAGGGTAGGATCATCCTTATGTCCTTGGACATTTTGACAGTTACGAACACCAGACGCTGAGATAAGGCCTCCTGGTACGCCTTGGACACACGTTAATTGCTAGTGTGTGATCCTCAAAGCTTAGGAACTTAATTGGATCCTTGAATTCATAATTGCCTTAGCTGACTTTGCGGAAGTTCCTTTCTCTATTCTAGCCGGAAAGGCTTGACCAAAGATTCTAAGTTTACAAGAATACAGCTGTAGATACATGTGTATGTGATACATATATGTATATATATATATATATATATACGTGGAGTGCTTAAGTGAATATAACTACATTATTCGTGTCACTAGTGTGGCTATATATATATATGTATTGCTTAGAATACATTGTTGTTGAATACATGAGGGCTTGTCCATACCTGTGGTTAGTGAAGCAGCCATATATATTTATAAATATATAATTAGTCAAATGTCCTCCCTTACAAAACGTTTGTCCTGTATCCAAGTACAGTACAGCAGCCCCCGTTTTACTTTATTATTATTTGATCTTCCTACTTTGCTTTCGATTCTAGCAAGTCTTATTAAATAATTTCCAGGTTGGTCCAGAATGGCAGGATATTCCTCGTAACACCTGAATCTGAATCAAGAGGTCATTAATAGTATCTATTATAACCATTTTCTAGAACGGGGAAGCATGGACACCCCAGGAAAAAGATTCTTCATAATACCTGATCTGAACAATATTTCCCTGTATATGGAAAGGTAGTAGGTCAGGGAAAAAGCTACCCTAGGACATCATGTTTCAAACATGTATGAAATAAGCCTGAGGAAAGACTGTCACAGTACTTATTTTTTGTTACTCGTGTTCTCCATTTCGCAATTTTAAGGTTTCCACAGTAGAACATCCAATAATGTGATTTTTGGTCTCAGATCAGAAGTTGCCAAGCCCAGCACCTAGAAAATTCACTTGTTTGGACAGCACCTCCTACCCATATTATCTAGAATAATATTTCTCCCTATGCTCTGGACTGGACATTAAATGGTTACAAAATATGTATTTATGATGGCAGCTGTAAATTTGATAGCATCTATCATCAACTACATATTAGGATCATTACTACCTGATTACATTGAAACTTCTTAATCCCTCCTCCATCACAATGCAATGACTAACACCTATTGTCCTGCATAGGACAAGCTTCCTCTTTCCCACAACTTGATGAACCCCCAATCTCTCTCACTCTATACCCCAGAGCACAGAGAGAAATTCCTTGTTCCCTGAGCTCCTTGCCCTCTGAAGATGCCAGCCACAGAGTCTGGTGAAATGTCAGGAAGAAAAACTTCCAGAACACGGCCAAACAGCCTGAAAAACCCACAACAACAATCGGATCCTGTCTGTGAAAGCCTTTGAGAATGCAGAAAATATAATAGTCAAGTCTTTAAGGTGTCACATGTTTTTGTCTATTGTTTTGTTCTGTTTCTTTGATTTTTTTCTTGGAATTCTTGCACAGACTATCATGGCTACCTCTACCAAAAAGTCAACTATTTATTATTTATTTATTTTATTTATTTATTTTAGAGCATTTTACCCCACCTCTCTCCTTTGAAAAGGACCCAAGGCGGCTTACAGTAATGAGGGATTATACACAGTCCAGTACAATTAAGACATATTCAAGTATTTGAGAAGAAGGCATTGAAGGACATCTTACAGCATTAAAAGACATTACATTAAAGCAACATGGTTGTAAGTAGTAATAAACACAAAGTCTATGTGAACCCATGTGTGTGTGTTGCGTCGTTACAGTCATGACCGACCCTTCGTGACCCCATGTCCATGGAGTTTTCTTGGCAGGAATACTGGAGTGGCTTGCCGGTTCCTACTCCAGGTGCCTACAGCACCTGGTATTCCCTGGTGGTCTCCCATCCAAATACTAACCAGGGACGACCCTGCTTAGCTTCCGAAATAAGGCGAGATCGGATATGCTTAGGGCATCTAGTCAGCTCTATGTGAACCCATAGATTCATATAAATACACATGGTAGTCCATCATTCAGGGAAAGCTTGCCTGAAGAGAAAAGTCTTTGCCTGTTTCCGGAAGGACAACAGAGATGGGGCAGTCCTGGCCTCTAGTGGGAGGGAGTTCCAGAGTCTGGGCGCAGCAGTCGAGAAGGCCCTTTCATGGGTTCCCACAAGACTATGAAACTGACTTAAAAAGTAGAAAACATTGTCCTGAGCACTGATGGATGATGAACTCTCATCCCAGGCTGATGACTTTAAAAAGCAAAAAAATGTGTCCTGAGCACTGACGGATGATAAAATCTCATCCCAGGCTGGTGCTGTAGCTTGCCTCGCCCATTCTCATTTGGACTTCAAATTTTCCCCTCCTATGAAAGCCAAAAACATACTCCCTTGTGAAATGACCATTAGATTAGGAAGAGATCAAGAGCAGGTTTTGTGGGGTATGGTTTTTTTTAACTTGGTTATCTGCTTCGTAATGGTGTGGGTAAGTCTTGTTTTCTGTCTGAGCTGCCCCATCGATTTACAGTCAGATGTCTAAATTTCTCCTTGAAGTGCGAAGACAGGAAGGGCTCTTCTGAGCAGAAAATGTCTGTGACCATTCCTCACTCCTACCCACCCCCCACATTCCTGTTCCCTGGCCCTGCAGAAGAAGCCCAGTGGTTTTTAAAAAAGGTTTTACAGGACCTTGGAAAATAACCTACCTAAAAAAGCACCATATTCTGATTCGCGTCTCTCCCCCATGGATTACTCATTCTGTAATATGAATTTTGGCTCCTGACATAATACCGTCATAATCATCTCTCTCCCTTCCCTTCTGTCCCGACAGAGAGGCAGAGAAGGAAGAACCAACCAGGGCACCCCAAGCCACGTCAGTGCAAACTGGGAAGAGGCACAAACATCCAAGAGAAAATCTTAAAACACATAAAAGAACAAACATTGCTGAGAGAAAATCAGCATGGCTTCTGCCAGGGTTAGTCTTGTCTGACAAATCTTTTAGAATTTTTTGAAAAGGTCAACAGGCATGTAGATTTGGGTGAACCAGTGGATATAGTCTATCTGGATTTTCAAAAGGCTTTTGACACAGTCCCTCACCAAAGGTTGCTGAGAAAATTGCACAGTCAGGGGATAAGAGGGCAGGTCCTCTTATGGATTGAGAACTGGTTGAGATCCAGGAAACAAAGAGTAGGTGTCAATGGGAAATTTTCACAATGGAGAGAGGTGAAAAGCGGTGTGCCCCAGGGATCTGTCCTGGGACCGGTGCTTTTCAATCTGTTCATAAATGACCTGGAGACAGGGATAAGCAGTGAGGTGGCCAAATTTGCAGATGACACAAAACTTTTCCGTGTGGTAAAAACCAGAGAAGATTGTGAAGAGCTCCAGAAGGATCTCTCCAAACTGGGGGAATGGGCTACGAAATGGCAAATGGGTTTTAATGTAGCCAAATGTAAAGTAATGCATATTGGGGCAAAAAAATCAAAATTTTATCTATCAACTCATAGCTCTGAGTTATCCGTGACAGATCAGGAAAGAGATCTTGGTGTGTTGGTGGACAGCTCCATGAAGGTGTCTCCCCAATGTGTGGCAGCAGTGAAGAATGCCAATTCCATGCTAGGGATTATCAAAAAGGGGACAGCCAACATTATAATGCCATTATACAAAACAATAGTAAGGCCGCACCTGGAGTATTGTGTACAATTCTGGTCACAGCATCTCAAGAAAGACATCGTGGAACTGGAAAAGGTGCAGAAGAGATCGACTAAAATGATTACTGGGCTGGGACACCTCCCTGATGAGGAAAGGCTAAAACATTTGGGGCTCTTTAGTCTGGAAAAAAGGCGCCTGAGGGGGGATATGATTGAGACGTACAAAATAATGCAGGGCATGAGTAAAGTGGATAGAGGGAAGCTCATCTCCCTCTCACAAAATACCAGAACTAGGGGACATACACTCAAATTGAGGGCTGGGAGAGTAAGAACAGACAAAACAAAATATTTTTTCACCCAGCACGTTGTTAGTCTATGAAACTCCCTGCCACAGGATGTGGTGATGGCATCTGGCCTGGATGCCTTCAAAAGGGGATTGGACAGATTCCTGGAGGAAAAGTCCATCACAGGTTACAAACCATGATGGAGATACGTATAATCTCCAGGCTTAAAACCAGGGTACTTCAAGGGCCAGATGCAGGGGAGTGGTATCAAGAGACAGAGATCTAGTCTCATGCGCTCCCAAACACATCTGGTGGGGCCACTGTGAGATACAGGAAGCTGGACTAGATGGGCCTTTGGCCTGATTCAGCATGGCTCTTCTTATGTGTTTTATCAGCTGCGAGAAACGGGAACCGAAACTGAACTGCTTTTGCAGTTTATGGCAAGGTGCCCTTTGCTCTCCTAACATTCCTCTCCCCTATGGATAATGATCAGGCTTCTTGCACAATCCACAGGATTCTGCGGAGCTGTGTGAGGTTAAAGAAGCGGATTAATTTGCTTAGGAATTTGTCTGTGGTCTGGTAATTTATTTATTTATTTATTTGTTCAGTCGTTCAGTCGTGTCCGACTCTTCATGACCCCATGGACCAGAGCTCGCCAGGCCTTCCTATCTTCCACTGCCTCCCGGAGTTTGGTCAAATCCATATTGGTTGCATAGATGACACCGTCCAACCATCTCATTCTCTGCCATCCTCTTTTCCTTTTGCCTTCAATCTTTCCCAACATCAGGGATTTTTCCAAGGAGTCCTCTGTTCTCATGAGGTGGCCAAAGTGCTGGAGCCTCAGCTTCAAAATCTGTCCTTCCAGTGAACATTCGGGGTTGATTTCTTTCAGGATGGATAGGTTTGATCTCCTTGCAGTCCAGGGGACTCTCAAGACTCTCCTCCAGCACCACAGCTCAAAAGCATCAAATTCTGCGGCGATCAGCCTTCTTTATAGTCCAGCTTTCACTTCCATACATCACTACTGGAAAAACCATAGCTTTGACTATCCTGACCTTAGTTGGCAAAGTGATGTCTCTGCTCTTTAGGATGCTATCTAGGTTTTCTAGGCTTGTTTGTTTGTTTGTTTGTTTTTATATTTCTCTACCGCCCATCTTCCAATGGAACTCTGAGCAGTTCACAACAATATAATGCTATGATAGCATCAAGTCAGAGTAAAAACTTTAAGAAAAACCGAGCAAAGATGGCGGCAAGTATTTATCAAGGAGAAAAAAAACTACACACACGGATGGTCGCTAAATGCCTCTCTAAAAAGCAGTGTTTTAAGAGCTTTTTTGAAGGCCAGCCGGGACGGAGCAAGGTGCAACTCACTAGCCAAGTGGTTCTAAAGTGAGGGGCCAATCACAGAGAAGGCCCGGTTTCGGGTGACCGATTTCCTGGCCTCCCTGGGCGTGGCCACCCTAAGTGAGAGCGCCCGCGAAATACTGGTGGGACAGGCCTCAGTCGACCTCTGGGAGATCCACTCCGCCAGGTATTCAGGTCCCAAGCAGTGAAGGGTTTTGTAAATCAAAACCAGTATCTTGAACCATATTCGGGACACAACGGGCAACCAATGCAAGCGAGCCAGAACTGGGGTGATGCGGTCATATTTACCTGCACCAACCACCAGCCTAGCTGCTGCGTTTTGTACCCACTGCAGTCTCCGAATAAGGGTCAAGGGCAACCCCATGTAGAGAGTGTTGCAATAATCTATCCTTGACATCACAAGCGCCTACACAACTGTCCTCAGCGAGGCCTCATCCAGGTACGGGCGCATCTGGGCGATCTGCCGAAGATGGAAAAAGGCAGCCCTGGAGACAGCCATCACCTGGGTTATCTGTTCAGCCCCAGGATGGCACTTTATGTGGTGTAGTCTTTGGACAGAGTAGCAGGTTAGGGCCCAGGCCTGGGTTCGAATTCCTTCTTGACCATAAAAGCTCACTGGGGGAGTGGAACTGGTAAAATGACTCTTCATTTACTTAGTTATTAGGGTTGCTACATGTCAGCTCGGGCTTGAGAGCACATAACGACCTCATAAGGATGCTATGGGTTGCTTGCATCAGGAACGGGACTGACGGCCAGGACTTTACTCCAGTGGGTAAATCAAGACCAAGAAATCGTAAAAGACATAACATGCAGAAGGTTGCAAGAATTCAGCCATGTTATGAGAAATGTGAAGTCCAGACTGCTGCTGGTGATGGTCATTTCAGGAAAAAGATGTCCAGGAACACGAAAAGATAATTAAGGGTAGAAGAACCTGGGAGACTGGTTTGTGTGCAATGCAAACACCCTTGTTGAAAGCTGCTGCATCTGAAGTCAATAAGTGCTGCGACGACATCCAATCTCCATGAGATGCCACAGGACTAGCATGTGCTGTCTTGGATCTCAAACACACGGTCCGTATCATCACTCCATCCTCCCTGTTCCTTAGAATCAAAGAATCATTGAAGGGTTGGATGGGACCTTGGAGGTCTTCTAGTCCAAACCCCTGGTCAAGGCAGGAGGCCTCATACCATCCCTCCTAGTGGAGTAGTTCCTACCTTCCAATCCCCAGATGTTCTTGGACTACAACTCCCAGAAGCGTTCACCGCTAGCTGTGCTGGGCCAAGATTTCTGGGAGTTGTAGTCCGAGAACATCTGAGGACCCAAAGTCAGGAAGTAAAGCAAAGCAAAGTGTTCTGCTTATATACCGCCCCATACCACTACAAGTAGTCTCTGGGCGGTTTACAATTTTAATTATTTTATTTTATTTTTATTTATTTTTACAATTTATATGCCGCCCACTACCCAAAGGTCTCTTACAGTGTGCAGGCTACACATTGCCCCCCCCCAGCAAGCTGGGTACTCATTTTACCGACCTCGGAAGGATGGAAGGCTGAGTGAACCTTGAGCCTGCTACCAGGGATTGAACCCAGGTCGTGAGCACAGTTTGACCTGCAGTACAGGCATTTAACCACTGCGCCACGAGTAGTGGAAGATTCCAGGGTAGACCAGGGGGAATTCTTTCTGCAAGCAATGTTATACCCTATTCCTGAGGGCTCTCCAGAGCCTGGAAGCAGCAAGTGATATGGAACATAGATGATTCAGGGATAGGGATACAACCTGTACTGGATGGGACTACCCCCCAATTGAAAGAAGAGGTGCGTAGCTTGGGGGTGCTCCTGGACTCATCCTTGAGCCTACATGCCCAGGTTACAGCTGTGGCCAGGAGTGCATTTGAAAAATTAAAACTAATGCACCAGTTACGCCCATTTCTTGAGAAATCTGCTCTGGCCACTCTGACACATGCCCTAATGACATCCCAGCTGGACTACTGCAATGAGCTCTATGTGGGGCTACCAAATAAAAATCTCAGGAAACTTCAACGGTTCCAAAACACAGCAGCCAGATTGCTGACTGGGGCGGATTACAGAGATCACATTACACCACTACTAAAGCGGCTCCACTGGCTGCCTATCAGCTATCAAGCACAATTCAAGGTGCTGACCTTAACCTACAAAGCACAAAATGGCTTGGGTCCAAGCTACCAAAGATTGAATCTCACATTATGAACCAGCTTGGGTACTAAGATCATCAGGAGAGGCCTTTCTCTCCATCCCGCCACCTTCCTGGAGTTTGAAACCATTGCCTCAAGTCCTAGTCTCTGAAGCCATGGAAAACAAACCTGTTCCCTCTTCCATATGACATCCTTTCAAATATTTAAACATAGCTATCATATCCCCATCTCAGCCTTATTTTTGTAAGGCTAAACATTCCCAGCTCCCTAAGCCATTCCTCATAAGACATTTCTTCCAGACCTTCATCCATCCTGGTCACCCTCCTCTGGACCCGCTCGAGGTTGTCAACATCCTTTTTGAATTGAGGCACACAGAACTGGACACAGGACTCCAGATGGGGTCTGATCAGAGCAGAATTGAGTGGTACTATCACTTCCCTTGGTAGAGAGACAAGAATGGGTGCCTTACTCACAAAAGCCCATTGAACACTGATTAACAGAGCACTTGTATACATTTGTCTCTCCAATCAGGTAACCCATTGCATCATGGCTATTACATCAGCCAAACCAATTTAAGCACATTCTCTACACCTGCAGTCTAATTAATAAAAAACCTTTAGACTCAATAACAGTGACTTTGCACATTTGCAGACTCTATCTTAGAAATCAATTAAATACATACAGACCATTTATTTATGCACCTGTTAGTTTCAGTAACTAATATCTGACAGAGACAGCATGGCAAATGGTGGCAGTACAGGGTACCCCAAACAAGCCAGAAGAATTTGGGCACTACAAAGGAAACCATTTGTTTACGATCTCATATTCAGCATGTTGTTTCTTAACCTTCTCTTGGTGCAACCTGATTACAGCTTCCTTTTCTCAGAAGAAACAGGCAGTTCCTTCTGATTTTCCCGCAGACAACTTCTTCTTTCCCCCCCCCCCCCCCACCCCAGTCAGGAGGTGTTCTGGAAGTTGAGTCATGGCAACTGGGCTTCTTTCCTTGAGAGACTGAAACGTTTCGCTGCTCATCCAAGCAACTTTGTCCGTCTTGGATGAGCAGCGAAGCATTTCAGTCTCTCAAGAAAAAAGAAGTCCAGTTGCCATGACTCAACTTCCAGAGAAACTCACCTGGATGAGGGAGAATCTTCACAGACTTAGTCAGGAGGTGGGGCTTATACATTTGCCACCTGTAGCTTGGTTAACAGAGCTCAGTATTCATTCTCCATGTGTGATCCACAATTCTGTTTTTATCTTGGCCATTCCCAGGCCAACCTTATGAGGCCTTTCCACATGCTGGAGATCAGCAGCAACGTTGCACAAACACACACACAAACACACAATCTCTCTTCTTGCAGATGTTTTGCTGTCAAACTGATAAGCCCTTGCTCTGAGTCCAGAAGAGCAACTGGGACCTTTACAAAATATCTCACTTCTACCTACCCACTATTTTTTCTCCAAACATTTATGTATCTCTCTCTCTCTCTCTCTCTCTCTCTCTCTCTCTCTCTCTCTCTCTCTCTCTCTCTCTCTCTCTCTCTCTCTCTCTCTCTCTCACACACACACACACACACACACACACACACACACACACACACACACACACACTTTTACAGCTAACAAAATGCCTACTGTATAGATCAGGCATGTCCAAACGTCAGCCCTCCAGATGTTTTGGGCCACAACACCCACAGCCCTTTGCCACTGGAAATACAGGCTTGGAATTCTGGGAGTTGTGGTCCAAAACATCAGGAGGGCCAAAGTTTGGTCATGCCTGGTATAGATGCTAAGTTCTAGGCATGGAAGACAAGGAGCCCTGTTGTTCTTGTTACGTCCTTATGGCAGCCTGATGAGTTAGTGGCTGAAATCCTGCTGACGTGCATCGAACAATGGCGTTGGAAGGGGTCTATAAGAAAGTCCAACCCCCTGCTCAGTCCAGGCATCCCAATAAAGGAAAATTCAATAGATGGTGGTCTCATGTTATCTTGAATGCCTTCAGTGATGGAGTGCTCAGCACCTCCAGAGGTAATTGGTTCCATTATTGTTCTGCTGTAACAACTGGCTTCCCCCCCCTTATATTAAGAAACTTGAGTCCGTTATTACATGCCCAGCACTCTGGGAGGATTGAGAATAGATCCTGACTGTCTTCTGAATGACAGCCTTTCTAGTCTTTGAAGAGCCCTCTCCTATCTCCCACCCACCAGTCTTCTTTTCTAAAGATTAGGCATGGCTAGTTCTTTCAGTCTTTCCCCCTTGGTTTCCAGCCCCATGATCATCCTTGTTGCCCTCCTCTGAACTTGTTCCTGTTTGTTGGTCTTCTTTTTAAAGTGTGGTGTCCAGAACTGGACACAATGCTCAAGATAAGTCCTAAACAGAGCTGGATGAAAGGGGGACTAGTATTTCATAGAATTTTGAAACTATATTTATTTATGTATTTGATTTTTTATACCGCACCATCTGTCCAACAGGCACTCTGAGTGGTTGGACTATATTTAACAGAACTATACTTCTGTTCAGGCACCCTAATATACCATTGGCCTTTTTTTCATCCACATTGGACGGTTGGCTCATTCATCTTCAGCTTCTGCTCTACAACGATTCCAAGGTCCTTCTCACTCATTGCATTATTGAGCCAATATTTCCATCTTGTAACTGTGTCTGGTTTCTTTTTTTTCCTACATGCGATACTTCTGCATTTATCCCTGTTGAATTTCATTCTGTTGTCCCCAGTCAAGGGCTCAAACCTATCAAGATTTTTAAAATGCTGTTCTAGTCTTCCAAAGTATTAGCTATTCCACCCAATTTTGTTTCATCACCAATTCTGACCACTATGCCCCCCACTTCCTCATCCAAGTCATTAATCAAAATGTTGAAGAGCACCAGACCCAGGACTCACCCTTCGGGTACTCCACTTGTCACCTCCTCCCAGTTTGAGAAGGAGTCATTGATAAGCACTCTCTGAATACGATTCTGTAACCAAATGAGTATCCACCTGACAACTGTTAAATCCAGACTACACCTATTTAGTTTTAAAAAAGGCAAAGGTAAAGGTCCCCCCCCCTGGCACATGCATGCTAGTCATGTCCGACTCTAGGGGCGGTGCTCATCTCCGTAGTCAAGTCAAAGAGCCAGTGTTGTGCAAATCCATGGCCACGTGGCCGGAATGGCTGCAAGGAAACACTGCTTAGTTTACTAATCAGAAAATCATGTACCTAAGGCAGGTGTCACCATGGCCAGATCAGGCTTCTCCAGGAATGAGTGGCACACCAGTTTGACTTATGAGAAGGCACTCCTGGCCAATGCTGAGTCATGGATAAGGTTGAGACAGGACTTCAAATCCACAGCCAACCACAAAGGTCATGGGGTGAGCCCCCCCACACACACTTTATCCAAAGAAGTATAGAATCATGAAGTTCAAAGGGGTCCATAAGGTGATTGAGTCCAGTCTCCTGCTCAATGCTGGAATACAAAGCAAAGAATACCGTCTTTACACGGGGTCTGCCCTTCTGTCCCACCAACACAGAAATGGTGCAGCTCTGGTGGACACCTGGAGGCCTTTTCCCACAGACTACAGCTCCAATAATTTTTCTACAACTATGACAGCAACTAGAACAATAATACTCAAGCTGTGCCCCCACCCTGCACAAGAGGAGGAAATGCCCCAACAGCATGAGGAGGAGTTATGTAGTGCCCCACCTCCACCTATGCCACGACACCACAAACACATGCCCCCTACGTGGACTCCTCCAGAAGGCTGCAACAATGAACTCAATCTTTCCATTGAATGTGTCCATCACCACGCCTGGGCTGAGATAATAAACAAGGAACCAAAACTTTACACACAACCCCGCCCAAACAGAACACGACACTATACATACACAGCCTCAGAAATAATCTCCCACATAGGAATCAAAGAAACTGACAAGGGCAGTGCTGTGGTTGTCATGGACAAATCAAGCTACACACAGGAGAGTGAGAAGAGGCTGACCAACACTAGATTTTATCAACCCCTAACCACAGACCCAACCACCAAATGCCAAAAGGCATTATTACCAAACCATGAAAGACCATCCTGGAAACGTATGAGAACAAATCCTGCAGAACACACCGCAAGAATCTCAACCAGCAACCTACTACCTACTACTGAAAATACACAAACCAGGAAACTCCGGTACACCCATTGTATCAAGCGTCAACACCACCACAGCTGGAGTATCTGGATACCTAGATTCCATTCTTAAACCATATGCACCTAGTTATGTAAGAGATACCACAGACTCCCTAAGGAAACTTCAGTCCACACACAACCTTTCTGACAATACAGTAGGACCCCTGCATCCACTGATTAATTAACCACTGATTCAGTTATCCACAGCTGGCAGAGAAAAATAATAATTCAGCAGCCGCAAAGCAAGCTACTGTTGCAAAACAGCAACCGTAAAGTAAACTGCTGTCACAAAACAGCAGCTGTAAAGAAAGCTACTGTTGCAAAACAGCAAGTTTGGGTTGTTTTTTTCGTTCTCTCTTATTCACAATTTTCATTATCCACGGAAAGGCCTGGAACTGATTCCCAGCGGACACCAGGAACCTACTGTACAATCTTGGCTACAATGGATGTAGAGGCGCTCTATACAGAACTAACTTCCCACGCAAAGGTGGACTCTAAGCTATTACAAACACCATCCAAAAGAAGGGATAAGACCACATAATCACCACCCTCTGTGACTTTGGGCCTTTTTACACGACCCCAAAGATCCGCTGGCCACTTAAATTCGGACCAGAGATCTTAGGGGTTCGTCGCTCTTCCTCTGTCCCCACCCCCCTCCGCACTTCCTGGTTGCTGGCTGCGTGAGGGAGGGAGAAAAAGAGAAAGAAAAGCATGCAGGCTCACCTCCTTCTGCCTCTCCTCTCTGTAAGGCCATCAAGTCCAACCCCCTCGTCTCTGTAAAAGTAGCTCTTAAAGGGGTGGGAGCCAAAAAGCAGCAAACAGAAGCGAGGAGAGCCCCGCACTCACTATCCTTGCACTGCATCACAGATTTTTCACCACCAAAGAGAAGGTACAAGAAAAGTGTGCTGGGTTGCGCTAAAGTGGGCGGGGTCGCACTTAATTGTCTGCAAACTCCGGAGCTGGTGGGGAAACATTTTTAAGCTCCGGAGCTTGCAGCCATTTGCAGCAGAGCTTAGGGGTCATGTATAAACGCCTTTTGTAATTAGACACAATTCTTTCACCTCTGACAGTAAGATCCAGATCTAGTTGCTCCCACCTCCAGATCAACGGAACCACAATTGACACTCACATAGCCCCACAATATGCAAACATATTCATGGCTGACCTGAAAGTGGTTTCTTAACCATTGCTGCCAAAAACCACTCCGCTATTTGAGATCCATTGATGACATTTTTTCTGATCTGGAGAGATGGAGAGGAATCCCCACAAAAATTCCACCAGGACTTCAATAATTTTCACCCAAACATCAACCTCCCCCTGGAACAATCCACTCAACAGATTAATTTTCTGGACACCAGTGTGAAATTACAACATGGACATCTCAGCACCAAAATGTACTGGAAAGTCACTGACCAATATACTGTACTGTATTCTTCCAGCTTCTATCCTCCTGAACACATGACAAAATAGCCAACCATATCAGAAAAATAAATTGTCGTTTTTTGTTATATTTAAGGAAAAGATGTATTTTGTTTTATCCTGTTTCCTTAGATTTTGTCTGGTATTCTCAAACAGTTACCTCTCCCAAAAACTAAATTTCTCTTGAACACCTCCAGTGTTGGGAGTGCCCACCACCTCTTGAGGTCATTGGTTCTATTGTCGTACTGCTTTAACAATCAGGAAGTTTTTCCTAGTACAGTGGTATCTTGTATAAACGAATTAATTTGTTCCAAATGAAATTATGTTAAACAAATTTTCCTTTATACAAATTCCAATAGGAATGCGTTGAAAACAGAGTAATCCCTAATTTTGTTGTACGGATTCGCCCCATAAGCGATTCTGTTAAGCAAATTTCCCCTATCTCCAGAATTTTTTATGTTGTACAGATTTTATGTTATACAAACTGTTAGTTATACAAGGGTCCACTGTACTGTATTCAGATGACATCTGGCTTCCTGTAGGTTGAGATTGTGGTTGTGTGTCCTCCTCTGGGATGGTCAGGAGTGCAGGACACGTGTACTGTCAGCCTCGACTATCTCATAGGATAGGAGGAGAAAGTGAGGAGAAGAGCAGCCCTACAAGCTCTTATAAGAGCATCCTTGCTGGAACAGGCCACAGCCCATCCAGTCCAGCATTCTGCCTCACACAGCGGCTCACCATTTGCTTCAGGGTATTCCCAAGCAGATGTCTTCACCTGTTTACAATTCCCCGCAAATGGCATTGAGAGATATCCTGCCTCTCTCTCCAACCCGGATGTTGTTTTTAGGTATCCATCATGATAGCCATTGATCCCTTTGTTCTCCATGAACTTGTCCAATCCTTTCTTAAAGCTGCCAAGGCTGACAGCTGTCAGCACTTCTTCTAGCAGGGAGTTCCACAGACCAGTGATCCTCTGGGTGAAACAGTACTTTGTCTTGTTTATTTGAGAAAAGATTCATGGAGTGCCCCCTAGTTCTAGTGTTGTGTGATAGGGAAAACAGTTTTTCCTTATCTACTTTGTCTACACCATGTATGATTTTATAAACTTCAATCAGGTCACCTCTTAGGCGTCGTCGTTCAAGAGTGAAGAGGCCCAGCCGTTGCAGCCTCAGATGGTAAGGAAGGTGTTCCAGTCTCCTAATCATTCTGGTTGCCCTCCTCTGCACTTGTTCCATTTCCATAATATCCTTCTGGAGATATGGTGATCATCAGAACTGTACAGAGTACTCCATATGGGGCCTCGCCATAGATATATAAAGAGGCAAAAGGACACTTGCTGACTTATTTTCTATTCCCTTCCTAATGACCCCTAGCACTGAGTTTGCTTTTTTCACTGCTGCGGCACACTGGGTTGACACCTTCATTGAGCTGTCCACCAGGACACCAAGGCCTTGATCTCACTGGAAGAAACCGGGGGATATAAAGGTAGTGAATGGATATATGTCACTTAATGGGCTTCTAAATGTGGGGGAGATGATCCTGTTGGGTTTTGAGCCATCCTGCTCAAAGGTTAGTGCCGGTTCCTGCCTCGGCCCCCCCAGGATGTACTCTGCTCTGTGTGTTTTGTAAGAACTCCAGGACTTATATGCAAAACAAATTGATAAGCACATATGGTAGCTAAGGCTTGAGCTAAACCCACAAGAGCAAAAGAACTACTTAGTGAACACTGCTGAATGTTAGGATCGTAGCACTACAGTTTGTTTTGTTTTTAAATGCTCCCTGTTCACGGGTTCCTGAGCTTTCCAGTAATTACATCAGACTTTTGTGTTTCTCCTTGGACGAAATTCCCTGTTGCAATCTGCTGAAAATGCTCGGAAGAAATGGAAAGTGAGGATGAAGGGAAACTGATCCGCCTGGAAAGGCCACAAGGAGAACCGGCTTCCCGAAATGTCACCCAATAGGCGCTGGAGTGGAAGAACGTAAGGAAAATGGGTTTTTCCCACTGACTCAGTCCTTTCTGAGTATGGAGGAGAGCTCCACCCCTCAATATATGCAGAATAAGGCCCATTGAGCTACTGGCACCAGAGATTATGACTCCATTTGATGATCCAGACAAGCCTACATATGTTTCCTTCGACCATTTTTGCATTTTTTAAATTTGTGCTCCAAGACCTTCTCTGTGATTTTTCTACCTGCAGCAATTTTTGTCTGGATGTGTTGTACATTTTCCCTTTATGATACAATCAAGTTTAGCTCCTTCATGTTGCTTCTGATTTATAGGAACACCAAGAATTAATGAGTTGCAAAAGGTCCTATCAGTAACAGCTCCCCTTAGGTCCTGAAAAAGAAGGCCCATGGCTTCTTTAACTGAGCTCGTCCATCTCATGCTGGGCTTCCTCTTTTCCTAGTGCCTTAATCCCACCCCCTGCAATATTATATTTTGCAATGAATCTCCTCCTATTATGCCACCTCGAAGGCATGATCACTTGAGTTGCGTTTAGCTGCTCTTGAGACCTCACTCAAGGTGGGACTGACCAGAAAATTACTTTATTGGTTTAGGTCTCTGGTTACGGAGCCAGAGGTCAGGAGTTTGATTCCCCGCTGTGCCTCCTTGACAAGAGTGGGTCTTGATGATCCACACAGTTTTGCAGTTCAAAGATTACTGTTGTCATTATTATTTATGCATTCTTCAACTTATGCTTTTCCAAAAGGACACCCCCCCCAAAAAAAAACCCCTATTAAATCATCTCCACTGAAAGAGGTTCTTTCCACCCTTGTGTGGAAGCAACAGGGGTTTTGGATCAACTCCGTCAGGGCATGGCAAGGGAAAGGGTGTTTGCAAGGATATGATGGAGGACAAAATAATTGCAGGGCATTAAAGTGTCTGAGGGAGAACTCCTTGCCAAAATACAGGATGAGGGTTGGGAGTAAGAACAGACAAAAGAAAATGTTCTTTGGCATCTGGAACTCCTTGCCACAGGATGTGGTGATGGCATCTGACCGGGATGCCTTCGAAAGGGGATTGGACAGATTCCTGGAGTAGAAGTCCATCACAGGTTACAAACCATGATGGAGATGTGCCATCTCCAGGCTTAAAACCACGGTACTTCAAGGGCCAGATGCAGGGAAGTAGTATCAGGAGACAGAGATCTAGTCTCGTGCACTCCCAGACGCATCTGATGGGGCCACTGAGATACAGGAAGCTGGACTAGATGGGCCTTTGGCCTGATCCAGCAGGGCTCTTCTTATGTTCTTATGTTAAGTGGACAAGGGACAGGAGACTTCCCCCCCACACACACACACATCCAAGCCCTAGTATTTCCCATTATGAACCTCCTCAGGTATTAGCATCATCAGGGGAGGCCTTTCTCTCAGCCCCACCACCTTCACAGGTACGTTTGATGGGGACACAGGGAGGGCCTTCTTTGTTGCTGCTCCCAGACTTTGGAACTCCTTCCCACAAGAGGCCAGGCTGGCCCCATCAACATGATCCTTTTTCAAGCACACAAAGACCTTCCTCTTCAAGCAAACTTTCCCCTCAGTGATGGGCTTCCTGAGTGGGATCTTTCAGACAGTTATGCATTATCCACCTTCACAGGTGCATCTCAGAAGAACACATGGAAGGGCCTTCTCTGTTGCTGCTCCCAGACTCTGGGACTCCATCCCGCTGGAGGCCAGGACTGCCCCGTCTCTGCTGTCTTTCCGGAAGCAGGCAAATACCTTGCTCTTCAGACAAGTTTTCTCTGACTTTCCCTACTAGGTGACTTTTATGTGGATTACCATACATGACTGCATCCACTGATTTCATAAAAACACTAGTGTTTTCCATGTTTACTTTCCACCCCTCATAAATGGACTTTTCTTTTCTTCTTGCGTACTCTTTGTAGCTCTAATTTTAACATTTTTAATGTTCTAAGATGTCTCTTCAAATTCCCTGTTCTTAACTTGAATCTGTCTTAAATGTTCTAGTCTCTCTCTGTGTGTGTGTGTGTGTGTGTGTGTGTGTGTGTGTGTGTGTGTGTGTGTGTGTGTGTTGCATCGTTACTATATTGCCAGTTCCTATATTGTCCCTCATTATTGTAAGCCACCTTGGGTCCTTTTCCAAGGAGAAAGGTGGGGTGAAAATATTCTAAATAAATAAATAAATAAATTACTGCTTTGGCTGTGCTCTTAGTACACCTTGTGCTTCCCATTTCTCTGAGTGGGAGAAATTTCTCTTGTCCCTTTTATTTTATTTTTGAGTATTTTTACCCTGCCTTTCTTCTTGGAAAAGGACCCAAGATGGTTTGCAGTAAGAAGGGACAATATACAGTCCAGTACTATTAAGTCATATTCAGTTTGAGAACAGGGAATTGAGGGACATCTTACAACATTATAAGGCAACATTAAAGCTAACAGTTGATAACATAGTGTCAATGCAATCATACAAGGAGAGATATAAGCACAAAGTTACAAGTGATTATAATAAACACAAAGTCTGTGTAGCCGTGTAAGGTAGACTCATATAAAAGACACAATAGGTAGTCCATCATTCAGGAAAATTTGCCTGAAGAGAAAGGTCTTTGCCTGCTTCCGGAAAGACATCAGAGATGGGGCAGTCCTGGCCTCCAGTGGGAGGGAGTTCCAGAGTCTGGGTGCCACAGTCAAGAAGGTCCTTTCATGGGTTCCCACAAGGCGTACCTGTGAGGGTGGCGGGATGGAGAGAAAGGCCTCTCTTGAGGACCTTAACACTTCTGAGATTCCATCTTTGAAGTAGCTTGGATCCTGGCCCTTTAGTGCGGTGGTCCCCAACCCCCGGTCCGCGGACCGGTGCCGGTCCGTGGACCGGTCGGCACCGGGCCGCCTGGGGAGGCCGGGGAGGCTCCTCCCCTTTTCCTCCGCCGGGGCGGCCGGGTGGAGGAGGAAGGCTGGAGGAAGGCTGGAGGAGCGCAGGAGGAGCTGCCGCCTCCCTCCTCTGCCCTCCTCCTCCTCGCCCTCCACCACCACCACCACCAGCAGCAGCCACAGCAGCGGCAGCGCGTCCTCCTCCTCCTCCTCCCGCCGCCGCCGCCGAAGGAGCAGCAGCAGCAGCAGCTGTGCGGAGGGTTGCAGCAGCAGCCACCACCCCCACAATCGCCCCCCGCCGCCGCCGCTCCATCGCGCCCCATCCCGCCGCCGCCGCCGCCACCCCTCCGCAATTGCCCTCGCTGCTGCTGCTGCTGCTCCTTCGGCGGCGGCACGGGAGGAGGAGGAGGAGGAGGAGGAACGGAGCAGGAGCAGGAGGTGGCGGCGGCGGCTCTCGTTGCCGCGAGGGCGCTTCCCGGCGCGGCCGGGCGGGTGCGCGTGGGTCTCGCTCCTGGCGCCGCGCTTGCTCCTGCTCCTGCTCCTGCTGCCGCCGCTGCCGTGGGCCTCCTCCTCCGCCAGGAAAGCGCTGCTGGCGCCCGCTCGCTTTCCCGGCGGCGGAGGAGGAGGCCCACGGCGGCGGCGGCGGCAGCAGGAGCAAGCGGGCGCCAGCAGCGAGACCCACGCGCGATTCCCGGCGCCGGAGGAGGAGGCGGGGGCCCGCCTGCCCAGGAGCCCCAGGTCCCCCCCCACCCCGCCCGTGTGTGGGGGGAGTGGCACCCCGACGCCCCAAGCCGGTGAGTGCCGCCGCCGGTCTCGTGCCTCCCCCTCCTCCTTCCCTCCCATCATTTGCTTTCACCCCCTTTTGCCTCCCCCGGACCCCCTTTCGCATTCTCCCCCTCCCCCACCCCCCACCCCGGGCCACAGAAAATTTTTAAAACATTTCCCGGTCCGCGGGGACAAAAAGGTTGGGGAGCACTGCTTTAGTGCTTTGTAGGTTAAAACCAGTTCTTTGAATTGTGCCCGATAGCTGATTGGCAGCCAGTGGAACTGCTTTAATAGGGCTGTAATGTCATCTCTTTTCCCTGCCCGAGTCAGCAATCTTCTTCTTCAAGTACCATGTCCTCAGCTGTTGCATTTTGAACCTGCTGAATTTTCCTGCTTTTAGCTTTAAGAGTTGCCTTTTCACGATAACTGTTGTGAATTTTTCGAGCTGTTTGGCCGTGTTCTGGAAGTTTTTCTTTTTCCTGACATTGTGGCTGGAATCATCAGATGGCAAGGAGCTCAGGGAACTAGGAGTTCTCTCTGTGCTCTGGGGTATAGAATGAGTGAGATTGTGGGGTTTTAAAGTTGTGGGAAAGGGGAAACTTGTCCTATGCAACTCACAATAGCTACAAAAACAACAATAGTAGCAGACCCCAGCACCAAGTGGGACAAACACAAAGAATAACAATAACAACAATAATACAGTAATAGTGGATTCCACCACCAAGGGGAACAAACACATAATAACAATAATAAAGTAATAGCTGATCCCACCACCAAGTGGAACAAATGTTAATACAGTGGACTCTTGTATAACAAACAGCTTGTATAACATAAAACCTGTACAACATAAAAATTCTGGAGATAGGGGAAATTTGCTTAACAGAATCGCCTATGGGGCGAATCCATACAACATAAAAATGGGATTACAGTACTCCGTTTTCAATGCATTCCTCTGTGAAATTTGTATAAAGGAAAATTTGCTTAACATAATTTCATTTGGAATGAATTAATTCCTTTATACCAGGTACCACTGTACTAAAGCTAATAATGCTAATGCTAATGCTAATGCTAATAATGCTAATAATAATGCTAATAATGCTAATAATGCTAATAATGCTAATTTTTAGTTTCATTTTAGCTTCATTTTAGTTTTTGTTGTTGATTTATGTATATATTTTTATTTTGTACATTGTATTTTTGGTTTTTAAAATGTATTCCTTTGTTTGTTGTTATATGTTGTAAACGGCCCAGAGTAGCCCTTGGTCTAGATGGGCGGTATAAAAGTCAAATAAATAAATAAAATAAATAAATAAAATAAATGCTAATGCTAATGCTAATGCTAATGCTAATGCTAATGCTAATGCAAATGCTAATGCTAATAATAATAATAATAATAATAATAATAATAATAATAATAATAATAATAATAATAATTTAAAAATTGATTGTGCCTGGTATTTTTTGAATACCGATGGGCAGCAACCACAGCCTGCCCAGAGTCCCGCTGGCTTTCGCTCTCCTTGCTGGAGGAACAGGCGGGATGGGGGCAGATATTCTGGGGTGTGGGGGTGTGGGGGTGTTTCCCCCCCCCTCACCCAAAGGGGAGCGGAGGGTGGGGAGAGTCCCCGCCGTCCTTTCCCCAGCCGTGGCCGGGCTCGGCTCCTCCCCGAGGGTGGGGGGGGGGGTAAGTAAGGGCAGGGCGGGAGGGGAGGGGAGGGGAGGGGGGGGTGGCCAGGCGGAGGCACCTCCTGATGTAACATCCGAGCCGCGCGGCCATAGGGGGAGGCTGGGCGGGCGCCGCCAGGCCGAGGAAACGAAACTCTCTGCCGGGCTTTAAAAAGGAGCGCGCGCCGGCGGCGGCGACGCATCGCATCCCACCCTTGTTTGCTTTCCCGGCCGGGCGCTGCGGCGGGGGCGCATCGGGCGCGCATCGGGCGCGCGGCATCCAAAAGAAGCCCGCCGAGGCGCCGGCTCCCAGGTAAGCGGGTGCGCTCCGGAAAATATGAGGCGGGAAGGTTCCACCACCCCACCCACCACCACCACCACCACCACCATCACCAACCTCCAGCGCAACCTTGTCTTTTCTGTTTTTATTTTTACCGGCGCGATCCGAGATGTTCCGGGAGGAGGAGGGGACTCAGGGTGAAGGTGGCTGCCCATCGCCGCCTCGCCTCCAGCCCCAGCGCACGTGGGAATCGCCGCGACACGTGGAGCCCGGGGCCGGGCGGAAGAGGGGGGGCAGTGCGCTCTTTGGGGGAGGGGGCTCCAGAGTCGCCTGAATTAAATTATTAAATTCATCACGAAGTTTGGATCCCGCTTCCCCCAGGGACAGGGGAGAGTCCCCCCCCCTCCGGCATTGGGGGGGGGGCGCCTCGATCCGGGCCAGAGCAGGACCCCCCCCCCGGGGGTTGGGGGGCGCGTGCAGGGGAGCCCGGCTGTGTGTGCTCTCCCCCCCCCGGAAGCTGCCTGGCTGGCTTTTTGGGTGGGAAAAGGTGCTTGTTGCTCCGCGTGGACTTCAGGCAAGCAAGGAAGAGCTGCGCTCGTGCGACAGAGCGGGCTGTTTGTTACCATACAAAAAAGTACCCCCAAAAGCAATAGCGGGAGATCGTGGGTCCGGAAAAAGTTCCGGACTGTTAGAGCTGTACGACAATGGAAACCCATTGCCTCCAGAGGTGGAGAGTGCGCCAGCGATGGAGGCATTGAAGAGAAAGGGCAGATGTCCTCTATAATTTGTCAGAGCAAAAACAAAAAAAAAGAGGGGGGGTGAGCCACGTGGCCATCACAAAACCCAATTTCAAAAATAGGTTACAGGTGATACCTTTATAGGCCACTATTAAAAATTAAAAAAGGAACATTGCAAGCTTTCTGAGTGCAGTAGATCGCCCTTCTTCAAAGCAGGTCCAAGAAGCTCAGACATGGTAAAAGATGGCCTTGACCAGGAGTTTACTTTTAAAGACCTTTGTTACATGGTGTTCTTAAAATCCATGGCTAGGTGATGTTGCAGCCAGGGTTAGAGTCTTGTTGGAGGCAAGATGGGCAGTTGTAAAAAGCTGCCTTGAGCAGGGGGTCCCGCTCCATGGCCTCAAAGTCCTTTCCAGCCTAAATGATTTTAGGATCCTGTCTATGATGGGCTTGAGAAGTGGTGCAAAGGTCTCCCTTAAAAGTTGAGGAAGCCTCCCAAGGAGTCTTCTGTTATTCAGTCACTCTTCTGGACCCCATGGACCAGAGCACTCCATGCCCTCCTGTCTCCCACTGCCTCCCGGAGTTTGGTCAAATCCATGATGACACTGTCCAACCATCTCATTCTCTGCCGTCCTCTTTTCTTTTGCCTTCCATCTTCCCCAACATCAGGACTTTTCCAGTGAGTCCTCTCTCCTCAAGAGGTGGCCAAAGTGCTGGAGCTTCAGCTTCAAAATCTGTCCTTCCAGTGAATGTTCAGGGTTGATTTCTTTCAGGATATATAGGTTTGATCTCCTTGCTGTCCAGGAGACCCTCAAGAGTCTCCTAAGCTCCGGCTTTCCTGCTGATGCTCCTTTGCTTGGGTAGAGTTACTATCTGTAATTCTATGTATGATTCTATGATCCACAAGCAGAGGCAGTGAGGAAGTTTATTATTTATTTTAGGGACCACAACTCCAAAACTCCCCAGCTGTGTGTGTGGGGGATTGGGGGTGTTGTAGCTCCCTCAGTACGTTTTTCCTTTCCAGAAACACAACGGGGTTTTTTCCAAATTTTGCGGCCCTCCAGATGTTTTGGACCACAACTCCCAGAATTCCAAGCCTGTATTTGCCAGTTGCAGAGGACTGTGGGAATTGTGGTCCAAAACATCTGGAGGGCTGAAGTTTGGACACCACAAGGGAGTCCTTGGCCATGGCCCTCACAGAAATGGTGTGGCAGATATCTAGACTTTTGCCATGATAATCTCTTCTGCTTGTTTCCCTGAGTTGCAGATTGGTAGAGGGGCCAGACCAAATTGATGTCTTTATTATTTATTTAAAATAATTCTGTCTTGTTTTTCTCCCCAGAAAAACAAAAGGCAGACTTGAGCTGTTGTTTTAGCTATTTTTATTTTATTCTTTATTTTGGTATGCAGAGGTTTTTTAGTTCTTCTTTTGGAACTTTCTAGATTGCTCTCATGGGTTTGCCAGACAGCTCATTCATTCAAGGTGGCCCAAGAAATTTATTTATTTATTAAAATTATATACCGCTCCATTTATTTAGCTACTCTGGGCGGTTTGCAAACTGAACAGAAATCAAACCCATAAATACAATACAACAGATAAGCACCAAATAAGTAAAAACATAATAACGAATAAACAATATATATTAAAAACATTGAACAGGAACAAGATGGGCTACAGATAAAAACAAGATAACATAGGTAATAGCAATCATTAGTAGAACAGATTAATATTCAGGGAAAGCCTTTTTAAATAGCTACGTCTTTAGATGTTTCTTAAAGATGGGGAAGGAGGATGCCAGGCAGATCTCAGGAGGAAGTTGGTTCCAGAGCCGAGGGGTCGCCGCTGAGAAAGCCCGATTTCTCGTTAAAGATTTACAGGCATTTGAGATGATCGGGTGTTATGGGCAGTATTTTGCAGCAGGAGCCTATCCTGATCCACAGGAAAAGGCGAAGAACGCTGTGGCACCTGGAAGACTTCGCACATGGATGGGCACGGACGTTTCCAAATACAGTACTGTACTTCCTTGTATTGCTTGCTTTTATTTTGCGAAAGCCCTCCCGACCCACTGCCTTGTTTTGTTACTCCTCGTAGGCAGCCATGCTGCTGTTAAGGGGGTAAATTCAATCAAAAGCCCTCGTTGGGCAGTGCCTTAATTATGACCTGTAAAAAGGCCAGAAAACAGTGGAAGCTTTGAGGTTTGCTGGAACTTCCAACCCCCCAGATTGCTTTATTTATTAAATTTTGTCTCATTGTTTGGAAGAATGACGTAAATGGAGGGTATTTCTGGAATTCCTTTCCGTTCACACAACAACCCAGCAAAATGGGTTTTGCTTAGGCAGCAGTACCCGCTTCCAAGTCCCTTCCGGGAAGCTTTGTGGGAATTCGAACATGTGTGTTGCCTGGCATCTTGTCCAAATCTCTAACCACTAGGCCACTCAGTTTATTTCTTACATGGAACAAAGCCTGCTCCAGCCTGTAGTTGCTTGTACAGACTCGCACGACTACCTCAATAAATTGATGCCATAATAAATTTTCCCCACTGTAACTATAAAAACTACATGTATTTGTTGCCTCTTCAGCAGCTGACTAGAATGGATACTTGACTGTCATTGTACCACTCAAACTGAGGGCTGGGAGAGTAAGAACAGACAAAAGAAAATATTTTTTCACCCAGCACATTGTTAGACTGTGGAACTCCCTGCCACAGGAGGTGGTGATGGCTTCTAGCCTGGGTGCCTTCAAAAGGGGATTTGACAGATTCCTGGAGGAAAAGTCCATCACACGTTAGAAACCATGATGGAGATGTGGAATCTCTGTCTCCAGAGACCTGAATTGCTGAGGTCTCCAGCAGTTCAGAGGCAGGCTCCTCTTAACCCTGGATGCAAGATGCAAAAGGCACTTTTCTTAAGATGAGGAAAGGCATGTGCAACTGATATGTATTGGTGGCTTTGAAAATGCTTTTTGTGTGCAGTGCCGTGTACTCATGGCTTCTCCTGCATGGCAGGGAAGCCTGGACTGTTAACACTGGAAATGTGGATTTATTTTGGGATGCTAAGGATTTCCTAAGTGCAAAGGCAGCCAGCAGAGAGGTACTAAAAAAAAGGAACTGGAGAAGTATGCAAATGCATTTAATCACCACCAAGCTCCAACAACAAGCTTTGAGGAAGCAGAAATTTTGTTTGCATAGCCACCCGAGCTCATGGAAATTCAGTTCTTTCATGCTGCGTTAAAAGTACTGGATGATTCTAAATAAATAAATAAATAGCTTCAGTCGGTCCAGCCCATTACTGTCAGCTCCACTGGGTAGCGATTGCTCTTTTAGACTCAGGTGGGATTCCATAGTTCCCTTGTATCTGAATGTGAGCCAGACCTGACCTAGCCTAGTTTCTGAAATCCAGACTCATCTTTGGTATGTTGTGGGTAGTTTGGATGACATTTAGTGGGGAATGGAAAGGAGGGACAATCCAGTTTAGTTCTTGTGGAGTGTATTAAAATCATTGACTTTTTTAAAAAAAAAATCTAATTTTTAAAATTTAAATTGGGTTTTTTTAAATTTGAAAATTATTTTAATGAAATGCATTTGAAAGAACAAATATCGACCAATACATTTCTTTTTAAGATCCATTATCATTCAAAGGTTATTCAGCATGAAGCAGAACTGAGTTATGTAGCATGAGGCTTCTTATTCATGCAATACATACATTTTTTGGTAAATTAATGTAATTAATCTAAGTGGTCCAAGCTGAGACAAACATGCACTTTTTTTGACAGTAAAAGGGGTACAAAATAAACAAAGGCCAGGAAAAGGACATAAGCCCATTGTTTTTCTGCAATTTTATGTACAAACATATGCATTTAACAATCATGATTTAAATCTAGTCTTAACTGATGAGTGAGTTAAATGATGGTTGACTTGATTTAAACGAAATCCACCCTGGATGGCAGGTTAAGATCTGTCTTAACTGTCACCGGCACTCATGGTGCAGAAAAGTTTATAAGACGTTTGCTGTTTGGGACAGAGCTTGGAAAAGTTACTTCCTTGAAGTGTTTTTACTGTGGTGAGGTTTGATCCTTCTGGAGGCCTGTTGCCTTCTGGGGTGGCTCAGGGTTTCATTTTGCCATCCCTGCTATCAAAAGAAAAATCTGCATGAAACCACAGTGATTAAAAAAAAAAAACCCTGGTCTTGGGGCTGACCACATCCTTAGTATGCCCGGGATGCTCCGCATAACTTCTCTTTTCTGTCCAAGTGTCTTAAAAGGCTGCTGAACTCTTGAAGAGGCCACGTTTCAGTATGAATGTGGGTTGACGAGCTAAAGCGTCTTCCAGACAAAGCAGACGTGTTGTGGACGGAGGGGAGGAGGGGATGATTGGACTTCTTTTGGAGGAGCCGTGGAGTCCTCCTAATTTTAAAATAACTAAGCCCACGGCAGGAGGCCATCCTCACAGGTGCATTTGAGGAGGACACGCGAGAGGGCCTTCTCTGTTGCTGCTGCTGGACTTTGGAACTCCCTCCCACTGGAGGCCAAAATGGCCCCAGCTTTGCTGTCCTTCCACAAGCAGGCCAAGACCTTTCTCTGCAGGCAGGGTTTTCCATAGTGACTGGCTCTTTAAGAGGGGTTTTAAAATTGGGATGATAACTATCTGGTTGCTTTTGATCTGTTTTAATGACAGTTTTGTTTAAAGCTGTTACTATAATGCTCATTTAATCATTTTTAAATAGTGGAATACAGTGGTACCTTGTATAAAGGAATTAATTCATTCCAAATGAAATTTTGTTAAGCAAATTGTCCTTGTATTGTACTGTCTATTTTAATCTTGTTGTAAACCGCCCAGAGTTCCTGTTGGAAGATGGGTGGTATAGAAATGAAATAACTAAATAACTAAATAATTTTTCCTTTATACAAATTTCCCATAGGAATGCATTGAAAACAGAGTAATCCCTAATCATGACCATTTTTATGTTGTACGGATTTGCCCCATAGACAATTCTGTTAAGCAAATTTTTCCTATCTTGGGAATTTGTTATGTTGCACAGATTTTATGTTATACAAACCATTTGTTATACAAGGGTCTACTGTAGGTGCTTGCTAGATATCTTTTTAAATAGTGTAAGCTGCCTTGGGTCGTTTTGTGGAGAAAGGTGGAGTTAAAATATTTTAAGTAAATAGATCAGTAAACCAAGAGTTCTGTATAATTGTCACCTTTTGCTCATGACACTTAGTTTCCCATATGTTGCTCTCTTTCTCTTTGTGATGTAATAATTATGTTCCAACTCGCTGAGGAATTGTTTGGATTGTAAGCCATGAAAACTGACACCGTCATACATCTGCTAGTCTTGAAGGTGTCACAGTGTTTTTCATTATACTGTACTTTTGGTTACCTACACAGAAGAGGGCTAACGAAACTGCGCATTAATAATAGTTGCGAGGTAGTGTATGTGGTGGTTCTTGTTTGTTTTTGTTTTGTTTCTTAGACTCTCGAGCGAGCCTGGCGAAGCATTCTGAAGGGCTTTTTTTATTTGTGCACCTTTTGGGAATTTTGTTGGATTTCAGTTAAGGGATTGGGCGTTGCATTTGCAGCATGGCTGTTAATGAGAGGACCGTGTTCAGTTTGCTCCTTCGTTGGGTTGTCACAAATCACAGGCGACTGGGTGGCGTGTGCAGACAGCAGCTATCAAGTCATTTGCCGAACTGTGAGTTTTGTAAGAGAAATACAGTGGTACCCTGACTTAAGAGCAGCTCGACTTAAGAGCAGTTCAACTTAAGAGCGGAAAACTGTTGGCATTTTAACTGCTGCCTTAAAAATTTTAGATATGGTCTGCTCGACTTACAAATAGTTTTTTTTTCATTTTTAAAATTTTTAAACTTATTTTTTCAATGTTTTAGATAGGTACCCTGACTTAAGAGTAGTTTGACTTAAGAGCATGCATTTGGAATGGATTAAATTCATAAGTTGAGGTACCACTGTATTGTTTATAATTTTGGATCTGTGGTAAATGACGCCACCGGAATCCCCTTTACATTTGTATTCTACGGTGCTCTTTTTCACTCCACAAACTGCTGTTAGCACAAGGGTTGTTATCTGAAGTTTCTGTTGGAAACAGAAGATCATACGTAATCTTTTCCGCAGTTTTCTGCCTGGTAAAACATTTCACCAGAGAGTTTCAGGAAACGAAACTTAAGTGTCATGAAAGATAATGTTTACCACAGGGGAATGGGTGAAGACACTCTTTGCCTGGCAATACCAAATTAAAATGTGCACTTTGATGACCCAGGAAGGAAAGTGAAGGACTGTTTTTGTTGTGCCAACCGCAGGCCATGCTGTGTGTGGGATTCTTGCAGATGTGTTTTTTAAAAGGAACTTTATTTATTTATTTATTTATTTATTTACTTATTTACTTACTTATTTACTTTTTTTTTTAGCCTCCACACGAGCAAATGGTCTCTGGGCGGCATACAACCCTGTGTTAAAACTATAAAACAACAACTTACCAAATGTTTGATGGGAGCCATTTTGTCATGAGGCCTCAGCCTTTAGAGGAGGGATGGGTAGAATAAAGACTTGTAGGAACTTGGCTTAATTTTCATGTTTCAAGTAAGTCCTTCAGGTGTCCCAGAGGTCCAAAAAATAATAATAATCAAGGAGCGTACAGTCCTTTTGCATGATTTCTAATTAGAATTACGAGCCATGCTGTTTGAAGAGCTTGTTTTCCAAGCCAATACTGTACAAAGGGACAAGATGCGAAGTCATTTTCGAATCATTGACTCCCTCCTACATTTCACTCAGAAATATAATAGATCCAGAGAGCTATCTCCTGGCTCATCATGCTGTAGAACTGCTGGATAGCTCAGTGGTCTTAAGTCTCTGGTTGTAGAGTCCAATGTTGAGAGTTTGATTCCCCACCAGGTCTCCTAGTCTGGGCCTGGATTGGATAATGCAGCTTTGCAGTGCTATTGTTTGTTTGTTTGTTTAACTTCTATATTGCACCATCTGGCAAAAGGGCCACTCTGGGCAGTTTACAGAATTAAAACAAAGACTGACATACAAGCCGTGAAAATGAACACTGTACAAAAAGTAAACTACCATATAGAACAACATGTAAAAAATACTAAATCAAACACAAATCAGAAAAAAGCAAAGATAGATTAAAATGAAGCAAGACAAGGTGGGAGCAGGCAGATTGTAAACTCAGTAAACTACCGGTAGTAGCCAAGGGAAGCTTTTCTGTATACACCACGTCTTAAGAAGTTTTTTAATGACAGGTAATGAGCGGCAAGACAGATTTCAGGGGGGAGAAGGCTCCAAAGTCGAGGGGCTGCCTTATCAGGGATTTGCAAGCCTTCTTCAGCAAAGGCAACCTCAAGTGGCCAGCCTGAGATGTTCGGGTGCAACGGGCATAATTCTGCTATAGGAGGTCCTAAACTATTTAGGGCTTTGTATGTCATTAAAAGCTTGTGTAGTCAGTGCTGTAACAGATTGGCAGCCAGTGCAGTGCAGCCAGCATAGCGGTGATATGTTGGTGTTTACTCAACCCCCAGAATTCTCCACCAGCTGGAGCCTCCACATTAACTTCCAAGGCAGCCCCACATAATATACAGTGGTACCCCGACTTAAGAGGAGCTCAACTTAAGAGAAATTCGACTTAAGAGTGGAAAACTGTTGGCATTTTAACTACCACCTTACAAATTTTAGATATGGTCTGCTCGACTTACAATTTTTTTTTCATTTTTTTGATTTTTTAACTTTTTAAATTTTTTAGATCGGTACCCCAGTTTAAGAGTAATTCAGCATAAGAGCATTCATTCGGAACGGAGTAAATTCGTAAGTCGAGGTACCACTGTATTATTTTATGATGATGTCCTTCTGTTAGGAACACATTTTGCTGTTCCTTTTTTATTTTGTGTTGTTGACTGATTAAAACCAGCCTTTTAAGAAACATTTGTAGTGTTAATGTTAGGCTTGGTCTAATTGTATGCTGTTACGCATACTGTATTTCCCCCAATTTTTTAAAAAAGATTTTAAACAGATCAAGAATACAAAGGGAAACAGCTGAAATAAGATTTATATCCATGATGGACACACACAAGAAGGGATTAAACATAAGTCGAGGGGTTCTTGAGTCATTATCAAATGTAATATTACCTTATTGCCACTTTTTCATGGACTCTAAGTTAAAAACTCCCATTCTCTCCCCCCCCCCCCTTTCACAAGCTGATCTGATCTGATCTGGTTTTTGTCTCTTGAGGAATTTACTTCCCAGTTTTAAACATAGAAACAGAGGCTGGCCTGAGCCATAAAACTATACAGCTCTGGCTCAATCTTCTCACCATTTAATCTTCTCACCATTTCTACTAATTAACTCCTCCCCCTTCTTCTTCCCACTTCTCCCTCCCTCCCCTTCCCACCCACCCACCCCAACTCTATATAATACAGCCAATGAATATCTGGTATGAAATGTATATCCCATCTCATATTATATTTCACACCTCATTCTGATGCTATGTGTCTGAAGAAGTGGACGTGTAGTCCATGAAACGTTACATTAAAACATGAAAGTTAGTCTTTAAGGTGCCACATGTTTGTGTCTTTTGTTTTGTTTTGTTTTTCTTTGATTTTTGCCTAAATTTTGAAAAAGAGCTTAAAAATATGAATCATATTGTACACTCTTTGGAAGTACTGTAGAGATGTACAGACAATTGAACAAATAATGTTTTCTGTACTTCAAGTCTATACATGTCTGGCCTGAAGCTTGAGGGGAGTTACTCCTGGGATAGTGTGTCTTGATTTTTAACCTTCGAGCTGGCATAATTCATATCTGTTTCCGAAGTGGGCAGTCTTCCTGATGGAACTGGGATGATTTATTTTGAAACAACACAGTCCACTTTTTATTAGCTGGGACTCCATTTACCTTGGCCTCGGAATTAGGCTGTTACAAATGTATTGACTTGAGCCAGATTTAATCAGTTTATTTGCCCGGGATGGCCATGTACCTTGGGCCCAGTTGTTTTTGAAGCGTATGTCCCATAATCCATCTTAATTTGTCTATGCTAATTAGGGCTCGCAGGACCCGCGCCAAAAACATCTGAACTGTTGCTTTGGCTCCAGGGAGGACTTGATTTAAATCATGATTTCAATTTAAATACATAAATAAATCAGATTATTTAAATGATTTATATTTAATTTTTATTTTTAAAAAAGTTAAAATCATGATTTATTCTTATTTATTTAAACCATTTTTACCCTGCCTTCTCCTTGAAAAGGACCCAAGGCTGCTTACAAAATTAAAAGACAACATTTAAAGCTAAGAGTGAGCAGAGAGGCATCTTGCAATTACATCCTTGAAGGGCAGTATAAAAGCTAAGAACAAGAAGTATCCTCTCTCTCTCTCTCTCTCATATATGTACACACACACACACACACACACACACACACACACACACACACACACACACACACACACACACACACACACACACACACACACACACACACACAAGTGAAGTGGTGAAGCCAGGTGGTGTTGGACAGCAATGTGGAAGATGCAGATTTTAACCCCACTGGGGGTGATCTGTTGGTCTTCTCTGCTAGACCAACCTCATAGGGGTGCTTAGAGGTCCAAGTGGGGAGGAGAGAAGCAAATAAGAAGTTCTTTATTATCTTGGTAGAGCAAGGTGTTTCCAGAAGGATTTTTGGAGCTCCACAGGATATTCATGGGTGAGAAGAGTGAGACAAGAGGTGCTGTTCCCCCCCCCCCCGCCATGTTCATCACAAGGGCGTGCCTGTCCTCTCTATGAAACCTAATTGTCGGGTTAGAGATACTGCTGCCTGATCATTGTTCCCAAGGTCCTCTATACTTAGAGACCTCCAGGGGTGAAGCCCGTGTTTGTCACAGCTTGCATTTATATTAATTGTTGATCTCAGAATGAGACCAAGTAGTCTCAGACGATCCGATTAAAATTCATCTGAGCGTCAAAGTAGAAGTCTTTTCGTGGTTGCCACAGTTCCAGGCTACTTCCAGCTAGTCTGCTTCTACAAGCGTTGTTTCTCGACTTTGCTTCTGGATTCCAGATGTTCTTCAGGATAGTTGTAAAACACAAATATCTCAATAGAATAGAATCGCTGTGTCACCCAGACATTGGAATCTGGGGATAGTTCAAAGACTATCAAGTATTAATATTGAGTGACTCAAGATTCCATTTGATGAAAACAAAACTGCAGTTTTCTTGAAAAGATATCAAAAACAAAGAGGCATCATAAAGACATTAAAAGGACATCAAAAAGACATGTTTTAGATATCAAAAGCATTGGTCTATCCATTAATCATAAATGGAGGAAGACAACTACACATCAACGCCACCTCTTACACTGTTCTACATGGAATAGATAAATTCCCTGTTGGTTGGTGGGAGGGTAACATAATGGGTGCCCCTTCCCCTGGCTGCCATCTGTGAGTTTCCAGAAACACAACTTTACAGCCAAGTTTAGAAAGAAACAATTCTGACACCTGTGCTGTGTTTGAATACCCGAAAATAAGACTGGGTGGCTCACTGCTAAACCTTACGGTCACGTTTCTCAGGGACTTTCCACAGCACTTTGAACTCTGAACATATCAGAGCTTAATAAAAGATTTATTTACACCTGACCAGAGAGCATTGCTGAATTAAAATTCTGATTCTTTCCATTCACAGCAGTTTATTGTCATTGTACACATAAGCAACATGTACAACGAAATTACTGGTACATGCTGTTCACAGTAAGATGCAATTTAAAACAAAAACAAAAAATAAAAAATAAAAAAACACCACATATATTCCCACTCTACTTAATATAACACTAGACTACAGCATTTAAGCTAGATGGTGCTCTAGGTAGAAACTGTACTTTAATTTGTTCGTTTTCGTTCTAATCATCCTGTATCTCCTGCCTAATGGCAATAGGTCAGAAAACTGATGTCCAGGGTGTGTTGGTTCATTCAAGATTTTAGAGGTCTTCCTTGAATACCTGGAGCTATAAAGTTCTTCCAAAGAAGGAAGAGGACAACCAATCATCCTGTGGGCAGTATTTCTGACCCTCTGGAGGGCCTTTCTATCTGCCGCTATGCAACACGCAAACCAAACCCAGTGACAGTAAACTAGGATGCTGTCTATGTAGTTATGGTAGAAGGTCACCAGCAGTTTCCTCAGTCAATGTATTCTTGAAGGCTTTCAGGGCAGGGATTTGATAGCTGTTGTGAGTTTTATGGACTGTTTGGCCATGTTCTGGACATTTTCCTTCCTGATATTTCACCAGATTCTGTGGCCGGCATCTGCAGAAGGCAAGGAGCTCAGGGAACTAGGAGTTTTCTCTGTACTCCTAGTTCCCTGAGCTCCTTGCGTACTGAAGGTGCTGGCCACAGAGTCTAGCGAAAAATCAGGAATAAAAACTTCCAGAACATGGCCAAACAGCCCGAAAATCTCACAACAGCTACTAGTTTATTAGTCAGTTGTTGCCTCCTGAGAAGTCTCAAAAATACTTTGTAACCTGCAGTGCTGCAGTATTAGTGCTCCAGGTCAGGTACTCCTTCATAATAACTCCATCACCTGCTCTACATAGTCTCCACCAATAATCAAGGGCCGAATATCTGATTTTATTTTCCGAGAATGCACTATAAACTCATTGGTCTTATTGATGTTAAGAATCAAGTTGGTATTTCTGCACAGGGTGGATAAAAATTTAAATTTAAATCGGATTTTTATTTAAGTCATTTTTAAAAAATGTAATTGCTTTTTGAGGAAAAAATATCTGTAAAGATTGTGTTCTAGTTAAAATACATTATAGTCCAAAGGTTATTCATCATGAAATTAGTTTTTAATTATGTGGCATAAGGCTGTATTAATCCATTCACTATACCATGCTCTCCTAGAGGTTACTGATTATTTGGGGCAATTTTTCTATCTAGAAGATATTATCAAAGATGCTTGGTTTTGCTATTTTCAAAACTGCATTTGGGTCTGCAATGATAACATGCCTCCTTCATAGCAAAAAAATGTTATAAAATAAACATCAGAATTGTCCGCCTGGAGTTTCTTTGGGAAGATGGGTGGTATATAAATAAATAAATAAATAAATAAATAAATAAATAAATAAATAAATAAAGAGGAAAAGACCTTAATCCCATTGTTCCTCTGCAAATTTATGTACAGTGGTACCTTGTATAAAGGAATTAATCCGTTCCAAATGAAATTATGTCAAGCAAATTTTCCTTTATACAAATTCCCATAGGAATGCATTGAAAATGGGGTAATCCTATTTTTATGTTGTACAGATTTTCTCCCATAGGTGATTACGTTAAGCCAATTTCCCCTATCTCCGGACTTTTTTATGTTGTACATATTTTATGTTATACAAACTGTTTGTTATACAAGGGTCCACTATACACAGAATCAACCCCCTTACCTCTTAAGTGCTGTGTTTCAAAAAGTTAAATGAGTAGAAGGTTGTTTGGAATGGAATAGGCCTGCACAAGGAGTACATTTTGAGGAGGGAGGCAAGCAGTAAAATGAAAGTGAAACCTTTTGAGCACAGTGCTCCACATCTTGAGATCTTGGGTTATCATTCTCACTGCCTTCCTTGAGGAAAAAAAAACTGTAATGATAGCAGGCCGTAAAAGAGACCCAATTTGGGAATATCTACTGTCAATCTAAGTTTTTTAAAATATATTTCAACCACATCAGTTATCAAATGTGGATGTTTAAGCAAATACAAGTATACATAATGCTATATAATGTTACTGTTTGGGTTAAATATAACTATTTAAATTGTTATTAAGGTAATGATTATTTTTCTCCTTCCAGTAAAAAGTACAATGGAACAGTTGTCCAAATATGAATGAAATAGTTCATCTGGCAATAATTTTGCATATAATGGTATATAACCACCAAACCAGCAATTTTCTGATACAACTGTAAAACTAATCTGCAAAGTTATTATTTAAATATGGCTCACCTGGGAGAAAGACCTCAACTGGGAAGTTTTATTAAGCCAAGCTCCACTGGGCTTCAGGATCAGAGACACAACTCCCAGTTTGCACTGGGGCAGGACTAGGAAGCTTGAATAACCCACATTTAGGTGCCGGGAAGGTGTCAGTAGAACTCCCAGAATGGACAATTGTGGGATTTGTAGTCCCAAGAATTCCAAAATAACCGCCCCTTAGTGGTGTTACCCCATTTGTTTGTCCAAGCGAGCTTTGGTTTCCTCTTGAAACTTGGAACAAGTGATCGTTTTGGATTACCATTCCCAAAACCCTCTAGCAACATACCCCTGGATTCTGGGCATTGGGCTACCCCTGACCTTCTTCAAATTCTGTTTACTCCCAAATTAGATTCTCACATAGATCAGGACAGAGGGTTTTTTTCTTCTTCTTTCAAATAGGGTTGCCATTCTTTAAAACGAATGTTTAATCAGTCAGTCATAGGCATTTTAACCCATTAATTATTGGAGAAATGGGTTTGTGGTTGGGTCCTGAAGTTAAAGAGGAAGCTCCTGAAATGTTTCCTACAGGCTGCCTTTGGCACACATTCAGCAGCACAAACAGGCGACTGCCTTTGCTGACATCCAAGTAAACACAGCTTGCTGGGCTTGATTATGGGTTGGTTACTCCACCCAAGGCTATTGTTGAACCCTTGGAAGAGAAGACCCAGTTTTGTTGATTTCCCAGGACCACCTCAATGGGCTGAGGCGGTGAGATGTTTACTGAATCACTATGAGTCACTCTGGGGATATTTACTGAGCCCTGAGAAGACAAGGCTGTTTTCTAAAAGCATCTGTTTTGTGGTCTTCCTCCAACCAGTTGCTGGGGTGAGTTTTTTGGGGCTGGGTTGACTTTTCTGACTCATTAGGCGTTCACGAGGGATTTTCGTTTATCATTAGGCCACAAAGACAACTTAGATATGTTTTTCATTTCGGCTTGATTTTGGTCTTTCACTTTCCTTTTTTATTTGTGTCTTTTTCTCTCTCTCTCTCTCTTGAACCTCCTCTTCCTGGTGCTTGGAGATCTTCCTTCTTTGGTGGTGGTGGGGGGTGAGGAAAAACCATTCCAGCCTGCATAGGTGCTGGTGAGCATGGCTGGCTGAAAGATTCTGGGAGTTGTAGTTGAAATGAGGAGATTGTCGCAGCTCTGTGCATTGATGATCAAGTTAAGATGCTACACTTGGAGACCATTGTGGGTTATAGTGTGCTTGGGACCCTGGGGGAGGAGAAGGAAGAGGAAAAAGTGAGGAAAATGGTTCCCATTTGGTTGCAAGCAGGATAACAGATTTGGTAGGTTGGTAGTGTTTGGGCAAAGTGGGATCGGATGGCATGTACAGTACTGTTGAAAAACCTGTAAGACTTGGGGGGATGGGTTGTTCTCTAAGGAAAGACCTTTTGGTTACCCATTAAATTGTCTCTGGCACAACTAAGTCCCGAGATGCTGTTCCCAGGTAAGGGCGATCATCCTTCCTTATTCCACTTCTAAGGTTATGCACCATGGACTCATTTCTGACGTATGGCGACCTCTGACAAGTCCTCTTCTCAGCTATTACAAAACCAAGGCTGTGGCTTCCTTTAATGGAGTCCACCCCACCTCGCATTCGATGTGTCTCCAACATTTTGGCACCTTGAAATTTATTTCTTTTTATTTTATTTATTTTTACAACTTATATGCCGCCCACTACCCAAAGGTCTCTGGGCAGCTTACAATCAAAGAATTAAAACAGTTAAAACATCAAATATCAATAAATAATTAAAACAATAACAAAAACCTTACAGTAGAATCATTACACTAAAATTGCCATCAGAGGACCCACCATCTATGTTGTATCAATTAAAAAACTTCTGGAACTGGACAAATCCTGTCCTTGACACTGGCAAGGAACTTCATGCAGCCTCTTCCAAAGGACAGAAGGAGTGGAGCAGTTCTACTGAAAGAGACAGTGAGGGTGGGGGAATCATTCCAGGTAAGCCATTCTGGTTGGGGATGATGGGAGCGCTAGTTCAGCACAAGAGGGATGCAGTGCTACGCGTTCCTCAGCTGCAAAGAAACAGCCGTTTGTCCGGACCTCTTTACGACCGAAAGTTTTTATATTCTAGGTGAAAAAAAAGGGCTGTGAGAACAGGACCAAGAGCCTTCTTGCTGCACCTCCGTCCACGTCGGGGAGACGTTTCGGTTCTCGGCGGTTCCTCGACTGCTCGGACACGATGCCCCAGCTGAACGGGATGGCCCCGGCTCTGCTGCAGCCCCTCCGGGAGCAGCTGGAGATGTGCTTGGTGTGTTCAAAGTGCACCCAGCAGGAGAACGAGACCACCTACCGGCTGAAAGAGGTGGAGCACCGGTGCATGATGGAGATCCTGCTGGCCAGGCGGAAGGAGAAGAAGCCGGGGAAGGTGTGGCGGAAGGTCGGGAGGAGGCCCAGCTTCCCCAACCCAGCCCGCTATGACGTCTGCAGGTATTACGTGGCGGGGTTGGGTTGCACCAAGCACAGGAACCGCTGCACCTTTGCCTGGAGCTCGGAAGAGGTGATTGTGTGGACTTTTGAGCGGCAGAACGGACTGGAGAGGCACGTCCTGAAGACTCTGCTGCGGCAGCTCCAGACCGGCGGCTTCGCCAATGGCGTCTCCAAGCTCCCGGACGGCGGCCCCTCGGAGAAAATCCTGAGCGAGTTTGGGGGCCATTTCCAGGAGATCTGCAAGAGCTGTTTTTATCGGACCCCGCAACAAATCTGTGCCCGGAACTCGTCCCCGGCGTGCGAGGGCCACTGGAGCCCCCTTTTGGCTCACGTGGTTCGGGACGGGAAGATGAAGGAGCAGTACACCGAGATCAGGCCCTGTCCGGCCATTCTGAAGAAGTTCCGCTACTGCCGATACGTCTCGTCCGGCAGGCCATGCAGGCATACGGCGGAGCGGTGCTACTTTGCTCACAGTGAGGTGGAAATGGCGGTCTGGGAGGCTGAGCAGAACCAGGGGCTGGCACGCATTGACCTCCTGCGCCCGCTGGTGGAGGGGAAGGCGGGAGAGGAGAGTTCGGCCCCCGTCGCCTGCTTCTACTGCAGGGTGTGCCTGGTGACCTGTGACTCTCAGGAGAGCTTCGAGAATCACTGCTCCTCCGTGGAGCATGCGCAGCTGGTCTCCTCCGACACCATGACCGAGTGGAAATATCGTGCCCCTCCGTACGACGCGAAGGCCTTCTCTCTTTGCAGCCGGTAAGAAAGACTCTTCGGTAAACTTATCCATGCTTCTGCACAAAGGTTCGTTTTGGATGCTCAAGACCTGCTCTCAACGGCTTAAAAGCGAAAGGCCCTTCACCTTTGTTTTTTGTGGGACTCAGTTCATGGTTGAAACTAGCCCTAGCGTAACAAAAGGCAGGCATGTCCAAACTTCGGCCCTCCTGATGTTTTGGAGCACAACTCCCAGAATTCTCAGCTTAGCTTGCCAATGACAAAGGACTGTGGGATTTGTGGCCCAAAATATCTGGAGGGCCGAAGTTTGGACATGCCTGGGTTAGGGTCAGCCAGCTCCACCAATGTTGCTGCTATGTCAGGGAGCAGGGCTGTTCCCACAGCAGAGAGGGAGCCTCTGACAAAAAGTTGGCAACGGGAAACGAGAAAAATCAACCTTTAAAAAAAAAAAAATATTGGAAGTGAAAAAGCAAGATGTGCATGTCTTGTATCAGGGGCTGCCTTTCTAGAAACATTAGGAGCTGTGGAAACAAGGTGTATGCCAGGGGTGCTCAAACTTTTTGTAAGGAGGGCCAGATTTGGTGGCTGAGAATGTGTCAGGGGCCGGTTGCTCCCTGACCTTGCCACCCCACTGCAAGCCCCACCCACTGACCCATAAGCCCCACCCACTGACCCCTTGCAACCCCACCTGCAGGAAGGAAGGCGGGCACCTAGCTTCACAAGGTTCCCGGTGATGCCGGTGGCGGCAGCCCGCCCCTGTGCGCGCACCCAGCCCCACAAGCTTCCCGGTGGTGCTGCTGGTGGTGGCCCGCCCCCTTGCCCACCCACCCAGCCCCACAAGCTTCTGCTCACTAGTCGGCCCACCCGCCCAGCCCCTCAAGCTTCCCGGAGGTGTCAGTGTTGGCGGAAGAAAAACATGGGGTGAAGAAGGGGGAGGGAGGGGAGGGGCGGGCCAGCCAGCGGCGGGCCACTCAGAATGGCCTGCCTGGCCGGATTTGCCCCCCTCCCCCCGGGCCGGACTTTGGGCAGGCCTGGTGTATGCAGTGCATGCCTCTGGTTTGTGGCAGAAAATAACACTTCAGGGGTACAGTCAGCATCTGGGGAAGGAGCATGCAGTGGAAGCGGCTTCTTTTTCGGTGGAAAAAGGCAAAGGATGGATGAAGTGCGTTTGATGGCCGAGAGGTTTGGGGTGGGCAGCTGCAGCAGCAACAGCAGCCGGGGGGACCCCTAACACATTGTCCCTGCTTAAGATTGCCCAAGAAGCTGAGTCAGGGACCGGGTGATGGAATGGAAAGGAGGGGCAGTGGAGTTTGGGGCGGGCTTGAATCCTAGCCATTGCGGTCAGCAAGGAAAAATCCCCTGTTTTGCACCCAAGTCCCCTTTGATCTTCTTGAAATGAACAGCTGTGGTTTGGGTTCCTCTCTGCAGAGCAGACCTCTGTGAGTACGGGCAGGATTGCACCAAAGCCCATTCTGTGGAGGAGCTGGAAGAGTGGATCCAGAGGGCCAAAGTGGCTGAGAAAAACAAGAAGCGTGCCAAGCAGGACGGTCTTGTATCTTACCAGGACCGGCTTGTGGCGGAATACCAAGAAAGCCGCAACGAAGTCTTAATTGTAAGTTGTTTGGCCACAGGAGGGGAAGAGGTGGGTTGTAAGGAGAAGCCCGTGATGTCGTCCTGCATCTCATTTCCAAATAGCTCAAGTCAACGCTTGCCAGCTTGGCACAAAGGCAGCCCCCCTCCAGTGTGGTTTGTCCTCAGCCATGTACAAGCACGCTCTGCTCCTGTTCCTGGAGGGTCTTTGCTGCTTGGCCAGGTGATAACTGTTAAGATAGGCCACATCTTAGAAAGAATTCCACCTTCAGGCCGTAACTTCCAGGATTCCCCAACTAGTCTGGCTGGCGGAGTCGTTTTCCAGCTCTAAGATAAATGTATCAGGCAGCTTTCTAGTGGGTGCAATCCCTATTTCTCCTTGATTATTTTTTTTTTTAGTCCATTCAGAGAGAGGGTTCTCTCAGGTAGGGGTCGTTGTCGGTTCATACTGCTTTTGCTCCTAGAACCTGGATCTGTTTTTTAAAAATTATTTTTTCTTGAAGGCAGAATGCCGTTGTTGGGCTTCCCCGTAGTCTTTTTAAAGAATGAAAGGCACACTCGTTTTACAGCAGGCATGTCCAAACTTCAGCCCTCCAAATGTTTTGGACCACATCTCCCACAGTCCTTTGTCATTGGCAAGCTAAGCTTAGAATTCTGGGAGTTGTGGTCTAAAAAACATCAGGAGGGACGAAGTTTGGACATGCCTGTCTGTTGCAATTTGTTCTGCCAGCGGGAGCAAATACTTGTTGAACAATTAGATCAGGCATGTCGACACTTCAGACCTCCTGATGTTTTGGACCACAACTCCCAGAATTCTAAGCTTAGATTGCCAATGACAAAGGACTGTGGGAGTTGTGGTCCAAAACATCTGGAGGGCCGAAGTTTGGACATGCCTGAATTAGATAGAAGCAGAAACAGACAAAGTCGGAGCTTACTTAAAACATCAAAAAGCTATATTACATATATACACAAATAAAGTTATATGGAGACAAATCAACAGCATCACAGCATTTCATCATACATGGCATACATAATTAGCACATGGCACAGACAAGAATGGGTGCCTTACAAACAAAGGCCCATTGAACACTGATTAACAGAGCACTTGTATACATTTCCCTGTCCAGTCGGGTAACACATTGCATCATGGCTATTGCAGCACCTTGCATCAGCCAAACCCATTTAAGCCCATTCTTTACACCCGCAGTCTAATAAAAAATAACCTTAGACTGAATTACTGTGACTTTGCACATTTGCAGACTCCATCGTAGAAATCAGTCAAATACATAACAGATCATTTATTTATACACCTGTCTAATACATAGTATCACTAACTAATATCTTGATAGTTATACTTCAGTGGGGTTCCCTCCTCTTCCTCCCCCTCCTCCATCCTCTTTCCTGCTTCCAAATGGTGGTCACTTCCTCAGCAGCGCTCTACGGCCATGCTTTTGTGCATCGTTCCCACCACAGGCTGCTCCCAGTCTCGTTTGCCACTGCTGCCGGGGGTATTGGCCCACTCCCCAGTGTGATCTCTGCTGCTGGCATTTCTTGATGACAGTCCCTTCGTTTGGAATGCCAATTTCAGTCATTTCCTAATGCCCCAGCACCATGGGCAGAGAGAGACAAGAATGGGTGCCTTACAAACAAAGGTTCATTGAACACTGATTAACAGAGCGCTTGACCTGGGGTTTAATCCAAGGTAACAGCTCATGGTTGACTCAGCCTTCCATCCTTCCGAGGTTGGTAAAATGAGTGCAGTGAGTGCCCAGCTTGCTTGGGGGGGGATGTGTAGCCTGCATACTGTAATTAAAAACTGCAAACCGCCCAGAGGCTACTTGAAGTGGTATGGGGCGGTATATAAGCAGAACACTTTGTGTTGCTTTGCTTTATATACATTTGTCTGTCCAATCGGGTAACACATTGCATCATGGCTATCGCAGCACCTTCCATCAGCCAAATCCATTTAAGCCCATTCTCTACACCCGCAGTCTAATAGAAAAAATAGAAAAAAACGACTAATAGAAAAAAACCTTAGACTGAATCACTGTGACTTTGCACATTTGCAGACTCCATCTTAGAAACCAGTTAAATACATACAGACCATTTATTTATACACCTGTCTAATACATGGTATTTTAATCATTGTAAATCTTGAAGGGCTAAAATTCTGAACTCTGAATTTGAATTTTGGTGCTAGGGCAACATCCTGAATTATAAACCCACCCCACCCTCCTGAGCCCCACATTCTCCATCTCGTTGGTTCCTTGGCCACCTTTGTGTTGATTTTTCCCCCCTTCAGATTTCTGAGGAAGTCGAAGGCGTGAGAGTAACTTGCCCTCAGCCACTCCGGGTGCATTTGGAGGATAAGAAGATGCAGCACCGCTGGGTTTTCACAGTTCATTCCCAGGTAAGCTTGAGGTTGAAGGGAGATGCCAAAGATTGCCATGCAGGGCCTTACACTCCTGTTCTCAAGGATGCCTGCTGGCTTTGAAGATGGAGAGAATTCTCTTACAGTTGTGTGATTTGCCTTATTCCATTTCTCCCTCCCTGGCTTGAGAGGTGCAGAATATATTGGATGAATAGGGGGAACTTGGCAGGTCTCTGGGTGACCTGCAGTGAAAGTGGACTCTCTAGAATGGACAACACCTTAAGCTGTGGGGCCTGCACATTGTCCTTGTATTTGAGGGGGGTTCTGCATGCTCAGACACCCCAAAATTTACCTTTAAAAGCACCAGTGTAACACACACACACACACACACGGGAATTTGAGGAACAATTTTACGATGGGGGATAGAAACCTGAACTGACCTGAAGACTCCTGGTGCTTCCCTTCCAGTTTTTGAAAACCCCTTTTGCCTTTGGGTTTAAAACAGGTGGGGCAGGGGCGGGGATGGGTCTTAGGGGGCCACCACTGATACCTTGACAGTCCTGGTATAGCTGATAGGGAAGTACAGGAGGATCCATGTATCCATGGAAGATTTAAAATTCTGAAACAGAAGGGCTATGAGCCCCCACGGACGCTGAACATTGTGGAGAACAGCAAACAAGATGCATACCATGGTCAAAGAAAAATCCCGAAGTACAGTGTACTACCAGGTGTGTCCATTAGAAGGCGCTAGATACTATCTTATGGACTTCCAACAACAAGAATGCATAGCATGGTCTCTAGGGGTCAGCTCTGAAAAATACATGAAAATACTTATTCTTAGGGGTTTTTTTTTCTTTCAGTACTGTATTTTCAGACCAGGTATAAGTGAAACTTCAGATACTGAAATTGGAGGGTCCTATCAAACTTTGTTGCCTGTGTGGCTTTATTTTTCCATTTCAGAAGCCGTTGGTCCATGTAGCCTTGCTGAGAAGGGTCCCTGGGGCATCCTTTTCCCTCTCCCTGGATGGGCACAGCCGGGGTCTTACCTACGCCTCCGGCAAGAGGTTCAAGACTCGGCAAGCGTCTCCTCCAGCGGTCGAGGTGGAGGTGCGCATGGAGAGCCATACCTTTGGGGTTTATGAGCAGTGGCTGGTATTTGACTTTGGCAGCCGCCCGGTGTTGGTCCGGAAGCTGCAGGCCAGGGTTGGCCAAAAGGACACGTCCTGGCACATGGATCCAGCTGCGCAGCCCAGGAGCAGGCACCTGGTGGACTTCGAACGCTGGCACAGCGGCAACCGGGTGGTGGTGCCCAGCGTGAAGCGCACGGGCAAAGAGGTGGAGCTGCTGGCCAGATACAAGCCCCCCTCGCTCTCGCTGGATTTCCGGAGAGGGGGCGAGAGCAAACCCATCACCCGACTGAACTACCGAGAGGAGCTGCACAACTTCCTGTTCAGAGAGGAAGAGGCACAGCAAGCGTTGATTGCCAGGTGAGAAGAGAGCATCTAGTCAAGAAGGAGGCTTCAGGTTGGGTCATCAAGGATGGGCCTGATCCTGGTTGCTTTCAGGAGCTAAGCAGGGTCGGGTCTAGTGAGTACTTGGATGAGAGACAACTAGGGTAGCCCAGGGATCTTCAGATAGGGCAGGGCATGAGTAAAGTGGATAGAGGGATTTTTTCCCCTCTCACAAATTACAAGAAGTAGGGGGATATCCACTCAAATTGAGGGTTGGGGGAGTGAGAACTGAAAAAATAAATTTTTATTTTTGCCCAGCGTATTGTTATTCTGTGGAACTCACTGCCACAGGAGGTAGCATCAGGTCTGGATGCCTTCAAAAGGGGATTGGACAGATTCCTGGAGGAAAAGTCCATCCCAGGTTACAAACCATGATGGGGATGTGTCATCTCCAGGCTTAAAACCGGGGTACTTCAAGGGCCAGATGCAGGGGAGTGGTCCCAGGAGACAGAGATCTAGTCTCGTGTGTTCCCAGAGGCATTTGGTGGGGCCACTGTGAGATACAGAAAGCTAGACTAGATGGGCCTTTGTCCAGATCCAACATGGCTCTTCTTATGTTCTTAAAGGCTCCTGCCCAAAGCCCTAGTAAGCACTCAATATCTGTCAGAGTTGGCAGCACTAGGTTTGGGGGCCCAGTGGTCTTTCTCTGTCTAAGGTATCCTTCCTAGGTTCCTCCTTCAGAGGCTTTAAATTGAAATGTATTTTTCATCATTTTTAAACATCTTTGCCCCCCATTTCTGTTTTGTTTCCTGGATGTCTAGAAAAATCTGTTTTCTTTGAAGTTGTAGTGGCTAGGAGGACAGCTCCGTCTTAACTTTATAATCAGTACCAAGTCACTGGTAGGTCATATAATCCCAAAGGCACCTTCCTTACGAAATGCACATCTGAACCGGATTGTTCTGCCCTGATTCCTAAATGTGCTAACAGAGGAAGTTGAGAGTCTTCCATGGAAAGAATCGCAAGAGAACGGATGCCACAAACCCAAGCACCGTTCTGAATTTTGAAGACACTCGGAAGGCAGTGAGACACAGAAGGGCACCAAGCTGATAATCCTGGTACGCAGGACTGAGAGTAGAAAAGCAGACACCAAATATGTGGAGCTCAAAATGAGCCATCAACAAGATGGTTGGTTCGAGACAAAAGGGACTAAAATCGCAGCATGGTTTAGTTTAGGTCTGCCTGAGAGAGGCAGTTTGTTCTTTTAGTTTGGAGACAACTTGATTCGAAGTCTGCACCAACGTAGTGGTCCAGAAGGTACATCTGGAGAATCCTGTCTGGATCGAGTAGAACCCAAGTGGGGCCTGATTCAGACAGGCATCTTGCAAAAACGTGGCTGTGTTACAGAAGATTTGAGTTCTGGTTTCCAGTTTTTATGCTGGAAGGAATGCGGTCCCTTGCTTCCTTTTGTCCTGTTCCTTGGCCTTGCCTGTTCCACCTCCTCATCTGTTGATCTTCTCCCTGTTCTCACGCAGGCTTAACTTGCAAGTGGTCCTGGGCCTTCATCAGATGATGGAGATGTCTTCCAGAGAGATGAAATTTGCTCTTCCGGGGGAGCTGTACGCTCACGTCCCCACCCCTTACTCTCTGACCCCGGACTCCAAAGAAGGCTACCTCCTCCACCGATCTGTCCCCACAGCCTTCCTGGCTCCAGATCCTCCCACGGATAGCCGCGTCTTTGAGGTCTCCGTTGAGAAGAAAGCCATCACGGAGAGGAGCGTTTGGCTTCTCCTTCCCCAGCGCTGCTGCTTTGAGCTGGGCCTGAAGGCCAACACATCCTTCAAGGCAGAAATCCAGTTCCAGATCGACCAGCTTGAGTTCCGGAAGTGGCATCACGCCGTCGACCAGCTGTGTGACGAGCGGGTGGTCCTTCCCGACGTGGCCGCCTGCTCCATCCCGCAACCCCTCGGTCAGGGGCCGCTGCTGGAGGGCGGGAACGCCAAGCAAAACCAAGCCGTCGCCTTCATCACAGGGCTGGCGTCTGGCATCCGGCAAGTTCCCCCTCTCTTGATCTATGGGCCTTTCGGAACCGGGAAGACCTTCACTTTGGCCAAAGCCACCTTGGAGATCATCAAGCAGCCAGGAAGTCGAGTTCTGATCTGCACCCACACCAACAGGTCAGTGGCGTCGATCTGGAGCAGGTGCTTTGAAGGAGGGGGCATTGATTGTGAGGGGACCTGCAAAGGCGAGGTAGGGGGAGGAGCATCCCTCCAGGCATTTTCCACCCACAACTCACATCAGTTCCAGGCATCCTGAACACATCTTGATCTGTCTGATATCAGACGCTAAGCAGGGATTTTTCGTTAGGATTGTTGCAGTTATTATTGTTGTTGCTGTTGGAGCTGCTTTACAGTGATGGTAGCAGAGCTTTCAGGGTAAGAGAGATGCGTAAAAATGGTTTTACCTGTTCTTCAAATGCCATGTCCTCGTAGAACGTTGGCGATCAGTAGCCTGAACTGGTTTCTGCCGAAGGCTACTCTAAACAGACCAGCTGTGCTCACTGTGCTTAAGTACAAAATAATGCAGGGCATGAGTAAAGTGGATAGAGGGATGCTCTTCTCCCTCTCACACAATACCAGAACTAGGGGACATCCACTCAAATTGAGGGCTGGGAGAATGAGAACAGACAAAAGAAAATATTTTTTTTTACCCAGCGTGTTGTTAGTCTGTGGAACTCCCTGCCACAAGATGTAGTGATGGCATCTGGCCTGGATGCCTTCAAAAGGTGATTGGACAGAGATTGCTGGAGGAATAGTCCATCACAGGTTACAAACCATGATGGAGACGTGTCATCTCCAGGCTTAAAACCAGGGTACTTACAAGGCCAGATGCAGGGGAGTGGGATCAGGAGACAGATATCTATTCTCGTGTGCTCCCAAACGCATCTGGTGGGGCCACTGTGAGATACAGGAAGCTGCACTAGATGGGCCTTTGGCCTGATCCAGCATGGCTCTTCTTACATTCTTATGTTCTTATTAGAGATGGACACAAAATGAATTTTTAATTTGTTTCATTATTCGCTATTCGTTTCATTCCCTAACGAAACGAATAACAACCCCCACTCTGCATTCCTATGCAATGCATTCCTATGGGGAACCCCCAGTTCTGCCCCCCAGCATCAGCTGTAACATGGGGTGGGGGCTGTGCTACAGCTGATCCAGGCTTTTAAAAGCCCGGATCAGCTGTAGCGCGGCCCCCTGGGCGCTTGCAGCAAAAAAATAAAATTAAAAATTAAAAAAAAATTAAAAAATAAAAATTAAAACACGTCGAGCATGGAGCTGGTTGGTATAGTAGTGTCCAAACTCCGTCTTCTCCCGTAGCGCTGCCGATATCTACATCCGTGAGTATTTCCATGATTACGTCACCGCCGGGCATCCCGAGGCGGTCCCGTTACGGCTCACCTACACTGCCCGGCCGCCCAAATCGACCGACCCCACCACGCTCCGCTATTGCTGCCTGACCCCGAGCCAGGATTCTTTCCGCCTCCCTACCAAGGAAGAGCTGGACCGGCACCGCGTCATCATCTCCACCTCCATGGTCTTGCCGGAGTTTGGGTTGTCCCCGGGCTATTTCAGTCACATCTTGATTGACGAAGCTGCCCAGATGTTGGAATGCGAAGCCTTGGTCCCCCTCTCGCTCGCCACGTTGGAGACCCGGATCGTCCTGGCCGGAGACCACATGCAGGTCACCCCGAAACTCTTCTGCCTGCGGGAGGAGGAGCAGTCGGCTGACCACACGCTCCTCACCCACCTCTTCCAGTACTACAAGAAGGAGAAGCATGAGGTCGCCTTGAAAAGCCGGATCATCTTCAACGAGAACTACCGCTCAACGGCCACCATCATTGACTTTGTCTCCAGGCATTTCTACGTGGGCAAAGGGGATGCCATCCACGCCAAGGGCAACGTCCCCGCTCACCCAGAGATCCATCCCCTCATGTTTTGCCACGTGACCGGCACGGCAGAACGGGACTTCTCGATGACCTCTTGGTACAACAACTTGGAGATCTTGCAGGTCATTGAGAAGATTCAGGAGATGGTCCGGAGGTGGCCTGATGAATGGGGAGTGCCAGATCGTAAGAAAATCTGTGTGGTCTCCTATGGCTGGCAGGTAGGTGGCAGCCTGTGGGTTGGAACAATGATGGCGGATGGGGGGTTGGTGTTACATGGGTCATAGACTTCCACCTCTCCTGTTGATTTGATGAAAGCAGAAGGTCCTGCCTCGGAGGTCCTTTCCAGCTGTTCCAGTGGAGTGACATGAGGCTGTCTTGGAGTTTTGATTGATTGATTGATTGATTGATTGATTGATTGATTGATTATCTGGCCAGTAGGACATGCTGGGTGGTTTGCAGTCAGGTTGGCAGTGGAACCCTGGGAGATGTAGTTTTTAAAAATATATTATAAAATACACAACAGTATTTTATGCAACAGCAAGTCACGTTAAATTAAATCAAACTAATATTAGCATAAACTGTAACACCTCTGGAGGGCACCCACTTATTTCGGGTGGGGGATGAGTGCTGAATTGTGTTCTTGTTTCTTCTTGCCCCCAACCTCAACAGGATTCGTAGATTTTTGACAGTCGCCTTATAGCAGTGATGGCGAACCTTCGGCAGTGCAGATGTTTTGGACCACAACTCCCACAGTCCTTTGTCATTGGCAACACAGGCTTGGAATGCTGGGAGTTGTGGTCCAAAACACCTGGAGTGCTGAAGGCTTGCCACCACTGCCTTATAGGCAGGAATTCAGCTTTAAGGAGGACACAGGAGGCTTGTCAGAGAAAGAAGGGCCTGTGCTATGAAAAGCAACGTTTTTCGCACTACTTGACCTCCTGGCTGCTTCTCTTGACACCAGGTGCCCGCCCTGAGACAAGAGCTGAGGAAGAAGCACCTGGGAGATGTGATGGTGGAGAACTATGAGAACCTGCCAGGTGGGTATCTCCTCAGGTAACAGGCGGGCTTCCAGCAATTAAAGCAAAGGCGCGTGCGAGCGGCAGCTGCCGTTGTATCGGTAGCGGATAAGAAGTACCGGTTGGGCGTGTGATTCTGTAATCATTGGTCACCAGTGATGTGCACTTCAAGTCGTGAGGGCAGTCGATCCTCATGGCCCCTAGCTCAGCTCTGATGGGATTTGTAGTCAAACACCTTGGGATTGGGGAGTCTGCCTGAACAGTGGTCAGGCTAACGGTGGAACCCTGGGAAATGTAGTTTTTTTAAAAGCACCTTTTTCATCCCCACCCCCCACCCCGTCTTGTCTGGGCTTTGGTGAAGTGTGTGTGAGGCCCCCCAGGTCTCTCTGTGGGCAGGGACCCACCATAGAACCTGGACGATACAGGCATGACTGGAGATGTAAAATTTCCACAAATTTTGAAGCTCGGAAAAAAACGTTTTCCCCCCCCGGAAAAAAAGGAAGTTTTCAGAAAAACATTTTTTTCCAGAATTTTTCCGTTTTTTCCTGGGCCTTCACATCTCTAGCCGCATGACCAAGGCCTGGGCTTGGCTTTCTCTTTATTTGGGCCTGTGTGAGGTGCACAGTACATCCTCTGTTCCCCAGACATGAGCGGCCCTTCCAAAATGGCAGCATAGGGTCCCCTTCTCGGTCCTCTCCAAAATCCAGAGGGCTTTTCCACCCGTTTTTCTAGCGTAGGTGTTGGTCTCAGATGGCTTTTTGGTGTCAACACCATCTCTGGGTCAGGCTCAGCCGATGGTGTCCTTGCTGTGGGTGTCCCGGAGCCAGCCTGGCGTCTGCTTTTGGAGGTTACCTCTGTCCCAGAGAGCACTCTTCCCTTTCCCGGGATTCAAGCTGTGATTTCTTCCGCTCTTTGTGCAGGGAGAGAATTTCGCATCATCATCATCAGCACCGTCCACACCAGGGAGAGCCTCCAGCTTGTCGACTCCTCCGGCCTGGACTTCTTCAACGAGTCCCGGGTGTTGAACACCATCATGACCCGGGCCCAGTCTCTGGTCATCGCCGTTGGGGACGCGGTGGCGTTGTGCTCCTTCGGGCGATGCAGCAAGGTCTGGAAGAGCTTCCTCAAAGGGTGCATGGAGCACTCTGCGGTGACGCCCGAAACCTTGACTTTGGAGGAGATCAAGCAGGCCATGTGCGACCGGGCTCACTGGAACAAGGAGAGGGCTGAGGACGAGGAGGACGAGAGCGATACGGACTCCTGGGTATCAGATGAGGAGAGCTTGAATGCGGAAGACCCGATCTTGCTAGAGCTCCTGGATGAGAGCAAAGATGTGGTGGTGACCGTCTCGGAGGACGGGCTACTGAACGTGAAGACGGAGGCCTTGACCCCCGGGAGGAGCAGGCAGGAGTATGTCAGCTACTCGGCGCAAACCATGAGGGAGTACCTGCGCATGCAGCCCAGCGTGTACAAGCGCTGTGAGCTGATCAAGGAGGGGTTTGACCGAGCCTCCGCTTTCTCTCTGGACGACTTTCCGTCCCTCCACATCCACATCAAAGGCCGGGTGCACTGCGGGACAGCCTTCACTGGGGACCAGGTCCTGGTGGAGATCCTTCAGCACAGCTTGTCCAAGGAAGGGAACCTTTACGGGAAGGTGGTGGGCGTCCTGAAGGAGGTGGAGAGGAACCGCGTCTTCGTTTGCACCGTGGACGAGTATGACTTGCGCGTGATGATCCCCGTCGACCGCACGGTCACCAAAATCTTCGTCCCGGGCCTGAAGGACGAACGGAACGTCATTCCCGTCCGGAGCGTAGACGCGTCGGGGAAGTTCAGGCTGATGATGCGGAAGAAGTTGAAGCAAGAAGACAGGAAGAAGTACCTCTTTGTGGTCCAAGTCATCAAGTGGCGGGAGGGCTTCTATTACCCTTTAGGGATTGTGACGGACATCCTTCCAGTGGCTTCCACCCTCGAGGAAGGGTTAAGAATCCTGGACAAAGAGTATTGCCTCGCCAAGGAATACCCGGTGTCGGTGAACAAGGAGGTCTCTGCGTTCGTTGCCGGGAATCCTCCAGCAAAGGGTCAACGGAAAGACTTTCGGGCCTACCTGACTTTCACCGTTGACCCCCAGGGATCTAAAGACCTGGACGATGCCATCAGCGTCAGAGACCTGGGTAAGGAGTATGAGATTGGGATCCACATTACCGACCTCGCCTCTGTCATCCCTAAAGGCAGTGCCCTGGATGTGGAGGCGAAGAACCGGGGCGCCACCTATTACGCCCCCAGGAAGGAGCCGGTGTGCATGTTGCCCCCTCAGCTTAGCCAAGACCGCTGCAGTCTTCTCCCCCGGAAAGAGCGCCCCGTCATCTCGCTCTTGGTCTTGGTGGAGAAGAAGACGGACAAGATGGTGAAGGTTTCCTTTGCTGTCTCCACCATCTGCTCGGACCGGCAGTTCACTTACGAGGAGGCCGAGGGGATAATTAAGAATGGGTACCGAGCGGAGGAAGCCACAGCTCCGATTTGACTCTCTGGAGGACTGTGTGGCCGTGGCCTACCATTTCTCCCGAGTCCACCGTATGGCCCGGCTTCAGGAAGACTGTTATTATGACCAGCTGGACGAGGAAACCCCTCTGGGGCAGAGATGCTCCCACCAGATGGTGGAGGAGTTTATGGTCCTTTTCAACAGCTCTGTTGCCGAGCTTCTCACCGGCAAGGATCGCACCATGAATTTAACCCCTCTGCGTTGCCAAATGGAGCCCAACCCGCAGCAGCTGTCTCACCTGAGAGAGAAATACCGAGACCTAATCCCTCAGTCCACCCATCTCACGCACCACCTGGGGCCTCCCGCCGCTGCGGCCCTCACGAAGGCGAATAGCAAGTTTGTTCTCCTGACGTCATCGTGGGATCTTCTGAAATCGGCGGCCAGTGCGCAGGATGTCCCGACGGTGCTGGACTTGATCACCACCGATGACATCCATCCCAAGCTCGCCCCTGTGAACCTCGAGTTCCGGAAGCTTCTGGGCCGTTCTTATTTCCTGCGCTCCAACTCCTCCCTGGTGTCCAAAATGGGCCATTATTCCCTGCATGTCGACGTTTACACCTGGGCCACCTCCCCCGTCCGGCGCTACATGGACGTGGTGGTCCAGAGGCACCTCATTTCTCTGATCTTGAAGGAACCGGTGCAGTATTCCCCGGCCGACATCGAATCCATCTGCCGCGACTTCAACCGGAAAAATGGCTTGGCAAACGCCTATGAGAAAAGGTCCCGATCCTTAGAGATGGCCGTTCAGTTGAAGGCCCAGGTCCGGCAGAAGGTGGCTTTTGTCATGAACGTCGAAGAGATGGCCAAGAACTTCAAAATCTTGTTCCCTCTGAACAAGGAAACCCTGCCAGATCTGCAGCTCATCAGCTACAGAGCGCTTCAGTTGGTGGTGCAGCCCTTCTATGTAAGGGAGCAGGAGAGGATAAGGCTGGTATGGAAGAGGAGAATCTATTCCGTGACGACCTTAAAGGACTGCGCCACGAATTTGGCAGAGCTTTGGGATAAGAGCGTGACTCTTTTCAGCGTGGAAACCTGGTGCAAATTCCTTGCTGCAGTCAGGAGCCAAGACTACCAGGAGGTGTGCTCCCTCCTCCAAAGGGCAGCCCCTAGTACCCAACAGAGAAGCATCGGAAGGATGCAGAGGAGCAGGTGCTCGCACTACGTTGACCTGACTCTGGAACTCGGTGCCGGCGACGTCTTGTGCGTCCAGCTGACGACGGATCTCCAGAGGGGCTTCCTGGTGCCCTTCGTCCAGCTGTGGACCGTCGCCCCCGGCTTCGATGTGTGCCTGGAGCACTCCGAGAAGCCCATCGACTGCTTCTCCAGGCAGGCCACCCTGGCACCCAAGCCCGCGTACCGGAACGCCTCCGAGTATCGCAAAGTCTGGCTGCCCCTCTCCGACATGGAAGCCGCGTCGTGCGCCGTGGCCGAGAACGACGCCATTGTCCTGCACGATGTGACGATTGCCTGGGAGAAGAGGCGGACCAGTAGAGGGCACCTCCAAGGGAGCTTCTCGCTCGCCAGGACGTTCTTGAAGGAGTGCTCCATCGACCTGGACTTCAGCTACTGCTACCTGTGCATCCGCCTTTCGGGCCTGAAAGTGGATGGGGCCCTGGGTGGCGTGGAGTCCCTCAGCCACGGCCTCCAGCAGCTCAGCCTGGCCAAGCCAAAGGCAGAGGACAGCAAATTCTTGGTGGATCCAGACACCTACACTTGGGTGGCCCACGGATGCACTGAGCAGTTCTCGGAAGACCAGGAGAAAGCTGGCCAGCGTGGCGATGTCCCAATGCTTTTCTACATCCACCACATGTCCATGGAAAAGATCCCGGTCGAGGTCACCCAGCTGTCTTCCAGGTTCACCGTGGAGGTGATCCCAAGGCTGCTGCCCGATGTGTGAGTCGGATCGCTTACAACGGTTTTGGTGGTTCCTGTGCCATTGTTCCCCCTTTCTCGATCATATTTCTCCTTGTAGGACAGATAAGTCAGGGGCATGTCTATTGGCTCACATTTTCCTCTTTCCCTCAACCCTTAAGGTGATCTCCTTAGTAGAGATGGGCACAAAATGCCAACCAGGCAGTAGAGATGGGCAGAAACAGGCAGTTCGTGCCAGTTTGTTCTTTGGCCAAACAGGAGTTTGGCCCAGCCCCACCTCCTCCAGCAGGTACCCACCTGGAGGAGGAAACTCCCGGAGGAGATGGGGCAGGGAAGCTGGGGCATTGCCTGGGTGTGGGGACCCACCAGAGGAGGTGGAGCTGGGAATTACCAAACAGCTCTTTGACTGAAGAACGAACCATCCTGAGCCACTAGTTCTCCAGTTTGTGCCCATAAGAACACGAGAAGAGCCCTGCTGGATCAGGCCAAAGGCCCATCTAGTCCAGGTTCCTGGATCTCACAGTGGCCCCACCAAGATGTGTCTGGGAGCGCACGAGACTAGATATCTGTCTCTTGATACCACTCCCCTGCATCTGGTCCTTATAGTACCCTGGTTTTAAGCCTGGAGATGACTCCATCACGTGATGGACTTTTCCTGCAGGAATCTATCCAATCCCCTTTTGAAGGCATCCAGGCCAGATGCCATCACCACCTCATGTGGCAGGGAGTTCTATCCACTTTACTCATGCCCTTCATAATTTTGTACATCTCAGTTACATCCCCCCTCAGGGACCTCTTTTCCAGACTAAAGAGCCCCAAATGTTTTAGCCTTTCCTCATAAGGGAGGTGCCCCAGCCCAGTAATCATTTTAGTCACTCTCTTCTGCACCTTTTCCAGTTCCACTATGTCTTTTTTGAGATGCAGTGACCAGAATTGTACACAATACTCCAGGTGTGGCCTTACTATCATTTTGTATAATGGCATTATAATGTTGGCTGTTTTATTTTCAGTCCCCTTTTTGATAATTCCTATCATGGAATTGGCCTTCTTCACCGTTGCCACACACTGGGCAGACACCTTCATGGAGCTGTCCATCAGAACACAGATTCCTCTACAGTAGGCATGTCCAAACTTTGGCCCTTCACATGTTTTGGACCACAGCTCCCACAGTCCTTTGCCATTGGCAATCTAAGCTTAGAATTCTGGGAATTGTGGTCCAAAACATCAGAAGGGCCGAAGTTAGGACATGCCTGCTCTACAAGTCGGCAAGGATGGAAGATATCTGGAAGTTGAGTCATGGCAACTGGACTCGATCTCACAAGAAAAAAAAGTCCAGTTGCCATGACTCAGCTTCCAGATAACCTCGCCTGAATGACTGAGAATGTTCACAGACATAAAGGGGGAGGATGCAAGATTCTTTACCCTTGCTCTCAGTGCTACTATGTAGGGTTTATCAGGTGCCCCAGATTAGATGAGAGAGCCTCCTTGTCTGCGTGCACTGAAGCTCTCTTGGGTGCCATCCTGTTTCCGTCAGAGTGGTCTCCTTATCTTCGTTTATTCATTTTCTCAATAGCCGGAAGGAAAAAGCCATATGGCGACTCAAACACGCCACTGAGCTTGCTCAAGCAATAGCCCTCGGCCACAACATACCTGAAAAACGTAAGTACAAGCAAATGCCAGTCTCATTCAAGCTAAGCATTGCTGCCCAGATCATCTCTGATGCTTGGAAAAACAACTGCTTTTATCCAGCTGTAATTACAGATGTTCCTATGGAAACATACGATTGAAAGAGATAACGATTGAAACAGACAAAGAAACAGTGAATGGCCTTTGGAAGGCTTACTCCAAGGCAGTGGAGGCAGCAAAGAAATCGTTTTTTCTCTGCCACCATTGATTTGGCACAGAATCGCCCAGTGGAGCTTTTCAGAATAGTCAAAATTCTGCTACACGCTGACCCACGGGTGGATAACAGACCAATCTGTATCTTGCTGCGAAGAATTTTTACAACATTTTGCAGGCAAAATTGAACAGATCTGGGCTACCTTGGAAGATGCTGCTGATCCAAAGCCTGTAACTAAAACGCCCCACCCTGCTTGTCCTGTATTAATGGATGAGTTTCACCTCCTACAGCCGGATGATGTGGTCACAAATCTTGGAGAGGTGAGGGCCACCACATGTGTTTTGGATCCTTGCCCCTTATGGATCAAAAAAGCTACCAGAGAAGGTATGGCAGACTGGTTAGGAAGAGGAGTGAATGCCTCCTTACAACAGGGCAGGATTTCCACATGCTTAAAGGAGGCAGTAGTAAAACCACTGTTAGAAAATCCCTCCTTAGAGCCAACGATACTGAACAATTACCAACCAGTATCAAATACCCCATTCTTGGGGATATGTCCTAGAGTGGGTTGTGGCCTCGCAGCTCCAGAGGTTTCTGGATGAGATGAACTACCTGGATCCATTTCAGTCTGGCTTCAGGCCTGGCTATGGGACTGAGAAGACAGTGGTTGCATTGGTAGATGACCTACGCAGGGAAATGGATAAGGGATTGGTGTCCCGTTTGGTTTTACTAGACCTCTCAGCTGCTTTGCTTCACTATAGCCCAGTGATAGCGAACCTTTTAGAGACCAAGTCCCCAAACTGCAATTCAAAACCCACTAAGTTTTTCGCAAATGCCAATACAGCCATTTAACCTGAATACAGGTGGCTGTGAAGGGGTGATGTTGGGTGCCCACAGAAAGGGATGCAAGTGCCACCTTTGGCTCCCATGCCATAGGTTCGCCAACACTGCTATAGACCATGGCATCCTCCTGACACGTCTCTCTGAAATGGGAAATGAGGATACTGCATTAAAGTGGCTCTGCTCCTTCCTGCAGGAAAGAACACAGAAAGTGGTGTTAGGTGTTTCATGTTTTACATCACGGCCACTGACCTGTGGTTTTCTCCAGGGTTCTGTTCTGTCTCCTATGTTATTTAACATCTATATGAAAGCACTGGGGGAGATCATCAGGACTTTGGGGGTTGTGCCGATTATATCCAGCTCTGTCTCTTGTCACCTCCAGATTCTAAAGCAAAGCAAAGTGTTCATCTTATATACGCCCCATACCACTTCAAGTAGTCTTTGGGCAGTTTACAATTTTAATTACAGTATGCAGGTTACACATCCCCCCAGCAAGCTGGGTACTCATTTTACCGACCTCGGAAGGATGGAAGGCTGAGTCAACCCTGAGCCTGCTACCTGGGATTGAACCCCAGGTCGTGAGCACAGTTTTACCTGCAGGACAGGCATTGAACCACTGCGCCATGAGGAGCTATGCTGTCTCAAATTTACGTGAGTGTTTAGCGGCAGCAATGAAGTGGATGAGGATGAACAAAATGAAACTAAATCCATGAACTTGTAAGCCAATGAACTGCAAATGGGTTAAAAGTGCCAGCTAGCACGACTATGCAGCTGCATGACAAGTTGCTGCTGCTGCTGCTGCTGCTGTTTTTAAATGACCATCTGAAGCTGTAGAATGTGCTCTACCAAAGCTAGGGAGCATGAGCCTCTGTAGCAACTTCCATCATCCTTCACTTGTGGCTACACGGGTAAGAGCCAATGGGATTTGTAGTCCAGTGCCATCTGGAGGGCCATGTGTTTCCGGGCCTGTTCTGGGCAACTCAAATCTCGGGAGTGTTGCTGGCTGCCAAGAAGTCCTCATCTTGTTATGCAGTATAGGTTTGAGGTCTCGTTTTGTTTTTCCTTTCTTTTATCAATGAAATAGCAATGGAGAAGTCCAAACTCTTGAAGCGCAGAAGCTTTGATCTCCCTGGAAGTTTACGGAAACTGAACCCCAGTCAAAACTTTGCCATTTCGGAGGCGTTGAGAAGGCCCTTCACTCTGATTCAAGGCCCTCCAGGTAACGTAACAGCAACTCCGTCAGCTTGCATCTTTGCTCGATTGAGTCAGCACCACCTCAGCTTGCGATTGGCTCCCGTTACGGATTTTCTTGGTCTTGGTTTCTTTCAGGAACTGGGAAAACGGTTGTCGGTACGCACATTGTCTACTGGTTTCATCAGCTGAATCAGGAGTTCAGAGGCAAGGAGCAAAAGCTGGATGATGCTACTCAAGCAAATGCCCACATCCTATATTGCGGGCCCTCGAACAAGTCCGTCGACGTGGTTGCAGGTGAATGATTTTAGAGGAACAAACTCTTTGCTCTTACCGAGCTTCTGTCGTGATCTTGCCTTCCCTAGATGCTGCCCTGTTGTCCTTCAATCTGCTGCAGTGGTCCTCCCGAGCCATTGCCTTATGCCTGGTAACTGAAGTCCAGCATCTACAGTAGCTGCAGGAAGTCAGATTTCAGATGCATATTAGGAAAAACTTCTAACTGTTAGATCAGTACAACAACGGGAGCAATGCCTTCGAGAGGTGATGGGGGCTCCGGCACTGGAGGCATTGAAGAGAGATTTAAACAACTGCCTGCCAGATATCCTTTGATCTGAATTCCTGCCTTGAGCCAAGGGATTGCATTCAATGGCCTTATAGGCCCCTTCCCCGACTTCATGATTCTATGAACTGTTAGAGCAGTATGACAACGGAACCCATGACCTGGGGAGGCAGTGAGCGCTACAACACTGGAGGCCTTCAAGAGACATTTTGACAACCACCTGGCAGATACTGTATGGTTTGAATGCCTGCCATGAGCCAGGGGGTTGGACTTGGTGGCCTTATACGCCCCTTTTAACTTCATTGTTCTATGATTCTATGTTCTGTCTTGTTCTTTTGGATGAACTGCGTGTAGTGCAGTTCCTGTCTGATGCAACTTCCTATTTCTCCTGTACTAATACGGTAATGCCTTGCATTACGAATGCCTTAAGTTAAGAAAAACTTGAATTACAAAAGGAAATCCACAGGTGTAGGGAAATTTTGATTTACGAAAACGTAACCATTTTTTGAGTTACGAAAAGTTTATGTCGTTTGCCTGCCTGTGAATTGTTTTTTTTTTTTTTCATTTTTTTTGGGGGGGGCGATTTCCCACTTGGAACAAATGAATCCATTTCCAATGCATTCCTATGGGAAATTGCATCTTGAGATAAGAAAATGTTGAGTTAAGAAAATCCCATTGGAATGGATTGATTTTGTAATTCAAGGCATTACTGTACGTTAGTTGTCAGTATCCCATGCCTGGTGCTTACTCCCACGCCCGTGGACATCTGAATGCTCACAGCAGCTTAATAGCACCATTGGCTGGAACAGGACCGTCCCTGCAGGGTCTACCTGTCACGGTCTGCAAAGTTGCCATTCTGAGGAACTCTGGTGCTTCCTTTGCAGAGATGCTGTTGAAGCTGAGACCTTCTCTAAGGCCCCTGAGGGTGTACGGAGAAATGATAGAGGCCGTGGAGTTCCCCTACCCTGGTAGCAACATGCATATCTCCTGGAAGGCCCAACGGGATGCCAGATCAAAGCCGGAGATCAGGTGTGAATAGAAAAACTGCCGTTTTTGATCAGACACGGAGAAATCTCTTGGCTCGCCTTTGATTTCAGAGAGACAGCTGGTTTCTTTTTAGTAGTTTGGGAGACATGTTTAGTTTTGTGTCCTTTTACGGGTTACAAGGAAATTACTGGCCACATCCTGCAGGCATAATGCCAAACCACGCTTTGGCGCTAGAAGAGTGATCCAGGAATAACATCAGGAGCTTACCTTGTACCTCCTCTCCCCCCCGCCACTGTCTTTGTTTCGGGTTTTATTGGCGCTTGACTAGCGTATTGCAATTTGTGGTTTGGCGTCAATCTGAGCTGACCAGCTAGGATTTGCGTTTGCCCTGCAAACCTGGGTTGCAGTCTTGGTTTAAAGTTGGTTTGCGACGCTAGTTTGGACCTGGGAAGCAAGCTGTAGTCGACTAGTTTGGATACAGCCAATACAAATGCTTGTTGCAAGCAAGAAAGGAGCTAATTAAGGCTAAAACAAGAGATGGAGAAAAGGAGGGAAGACTTTACATTTTTCACCATATTAAAGCTTGAAATTACATTGAAAACAAACCATTGTTTGGGAAACACTTAGAAACAACAAACCTGATATATAAATGGGGATGACAGCTTAAACACAACGATTTTATGGTGGTTTTACAGTACAGTCTTTACATGTACGTATTTGGACATGGGTTATACAAATTTTAGTGGGTCTTAAATCCGAAATTGGTGTACATAGGATTACAGCCTCCCTTGTCTGTGTTTCATACAATCCCAGTTAAGTTAATACTTTATTTGTAACTCTTCAAAACAGTCTTCTGAGACAGAGAAGGAAGTGTGAGAACTTCATGAACCAAAAGTAACATCTTGTTATATGGGAAGGCCTTCTGATATTTGCTTTTTCAGTTCCTTCTGTAGAGATTACTGGAATCAAAGTAGCCCTTGAAAAACACAGAGATCGGCATTAAAATATGCAATTCCAAGTTTGCAGCCTTCTGAATTGGAGCTCTTGTGTTAGACTTTAAGGCATTTGGGGTCTGTAAGAAAACCTGCAAGACATGCTGAGGCGTAGCTCTTTATGCCTGTGTGTTGTGTGTAAGTGTTTATTGTGTGTTAAGTGTTTAGTCTTTAACTTTTAAAATGTTCTTTCTACACAGGGCCATCACTTTGCACCACCGGATCCGTTCTCCGTCCAATCCTTTTGGCTCAGATATCTGTGCCTTTGACACACGGGTGAAAAGAGGAGAGGCGATGACGGAGAAAGAAATCGAGGCGTGAGTGTTAACCCACCTCCAGATTTCTGACAAGTGTTAGATGAAGAAATCTCATTTATGTCAGGACATTTCTGCCTGTATCCTTCACAGACGTCAGATCTATTCTTCCAAAAGTCTTTTTATGCGACACATTGACTCATTTGGATGTAACTGGAAAGCCACGGTTCCCTGTTGCTTCAATGGGCCTGTCTAAATTTTGAGCTTGTTCACGTCTTTTTTTTTTTCTTTTGGCCAAAGAGAGGTGGAAAACACCCACTTTTGTTTCTAAATAGACCATAGTTCTCTGTTATGTCTGCCCTCGGGGAATTGTGGTCTTTTTTCAATTGGAAGATTTGTGTCCATTTACCACGGATCGAACAAACCAGAGTTTCTTAAACTTGGATGAGTCTGAGGCGAACAGGCCCGAGATTAAATTTGTTAAATTTATTTATGTTTTTAAATTACCATATTTTTCGCCCCATAAGACACACCACACCATAAGAGGCACCTAGTTTTTAGAGGTAGGTATATGTGTGAAAAAATAAATTCACACATACATACTGCAGTCCCGCTACAGCTTCAGCCCCAGTTTACTCTCCAGCCATGCTGCTCTTGGGAGGCCTGAAGCCACATGGCTCGAGAGTAAAATGGGAAGACAAGCTGCAACCCCCACCCCCCACCCCAGGTCTCCATGCTGGGAAGTCTCCAGCCCTTGCAGAGGCCTCCAAACCTGGTGCAGGTCCCCAGCCCCAGCTGTAGCCGCAACGGAGGCTTCCCCACCCGGCTGTTATAAACAAATTCCCTTGCATGATGGATTCGTTCCATAGAATAGGAGACGGAGATCATTCATCCCAATTGAAGACCATAGAGATAAGAAATGGGCTGGAGAGTAACCACCCACCGTGATGACCGTAGAGATGCAGCTTACCAGGGCGGGCCATGTTTGCTATTTTTCTACAAAAAGTGTGGAAGACAGTAGGTGCTCCTGGAGACAGGAGTACAGACGTTTTAGAATCAGGGTTCGAGACCTTGTGAGGACATTTTTGAAGGCGCCCGGGCAAAGCCTGCTTTCAGTAACGCGAGGGGGTGGTGGGAAAAGATGTGTAGTGGTGGGGAAATGTCAGTGCCCCAAAACTAATCACATGGTTTCCTTGGCCTGTGTTTTCTTCGACATAGATCTTGCCTTGTGGATCTGTTCAGTTTCTGTGCAGGTTCTACAATCAGTGGTTTCTTGAGGGCGGAGAGAATAGGATTTGGATTTCCTGGATGTCATTTGGCTTTTAAAGCAGGGTGGGCACACACCTCTGTTCTAGTGCCCTGCGTCCTGTTGTGCAGCACTGAGAGGTTTCATCCCCTCACCTTGCAGGTATAAAAAGCTGCTGAGCCAGGCACGGAAATTTGAGCTGCAGCACCACGATGTCATCCTGTGCACCTGCTCGGCCTCCTGCGGCAGTGCGTTGACGGAGACCTTGAACGTCAAGCAGGTGCTGGTGGACGAGTGCGCCATGTCCACCGAGCCAGAAACCCTCATCCCCTTGGCCTACTATGGAAAGATGGAGAAGGTGAGGGGGAGGGTAGTGATTTGTGGAAGGAGGGGGGCTAGATTTCTGATACAGTGGAGTGGCAGGCCACAAAACGGGGAACCGAGGGTCAGCAGAAGTTGGCAAGTCTTTGGGTTCGAGTCTTGTACTGTATTTTATAGTTTTAATAATTTTACTGTTTTATAGTTTTTAATACAGTATAACTAACGGTTTGTATAACATAAAATCTGTACAACATAAAAAAATTCGGAGATAGGGGAAATTTGCCGAACAGAATCGCCTATGGGGTAAATCCGTACAACATAAAAATGGTTGCAATTAGGGATTACTCTGTTTCCAATGCATTCCTATAGGAAATTTTGCTTAACAGAATTTCATTTGGAATGAATTAATTCCTTTATACAAGGTACCACTGTACATTGCTGTATGCTGCCCAGAGACCTCTTCGTAGTGGAGTGGCTAATTTTTTTGGGGTGGTGGTGGTGGTAAATAAAAGTAAGTAAGTAAGTAAGTAAATCCTGAGTTCCAAGCCACAAGTCTGAATCCCTGTTAAAAATAAGTAAACCCCTCCCCCCGAAAAATGGAAAGAGTGGGCAGGCTCGGCCTTGCGAGTTGAGTCCCACATCATGGGGGGGAGGACCCCACACAACCCAAGCGAAGTCACTGCAACACCTTAACTTGAACTTGGTGGTGAGTCCCCATCCATGCCAGATATTTATGTATGTATCTATTTATTTATTTTGAATATTTTCGCCCCACCTTTCTCCTTGGAAAAGGACCCAAGGTGGCTTACAAGAATGAGGGACAATATAGGAACTGGCAGTATTCCTGCCAAGAAAAATCCATAGGCATGGGGTCACGAAGAGTCGGTCACAACTGTAACGATGCAATGAGCAAGGACACACACACACACACACACACACACACACACACACACACACACACACACACACACACACACACACACACACACAGCCCAGAACATTTAAGACAGTGCTCCCCAACCTTTTTATCACCGGGACCGTAAAGATAATTTTCCCTGGCCCAAAATGGCGGGCGGGGGCGATGGCGGGGGCGCGGGCGGCGCGGCGGCGCTGATTCTGGTGGGGGCGCGGGCGGGCGGCGGGGCGACGGCGGCGGCGGGGCGGGCGGGTGGGCGCGATGGCGGGGTTGCAGTGGCGGCGGCGCGGCGGCGGCGGCGGGTGGGCGCGATGGGGGTTGCAAAGAGGCGGCGGCAGCGGCATGGGGTCGCGGCAGCAGCGGCGGCGGGCGGCGATGGTGGCGGCGATGGCGGGCACGATGGCGGGGGTTGCGGTGGCGGCGGCGATGGCGCGATGGTGGGGGGTGGCGGCGGGCGCGATGGCGCGGGGTGGCGGCGGGCGATGGCACATGGGGGGGTCGTAACGCATGCACATGGTGGCGGCAATGGCGGGGCAGGGTGGGCGCGATGGCGGGGGTCACGGCGGCGGGCGGCGGCGCGATTGCTGGGGGGAGTCGCGGCGGCGGCGGCAGGGAACACCGGGCCGGCCTGCGCCGCCCCCGCCCACCTCAACACACAGGCGCGGCGGCGGGAAAAGACCCAGGCGGCCTGAGACGCCCCTCCCCCCCCCCCCTAAAAACGGCGCCGGCCGGTGGGGCACCTCTGCACACGGAGTCGCGGCCGAACCCGGAACGACAGGAGGAGGAGGCAGGGCCCGCCCGCCCAGGAGCCCCGGGCTCCCCCCACCCCGCCCGTGCGCCGCGGCATAACGGGAGAGAAGAGGAGGAGGAGGGCGGCGGAGGAAAAGGGGAGGAGCCCTCCGCGGCCCCCCAGGCGGCCAGTGCCCGGGATTGGGGACCACTGATTTAAGACATACAGTGGACCCTTGTATAACAAACAGCTTGTATAACATAAAATTTGTACAACATAAAAAATCCCGGAGATATAGGGGAAATTTGCTTAACAGAATCGCCTATGGGGAGAATCTGTACAACATAAAGATGGGATTACTCTGTTTTCAATGCATTCCTATGGGAAATTTATATAAAGGAAAATTTGCTTAACATAATTTCATTTGGAACGAATCAATTCCTTTATACAAGGTACTACTGTATTCATGTTAAGAACAGGGGACTAGAAGAGGCATCTTACAACATTAAAAGGTAATATTAAAGTGACGAAGAACACACACAAAAAAAAAAAAATCCATTGTGAGGGATGGAAACTGGATACTGGAATAGTAGATACTGGAAGAAGAAAGATTCCTACCTGAAGTCCTGGACTTATATGCTGTTCTTGGTGGGATGCAGGGTTGTCCGAAGTGTTACTATGAATTCACCCCCTGCTCTTATCATGGTGTTCTTCTAAAAAGCACGATGTGCCATTTCCTCTTCTCCCGACCGCCGCCAGTTTTCCATCGTTGGCCTCTGACTGCGTTGAGAGTAACGTCTGACATGGAGGGTCCCTCCCGATTTTTTTTCAGGTTGTCTTGCTGGGGGACCACAAGCAGCTGAGACCGGTGGTCCACAATGACTTATGTAAAGCCCTGGGCATGGAGACCTCGCTGTTTGAGCGGTACAAGGACCAGGCCGTGATGCTGGACACACAGTATCGCATGGTAAGCAGTTGTGTCATTGCCTGAAACATCAGCCAGAAGGTTACCTGCTTGAACTGAGGAAAGCGATGGCTGGTCCTACCTCACTGAGTTGTCGTGAGGGGCCGGTAGGGAAATGGGGGGGGGAAGAATCTGTGGAGGCTTAAGTTCTCAGAGGGAGGGAGGGATAGGAATAGGAATGGAAGACAGGTGGACTTGCCAAGCGCCAGTCTCCCCTGCAAAATTTGGCATAATGTCAGAGGTTTATCAGCCAAAATCATACCAGGGGGCGCAAGTTAAATGCAACCGTTTTAGCACCATCCTCGTCAGTTTTTAAGTAGTTTTGAATTTTGTAAGCGGTTTTAAGAGTTTTTAATATCTTGCATGGTGTTTTCTGTGTTTTGTACGTATGGTTCCTTGTTTAGAGCACTCTAATTTGGTGGTGCGTATCTTGCATATGCATAATGACAACAAAGACTCTATTCTATGAGGTTTGTACAACTTGCTGCAGCTAATGGGAGGCAAAGTGCAGGGGTGTCTCTAGGTTGCAAACAATGCACGTGCCTTTTCCCAAGATTGGAGGATGATGAGCCCTGGTCACCACGTGATTATTTGAGGGGGTGTGGGAACACCTCTCTCTTTTTTTTTTAACTTGGCAGCACCAGGACATCTGTCGGTTCCCATCTGAAGCCTTTTACAACCGGAGACTCAAGACTTGTCCTGACCTTGTGCGGCGTCCCAGTGTCTTTGGCCACAGAGACCGTCCCTGCTGTGCCATCATCTTTGGCCACGTGGAAGGAAGGGAGAGGAGCCTCATGGTCTCCACCGAGGAGGGGAACGAGAACTCCAGGGCCAACCTCGAGGAAGCTGAAGAGGTGGTGAGTACACCTGCGGGAAGGCAGAAGGATTCGTGACAAGGAGGAGTGGCTTCTCTTGCTGGTTACACAGCCTTTCAGGGGAGCGTCATCTGCAGTCATTAGAACAAGGGTGTCCAAACTTTTTGCAAGGAGGGCCAGATTTGGTGGGGTGAAAATGTGTAGGGGCTGACCATTTGGCACCATTTGGCCCCCTGGACAACTCTCTAGGACAGTGTTGGCGAACCTATGGCACAGGTGCCAGAGGTGGCACTTGGAGCCCTTTCTGTGGGCCCCTGACATCGCCCCTTCCCAGCCACCTGTATTCAGGTTAAATGGCTGTATTGGCACTTTGCAAGAAATTAGTGGGTTTTGAATTGCAGTTTGGGCACTCGGTCTCTAAAAGGTTCGCTATCACTGCTCTAGGACCTGCAAGGAGACGGGGAGAATGGTGCAGCAACAGAGCTGGAGGTGGGTAGGCTGGGCTGGTGTCTGGGGGGACAGACAGAGGCAAGGGAGGGCAGGCAAACTGTAAAACTGCAAGCTGACCTCTCCATCCAGTATGGGGAGGGGCCAGCTAGCAGGGAGGTGTGACAGGCTGAGACGGTGGGGAGAAGAGGCCGCGGGCCACTCGAAATTTGAAAACGGGCCGCATTTGGCCCCTGGGCCTGACTTTGGACATGCCTGCATTAGAAAGTGAAGATACTTATCACCACCCCATGATAAGCTTCAGATGTCGATTCCCACAGACTGAAATTCTGTTTAAAATTATGTAGGACATTTGCTTGTTGGTCTCTTCATTCCTGGTCAGTTTGCAAGCTTGTCTGATGGACAGAGGCAAGAATTCCACTGTAGCCACTAATTCAGTCAATCGGATTTGGACATGTCTAGTTCGGAAGCTAAGGAGGGTCAGCCCTGGTTAGTACTTGGATGGACGACCACCAGGGAATACCAGGTGCTGTAGGCGCCTGGAGTAGGAACTGGCAAACCACTCCAATATTTCTACCAAGAAAACTCCATAGACATGGGGTCACAAAGGGTCGGTCACGACTGTAATGACACAACACACACAAAAACCGCCTTTGCATTTTTTTCACTATTATGATGAAGATCGTCATATAGCACAGCTCACATATGGTTAACACATTACTTCTGTACTTATCTGCATTTTAAAAAAAATCATAATGTCATGGCCTTGGGTGAATTGGCTTTGTTAATTTTCTTCAGCAAAAACAAAACCGGATTCAAAGTGGCCTGAAATCGCAAGGCCAACAAATTTACTTAGTGTGAGCTTTTGTGCATTTCAATCCACTGGCTTGAAATCCAGTAGTATTAACTCGCAACTAGAGGAGGTGCATTGAATCAGTGGAACTTGCACAGGTGTTGACTCACCAGTTCTCCACTGATCCAATGGGACTACTCCGCTTATGACTTACTATTGCATTTCAACCACTGGATCACGAAAAAGAGCATCTGAAGAATAGGACTGTACAAACGCTCATTCTGAAATCAATTTGCTAGCCTTAAAGGTGCAATCGTTTTGCTATATATTTTTTTCTTTGCCATTTTATTACATTTATATTAGCTTACCGTACTTTGTAGTTAACCACCAACAATGCTGTGGGAACACAAGAAGTTTTCTTCGTCTTCTTCCTAGCATTTTTCCGCAGGTGCAGGGTCTGCTTTTTGGATCTTCTTTGTCTTATTAACGGTGCAGGTCAATGATTTGCATGTCTTTATTAGTCATATCCCGCCACTTCTGCTTGGGTCGCTCACGTGGGCCCTGACTATTGATTTTCAGATAATAAGCAGTTTGGGAAATGATGTGCCAATCTGGAAATAAAAACAATGAAAAGAGGGGAAAAAATCTTCATTATCTCGGTGAAACTCTCCTTTGGAGAATCGAGAGTGTTTCTGCCACCATATCCTGGCTGGCTCTCTTTTTTTCCATGGCCACGCTTGAGTAGGATGCTGGCCAAAAAGGAGGTTGTTTTGATGTGTTTTTTGGTTTTTAAACCCCAGGTGAGGATAGCCAAACAGCTGACTTTAGACAAGACCACCCAACCGGAACAGATTGCCATCCTAACGCCTTACAATGCCCAGGTAGTCGAGATTAAGAAACTTCTCAGCCAGGTCGGAGTACAAAACGTCACTGTTTGCACCATCATGAAAAGCCAGGGTGAGTTTGTAACCACGTGGGTTGGAATGGTGGACTTCTGGAGATTCCACAGCCCCCACTGGTCCATTTCAGAACTGAGCCTCGCTAACTCCGTTGCAATTTATATATGATTAAAGGGGTGAAACCTAACTGTTGTTATTGTAAGGCAAAAGGCAAAAGAAGGATGGTACTCCTACTTATGGTGGGAAGGCCCAAAGGTTATAGTTTTTTGGGAAAAAGTACGGGGGAAATAACATTGTTATGGAAAGTGAAGTTAAATATAGATGCAGATATATTTATTATTTATGGGTGTACTGGGGAACAATAGAATTTCAAAACAAAACCAAGATACCTTTAAAGCAATGTTATTAGCTGTGCATGCAGTGATACCATATGGATGGAAGGAGAACTCAAAATGGACTCTAGAAAGATGGAATGATTATTTGTATGAATATATTCAATCTGATATATTGGATTGTTTAAAACAAGATAAGGCATGGGAGGAAAAAAAGAGGAGATAAAAGAGAAACGGTTGGTATATTTTCAATGGGTGTATAATGGTGAAGCCAATATAATCACTAGAAAAATTGAAAAAAACTGTGTTTGTTGTTAAAAAATTAAGTTGTAGTTATAAGATGGCCTTTTTGTTGGGGGAGGGGGGAAGGGAGGGAAAGAATATTATAAGAGATCTATGATTGTAAGATTGTAATTATCAAGTTTGTGAAAATCAATTGAATCTTTTTTTTAAGTTGCAATTTATTCCTCTTCCTTACCGGCCCCCTTCCAGGAAGTGAATGGAAGTACGTGATCTTGAGCACTGTGCGGTCGTGTTCCCGGTCGGAGATTGACCAAAAGCCCACACTGAGCTGGCAGAAGAAGCAGCTGGGTTTTGTGTCCGATGCGAATCAGATCAACGTGGCCATCACTCGAGCACAGGAAGGGCTGTGTATTATCGGTAAGGGCCAGGGAGGAGGGTGGAGGAGCATTGGGCTGTTTCATTCCTAGCTACACCTATGAGGGTTGCCACCATTTCTTTATTCAATAGTTTTTCATTCTCTCCGGTAAAAAGTGAGAACAATAATAGCATTTCATTTGGGATTATTTTCTGTTTTGTTATTTTTTCCAGCCAACTAATCACTTCAAACCAGAATCTCTGGACTTTGGGACAAGATAACCACATATGTTCTAATGTTCCTTTATGTCCACATTTTCTCCAACATAATTCTGATATTTCTCTATTAATTCTATGCAACTTGTTAGGACATAAATACCATCTGTATACTACCTTTAACACCGTCCCCTTAGATTTTGCGGATATGGATTTATATGGTTGAGTGGACCATATTTTTTCCCATATGTTTTCTGGTATTTTGATTTTTAGGTTTGTTTCCCAAACTATCCTAGGTCCTGCATTACTATCATAATTTTTCTCCAAAATATTTTTATAAATTAGTGAAACTAACCCCTTTTTCTCTTTGTTACTACCTGTGCAATAGTTTTCAAAATCTGTTAATGGTCTATTAAATTCTAATTTCTTATATAATTGGTTTGCGATGCTTCCTATTTGGAGAAATGTTGGGGAAACATATTTTGTGGCTCAGAAGCTCTTGCACGTTCTTAGAACTGTGAGCCATGAAAAGTAAAATCCAGATAGAACTCAGGTCTGTGAAGGGCATTGCTGGCAAGTTGACAGCTGGGGGTGCTGAGGGAGGTAGCTCATTGAAGTAGCTTTCCCCAAATCTCTTTAGGAGGCACTAGGAATGTTGGCAAGTCTTTGGGACTGGGTTCGAGTCTTTGGTACCAAGTCCTGAATCCAAGTCTCGAAATCTGAGTCCCTATTAAAAAAAATAAGCCTCTCCCCCAGAGAAATGGGAGGGGTGGATAGGTTCAGAGTTGCATGTTGAGTCTGAGTCATTTGGGGTGGGGAGTCAAGTCCATGTTGAGTTCCAAGCGTGACTTAAGTCCAACTTGAAAAGGAAAAAAAGCACCTGAGGGTGGGCATGATTGAAATGTATAAAATTATGCAGGGGATGGATAAAGGGAAAAGATACTAGAATACCAGAACTAGAGGACATCCACTCAAATCAAAGGTTGGGAGAGTGAGAACAGACAAAAGAAAATATTTCTTTACCCAGTGTGTTGTTAGTCTGTGAACTCCTTGCCCCAGGATGTGGTGATGGCATCTGGCATAGATGCCTTTGAAAAGAGATGGGGCCGATTTCTGGAGGAAAAGAAGGCTGAGGGGGGGGGGATATGATAGCTATGTTTAAATATTTGAAAGGATGTCACATTGAAGAGGGGACTGGTTCGTTTTCCATGGCTTCAGAGACAAGGACTCGGGGCAGTGGTTTCAAACTGCAAGGAAAGAGATTCCATTTGAACATGAGGAAGAACTTCATGATGGTTAGAGCTCTTCAGGAGTGGAATATGCTGCCATGGAGGGTGGTGGAGTCTCCTTCTTTGGAGGTTTTTAAGCAGAGGCTGGATGGCCACCTGTCGGGAGTCCTGTGATGGGGGTTCCTGCATGGCAGGGGGTTGGACTGGATGGCCCTTGAGGTCTCTTCCAACTCTATGATTCCTCACTCTCCTGAGGTAACAGTCCCTGGCGATGTCGTCCAGTGCACTCAGGGGACAGCCCTTGATCCTTTTTGATGTGCTTACCACCCTCTGTCGAGTCTTTCTGGAACAATAGCCCCTGGAAGCATCTGGCTTCGTAGGGGGTTCTAGGCCACTGAAAACATGGTGGGCCCAGACTTCATTCTTCGCTCTCCCTTGATTCTTCTTCTTCTTCTCTTTCTAGGAAACCGGTATCTCCTGGAATGCAACCCCTTGTGGCGTGGGCTTCTCCAGCATTACAGGAACCAGAGGTGCTCCACCACCGCCAGCGCCATTCGGATTAGGAAGGTGTCGGCTGCTCCGTCCGTGTGGAGGCCTGCCCTCGGATACAGGATGTAGCTGTCTCGGGGGCACCTGGGCCAGCAGAAGAAGCACCTTTCTTCTTTTCTAAAGGGAATGAGCAAGGTCTACACTGAGCCAAATCCAATGGACCAATACAGCCAGGGCTGATGGGTGCTTCTCGGGCCACAGTGGTGTGGGGGGGAGCCTTCTCAGGCATTAGCTCTGCATCCACCAAGCTGTGGGAAAGATGGCAGCACACCTAAATTTGGTGATGCCTCTCAAACCAGCGTAAATAGAGAGCCCGGCTCCTGCATAGCCATGATGAACGTGTGACTTGCTCGGATGCTTCGTGGCCTTAGCAGAGGCCAGGATCCAACCTCATCCTGGTTCACTCTACCACTGCCGACTCCATGGGCTCAGAACCAATTCCCAAGGCATGGGCGGGCTGCTGGAGTGACCACCGTTGTTTTTTTAAAAAAAAAACATGCTTTTAAGATTCAAGGCATTGATAAATATGTCCACTTGCCTTTTCTAAACTCGTTTCTTCTTGAGGAGAGAACAAACCATCTTTTTCATACGAGGATCCAAATACGGGGTGCTTTGTGGATCCACCAGTTTACTACTGCTGGTGATACATCTCGGTTTTGAATCTGGGAACCAAACTGACGCCGAAGAATCCAAAGGAGGATCCAAAGAGCTCCCATGTTGTTTGAGAAATAACAACAGCAGCAACAACAAACTGCTTCTACGGAGCCAAAGAAACCCCTTGTCCCAAACTGGAGGAGTTCCTTATTGGCCCAAAAGCAGAGAGGTTTTTCCTCGATTGCCTTTTTCAATGAAGAAATGAGAAGCATTGTTTTGATGTGGCAATGAATGGCGTATATAAATGATGTAGCAGAGACCCATGTTTTGTTTTAATTTTTTTTTTTTTAAAAGAAAGTTTATCCCGGCCATCAAAACATGTATTAACCCTAGGTGGCCTCTATGTCAGGGAAGTCTTAAATACATATTTTTAAAAAGTTTTACATTTTTTAAAAAAACTTGGAAGTATTTCCTTTTACCAATAACATTTTTAAATCTTGTTTTTTTTAAACGAAAAACAATTGCACTTGAGTCTGACGAGAGAGCCACACATCTGAGGAAGCTTGGCTTGTATTCTTCATGTCTTTCATTGGTGGGGTGGGGGTTGCTGACTAGCAATTCAAAATGTGTGAGCCCTCCCCCATAGAAATTTTAACCTGCTGTGTGAAGAATTTCCAGACATGCATGAAGAATGTCGTTCTTTCTGCCACACTTCCCTGGATACGCATGTGGGGCTGTTGCCTTCATTCATTCCAAAGAACTGCTGTGAATCTACCTGTGGGAAGAGTGTAATACAGTCCAGATAAACTATATTTCTACATTCCTGATCATGCTTCTGGACGCTGGAGGCCTTCAGATCCCCACTGGTGGGGGATAATATGAATGGACAGACGACCATTTCTCAACAGAACAGATCTGTGTGCATCATCCCACCATTTCTACGTGCGTTGGGCGTATTGTGCTCATAGAAGAGAAAGAACCCTTTGGGTTTTTTTGAAACCAAATTAAGCGTTGCATTTCTAAGTGTGTACCTTTTTTTAGCTTTCACGAAGCTTGTTTATTTAGTGCACAGAAGCCTGGGTTACAAGGCCTTGATTCTCAAACGAGAATGGCTTTGCCTGCCTTGGTGTAGCCATTTGCCTGAATTCAGACGTCTTAGGCCCATTATCACCTTCCGTAGATCTCTTTATAACTGTGCAAGACACAACTGGAGGTGAATTTTGTCTACACATGCTGCTGCTGCTGATATTCTCCCTTGAAGCTCATGGACTGTGCTCTGTATTCCTTGCTTCTTTTTACTGCTTTTTCTAAATTTTAATGCACCTAATTTATTGCAATTGATGGAGCTGCTCTTTAATAATAGAAGAATCGCCTTAGAATTCTGAAAGCAAGGGGATGTCGCTGTTTTGAATGAAATGTGTAGACCAGAAACTTTTTGGGTCTTAGGTTTGTGGGTTTTATCAGCAGTTTCTATAGCAATGAAGCAAAATGACACCACTGTTTTTTTTTCTACCTCAGCAATCTGAAATGCAAAAAGGCCACTTTCCGAGATTACAAACGCAACTAATAAACGCTACCTAAATAATGTTGCTCTTGAATGGGAAAACCAGAAGAGTTGGTTTTTGAATTAATAATTGATGTGCAGCCAGTGATTAAAGAAAGAACAAGTCAGTATGGGGACGAAGAATAACGAAGTTTTTGGTACCCAGGATGGAGCGGTGGGTAGTGATGGTATAGGACTCAGGAGGCCAGAGTGGTGCTCAGCCATAGTAACGTGTGTGGAAGTGGAAAATCCACTCCTTAAAGATCCCACTTACCGTCAAGCCCAATTAATGTTGATGCAAGTCAGATGCAACATGATGGTAGATCTTACTGTCTTCTCTCTCTCTCTCTCTCTCTCTCTCTCTCTCTCTCTCTCTCTCTCTCTCTCTCAACCAACCACCCACACCCACACCCACCCACACACATACACACAGGGCCGGTGCTAGGATTTTTTGCACCCTAGGCGAGGGGCGGGCGGTGGGTGGGGTGGCGGATGGCAGGGGATGGCGGATGGCAGGGGATGGCGGCGGGCAGCGATGGGCGGCTGGCGGGCGGTGGGGGGACGGACGGCGGTGGCCAGCAGGGGGACAGGCTGTCCAGCGCCCTCTCTCCATTTTGGCGCTCTAGGCAACTGCCTAGTTAGCCTTAATGGAAGCGCCGGCCCTGCGCACACACACACACTTGTACACCCCTACCCCTTTTTCTTCTGCTTGTCCCTTCTTTGCTTGTTCAACCTTTTCCCTTTTAACCACCTTGGTGCCTTATCCTGTGCTGATTCCACCTGTCAGAGATCACTACCTGTATCTTGAACCAAAAATGCCCTCTTGAAAGGCAGATGATCATGAGAGACCCCCTTGCAAAAGAGACCCTCCCGTTTTCTGAACTTGCATGGCCTGTTCCTTGTAGCACGGTCCCTGTGCATTCATTGCTAGGAAGGCGAGCATTCAGATTCTTCCGAGTTCTTCAGGGTGTTTTGATAGGTGCTATTTTGAAGGCGCGGTGGCTCAGTGGGCTAGAGCATTGAAACTTGACGGCTGCAACGTCGGCAGCTCGGCGGTTCGAATCCCGGGTGCCACGCAGTGGAGTGAGCTCCCAGCTCCTGCCAACTTAGCAGTATGAAAGCATGTAAATGCAAGCAGTTAAGTAGGTACCACCGTGAAAAAAACGGGACGGTAAGCCGTGTTCCGTGTGCAGAAATGTGTTCAGCCATTCCAGCCGCATGGCCGTGGACTTGCACAACACTGGCTCTTGGGCTTGGAAACGGAGATGACCACTGCCCCGAGAGTCAGACACGACTAGCACGCATGTGCGGGGGAACCTTTACCTTATATTTTGTAGAAACTTCAAAACATAATCTGCCTGGTACTTCTAAGGCGCATGGAAATTAAAGTAGTACATACTTCACAATGAAATAAATCTGAGCCTTTAAGGTGCCCTAACTGTAATTTTTGTTTTTCTTCCCGATGCTGAAATTATTGGGTCTGGCAAAGAGCACGCCCTGTGTTGTGGTATGAACCTCTTCTGCTTTGGTTGCTGTGCTCACCTAGGAAGTTTCCTGTGGATTCTCAGGTGGAAAGAAAAAGCAAAAAATGAACTGGGTGACATGGAGGCATGGCAATTTCACAGCTCAAAAACAGGGACTACAACTCAAGTCCCCAAACAACATGACCACTGGCTTTCTGATCGCTGTCCCAATTCTTAACATCCAGATTGCAATGAAATTACAGAATGTGTTTCAATCTACAGAATGCATGTAGATTGAAGCCAGATATAATTATCTGTAGTCTTTAAGACTTCATAGTGATTTGAATCTGTGAGCAAATCTATTTTTAGTCACGACCATAGGTATAAAGCTAGAGATAATCTTTATATTTAGTCAGTGCAATACAGTTGTCTAAATCTGACTGAGCAGTCCGGTCCAGCAAGAACTTACCAGTGTGAGCCTTGAGGAAATGATCTAACCTTTTATGGGAATCCCATTTTTTTTCAGAATACAGTGGTATCCTGGTTTAAGAATGCCTCAGGTAAAGAAAAATACTGTGAAGAAATTATCGGAAATGCGGATGTCCCGGTTTAAGGGAAAAAATTAAATAGAATGCCCCGGGTTGCCTTTTTTCTGGCCTCCAGAATGAATTAATTGGTTTTCTGTGCGTTCCTATGGGAAACCGTGTTTCACTTTAAGAATTTTTCACAGTACAAAACAACCCGAAGAACGAATTACAGTGGTACCTTGTATAAAGGAATTAATTCATTCCAAATGAAATTATGTTAAGCAAATTTTCCTTTATACAACTTTCCCATAGGAATGCATTGAAAACAGTAATCCCTAATTGAGACCATTTTTATGTTGTACAGATTTGCCCCATAGACAATTATGTAAAGCAAATTTTCCCTATGTCCGGAATTTTTTTATGTTGTTCAGATTTTATTTTATACAAACCGTTTGTTATACAAGGGTCCACTGTATTACTTAAACCGAGGTACCACTGTAATGTGTCACGGAATTGTGCCTGAAATGTTTGGTATTTGTAGAATGGACAATAATATTTCAGAGAGAGGACCAACTGTGTGTATTTTTATATGTAATATATTTATGTAAGAACTATCTTGAATTAATGAGATTGGATTGTATTTGTCTATTGGATTGTATATTTCTTCTGTATTGTGTTAAAATTAAATCTTCATGAACTAAATATTTTTCATACCCTGAAATATTTTTATCTGTTAAAATATTTGTGATCTTTTTATGGATTGTTAACATTCTTTTTGAGTACACATTGTAAAGCTGATTGTATTAACAGAATAAACTTTGTTTCTCAATTCTGATTACCATAAGGAAAGAAGCCAGGTGTGTGTGTGTGTGTGTGTAGATTCACTGGAAAAAAGAGAATAATGCAGGGAATAGTTGAAGACAGGCGATATATGAGATAGGAAGCCATAGCATTGAGCTAACAAGAGCTGAGCAGGGATGTTGAGCGAGTGGCACTTTAGAGATACGGATGACATGAGTCAGAGGCAGCTTGATGGCACATAACAACTCCTTCCTACCCCATTTCCTCCCCCCTTCCCACTGCCGTAAGCTTTTGCCCCTAACCCAGCATGTCCAAACTTTAGCTTTCCTGGTATTTTGGACCTCAATTCCCAGAATTCCAAGCCTGTACTTCCAATGGCAAAGGACTGTGGGAATTGGCCTCCAAAACATCTGGGGGCTGAAGTTTGGACATGCCTGCCCTAAACTAAAGCCCTAGAGAGGCCACTGCTGTCATTCCCAAGCCCCGTCTTGCAGCCCCGTCACTGTACTTAGAGCCCACAACAGCAAGACAAGAGTGAGCCATCCTTGACTGGAGAAAACCTAATGTTGATCGGACCTGCCACTGAAGAGCATTTGCCTGAAAGATGAGAAAGTTCCTGAGACGAAGAGTGGGAAAAGCAGGATCGTAAAAGAGGAAGGAGGGAAAGAGAGGGAGCAGTTGGCAGAAGTCTTGAAAGGAGATGGTTGTTGCACCAAAGAGGAGAAAGAGGATGAGGTGAGTGAGGAAGGATGGGTTGCCATTGTGAAAGAAGACACACACACACACACGGATAGGAGAGTGGGTTGAGCTCAAGGTACTTGGAGAAGTTGCAGAATAAGAAGGGAAGGAGAAGTAGTATTGGAAACTATCCAAATGGCTGGTTGAGAAAGGAAGGAAGGAAGGAAGGAAGGAGAAGAGTAGAGGGCCTGGGAAATCCAAAAGGGCAAGAATGCAAGGTGTCTCAAAGACCCTGGGAAACCCAATGGGGCGAGTCCGTTTCTGCTGCGAATCCATCCAAAGCTGGACATGAAACTGGGGGGGGCTCTGGGATGGGCTTGCCACCCACTCAAGGAAAAAAGACACAGGACAGCCCTACCAAAGTGGGCATACAAAGGATGATGTTCCTAGCCCTAGGTTGCATGAGATTTTCTACAAAATATATCCCTGGCAGAACCTCGGAAGGAAGTTAGTTTTTTACCTGTTGCTGTTAAAGATGGTTAAAAGGTTGTCTTTGCAAAAAGGACAGCCTCCGATGCCTCCTTTGGTTTACAGGGCAGGAGGGGGAAATTTGTGAAGGATCACAGCCTCCTTAGGAGGGGCTGGTCGCGATAATCCCTTCCAACTCAGTAGTTCAAAAGGTGGCCGAACTGGTATTGGCAATCAACTGGTATTTCCAGGTGATGTGCCAGTTAAATGTACAGTAGTGTCAAAAACCTGATAAACATTTATCAAATGTTAGGAAGGCAAGAAGGAGATGCTGTACATACTGGGTTTCTTGTTTTGGGTTGATCATTTCATAATTACATATTTTTACATGTGATGGAAATGAAAATTTTATTTGGACATTTACAGAATGAAGGTAGCTTCAACAATTGATTGGCAAATAATTCTGGCATTTCCCCCTCCAAGAATCTTACGATTTGCCAATAAACACCAATACGGACCAGATTGCTAATATTTCCCTTTTTGTTTCTTTTCAAGGCTGTGATGGGATAGGAAGTGAGTACTCTTGGTTAAATTAAATCTGGAATGGGAAACATTCTGTCAATTCTTTCTATTCTTAGCATTTGTCCCATTTGGGGGTGGGGTCCGCTAAGGGCAACATTCTGTCAAGTGCTGTTCCATAAAATCTGTTGTGTTACGAATCACACGGACACAGAGTTTCAGGGTGCAATCATCTGGTGCTCAGGCCGCATTCCTGTTCGTCTCTGTCAGGGTTCCATGGATGTCTGTGTGATGTATGAATGTGTGGAGGCATGCGTGTGTGTGAGTGTGTGATGATTCGTGTGATGATTTCCCTACTGCCTGAGACCAGTGTTTTATTAGTCAGACAGAACAATAGATACAGCAAGACGTTTCTCGGTGGGAGGGGAATGTATGCCTTATCTGTGAGACCATACACAGTAAACACGTACACAATGGCAGAGGAAATACATTCCATAGATGGGAGGGAAAATGCTCCCTAGCTAGTGAGGGATTATTGATAAGGACAGGAAGAGCTTTTCTGGGCCTGAGCAGATGTATCCTGATATCCTGTTTACTTGCCATCCTGTTTGCTCTGGCCTTCTTGCCTACATCAGCACATCCTGGTATCTGCTTCAGTCCTAGGGACTGCTGGGAAATAACAGGTCAAGCAGCCCTCCTAGGCCTTCAGTTTCCTTTGTGCTTGACCAATGTTGGGGCTCAGAAATATGGGCAATGATATTACCACAAAAATCCATCTGCTTTAGCCTGAAGCTTCTTGGCAGTATTCATTGTGAAGATTCTCAGCTCATCTGGGCCTACACGATGGTCTCCAATAGATAGCTACATAATAAAGTCACTCTCAAGTGATGCTTACATGTGACTGTCCAATATTTCCTTACAATAATAACCTGGCAAACTTCAAAAATAGAACAGTGCACATTACCCAGCCAGAAATAAACCTAGTTATTAATTGCTTCACTTGGCCCCCATAGCAGGGCTGGTTTGAGTGCCTTGCCTCTCTGTATTAGGTTGTGTGTTACACCTGTAGATAGCATAAGATATGGCCAATTCATGTATTTAACTAGAAAAATGACAATTTTATGATCACCCGTTAAGTTTCAGGCAGTTGTGTGACTATCTGCATGTCTTTCAGCCACGCCTTAGAAAAGATACATCACAACACAAGAAAAAAATGACTATGCTGTTTCATATAAAAAGCCATCTTAATAGAGACAGATGACTGAACGTATTAAATAATGTTGTGATTTGGAAATGAGATAGTCTCATGCTGATGCTGACATTTAAACTACAACAGAAATGGTGTCTTCCGTTTTCTCTCTGACTAGCAATATAATCTCAAAAATTAAAATCTGGATTTAAAATCTGCCAGGTCATACCGATATTAAAAAGTTTTACTGATGTTTTGCTCTCAATTACTGAGGCTTCTGGATGTTTGTCCATAAGAAACAATGTGAAGAGATTAGAAATGGACAACTAAGCCTTCCAGATGTCTCTGGACTACAATTCCCATGATTCCTCCTCAAAGGCTAGGATGATGGGAGGTATAAGGCAGAAACATCCAGTTACCCACCCTTGTAGTAAAGCAAAAGAGCTCCAGTTTTGCTTGGCTTACCAACTGGAGTGTTTCATCTGGAAGATTATATCGTGTCCAATTTCCATTTAGGGAAAGGAAAAAGTTCACTTTTGCGAGGCAAAACTTTAAAAATAAGGTTTTTAATCTGACTTATTTGACATTCCTGGTGAATTGCTAGGATGGGAAAATCAGGGCTCCAACATGGCACTCTCCATTTCTTCCTCGGGGGACGGTTTGGTCTTAAGCAGGATGGAGTCGTGCCACTGCTCATACACAAGCGTGTAAGTCTCTGCTCTCTTGACGGTGAACCTGTACAAGCGGTCAGGCAGCAGGTTGTGAATTTCACACGTGTTGGAAGTGACGGGCATTATTCCAGAGTGGACTCGCTCTTGAGGAGTCTGGGGCTCCAGCAACTTAAACCGGAGTTCATATTGTTCCAACATTGGCTGCTGGCTAGTTACCAACCACTTGAGGCTGGCCCAGTCCTCATAGGCTACCGATTCCCTTCGGTCAAACATCACTGGCAGTTTGGTGCTGAGGACCAGCCTGATGTGCGGGATTTTGGTAATCCCGACATCGGAGACCAGGCGGTGCTTGACGTACAGCCTTCCAGGTACCAGCAGAGCAAGGAAGTAATCCATTTGGTCCGAAAGACTTGATAGCCTCTGCTTGATGGTGTCCCACCGGGAGAGGAAGGTCATCATGTCATAGTTGTCCAGGAAATGGACCAATTCTTCCCGACCTTTCTCCAGCTCTTCCAACAGGTCAGACAGGAGTAGGAGCTGGATTTTCGTTTGGATGGTTCCCACTTTCTTCATTCTCTGGAACCTCCAGGGGTCTATCAGTTGGAACATGGTCGTGGGGAGCACCAGGTGGTTCTGGTCACCCAGTGCCAAGTGCTTGGGCAGGATTTCCACGTAATAGGAGCACTTTTTCAGCAGCTCAATCCTCTTGTGGTGGCGTCGGAGTAGGTGGAGGCTCAAGTCCGAGTGCAGGAATTCCAGTACAGCGTTCTTCCTCTCCATATACAGCCTCCACGTTTCGTTCTCCTGCTCCTCGTCACTGTACACCATGGTCTGGAGGCTGGTCCCTAACTTGTTCAAGTAGGCATCAATAGTTCCAATGTTCATCGTGCCTGGGCTGGAAAACAAGAGAGGGAAAGCCGGTCAGGTGCAAGGCTGTGATCATCATCTTTTCTTCATTAATAATGAGCCTCAGAGATGAGACAAGAGAGTGTGAGAGAGAGAGAGACCTGGCATTTTCACAAAATGTATGAACTTCCACCCATCTCTGGGCTCTTGACATTGGCTTGATCCAATGACTCATAAGGTCCCTTCCAACGTTACAGTTCTAAGATTATCATGGAATCATGAAGTTGGAAGGGGGCCTACAAAGAAGATAAATCATAGAACATCTGGGTGGCCATCTGTCGGAAATATTGTGATGGGGGTTCCTGCATGGCAGGGGGTTGGACTGGATGGCCCTTGAGGTCTCTTCCAACTCTATGATTCTATGATTCTATGATCTGACAGGCGGTTGTCTAAATTTCTCTTGAATGCCTCCAGCATTGGAGCAGTCACCGTCTCTACAGGTCCTTGGTTCCACTGTCTGTTCTAACATGTACTGTTCTAACAGTTAGGAACCTTTTCATGATATTCAACCAACATTTGGCTTCCTGTAACTTGAGCCCATTATTTTTATTATTACACTCTGGTTTCTCTATCTTTCCTCTCTGTCACTTCCTGCACCCTGGAAGCTCCTCCTGTTTGCTGCCATTCTCACTACAGTATTAGCATATTAGAACCCAGCTTTCTAAGCCATCCATTCCTCTCTGATTCCTGCTTCCCTTCCTCAGTTCTGTACATCCCGCCAAGGTGTAAGCTCTCCAGAACAGCTGAGTCACAAAGCTGAGCCACAGAGGGACTGCCAAGGTGAGATCCAGAGAGTGCTTATAGAAAATATTCCTTTCTAAGAACCAACAACATCTTAATTACTAGACACAATAGCATCATTTTTTTCCACTGATAGGCAAAGGTCTTGTTATTCATGCAAGAGAACTTACATGTTGTAGAAGGAGCTCTTATCATAATTGGTTGGCCCTATACTTACTGACATTCATGTTTTCTGAAATTGTGTTTTAAGGCAGTCTACTTTTTTCTTTATGATATTTAACTGCAAAAAAGCCAAGCGTACTGCTTATATAATGTCCCATAGCGCTTAAAGCACTCTTTGGGCAGCTTACAAATTAATTATACAGGCTACACATCTCCCCCACCCCACCCAAGGGAGCTGGTCGGAAGGATAGAAGTCTGAGTCAACCTTGAGCCGGCTACCAGGGATTGAACCCGGGTCATGAGCAGCGTTTGGTTGCAACACAGCAGCTCAACCACTGCACCAGTTGTGTAAGAACTTTTAACGTTGCCTTTGGATTTTAGGCAGCCTTGTACTCTGTACACAGGGAAGAGGCAGGAGCAAAAGTGAATAAGAACAGTGGCCCAGTGGTTACAGCAGTTGATTGGAACTTAGCAAATCCAAGTGCAAGCCTGCACTGCAACCATGCAGCTAACTGGGTAAGCTGGTCATGAACAGGTAGAGTTTGCACCCGCTTCACACACACAAAAAGTACACAGCCTGATCTACCTTACAAGGCTGTTGTGAAGATAAGGTAGGCAGGAGAGCCATGTTATTGCAGAAGGCCTAGAGAAGTTTTTGGTCTGCTTTTTAAACATTTCTCCTGGGTTTTGAATAATGCTAACCTATTGTACGCTACTTGGGGAGCCCTGCTGGGTAGAAAAGCGATGAGCACATTCTTAATTAAAGTGTCTTGGAGGAAAGGCAGGGTAAGTGAAAGGGATATGCAGAGACAGACTTCTAGTTAGTCCTTCTGAGTCTTGGCAGGCAACCAGCGGAGTAAATCCATTCCAACAGCTTTATTGTCACCATATGCCTGAGTGCATTTACAACGTAAGTAGTAGTATACATTTTTTGTGGGAAATACCAGCTACGACAATCAGCCAAGGTTGTAAAGATGCCTGCAGCTGGTTAAGGAACACATGTATATCCCTTGACAGTCTTGTTCTGCTGCTAAGATTCTACTGTATTTAGGGTCCATGATTTTTTTTTAAAGTGGAAGTTATTTCTTTTATTAAGCCAGTTTTTACAGGATCTTGTTTTATTCAGCAAATTCATTTGGCTAGCCGTTTCCAAATGCTTGATATGAGGTGGGAATATAAGAAAAACACGGAAACAAAACTGGTAGGGTGCACCGGGATAACTCAGCAGACTGGATGCACTGTAAGTGGTAAAGGAACAACAACAAGAGGAGAATAAATGCACATCTTGTGTGGCAGAAGATTTGGAAATGACCAGAGTGCAGCCCTGTTTAACAATTAGATCCTTCTTAGAGTGCTGAAACTGTCGGCTGCACAGTTGGCAGCTCAGCGGTTCGAATCCCAGGTGCCACACAGCGGAGTGGGCTCCCGCTCTTAATCCCAGCTCCTGCCAACCTAGCAGTTTGAAAGCACGTAAATGCAAGTAGATATATAGGTACTGTTGTAAAAAGTGGGAAGGTGCAGAAATGTGTTCAGCCATGCTGGCCACATGGCCACGGACTTGCACAACACTGTCTCTTTGGCTTGGAAATGGAGATGAGCACTGCCCCTAGAGTTGGACATGACTAGCATGCATTTGAGGGGGGAACCTTTATCTTTACTTTTTACTCTCCAATACTGGAGGTGTTTAAGCAGCAGTTGAACGGCCACCTGCCAAGGATGCTTCAGGTGGACATTTGAAAGGGGTTTGAACTCAATAACTCTCCTGGTTCCTTCCAGCCCTGGTTTTTAGTCTCTAAAGACCTAAATGACTTGGGTCCAAGATATCTCAAGGATGGCAGCTCCTTTTATGATCCTGCTCAGGTAAGAACATCAGGGGAGGCTTTCTCTCAACCCCACCACCCTTACATGTACATTTGTTGGGAACATGGGAGATGCCCTTCTCTGTCACAGCACCGAGACTCTCAAACTCCCTCCCAAAGGATGCCAGGATGGCCCCATCTTTATTGTTTTACTGAGAGCTGATGAACACCTTCCTCTTCACATAGACCAGTGATGGCGAACCTTTGGCACTCCAGATGTTTTAGACCACAACTCCCATGGTGCTTTGTCACTGGCAACACAGGCTTGGAATTCTGGGAGTTGTGGTCCAAAACATCTGGAGGGCTGAAGGTTCATCACCACTGACATAGACTTTCCCTTCGTGAGTGTCTGTCTGAGAATGTGTTTTAAATGGATTGTTGTGCCATGTTGCTTTTAAATGTGTTTGTGGTATTGAATTTATTATTTATTTATTTATTTATTTATTTATTGCATTTGTATCCCGCCCATCTTCCCGGAGGAACTCTGGGCGGCTTACATAGTAGCGACAAAGCGCAATATTCAGAGTACAATATAACATAATAAAAGCAAAATAAAACAATAAAGCAAAAAACAATTATAGACAGTTTAAAATCACAACGTACATGAGCACCCTAGCATTGCCATCTAAGGGGAGGCGGATTGCATAAAGGCAAGTATTGATGGCGGCAAAAACAAAAACAAAAACAAAAAAAACACGCGGAGATTAATACTCGCCAAAGGCCTCGCGGAAGAGAAGCGTTTTCAAGGCTTTGCAAAAGGCCAGCAGGGACTCTGCAGATTATTCCTTTTTAAACATTAAATTCTTTTTACATATTTGTATACTTAATACCTTTGCTTTTAAATATTGTCTTTTCAATTATGGAAGCCACCTTGAGAGAAAGGCAGAATAAAAATATTTTGAATAAATAAAAATACTCTATGACACTATAATTTACATTCAAGTAACTTTATGGAGCCCATCTTGATTCCCTTGGCTGTACAGAGCCACTAAGAACATCTACTAAAACACAGACATTAGACAACAGTGGCCAGGCTGGGGAAAGAATGACTCCAAATGCCACAGGCTCTATGTACAGTAATATATTGGCACTTCAAGGGCCAGATGCAGGGGAGTGGTATCAAGAGACAGATATCTAGTCTTATGCGCTCCCAGATGCATCTAGTGGGACCACTGTGAGTTACAGGAAGCTGGACTAGATGGGCCTTTGGCCTGATCCAGCATGGCTCTTCTTATGTTCTTATGTAAGAGTAACTTGGTTTCACAAAACAAGCAAACATTTCTTCTAAATTTTGTCTTGATCAACAAGCAATGTATTGATATACAAGCACTGAAGCAGGCCACATGATCACAAGTCAACCAATGGTGGCTTGCTTGCTCTCCCCCTGCTGGACTGTGGGTGACTGTCCAGAATGTTCCATCTCAGGCAGCCTCAAAAGTAGAGAGAGGAGACAGGAATAGAGGTCTCCCGTGCCCCAGGCAGGGGAGTGCAGGTTAGGGTTTTATTTTTCTTTATATTTTTCTTTAATTTGTTTTCAACATCCTTTCTTATTTTTTCAAACCATCTCAAGTCATGAGGGGCAGCTAGTCAAGTGGGTATAGGGCTACAAATTGCACGCTATTATTGTCACATTAAAAACACAGACTGAAATGCTGTTGTTAGTCCCAAGCAGAGCAGATGCCACAGCCAGGTACGGACACCATGGTGTGGACGTGGACTTCTAGCCAACTTCATTTGATACTTTTGGCATTTTTTGTGCATAGTATGTGGTCTATGGGACCCCAGAACGAATCATCCGAGTTTCCATTATTTCTTATGTGGAAATGTGCTTTGATATAAGAGTGTTTTGGTTTATAAGCATGTTTCTGGGACACATTATGCTCGTAAGCCAAGGTAATACTCCATAACATTATCTGAGGAATATTACACCATTATGCCCAGTACCTACTGATCCTAACTAGATATCCATATTAGAGATGAGCACAACTCAAAAAAATGGTGTTTCGTTTGTCATTTGGTCGTTTAGGGGTCCGTTTCGGTTCGTTTTTGTTTTCGTGACGTTTTTTGCAAAAAATTTCATTTTCGTTTCATTAGGTAACAAAACGAAAAAATGAAAACGAAAAAGAAAAATTGCTGTTTCGTTAGCATTCTTTTTAGTTCAATGCATCTGCTGCAACGAAAATGAAAAACATGGCAAATTTGGTCATTTCGTTTTCGTTTTGTTTTAAAAACTTTGTTTCGTTTTCGTTGCGTAACGAAACAAAAAAAACAAAAACAAAAACAAAAAATCGCTCGTTTTGTGCCCATCTCTAATCCATATCAACAAATCAGGAAAAAGAAAAACCCAAACTACTGTACAAGATTAAAGACTAATGATTTAATCAGAGTGTAAGTTTTTGCATTTTCCCATGCGCATATGAGATTAGAGGTCATAGCGAAAGTGACAATGGTTTGTTAACACATGCACAGGATCATCGGGGTGTTAAGCACATCAATGAACAGGTTCTTGCTAGAGTGATAAATGCACACCAGGCGAACTTGGCTTTCAGAGGAGCACTAGGGGATACTTCTGAGGCAGAGGTGATATACTCAAAAGATATTACAGAAAGCAGGCTTATTAATATGTGTAGGGCACTTAGAAGCTTTGATCTCTATGAGGCCCTCTGGAATTTGTTCCCGGCAATTATTTTTATTTCCCTCTGAATTCTCCCTATCTTACTCCCTTTTTCTACAAGAGCCGCTCGTAACATGGTGTTACTGTATGTCCAGTGTTGAAAGCAGTGGGGCAAATGCATGAATTAACCTCATGGTGCAGTGGTTAAATGCCTGTACTGCAGCTAAAGCTGTGCTAATGACTTGGAGTTCAATCCCAGGTAGCAGGCTCATGGTTGACTCAGACTTTTTATTTATTTATTTATTTATTTATTTATTTATTTATTTATTTATTTATATACCGTGCCAAGTTCCCAGAGGGAACTCTGGGCGGTTCACATAGAAACACAAGAAATCCACAAGATAATAAGAGCGACTGAGAAGACAATAATAATAAAATAAAGGTGGAAAATACCCTGCAACAATTAAAAAAAAAAAAAACAAAAATAATTGGCAAGAGGCATAGGACAACTAATGATAGGTACAAATCACAAGACAAAACAAAACAAAACAGTGATACAGACCCGATTAAGGCATCCCTACACAGCCAGGTTTTAACAGCTTTTTTAAAGGATGCCAAAGAAGGAGCCTGGCATATCTTGCTCCGTAGTTTATTCCAGAGAGCCAGGCCGGCCACCGAGAAGGCCCGTTTATGCATTGCTACCCTATGGGCCACCCTGGGGGTGGCCACCCGGAGCGAGAGAGCCATGGAGGATCGGAAGCCATCCTTCCAAGGTAGGTAAAATGAGTACCCAGCCTGTTGGCTGGGCAATGTGTAGCCTACATACTGTAATTAAACTGTAAACCGCCGAGAGAGTGCTTGACGTGGTATGGGGCGGTATATAAGTAGAGCACTTTGCTTTTGCTTTAAATTAAAATATCAACATATTAACATCCATGCACATATCTTCAATTTTCCCCCACCCCTCCCCTTTTTTCCTTATCTTTCATCAACATGTTGAGACAGAACAAGGTACCTCTTTGCAAATATTAGCAGATATGGCAGCAGTTGACTTTGGTTTTACCTGAAAACTTCGCTTGCCTTTGTTAAAAGGTCACATTTGTGACAGATATCACTTCCACATACAATTATCTAAGTGTGCAGAGATATAGCGATACAAAATTGTGGTGTTGGTCCGCCCAAATAATCTGACAGACTTTCAGTAAATTAAATGTATTAAAATACATTTCATATGTATTGGTTCTAACAATGAAACTACTGTATAGTGCAGTCATATTCCTGTTCACTTGGATATACAATTTCACTGCATTCAGTGGGCTTATGCAAGGGAGGAGTGTCTTTAGGACTCCTGGCTTTAAATGCTTCTTTCACCGTATACTAATATTTTCCTGTAAACCTTTTTTAAGGGAGATAGACCAGTATAACTATCTCATACTGCAATTAAAAAATAACCTAAATTTGGGTGTTTTGAGGAAAAGTGTGGGGTAAAAATACAATAAATAAAGTGGTTTACAGGGCAGGCCCTCAGCCACAAAGTATCAGTCAAGAAGGCAAAGGCTTACATAGCCTTATGTCTCAAGAACAGTTCACTCCACTGCACTTAAAGGACAGAGTTTTTACAACTAATGTTAATTCAAATCACAAAGTGTGTTAAGGGCCCCCTAAATATTTTAAAGTCATTTTGAATCCAGACTTTGACCTTGGCTATGTTTAGAGCTTTGTAAATTCTCCCACAACATCTGTCAATCCAGTTGCATCAGTGGCCGTTTAAACGGGGTTCACCTAATGCCATTTCACCCTACATTTACTGATTTAATAAAATAAATAAATCCTATACCCCTTACAAGAAAAGCGAGCAAACCCAACGTGGGGTTGCTTGGCAATCCAAATCATTATTTCTTCCGGAAAAAAAGTGAGATTATGAACATGGCAACAAGATACCTGGTTTTGTTGTCCTTTTTGCTACCCTCTCTAGCCTTTTAGCCTCTTGCCGGGCTTTTGCTTTTGTTTTTATTTGATTTGTTTGATGGTTTTATTAGTTTGTTCATGGATGTTAATTGTTCCTTCTTATTTGGCTTTCGTGTAAACCGCCCAGAGTTCCTTTGAGAAAACAGGAGCGGTCTATAAATAAATAAATAAATAAATAAATAAATAAATAAATAAATAAATAAATAAATAAATAAATAAGCAAGCAAGCAAGCAAGCATGCAGGCGTGCACACCCACCCCACCTACTCTTGCTGAACCTTGCAGAAAAGGAGAGTGTAAACCTGCTACTGGAGGCGATTCTCCCCATTATTTCTAACGTCCCTCTCTCAGTATCAGGGCAGATGTCTGTTGTTTTGTCCAATGCATGCTTGTCTCATCCTAAAATGTTCGATACTGGACCGTACTGCACGTTGTGAGCTCCAAACTATCTTTAAAACCCCCCTTTTAACCTCAGGTTTCTAGACCAAAGGCTAGCAGCCAGGGGGTGGTTTGGGGTTTTTTTGGACTTCAATTCCCAGAAGCCTCCGCCGGCAAGGCCCTCAGGAGGGACTTCTGGGAATTGAAGTTCTTCCCCCTCCCCAGCAAGTCTTTAAAACCCACCGATTCTATGTGTTTTCGTAATCCTCAACGCCCCCCCCCGGAGGCTGTTGGGGGCGAGTGGCCTGTTTTTTTTGGGGGGGGGGGATTGTTGAAGTGCCCCTGTGATCCCCACCCCAGCCTGAGGCGATGGCGGGTGTGTGTGTTTACCTGTGGCTTAGCATGGTTGGTCCTTGTAGCCGCTCGCCCGCCACCCCCTCTCTACTTAGGCCAAGGCCCGGGCCAGGGCTCGGGGCTGCGAGCAGGCCTCGCCCGGTCGCCATGGCAACGCATTGTTCCGCAGGGCCGCGTTCTGGAGCCTCCTAGGCCTCACGCCAGGCGCGGTGGGCGAGGGAGGGAAGGAGGGAGGAATGGCGGCGCGAGGAGGGGGGGGGGTTAGGCAGCTGAAAGGTTGTGGGGCGGCTGGAGAATGGGGTGAGGTGGGGTGGGGTGGATTGGATATGGGATCCGTAGTCAAAAAATGTGGGGAAAGGGGTGCGGGGAGGGAATCGGGGGTGGGGTGGGGTGTCTGGGGTAACATTGGAAGCCCCATATCCCATTGGGAGGCAATGGGATATGGATTTGGGGGGCATGTACAAACCCCAGCCCTCCAGATGTTTTGGACCGCAATTCCCACCGCCCTTTGCCATTGGGCATAGAGGCTTGGAATTCTGGGAGTTGTGGTCCAAAACATCAGGAGGGCCTAAGTTTGGACATGCACATTGCAAGCCTGCATGGAGGGCGTTTGAAGATTTAATGGTGACAGCAGGAGAGGAAATGGATCCTTGTGTGTTGTGTGGGTGATAAAGGCATGGGTGGCTTTTCTTTTTACCCTTGTGGAAGCGATAATGCAGAAATGGTACTTGGTGAGCCAAAGTCCTGTATACACAGTGGGCCCTCATATAACAAACGGTTTGTATAACATAAAATCTGAGTGTACAACAAAAAAAAATCGGAGATAGCGGAAATTTGCTTAACAGAATCGCCTATGGGGCAAATCCGTACAACATAAAAATCACGATCAGAGATCACTCTGTTTTTAATGCATTCCTGTGGGAAATCCGTATAAAGGAAAATATGCTTAACATAATTTCATTTGGAACAAATTAACAGTGGTACCTTTTATAAAGGAATTAATTAGTTCCAAATGAAATTATGTTAAGCAAATTTTCCTTTATACACATTCCCATAGGAATGCATTGAAAATGGAGTAATCCCATTTTTATGTTGTACAGATTTTCCCCATAGGCAATTATGTTAAGCAAATTTCCCCTATCTCTGGAATTTTTTATGTTGTACAGATTTTATGTTATACAAACTGTTTGTTATGCAAGGGTCCACTGTAATTCCTTTATACAAATTGGGTCCCCATCTAGGTCACACTTTTGCTTCTTGTTTAAATGTGAGATTTGCTGCTATGTGATTGTTGTCTTTTTGTTAGAGCTGAGGAGCTGGAACCGGTCCTATGGGTCACAGAGTCCAGATCCTGTCAGGGAGGTGCCATGGGAAACAAACTGTGGGAATGAGCGCTCGTTTTTGAAGAAGGAAGCTGTCATGAGAAGCAAAGACTTCGTAGAAAAGAAACATCATGAGAAGAAAGGTTCCCTGGAAAAAGACAATAATGTTGGGAAATGTTGAAGGCAACAGGAAAAGAGGAAGACCAAATAGGAGAGGGATTGACTCCCTACAGAAACCACAGTATTAAGTTTTCAAGAGTGGAGCAGGACTAATGATGATAATACATTTTAGAGGTCACTTATTCACAGGATTGGCTTACATTGGAAGCAACCTCTCTTCATGTAACAGCAAAGCAGTCTTCAGCAACTAAGCATGCTCAGATATTTGCTGCCCATACAATTTTGCTAAGAAACATCAATGGGAATGTGCCTTCTGTTGGGCTTGTAGGCTTCCTTTAGGCATCTGGCTTGCCACATTGTGGAAGACAAGTTGCTGAGCTAAATTGCTTTTGGTCTGACCCAAGAGAGATGGTGTTTGTGTTTGCTTCATATTCTCATGCTGCATTTTAGTCACAGAAGGGCCTCCCCAAAGCAATTTGCAAGGAAAATATAATCATAATCCTAAAGCAAAAAAGAAGAATCTAACAACTAGCAAAAAGAAAAACAGAAGTAGCCGGGTTGATCCATAAGTAGAAACAAACAAGGATTCAAAGGTGAAGCAAAAAGAAGACACTAAAATTGGTAAATCGAAAAATAAAGGGAGCTGACAAATTTATTTCAGTTTAGGCATCTTCAGGGTTGCTGCTCTTATGTGCCAATAAATCACCTCTGAGCCTATGAAAAAGTAACCTCCAAGATTGTGGGAAATTGTCCACACATCAAAATCAAATAAACCACAAACATGACTCCAAGCAGCACTTGTTTATTGATGTCTTTTTACAAAAAGTGTGTCCATACCACAGGGGTAGAGAGCACACCGATTAGCATTCAAACCCATTATTTATGACCCTTTCTCGGCCACAGTATCTCTCCCCTCTGTGCTGCTTGGACTCAGCTCCAAGATTCCCATTCTTCCCAGTACGCCTCCTTCACTTTTAACCCAGAGGATCACTGGTCTATGGAACTCCCTGCCAGAAGAAGTGGTGACAGCAGTCAGCCTTGACAGCTTTAAGAAAGGATTAGACAAGTTTGTGGAGAACAGGGGTATCGATGGCTATCATGATGGATGCCTAAGGACAACCTCCGGGTTGGAGAGATAGGCAGGATATCTCTCAGTGCCATTTGCAGGGAATCGTAAGCAGGTGAAAACATCTGCTTGGGAATACCCTGAAGCAAATGGTGAGCCACTGTGTGAGACAGAATGCTAGACTGGATGGGCTGTGGGCTGTTCCAGCAAGGCTGCTCTTATGCTCTTCACAGAGCTCCTTAGCATCTGCCCCCTCCCGTTCATACATGGCATGCATATTACAATTAGGCATTGGTCTCTGCAGGGTGTTTTCCTAAATATTCACTACCCTTGAATGGTCTGTTGTTCTGTACTTGTCTCCTGGCCAAAGAGTTGCAGTGTCAAGGCCATTCTGAAGCCCTAATCATCTCAGGAATTTGCAGAAGCTACACTCTTTGTTTCTCTCAAGATGTCCCGTTATTAGCTGCTCAACTCTTGTGAACTCAGGCTTTTATTTATTTATTTATTTATTTATTTTCATACTTATATACCGCCCCATTTCCCAACGGGAATTTTCCTTTATGGAGTCAGTCCATCTTATATTGGGTCTTCCCCTTCCCCTGTCTCCTTCCACCTTTCAGAGATAATTCAGATTTTATTTGATCTTGGACCCACCTACTCATCTTGCTGGCACCCCCCAGGTATCCACAAAGCTCTCATCTGTTATCATCACCCCCCAGCCAACTTTCTTAACTTTCCAGATTTCACACACATACAGGGTGATTGGAAATAGAAGAGTATGATCTTGCTTTTCATCTCCAGTGACAGCCTTGCATTTAATAATATTTACTAATTCCTTCATTGCTGCTACCTTTTCTAGTCTCCATCATCCTCTGATTCTTCAGCATTAGGTGACATAGAATCTGAGAGAAGATGCAGGAACAGAAACTGCTGATTATATTAAAATGTTAGCGGTTTCCAAAAGTGGCATTTCAGATCAAAGAACTGTAGCTGTTGCTTTGAGTGTATATAGATTCCTTGGTTACAAGTGTTAGATACCCATTGTTATGATTCTGTTCTGAGAAAAACTGGGATTTGTAGTGTGATGATGGTAGAAATATCTAGTGCAGTGGTTCTCAACCTGTGGGTCCACAGAAGTTCCTGGACTGCAATTCCCAGAAGTCTTCAGCACTAGCTGAGCTGGCCAGGATTTCTGGGAGTTGCAGTCCAGGAACATCTGGGGACCCACAGGTTGAGAACCACTGATCTAGTGTACCCCACTGAATTTATAACAGAAGATTATGAGTATCTCATTGAACTTCTGATCTGAGGATTTTACAGTTAGAAGTAGTATTAAACTCTTGAACTTGTGTATATGTTGAAGGGAAACATTACAAAGAGGGAACAGGGTGAACTGCATGGTGTTAGGAACAGTCTTCAGGTCAGTAAAATGTTCCAAAACCCACAGAACGAAATGGGTTTTGGTGCTCCCAACTCTTAAAGCAATTAGGGCCTAGGAGAGTGCGCCTTTTGTTTTGGTTTAGTGAGTTGTGAAGAGCAATAATCCAGAAAGTTTCTTTTTGAATCAAGACATGTACACCATACTTCCTCCCATATATCTCCCATATATCTCCCATATATGGGAGGAAGTATATATCATGTGTGTGTGTGTTGTGTCGTTGCAGTCGTGACCGACTCTTTGTGAGCCCATGTCCATGGAGTTTTCTTGGCAGGAATACTGGAGTGGTTTGCCAGTTCCTACTCCAGGCGCCTGCAGCACCTGTTATTCCCAAAATCAGGCGAGATCGGATATGCTTAGGGCATCTAGGCATCTAGTATATATCATAGTTCTTCCCATATATCTATATAACTGTAGATCTGTCAGGGCACTACATAGGTTAATCTACTACTCTACAGCGTACACTGGAGTTCCCTTTCCTAACTTTCACGTTAGAGGAGTTCTTTATGATTCTCCTGCCACCCAGTTTCCCATCTATACCCTGCAACCCCTTCTTTGCCTCTGATGCTCCCGTTTGATCCATAATGAATGCTTGGGTGGCCCAGCACACTGTCATGCCTTCTTGATGAAGCCATAATTTGGCTTGGAGTACTTCTGGAAAGAAAATCTGAAAAAAAAAAGCTGGCGGTATTAATTGGCTTTTTCAATTTGCATGAAGAGTGCTTCTCTTTTTCAGCACAAGCCTCTCCCCTTGCTGGATTCAAGCACAGACTGGCCGTTCAGTTGAGGCAGGGTGTTTTTCCGCAAGAGGGCAGCCAACGTCTGAATTCGTTTCTTACTGCAGTTATTTACCAGGATGTAAGTAAGGACTGACTCGAAGGTGCAAATGTTCCTGTGTCCTTATTCCTTAGGTCGATTGGAAAAAAGACGCAGTGATTGGAACAAGCCTGTTGCATCAAAGCCAGGACATTCTGAAAAACAGTACAGTAGTACCTTGTATAAAGGAATTAATTCGTTCCAAGTGAAATTCTGTTAAGCAAATTTTTCTTTGTACAAATTTCCCATAGGAATGCATTGAAAACGGATTAATCCCTAATTGGGACCGCTTTTCTCTTGTACGGATTCGCCCCATAGGCAATTCTGTTAAGTGATTTTCCCCTGTCTCCGGAAATTGTTTCCTTTAAGCAGATTTTCTGTTAAATAAACCTCTTGTTATACGAGGGTCCACTGTATTTTTAGTGATGGGCTTATATGATAGAATTTGAAATCTGGTGGCCAAAATATTAGAACACCTAGCTCACATACAGTAATTTGGTTAGACAGATTTGTGGGAAATCTGTCCGTGGCTCTGTGTTAGAAGAGTAAATTGAGTGTCCATTCCAAACGCAGTGTGTCGCTGCAAATACTATTTGCTTGGGTTCTGTATGGAAAAGCTTTGCCTTCATGCCATACCGGGGAACCAGCGTTTTATTTGGTTCTTATAATTAAACTTTATTCTTCATTACAAAGGAAAATTCACATTATGATGCACACAATCCCCCTGAAGAAATACAGGCGCTGTAGACTTATTTGAAACCGGAGGTTTGCAAGTGAATATTTTAAAATGTAATTTAGCTGTGTAAAGAATGTTAAAAAGGACCTTGTTACGCAAAATTTACTTCCTTCTCCCTTCTCCTTTTGTCTAACACACTTACTTTTAGAGATGATATATACACATGCCCTGCAAGGGAGTGCCTGAAAACCATATCTTGTGGCAGTGCTTCAGGTGGGGGTTTCCATAACATTTTCTATGCAGCTGACTACGTGCTTTGGTGTAATTCCTTGTTGAATCTCCATGCCAACATTTCCTGGAACGTGTAGCTATGACACAGAGACCTTCCATACGGCTGGGAGCCAGTAGCGAGAAATGTCATAATTCAAAAGTGAGATAATATACCCCCTTAACTGAAATAATAGGCCTGCATGGAACAGTCTGCTGTTTATTCTGGGTTGCAGTACTTCCTTCTGCCTATTTATAGAGGCTGAAAAAGAATCCCTTGAATGGATGGTCACTAGCCCGCTATATTTAATTTGTTGAAGCCCTAAGTGGATTCCACTATGGGAGATCATAGAATCATAGAGTTGGAAGAGACCTCAAGGGCCATCTAGTCCAACCCCCATGCCGTGCAGGAACCCCCATCACAGTATTTCCAACAGATGGCCATCTAGCCTCTGCTTAAAAACCTCCAAAGGATGGCGAAGGGAGGCCACAGACAGATTTAAAACTTCTCAAGGGAGAAAAGATTTCCTGTCCATAATGTTATGGGCTGCTTTTATTTCACCTGAGACCCAAGCTGCCCATTCACTCTGAGTAATTTCCACAGTAAATGGCCTCGTTAATGTGTTGAAAAGAAGATTGCAGTTTTGGTCTAAAGCTAATTAATGTTATTTATCTATTTATTCCACTTCTGTACTTCCCTATTAGTGTGATCACTCTCGGCAGTTCACAACATGCAATAACAATCATGCAGTAAAAGGCACTGTAATAAACACAAGGATGTACAAGAAACCCCACTAGTTAAAACAGCAAAACCACCTTTAAATAGAAATACAAAAATTAAACCCATTTGAGCATTTCAGGTCAATATTCAGTACTATTAGAAGGAAGCTTTATATAATTCTGTCTTAGTTTCCTATGAACACAGAAGGATGATGTCTGGCCAAGCTCTGGAGGAAGTTTATTCCAAAGGGAAGGGACTGTGATCTGCACAGCCATGGACCCTCCAATTCGCTTTTTTAGCTTCCTGGGTATTCCAGTTCTTAGCATTAACACTGGATTCCATGGCATAGATGTTTTGTTGGTGACTGTTGTCTTTGTGCGGTGCCAGAAAGAGACACTGAAGAGAGCCTGTATTTAAAGGTTGAGACCGTGAATTTTGTCTGAGACGTAAAATAAATCCGGAACTTAAGTTCTGAAAACTCATCACAAAGCAAAGCAAAGGACAGTGGTACTGTACCTCTGAAAACAAATTTAATTTGTTCTACGGGTCAGTTTGTTTTAAGAAAATTTTGTCTTACGAAACATGGTTTCCCATAGGAAAGCATTGAAAATGGATTACAGTAATCTGTTCTGGGGGCTATAAATCGCTTCATTTTATGAAGATTTTGTCTTACGAAACACGGTTTCCCATAGGAATGCATTGGATTAATCTGTTCCACAGGTGAGAATAAAGACAAAAATGACGGTGTATTTTCCTGGGTACATGCGGAACAGTTTTTTTTTTTGTCTTACAAAGCATCCCACATGGAATTTTTTGTTATGCGAAGCATGCCTATTCCCAGAATTTTTTTTCTTCCTATGAGTTTTTTGTCTTATGAGGCATTTGTCTTAAGAGGTACCACTGCCATACAGTATTTTTCTGTCAGTAAGATGCCCCCATGTATAAGTCAACCCCTAATTTCCAATCCAAAATTACACTTTTGCAACAGCATGGTACTCTCCTTGGCTTACTTACATGTATAAGACAACCCTCAATTTTAGTCTAACAATTTTAGACAAAAATACAGTATAGCCTTATACATGGGAAAATACTGTAACTTGCTAATGACATGAGCGGAAGAAAATTTCTGCTGTGCACTCACATGCCTTCAGGAGATACAGAATAATGGCTTATTCCTTTAGGTTGGCTGTGTGGTCTGTTTACTGCTTCAAGGTTTGACTGCACAACCTTGTTTCGAACATAGTTGCAAATGCTAGTTAGAATTTTTCTTCTTTTATTGGAATCATGTTGCTGGCATTAATTAATTATTGGGAGGACTTGATTTGCACAACACAGGATCCAGCCCTCTTCCATGAGTTCTCACAGAAAATGCTAGCAGTGGAATGTGAGGAAATATTTATTTATTTTTTTTATTATATTTATATCCCGCCCATCTTCCCGTAGGAACTCTGGGCGGCTTACAGAGTAGCGACTAGCGCGGCAATGAACAACAATCCGACAATAAACTAACAACTAAACAAAATTAAAACAAGTGAACAAGTGAACAATTCAAAACAGTTTAAAACAGTTTAAAACAGTTTAGCACCCCATCATTGCCGGCTGGTACAAAGGCGAGGTACTTAAAGAACAGTATAGATGGCGGGGAGGAAAAAAAATCAGTTAATTAAAGCTCGCCAAAGGCCTCACGAAAGAGGAGCGTTTTTAAGGCTTTGCGGAAGGCCAGCAGGGACTCTGCAGAGCGCACTTCACTGGGAAGGGTGTTCCAAAGAGAGGGGGCTGCCACGGAGAAGGCCCGGTTACGTGTGAGCGTCTTCCTGGCCTCTCATGGGGTGGCAACCTGAAGTGAGTGCGCTCGCGACTGCCGAACAGGTCGGGCCGAGGTTGATCGCTGGACGATACGCTCTGACAGGTAGTCCGGGCCCAAGCCATGGAGGGTTTTATAAACTGAAACCAAGACCTTGAATCTAATCCGGGATGCAACGGGCAACAAATGCAGGCGAGCCAGGACTGGGGTGATGTGGTCATAATGACGCACACCCACCACCAGCCTGGCAGCCGCATTTTGTACCCGCTGCAGACGCCGGAGGAGAGTCAGGGGCAACCCCATGTAGAGGGCGTTGCATTAGTCCAGCCTCGAGATCACCAGCGCTTGGACCACTGTTCTCAGAGAGTCGCCATCCAGGTACGGGCGGATCTGGGCTATTTGGCGGAGATGGTAATAAGCGGATCTGGTCACAGCCGCCACCTGGGCATCCAGGGTGAGCGCTGGATCCAGAACCACGCCCAGATTCCGCACCCTCTCCGCGAGTTGGAGGGAAACTCCCTCCAAACAGGGGAGGGGGCCTCCGTATCCAGATGGCGAGTTCCCAGAGAACATAACCTCGGTCTTCCCGGGGTTGAGCTTGAGCCTGTTCGCCCTGGTCCATGTCAATACGGCGTCCAGGCACCCATCGAGAGTCCGAACAGCTTCCACTGCAGAGGTGGAAAAGGAGAGATAGAGCTGCGTGTCATCAGCGTACTGGTGACAGCAGACTCCAAATCTCCTAATGACCCCAGCCAGCGGCCTTACATACATGTTGAACAGCATAGGGGACAGCGACGACTCCTGCGGAACCCCACAAGGGAGGATCCACGGGGCCGACAGCTCCCCCCCATGCTGGACATACTGGGGACGGCCCTCCAAGAAGGAATGGAGCCAACTGCAAGCAGTGCCTCCGATTCCCACCTCAGAGAGCCGATCAAGTAGGATACCGTGGTCGATGGTATCGAAGGCCGCTGACAAATCCAGGAGAACCAACAGGGTAGAACAACCCCTGTCGGCCGCCCGGATTAGGTCATCTTGCAGCGTGACCAGAGCTGTTTCAGTCCCCCGGTAGGGCCTGAACCCGGATTGGCACGGATCAAGGCACTGTTGTTCCTCCAGGTATGACTGCAGCCCGACCGCGGACACCCTCTCGATGACCTTGCCCATGAACGGGACATTGTTATGACTGATTTCATAAGAACAACAGTGATTTCCATGTTAGTTTCCATACCTCATAATGGGATTATTATGTTTTATGGGTAAAACACACCACAATTATGCGCCCTTGGGTGTGTGGCAGGGCTCATCCCTTGCAGGAGTGTTCCGGGACCCTCTCTTTAGCATGTTCAGGGGTCTGGAGACATGCTGTGGGGAGTAAAGGACACAGGGAGACCTGCTTCTCCATCCCAGTTGTGCATGCTTAAATCTGGATCCAAGCCGTAGTTGAGTGCCGTGCAGTGATTCTCTTGGGCCATCTTTCCTAGGCGGGTGGCCTCTTGAGTGACTTGTGGATTCTGGGGGTTGTAGTCATTACACATATCGACATCACCAGCTGTTCCTACTCTTGGTAAGGACTTCCTTAGGTTAATAATATTGCCTGCTTCTCAGCATTGCTCAGCAACGTAGGAAAATGTAAAGTAATGCATACTGGGGCAAAAAATCCAAACTTTATCAACTCATGGGCACTGAGTTATCAGTGACGGATCAGGAAAGAGATCTTGGTGTGCTAGTGGACAGCTCCATGAAGGTGTCTACCCAGTGTGTGGCAGCGGTGAAGAAGGCCAATTCCATGCTAGGGATTATCAAAAAGGGGACTAAAATAAAACAGTCAACATTATAATGCCATTGTACAAAATACTTCAGGCCGCACCTGAAGTATTGTGTACAATTCTGGTCACCGCATCTCAAAAAAGACATAGTGGAACTGGAAAAGGTGCAAAAGAGAGCAACTAAAATGATTACTGGGCTGGGGCACCTCCCTTATGAGGAAAGGCTAAAACATTTGGGGCTCTTTAGTCTGGAAAAAAGGTGCCTGAGGGGGGATATGATTGAGACATACAAAATAATGCAGGGCATGAGTCAAGTGGATAGAGGGACGCTCTTCTCCCTCTCACAAAATACCAGAACTAGGGGACATCCACCCAAATTGAGGGTTGGGAGAATGAGAACAGATAAAAGAAAATATTTTTTTAACCCAGCATGTTGTTAGTCTGTGGAACTCCCTGCCACAGGATGTGGTGATGGCATCTGGCCTGGATGCCTTCAAAGGGGGATTGGATAGATTCCAGGAGGAAAAGTCCATCACAGGTTACGAACCATGATGGAGATGTGTAATCTCCAGGCTTAACACTGGGTTGTCAGCAGATACCGGGGTCCTACTGTACTTATTTTGGGTCCCTCAAACAGGATAGATAACATAAGGACATAAGAAGAGCCATGCTGGATCCGGCCAAAGGCCCATCTAGTCCAGCGTCCTGTATCTCAAAGTGGCCCCACCAAATGCCTCTGGGAGCACACGAGATGAGATATCTGTCTCCTGATACCACTCCTCTGCATCTGGCCCTTGAAATACCTTTTTTAAGCCTGGACGAAGCGAAATGAAACAATGAAGCAGCATTTTGTTACAGATGAAACAAAACGGCTGTTTTTCCATTGAAACAAACTGCTTCGTTCCGTCTGTAAAATGGTGGCTAACCTGCGGGTGTTCCACTACTGCTACTGCTGCCGAGACCACCCAGCCAGGCTGGAGAGGTGAGTGGCTGACACTGCTGCCGCCAGAGTCGCTTCCAGCCAGCTGCCAGAGCCTTTGGAGCTGCTGCCGCAGGGAATGAAACATTTCATTTTGTACGAACTTTTTGTTGTAAAAATTCGTACGAGATGAAACGAAACGAAATGTGAGGGCCCTTGAAACAGAATGAAATGAAACATCATTTTTCTGTTTCGTGCCCATCCCTACCGAATATCATGAAAAAATGTCTTAATTCTTAGAGCAGTAAAACAATGGATTCGATTCCCTTGGGAGATGGCAAGCAGTCCAGTGCTGGAGGCCTTCAAGAGATTATTGGATAAGCAAAAAGATAGGCTTTCATTTGTGCTCCTGCACTGAGCAATGAGCTATACCCGATGGCCTTCTCAGCCCCTTCCAACTCCATCATATAGAGCGACTAAAATGATTACTGGGCTGAGACACCTCCCTTATTTATTTTAAATATTTTTACCCCGCCTTCCTCCTTGGAAAAGCATCCAAGACGGTTTACAATACTGAGGGACAATATACAGCCCAGACATATTAAAGTTTAAGAACCGGGAATTAGAAGAGGCATCTTACAACATTAAAAGGCAACATGAAAGCTAAAAAGAGCACGCAAACAGTTAAAAGGGGAAAAAATCCCATTATGAGGTATGGAAACTAACATGGAAATCACTGTTGTTCTTATGAAATCAGTCAATGCAATCAGGAGGGTCGGAAAAATTCTTAAGGATGACTCACACCCCGGTCAGCACTTTTTTACCTTGTTACCATCAGGCAGAAGATATCGTAGTATAGCCTGCCGTACCAACAGACTGAAGAACAGTTTTTATCCATGGGCTGTCAGACTGCTGAATGGGAAATAATCCCAGGACAAGTATAGAAGAACTGACCTGTGGGCTGGCGCATTCTGTGTCAAGTACACAGGGTGCAGTAAGACTGAGTGGTTGCCAGTGAGATGGGGGCGGGATGGTGGTGGGGGTGGGCATGGGAGACTCAGCCAATTTCATTGTGCACATGTTGTACATTGACAATAAAGGTATTATTATGTATGGTAACTCATCTAAAAATCCTCATTCAGGGAAAGCTTGTCTGAAGAGGAAGGTCTTTGCCTGCAGAGATGGAGCAGTCCTGGCCTCCAGTGGAAAGGAGTTCCAAAGTCTGGGAGCAGCAACAGAGAAGGCCCTTTCATGTGTTCTTATGAGATGCACCTGTGAAGGTGGCAGGATGGAGAGCAAGGCCGCTCCTGATGACCTTATGAAGAAAGGCAACAGCTTTTGGGGCTCTTTAGACTGGAAAAAGAGTGTCTGAGGGGGAACATAATTAAAATATACGAAATTATGCAAGGGATGGATAAAGTGGATAGAGGAAATGTCTGTTCTCTTTCATGCAATACCAGAACCAGGGGTCATCAATGGAGGGTTGAGAAAGCGAGAACAGACAACAGAAAATATTTATTTACCCAGTGTGTTGTTAGTCTGTGGAATTCCTTGCTGCCGGATGGGATGATGGCACCTTTGAAGACTATGAGATTGGATTGGACGCAAGCTTTTGCAGACTGCAGCCCATTTCTCTCTCTCTCTCTCTCTCTCTCTCTCTCTCTGTCTCTCTCTGTCTCTCTCTCTCTCTCTCTCTCTCTCTCACACACACACACACACACACACACACACACACACAGAGATGGAAACATCTGTCGGAAATATTGTGATGGGCTTCCTGCATGGCAGGGGGTTGGACTGGGTGGCCCTTGAGGTCTCTTCCAACTCTAGGATTCTACGATTCTACGATTCATCAGATAACATTTCCAGATTTAAAACATGAGCTAGGATAGCTCCCTTGTGGGGGACCATGCACTCTGCCTATGCTCTAAGGCTCCATTACGCATATGTGTCTGCCAATGCACCGAGACCATCACTGAAGGTGCCTTTCCAGGCACCCAGAATTCCAGGGATGTTCAGAACTTGGAGAAGTTACTTTTTTGGAATGATAACTGCTGTAGTCCCCCAGTCAGCTTTGCTAACAGTCATGCTGGCAGGGAGATTGTGGACATTGTCATCCTTTAAAAAAATTTCCAGGCTTTAGCAGTCCTCTCTCACACACACACATGCATGCACAAACACACATGCACAAATGCACACACAAACAGAAAAACATCTTCCACACAAAATCCCTTTGGAGAACCTTAGATCAGTGCAACCCTGTCACTTCCCCTTACCAGCCTCCAGCTCATTTCATTAGCACATCCTCCCCATCTGAGATCACACCTTTGGGATAAAAATGATACAGAACTCATTTTCAGAAATAAAAAATCACTGCCTGCCTCACCCTCCTTATGAGCTTGCCGAAAAATACGCCCACCTGCTCCTTCGCCAGCCACTGCTTGCCCTCTGTGACTCAAGCCCACGCCAGGACAGTGTGTTGCACGCCACTCACTCGGGTGGCAAGAGGAATATAGAAAGAGGAAAATTCTCAAGACAGAAGGCTGAGCTTGATGAGGGAGAAGTTTCGCAATTTGGACTGAAGCTGCCTGAAGAAGTAAAGGATGTTTGATCATCCTCTGGCGAGGTTTTGCAGCTCTGCGGGTTGCGTTTGTTTGCTAATGGGTCGTTGGAAGAGGCCAACAGGGTTAACTTGCATGCAGATTGTGCAAACCTAGCAGCTTCGAAGAATGCAACTCTGCTCCAGCTGTCCAAGTAACTTGGTCAGTCTGGGTTATCGTACACCTCGCTGGGGAGCATGTATGCATCTATTTTTGTCGCAGCAGCAAAAGGTGTTGGGCCAGTCTTACACAGGTGAGAGACCCCCACCCTCCTGCCGCCTGGAAGAGCATAAGAGAAGCTCACGAAGGGCATCTCCGTAACCTGATGCCTGCATTATTAAGGTTCAGCTTTCATAGGAGACCCATTGCAGGTGGTCTCCACATTGTTTCAACTGCATGTTCAATGAAGCCCTTTCTTATAGGCAGTTGCTTAGATCTGAGTAAATTGGAGCCCTCTTATGCTAGCTACGACTGGGGAGGCAGAATGGTTCAGTGGTGAAAGCGGATGCCTCACATGTGGAGGGTCCCTGCTCTCGGCATCTCCACCTAGAAAGTGAAGTAGATCTCTCAAAGGGCCCTTCTTTGCCCGAGACACTGAAGTATCACCACCAATCTTAATACCTCATACTGGGTCAGATGGCCAACCATGCAACAGGGGATAAGACAGCTTCTTCTATTTCACCTGCGCAAAAGGACATTAGAACCTAGATACCTGAAAGACTGCCTCCTTCCATACGAACCTACCCGGCAATTAAGATCAAGCCAGGGGGCCCTTTTGAAAGAGCCATCCCTCAAGGAGTCTGTGAAGATTCTCAGTCATCCAGGTGAGTTTATCTGGAAGTTGAGTCATGGCTACTGGACTTCTTTTTTGAGAGATATCTCTCAAAAAAGAAGTCCAGTAGCCATGACTCAACTTCCAGATCCCTCAAGGAGGTGAGAGGGATGGCTTGTAGACAGCTGCCCCTAAGCTATGGAATGCCCTCCCGATTGAGATCCACCAGGCGCCAACATTGATTACATTTCGATGCCAGGTAAAAACCTTCCTGTTCCAGAAGTTTTTTAATTGATACAATACAGACTGTGGGTCCTCTGATGACAATTTTAGTTTAATGATTTTACTGTAAGGTTTTTATTATTGCTTTAATTAATTATTGATATTCTATTTTAACTATTTTTAACTGTTTTAATTATTTTGATTGTAAGCTGCCCAGAGACCTTTGGGTAGTGGGTGGCATATGAGTTGTAAAAATAAAATAAAAAAATAAAATAGATTTACCTTAAGGTTCTAGACTGTGCCCAGAGTTTGGGAAAGTGGTCTTGTTTTGGTTTTTTTTTTTTAATTAAAAGACCCAACATTTTCATGCTGGGTACAGTATTCTGGGATTGTTTTATTTTGTTTTTGTTTTTTAAAGGAAGGTTTCTGAGTTCTGATTTTACCTCTTCAGATGGTTTCAGGAACTCGTTGGCTGTGATGGGGGAGGGTTGAGCCTTCCCCATCACACCTAATGGGAAACTTGGAAGGCTGGATTAGATCCACAGATTGGAGGTTCATCTTCTTATCTTCCAAGCCAGAATCTTTCTCTAGCTTACTGGCCACAAGTATCATTCCCATCTCTTCTCTGTTTAAAATGGAACTCAAAGACTTGCTCTGTTCCCCTGGACAAAAGAACGGCTCACAGCAAAGTATCTCAATAGACCAGCTGTGACCATGTAGCCCGCTCATGATTGACTCAGCCTTCCATCCTTTCAATGTTAGTAAAATGAGTACCCTGCTTGCTGGGGGTGAGTGGGCAATGTGTAGCCTGCATAATTAAAAAATTATAAACCACCCAGAGAGTGCTTCAAGTGCTATTGGGTGGTATTTGAACAGAACACTTTGCTTTGCTTTTTGCTTTTCTGGACTAGGCAAAAAAATCAGCCCCAAGATCAGTGGTTCTCAACCTGTGGGTCCCCAGAGGTTCCTGGACTGCAACTCCCAGAAATCCTGGCCAGCTCAGCTCGTGATGAAGGCTTCTGGGAGTTGCAGTCCAGGAACACCTGGGGAGGGGACCCACAGGCTGAGAAACACTGCCCAAGATGAAAATATCTGCATTATGGAGGCATTCTCGATTTTCTCCTGGGCTAAAGATGAGCAGACGAAAGGCAGGGGTGAGAAATACTGTTTTGGTCCTCACCACCCAACCTCCTCCGAACAAATGTAGCCATTGGCCATGCTGGGTAGTGGGAACATTTCCCGCCTCTGTCGAGAGTGGCTGGAGATTTTAGCCACAGGATCGGCTGCTGGCCGTTTTACATTGGAGCTTAACCGATTCCCTTTCCAGTGTTGACGCTCATCAAACACCATCTGTCCTGAGCATTTGCAGTTCGTTGTCAACCCCACAAAGGTGGATGGAATTGTTCCCGATGAGGAATTATCTGGGCTGAGTTGCCAGGCTTACTCATCCAAGCTAGATTTCGGTTCTTGGATCACAGAGGAGGTCTGTTGCTTTTGAAGAATGCTCCTTGCACCCCAGCAACATCCAGATGCATCTTTCAACCTGTCGGCTTTAAAAATAATGACAATGTTAGCGGCGCAAAAGCAATCTTTGTGGTCTCGGTGATGGCTGTTGACTCTCCCTAAGAGGCTTATGAAATAGCTACTGCTGTTGGGACCAACCAAGCCACTCTGCAAGGTTAGGTCAGCATGCCACTGGCACGGTTTTTGATCTCTTTGAACCCTGCCTCCGGAGTCTGCATGAATTCTTGGAAGCAAACGCTTTGCTAGGTATGAAACGCAGGAATAAATAATTCAGTTCTTAGACAATTTGTTTCCTGTCTTTCGATGTACTTCTATATTAAACGCACACTGAAGTTTGGAGAAAGAAAAATCAAAATGCAAAATAGCCATCAGATTTTTTAAAAAAATCAGTTTACAAACTATCATCCTTGTCATCAGCTGAGAGAATATGTCAGTAAACTCTGCTATATAAAAGATATCTGAAATGACCATAGAACTGACATGCTGTTTAACTAAAAAAACACCCTGACAGTTAAGTCAGCTTTGCAGAAATGGGAAAGAAACACAGAAAAGACCCTGCAACCGAGTCACCACCTGCCTTGCATGCCTTGCTAAAGTTACTCTTTGGAGAAATATTCCAATAATTCCTGGCCAGGGACTCGGAGAGGTTCTACTTTGGAACAATCTAATTTTGGCAGTTGTTCCAGGGTTTTCTAGGTAAGTGTTCCCTTCTGGGAGAGCTTGGGGAGCATGCAGTTTATCCAAGACCACACAGGCTGGCTTTTCTACAAGGAACAGATTGGTGGGCAGAGGAGGGACCGATGGATCTTCGGATGAATTGGTGGACAGCGCAGGGACTGATGGATCTTCGGATGAATTGGTGGGCAGTGCAGGGACCGATGGATCTTCGGCAGCCTGGGCGCCTTGCAAGGGAATCACTTACCTCCGGGCTGGCTGAAGTTTGATCAGGCCAGCCCGGAGGTAAGCGAAGATAAGTGCTTGCGCTTCCCTTGCAAGGTGACCAGGTTGGTCGAAGATCAATGGAGAATATCCTTCAATCAAAGGCTGCTCTCCGAACCCCGCCAGACAGCTGATTTTGACAGGTCAGACCTGTCAAAATCAGCTGTCTGACGGGGCTGCAGAGAGCAGCCTTCGGCTGCTCTTGATTGAGGGGGGTTGGGACAGCCTTCCCATGGGAATGCACTGGAAAACTAATTAATCTGTTCCCCTTTTTGCCTTTTTTACAACCTCTGGAATAGAAACTGCTGTTCAACTTATGAAAAATCTGACTTCTGAAGATGCATTCGGAATGAATTAATTTCATAAGTTAAGGTACCACTGTATATGAAATGCCTTTGTAGAGGGTACAAAGGGAAAAGGCCTGAAATGCAAAGTAGAATGGTGGAATTTGTGTCTGCAGTCACAGTGCCCCTTGTGGCATTGTTCAGAGTTTGGGAAAGGTGCTTTTTGGGGTGTATCTCCCACAATCTCCTGGCCATCCATCTAGCTGGCTGGAAGAGTTTTAGAGGTGTACAGCAGCAGCAACAAGAACTACAACCACTACAAGAACATCCCCAAGTTTTGCTATTGCTTGTGATAATGGGTCTGGAAAACTGGGTACCCAAAAGAAATTGACGACCCTGGGTGGGGAAAAGGGGGGTTGGGGATGTTTAATATAAAATAAATTTATCATAAATCCTTGTCTTCTCATTCTAGGCGACAAATCACCAACTCTATTTAGCTGCAAGAAAGCAGCCTGTGGGGGTTGTATGTATTTTTAGTATAGAATCATAGAATCATGAGAGTTGGAAGAGACCTCAAGGGCCGTCTAGTCCAACCCCCTGCCACGCAGGAACCCCATCACAATATTTCTGACAGATGGCCATCCACCCTTTGCTTAAAAACCTCCAAAGAAGGAGACTGCACCACCCTCCTTTGTGGCAGCATATTCCATTGCCAAACAGCTGTAACTGTCATGACATTCTTCCTAATGGTTAAATGGAATCTCTTAGAAGAAGAGTCTAGTCTCTGAAGCCATGGAAAATAAACCTGTCGCTTCTTCAATGTGACATCCTTTCAAATATTTAAACATAGATATCATATACTTCTATATGATGTTGAATCTTGGGCCCTTACAGACCCATTAGGCAGGAAGCTGTAAGCATGTGAAATGTGGACATACAGACAAATCCTGAAGATACCTTGGACAGCCAGACTCACCAATGTGGTTGTATTACTGAACATGAATAAAAAGCTAGAAATTCTCAATACCATAATGAGAAATAAATTACAATATTTCAGTCACATAATGTGCAAAAACTAATATCATCTGCTGCAGGTTATCCTTGAAGGAAAAATAGTTGGGAAACTTGGCCCAGGGCATAGAAGAAAATTCTGGATTAAAAATCAAGCCAATGGTTCACAGTGGGCACAGCTTCTCTGTTTAGAAAAGCTTTCAATAAAAAAATCAGATAGTGCTACTGACTGCCAACTTTCTGCAAGGATGTGGAACCTAAAGAAGAAGGGGTTTGGAGGGATGGGTTGCCTTGATCCTTTCAATGGCATTGGCAGGTCTTAGAATGGATTCTAAAAACGAATGGTGATTGTGCATTTTATGGAGATGGTTTCCATGGAGTCTGCCCACTTCTTGGGATAGCAACATCTTGCATCGTCCCCTGTCTTTGGAAGAAAGACCCCCCCCCCAACCTCCTGCTGCCTTACCCATTTGGTAGTGACTGTGCAGGACTGCTCTTACCACCACCTCTTCACCACCCAAAACATCACCCTCCTTTCCAAAAGCTCCCTCCCTGAACTGCTGCCATGTAACAAAGTGAATGGATACATATGCGGTGCCTGTGAATGTTTTTACAGGTTTCTTGGAGGGCTCTGTAGGACACGACAGAGGTTGAAGGGGCCTACAAGACCATCAAGTCCACCCCCCTGTTTAAGGCAGGAATACAAATCAAAGGATCTCTGCCAGGTGGTTGTCTCAATTTCTCATGAGCGCTTCCAGTGTTGGAGCCCTCACCACCTCCCCCTTGAAGTCATTTATGAAGTGGTTAAAAAGATCCCTCTGGGGTTCCTCACAATCTCTCTCAGTTTTTACTACCCTGCATAATTTAGTGTCGTCAGCAAATCTGACTACCTTGCTATTTACTCCTAGATCATGTATGTAGAGGTTGAAAAGCAGGGGTCCCAGTACTGAACCTTGGGGGACCCCACTCTTTACCTCCCTCCAATTGGATAAGTGTCCATTTAGTGCTACACTCTGTTTCCTGTCCCTTAGCCAGTTGTTGATCCAGGGCAAGACCTGTCCCTTGATTCCATGACTGGCAAGTTTATTCAAGAGCCTTTGGTGTGGGACCTTGTCAAAAGCCTTCTGAAAGTCCAGATAAACAATGTCAACGGGATCTCCCATATCCATATTCTTGTTGACACTCTCAAAAAATTCCAACAGATTAGTGAGGCATGATTCGCCCTTGCAGAAACCATGTTGGCTCTCCTTCAGCAGCGCCTTCTCTTCTTTATGCCTATTAATTTTATCTTTTAGGATGGTTTCGAAGGGTCTTGGAGTTGTTATAGATGACAAGGTAAATATGAGTCAACAGGCAACGTGGATTTAAAAAGACCAGTGCTATTGTTAGCACATTGGTTCTGTTGTTATACTGCTCTAACAGTTGAACAAGGGTCTCCGCCCACACACACCCTCACACAAGGATGCACACATGGAAGTGTTCTTGTCTGACTGTTGGCTTTTTGTTTTGTTCTGCATCACGATGAGATTGCCTGCATCTGGGAAGCCTCTAAGACTTTTGTCCCTGCCTCTGATCTTCTACAGATTTGCTTTTCCCCTTTCCATGTTCAAGGGTAGCAATTCTTGCAGTGGGTCCCCGAAAATGGACCCCTTGCCCAGTCCTGCTAAGAAATGAATGAGGAAGTGGAGACACGAGCACAAAATTGATGGCTTCTGACAGATAATGCGAAAGGAACCATTAGTTGCACAAAGCAGTAGAACTTCAGTGGAGCTGTTCCAGAACATCACTTGCCTTCTGAAGGATGCACAAGACTATGAATTTCCAGGAATTAATGTAAAGATAAATTTTTATGAAGATCTCAGGCTGCCCACTCTCTGTCAGCGAACAGTTCTCTGTTGTTCTGGGCATTAATCTCCCACTTCCGGTGACCTTTTGCAATCAAAATTAAGGATGTGTCATCATTCCTGTCTTGGTGATCAAAATATAAAGGATCCAATTGACTTCCCCCCTCGCTACCCTTCTCCATTCCTTCTTGCTCTGATCCAGTGCTTAATAAAACATCCCATTTCTCTGTGCCAAGAGTAAGCAAAACGTCGGGGTACCACCTGCCAGACAGCCCGAGACAACTGTGATTCATCTTCATGGGAAATCGATCGCGCAGGGCAGGAGAATGAGCCAAGCTGAAATTAAAAGTCGCTCACAATCTCTGCCCTCGTAGTTCATGTCAATTGAGTTTATGGGAGACCAAGGCAGAGCGCTAAATAAAACATGGAAGAGTGTTGCAGGCTGAGTTATTCTAAAAGCTTTCTCAGTCTTTTCTTCAACTTTGGGGTTGGAAGTTCTTAGCGTCAGGATCCAGGGAACGGGAGGGAGGTAAATACAAAAAAAGAGGAGGCGGGCCAGTGCTGGCCCTACCGTCAGGCAGAGTGCAGACAGAGGATTTTGGGCTCCTTGCTTTATTGTTGTTATGCGGTCAAAGGCCACTATAATTTTCTGCTTCAGGTGTCAAAGTTGCTTGATCAACTACCATTGAATAGGAAAATGGCCCAACGTAGGAGGGGCAACAGCTCAGGAGCAGAATCAGCAGTATACCTCCATTTAAAGGACAAAGGGCACACATTCAAAGATGAGGTTGTACACATATTAGACCAGGGTGCCCAAACTTTTTGTAAGGAGGGCCAGATTTGGTGGCTGAGAATGTGTCAGGGGCCGGTTGCTCCCGACCCTGCCCCCACTGCAAGCCCCACCCACTGACCCATAAGCCCCATCCACTGACCCCTTGCAACCCCACCTGCAGGGAGGGAGGGAGGGAGGTGGGGACCAAGGAGGGGGGAGAAAGGAAGGTGGGGACCAAGGGAGGGAGGAAAGAAGGAAGGTGGGGACCAAAGGAAGCACAGGGAGCCGTGGCCACCACAGGGGAATGTGTGGGTGAAGGAGAGGGAGGGAGGAGGCGGGCCAGCCAGCCGCGGGCCACTCAGAATGGCCTGAAGGGCCGGATTTGGCCCCTGGGCCAGACTTTGGGCAGGCCTGTATTAGACAGAGAAGAGGTTATTTGAGATAGGGGTCAGGGAAGCTATTCATGTGAATATTGAAAACCCCTCTCTCAACAGAGGTGGGGGGCTCAGGCACAGTCTATCCGCTACTTATCAGGCTGTGATTTCAACAATCCCCAGACAAATAAAAAAGTCCAATGCAGTCCAGGCCATTGTTCATCTTATGAGCCTCTTTCAGACCAGGGTGACATGAGGTCAAAGTGAACTACAAAATGGAGGACTTGCAACTAGCTTTCCTCAGACTGACGAAGCTGTTTGGATGAGCAGCGAAACATTTCAATCTCTGAAGAAAAAGAAGTCCAGTTGCCATGACTCTACTTCCAGATAGTTTCATTTCTGTATGTTACAATTGTGCTGCCTTTTCAGTTAAACTATAGTTATAGTAGAAAGGAATCAAAATTACTTATATAGTATGACAGTGGTGTCTGCAGGAGATTCCTTGCACGTCCCCTCCCCTTATAGTAAAAATGCAGAAGTACTGCACTGAATGCTATTCTACATGGTCTCTGGCTCCCTCCAGTGGACAGCTCTGGTACAAATATACTGCAAAGGTATTTCTGGGGTTTTTTTATTTAGTGTTTTCTTCCCTCAGATAAGTGAATGAGCAGATACTGATTCCATGGATATGGAAATCTTACTATAGCTATTTACTTCCAGCAGTAGGAAGCCAGATTTTCACCTTTATCACCTCCCACCGCCTGTACCTTGTCCAGAAATGGCCCCAATTCATTACAAATGCAGGGGGAGGGACTAGATTAAAAACAGGAAGTGATCCAAGATGCAATTCCTCCACTTTTGTTTTTCAGGGCGCTTTAGGGGACATTTCCTGGGTCTTGTGGGAGGTATATAGCATTCCCCTCCCTAGTGGAAACTCTGTTTGGTGCAATATATGTATATATAGGAGGCATTGGGGAGGGCCATCCAAACAGCCTCAGGCAGGGCCTGCATGCCCTGATTTAGAAGCTTGAGAGATATATAGAAAACCAACTATTGGGGCCAGAGATGGGAGAAAGATATTTAATACCAGCCTTCTAAAGTAAAGACTGACTTCAGATCATGCTGCGGGACTCAATCTTCTGAGACGTTTTGCATCTCAGTTCTTTTTTTCTGGTTTTAACCGAGTATCAAGTAAAGATAAAATATCCTGTACTTCAAACAGCCGAGATTGAGTACTTGGAGCTGCTTTGATTTTTTCATGTACCGCAATTACTCCTTCTCTCCCCCATGTTAACATACCGAACGTTAGTTCTTCTGGATTTCTAACATCCACTCTCCTTTATTAGGACTTCAGTAAGGAGATAATAGGAGCCGTTCTCGCACGGCTCTCAGTGATCTGAGAACTGAGTTCCCGCAGTCTTGCGTTAGCCGAAACCCTGTAAAGAAAGCACAAGCATGTCCAAATGGGAGTTAAAAGCCCACTGAAGGCGAGATCACATAAGAATCTGGCTCTCCCTGCCCTGTTAAGGGCAGGTTTCTGTGGCTCAGCTCACTGAGTGCTTAGTCAATAGCATAGTCCGTTGATTTTAGAGAAGCATGTGTTCATTCTGACTTCCAAGGAGAAGATGCAGAAGGTGCATAACAAGCCACTGGAAAGGAGGTGAGGACATATGAACTTCAAGTATTAACATAAGAACATAAAAAGAGCCATGCTGGATCAAGCCAAAGGCCCATCTAGTCCAGCTTCCTGTATCTCACGGTGGCCCCACCAGATGCTCACACACCTCCTCCTGGGAGCGCATGAAACTAGATCTCTGTCTCCTGATACCATTCCCCCTCCATCTGGCCCTTGAGGTGCCCTGGTTTTAAGCCTGGAGATGACACATCTCCATCATGGTTTGTAACCCGGGATGGACTTTTCCTTCAGGAATCTGTCCAATCCCCTTTTGAAGGCATCCAGGCCAGATGCCATCACCACATCCACTGGCAGGGAGTTCCATAGACTAACAACGCGCTGGGTGAAAAAATATTTTCTTTTGTCTTTTCTTACTCTCCCAGCCCTCAATTTGAGTGGATGTCCCCTAGTTCTGGTATTTTGTGAAAGGGAGAAGAACATCCCTCTATCCACTTCACTCATGCCCTCCATTATTTTGTACTTTATTCATGCCCTGCATTATTTAGGTACTCTTGGACTGCAAATCCCATTATCCCCCTGTTGATGGGCAATGAACAGGGCTGCCGTCCAGGAGCACCTGTGGGCTTGCATGGTTCCTCACAGGTCCTCCAGGGTCTAGGCCAGTGATGGCGAACCTATGGCACGGGTGCCAAAGGTGGCACTTGAAGCTTTTCTGTGGGCACTCGACATCACCCCTTCATAGCCACCTATATACAGGTTAAATTACTGTATTGGCACTTTGCAAAAAAAAAAAAAAAAAATGTGGGTTTTGAATCGCAGTTTGGGCACTCAGTCTCTAAAAGGTTCGCCATCACTAGTCTAGGCCAAAGTGGGCAAAATGCGGGCCTCTAGCTATTGCCTAGCATCCCCCACTGCTGGCTAAGTTGGCCAGAGTTGATGGAAGTTGTAGTCCACAGCAACAGCTGGGGAGCCACACTGGTCCATCCCTGATCCACGTCTGAGTGGATCCATTCATATATGGAGCGGTTGGTCATCTTAGGACAGAACAACTTGGAACTTGAGACAGTTATCAATGTTTCTTTCTAGGAACCACCTCCATGGTCAGTCACCTACGGTGCACAGGAGTTTCTTCCAGGTGAGCTGGCAGGGACTGTTGTATAAACCAGAAGGGCACTCTCCCATTTCCTTTGGCCTCCCCCAACCCTCCTCTCAGCGTTGCCACGTTTAGGGAGCTGGACCCAGAAGCATGCAAGTGCAAGAACATGGCAGCAGCTGCTCCTGCTCCTTTCTCCGGCTGGCTCCCCGAGGGCCCCTTAGGGCTCACAGCAGTGCTCAGACCAGAGCAGTGTTGCCAGTGCAGCACCATACCGTTTCTGAGGTTCCGTGGCCAGAGCTCGAGACAAGAAGGCAGGACCTTGAGTGAGAGCAACGAAACCGCCTGTGCGTGTACGTGGAAGAGGGGGGCGAACGTGCGGCGCTCTTGGCCCTTCCTCTCCACCGCTGTCCAGCTGCAGACGTTGTACTATGCACGATGAGAATAAAGTATCTATCTATCAGACTCCACCCATGCCTCAGATGTTGCTGGGAATGATCCTGCCCCTGAGATTCTTGGATTGAGGCATCACGGGGAGGACTCCCCCCTCCCGCTCAAATGGCACCGGACATCAGCAATGCTTTTGGCCACCCTACCCGCACAATGCCAATCCCAGCCATGGGTTGAGTCCCTCTTCCCGGGACCGGGCAAAAAGTGTCCAGGATGTGCAAACTGGGTAGCAAGAGGGAGAAATCTCCCATCACCCTCTTCCATCTCCTCTACCTCCCTCATGGTATGATGTGGCCAAAAGGAACACCTGTTGCATGTGTGGTGTATGGCGGACATGCCCTCCCCTTCACTCCTCCTCTTCCTCTTTCCTCCACTGAGTTGCAGGACCGGGGGCTCCCCTTGGCTGCGGTATGCAGATGCCTGCAAATGATGTGGAAAAAGAAACCAGTGCAATTACAGAAGTCCGCTCATATCCCGGAATGGGTGTGTAGGTGTGGCTTTGCTACCAGCACCGCCCAATAGCTAACAGGCAGCACAGCCTTGTCGATGGAGGCAATTTATTTTATTTTATATTTATTTATTTTTGTGCATATTAACTGCCCAATTTTCCCTCGGGAACTCAGATTGCAACAACCGATTGCAACAACAACATGGCTAAACACAACCCCCATAAAAATTAAAAACAGTAGCGATCAGAAAAAAACAACAACAACGAAACAAAATGCAGAGTCTGGCAAGGAGAAAAAAAAGGGGGTGGGACAGACGACACAAACAAACAACGACCACACAAATGAACAACCAGCAATCTCCAAAACATTCCCGAACAGCCAGGTCTTTAATGCTCCCTAAAAGCTGGCTGGGCCTCCACCTGCCTGATCTCCAAGTGCTGGGCCAACCACCAAGAAGGCCCGATTACTGGTCGAAAACCCTTCGGGCTGTGACCTCACCAACAGTAATTTTACTGCAATGAGACCGGCAAATTGCCAAAAAGACAAACAGAGCATTGGGACACCAGGTCCTTTCAAGAATTAAGGCTTTTTATTGCAATAATTGAATCAATGCATTGATGGGGCTTCTCTAAGAGAGAAGGACACTTTCTAAGGTAAAACAGAACACCTTTATACTTTGTCAGACACGTAAAGACACGTAAGCGTTTCCTCAAGTCACATGCACACAACATGTATACTATCTGAAATTAGAAAACAGTTACTTCATTTGTTACACAAGTTACATATTCTCTAATATAAACCTGCTGTAGGGCAGGTGATTTCCAGTTTCTAAATAGCAGGACAGACTGTGTCAAAGGAAATCCCACAATATCCTTGCTGCTTGTGAAAGATCTTGCGGAGGAAATATTGTTCCTCTTATCAGTGTTAACCACAGTACAATGTGGGTGGGTGGGTGGGTTAAGAAATAGCCTTTCTGCCTTTGCTTCCCAGAAGTCTTGAAATGTGTTAACATTTTGAAACAAACTTACAGTTCTTTAATGATGAATGATAGAAATAATTTTCAATACGCACGTTTACGGGGCCTCCCTCGGCGTGGGCACCCGGAAGCGAAAAGGCAAGCGAAGCTGAGGTAGGACGGGAGCGAATCTGACGAATGCTGTGCTTACACCCATCCAGCCTCCAGAGGAGGAGGAGGAGGAGGAGGAGGAGGAGGAGGAGGAGGAGGAGGAGAACAGCAGGAGTGAGGAGAGAAGACCGTCCGGGGGTCCCTTTGGCAAATGGGTGGATAAAATGGTTCCTCAGCCGAGCTCCCTTTGTGTGCCTGCGTCTCTGGGCCTCTTTACATGACCCCTAAGATCCGCTGGCCACTTAAATTCGGACCAGAGATCTTAGGGGTTCCTCGCTCTTCCTCTGTCCCCACCCCCCTCCGCACTTCCTGGTTGCTGGCTGCCTGAGGGAGGGAGAAAAAAGAAAGAAAAGAATGCCTTCTTACCTCCGTTTTGTTCTGGGCAGCATTCAGATCTCTTAAAGGAGCAGGGCGCAAAAAAAGAACAAACAGAAGCCAGGAGAGCCCCGCACTCACTATCCTTACACCGGATCAAAAATTTGTCACATCCAAAAAGCAGGTACAAGAAAACTGCTGTTTTGTCACGCTAAGTGGGCGGGGTCGCACTTAATTGTCTGCAAAGTCCGGAGCTGGTGGGTAAACATTTTTAAGGTCCTGACCTTGCAGCCATTTGCGGCTGAGCTTAGGGGTCGTGTATAAATGCCCTCTGTGTGTTGGTCATCCCTTCTAGGATGAATTGTGTGGGTCGTGGCTTTGCCCGTGTGAGGAGAATTACAAATTTGTGAAGAGAACAGCTAAAGACGAGTGCAAATGAGACAAAGCGCCATTCCCCTGGCAATGACGCAGAAGCTTTGCAGGTGACCTCTTGGCCTCTCTTTTTCTGCCCAGCCTGAAATGTGGCCTGTTGATCCTTGAAATCAATAACCAACTGGGGTTCCTGCATGGCAAAGGGGTTGGACTGGATGGCCCTTGAGGTCTCTTCCAACTCTAGGATTCTGTGAAAGTTCTGCTTTCATAGCTCCGTGTCAGAGCTGCTGGGAATTTTCCCATCTCTTTGGGAACGAACAACAGAAGCTTTAACAGGCAGGGTTCGGTTCTGGGTCCGGTGCTATAATATCTTTATTAATGATTTGAAGGAAGGAATAGAGAATAGGCTGATCAGATTTGCAGATGATACCAAATTGGGTGGGGTTGCTAATTCCCTAGAGCAGTAGTGGCAAACCTTTGGCACTCCAGATGTTTTGGACCACAACTCCCAGAATTCCAAGCCTGCGTTACCAATGACAAAGGACTGTGGGAGTTGTGGTCCAAAACATCTGGAGTGCCAAAGGTGAGCCACCACTGCCCTAGAGCAGTGCTCCCCAACCTTTTTATCACCGTGGACCGGTAAATGCTTGATAATTTTTCCCTGGCCCGCTTGTTTTGATTTAATAAGATAAAAAATGTAAATGCCCCCCCCGGCCGCTAACGCACATGCGTGCTAGTTGTTTCCCACTCTAGGGGGCGGTGCTCATCTCCGTACTCAAGCCGAAGAGCCAGTGTTGTGCGATGAGTCCTTGGCATCGCTGCAAGGAAACACTTTTTACTTCCTCGCATTTTTCCCCCATGGGCTTCCTCATTTTCTTTCTTTCTTCCTTCCTCCTTCTCCTTTCGTTCTTCCTCTCTCTCCCTCACTCCTTCTCTCCCTTTCTTTTTCTTTCCCTCCCTCCTTCCTTTACTTACTTACTTTCTTCATCCCTTCCTCCTTCTCCCTCCCTCCTTCTTTCTTTCTTTCTTCCTTCCTCTTCCTCTCCTTCCTCCCTCCCTTCCTTCCTTTCTCCCTTCTTTCTTTTTCTTTCTCTCTCTCTCTCCCTTCCTCCTTCTCCCCCTTTCTTTCTTTCTTTCTTTCTTTCTTTCTTTCTTTCTTTCTTTCTTTCTTTCTTTCTTTCTTTCTTTCCCTTTTCTTCCCCCCTGCCTCCCTCCCTCCCTCCTTTCTTTCTTTCTTTCTTTCTTTCTTTCTTTCTTTCTTTCTTTCTTTCTTTCTCTTCCCCCTCCCTCCCTCCTTTCTTTCTTTCTTTCTTTCTTTCTTTTTCTTCCGTCCTTCCTTCCTTCCTTCCTTTTTTCTTTCTTTCTTTCTTTCTTCTTTCTTTCTTTCTTTCTTTCTTTCTTTCTTTCTTTCTTTCTTTCTTTCTTTCTTTCCCTTTTCTTCCCCCCTGCCTCCCTCCCTCCCTCCTTTCTTTCTTTCTTTCTTTCTTTCTTTCTTTCTTTCTCTTCCCCCCTCCCTCCCTCCCTCCCTCCTTTCTTTCTTTCTTTCTTTCTTTCTTTCTTTCTTTCTTTCTTTCTTTTTCTTCCTTCCTTCCTTCTTTCTTTCTTTCTTTCTTTCTTTCTTTCTTTCTTTCCCTTTTCTTCCCCCCTGCCTCCCTCCCTCCCTCCTTTCTTTCTTTCTTTCTTTCTTTCTCTTCCCCCTCCCTCCCTCCCTCCTTTCCTTCTTTCTTTCTTTCTTTCTTTCTTTCTTTCTTTCTTTCTTTCTTTCTTTCTTTCTTTCTTTCTTTCTTTCTTTCTTTCTTTCCCTTTTCTTCCCCCTGCCTCCCTCCCTCCCTCCTTTCTTTCTTTCTTTCTTTCTTTCTCTTCCCCCTCCCTCCCTCCTTTCCTTCTTTCTTTCTTTCTTTCTTTCTTTCTTTCTTTCTTTCTTTCTTTCTTTCCCTTTTCTTCCCCCTGCCTCCCTCCCTCCCTCCCTCCTTTCTTTCTTCCTTCCTTCCTTTTTTTTTCTTTCTTTTTCTTTCTTTTTCTTCCTTCCTTCCTTCTTTCTTTCTTTCTTTCTTTCTTTCTTTCTTTCTTTCTTTCTTTCTTTCTTTCTTTCTTTCTTTCTTTCTTTCTTTCTTTCCCTTTTCTTCCCCCTGCCTCCCTCCCTCCCTCCTTTCTTTCTTTCTTTCTTTCTCTTCCCCCTCCCTCCCTCCTTTCCTTCTTTCTTTCTTTCTTTCTTTCTTTCTTTCTTTCTTTCTTTCTTTCTTTCTTTCTTCTTTCTTTCCCTTTTCTTCCCCCCTGCCTCCCTCCCTCCCTCCTTTCTTTCTTTCTTTCTTTCTTTCTTTCTTTCTTTCTTTCTTTCTTTCTCTTCCCCCCTCCCTCCCTCCTTTCTTTCTTTCTTTCTTTCTTTCTTTCTTTCTTTCTTTCTTTCTTTCTTTCTTTCTGGCGGGGCAGGGACGTGCAGGGGATCGCAGCAGCGGCGGCGATGGTGGGACCACTGCCCGCGCGGCGGACGGGCGACGGTGGGGCGGGCGCGGGAGTCGCGCGGGCGTGGGACGGGGCGACGGTGCGGGGGTCATGGCATGGCGGCGGCGGGCGGACGGGGCGGCGCGGCGCGGCGGGCGCGGGGACGTATGGACGTCGCGGCGGCGGCAGGGCGGGCGGGTGCGGCACAAAGCGCGGGACGACGGTCCCAGCGGGCAGGGGCAATTGCAGTGGGGGAGTGGCGGCGGCAGCGGGACGGGGCGATTGTGGGGGTCGTGGTGGTGGCGGATGATTGCGGCGGCGGGCGGGGACGATTGCGGGGGTCGCGGCGGTGGGGGTCGCGGCAGCGGCAGCGGGCGCGGGGGGGTGATTGTGGGGGATTGCGGCGGCAAACAGCAGGGGCTGGGGCAGGGACGATGGCGGGGGAACGCTTGCTGGGGTCGTGGCGGCGGCGGGGCAATTGTGTGTGTGGGGGTGTGGCGCGGCGGCGGCCCGGTGCCGATTCATCTACGGACTGGCACCGGTCCGCGGCCCAGGGGTTGGGGAACACTGCCCTAGAGGATAGGATGAAAATCCAAAAGGACCTTGACATATTAGAGTGCTGGGCCAAAGCTAACGGAATGGGGTTCAACAGAGGGAAACGCGGGGTGCTGCATCTAGGTGGAATGAATGAATTGCACAGATAAAGGGTGGGAAATACCTGGCTGGAAAACAGTACCTGTGAAAGGGATATGGGAGTCTTGGTGGACCACAAATTGAACATGAGTCAACAGTGTGATGTGGCAGCCAGGAAAGCCAATGCAATTCTTGGTTGCATCAACAGAAGCATCATATGTAGATCAAGGGAAGTGATAGTACCACTCTATTCTGCTCTGGTCAGACCCCACCTAAAGTACTGTGTCCAGTTCTGTGCGCCTCAATTTAAAAAGGATGTTGACCACCTCGAGCGGGTGCAGAGGAGGGTGACCAGGATGCTTGAGGGTCTGGAAGAAAAGTCTTACGAGGTCTGGAAGAAAAGTCTTACGGCTTAGGGAGCTGGGAATGTTTAGCCTTACAAAAAGAAGACTGAGAGGGGATATGATAGCTATGTTTAAATATTTGAAAGGATGTCATATTGAAGAGGGAACAGGTTTGTCTTCCATGGCTTCAGAGACTAATACTCGGGGCAATGGTTTCAAACTACAGGCAAAGAGATTCCATTTGAACATTAGGAAGAACTTCATGACTGTTAGAGCTGTTCGGCAATGGAATATGCTGCCATGGAGGGTGGCCGAATCTCCTTCTTTGGAGGTTTTTAATCAGAGGCTGGATGGCCATCTGTCGGGAGTCCTGTGATGGTGGTTCCTGCATGGCAGGGGGTTGGACTAGATCAGGCCTGTCCAACAGGTAGACCGGGGGCTACCAGTAGCCCGTGAAGGGTTCAAAAGTAGCCCACCGGCCATCAATAACAAAAGTGAGGGGATAAGTTCTCCACCTCTACCTCCCGCATCCCAAGGACCACCACTGCCCCAGCAAAGCTCTGGGTCTGCCAGCCCACTGTCTCAGCCGAGCGGAGCTGTTCAAGGGCTGCTCTACTTAATGAGCATAGGGTTGGAACAGATAAAATTCATAAGTAGAGGTTTTAGCGTAGTAGCCCTCAGGCACTTTCGTCTGGAAAAAGTAGACCTCGGCCTATTCAAAGTTGGACAGCCCTGGACTAGATGGCCCTTGAGGTCTCTTCCAACTCTATGATTCTATGAGAATGGAGGGGTGTTGTCAGGAGACATGGAGGCACACTTGGAGCACTTGATTGTATAGTCCCAGGAGTTCAAATTCTCACAATATGCTTCTGAGGATAAAGGCCAGTTGATATCACCCAAGGTGTGGGGATTGATGGGGCAGAGATGGGCATGAAGCAGTGGTCTGGTGGTTCGTGCCAGTTCGTCCTTTGGATGAAAAGATGTTTGGCGGTTCCCAGCCCCGCCTCCTCCAGCAGGCATCCACTCAGAGGTGATGCCAGAAGGAGGTGGGGCATGGAAGCTGAGGCACTCCCTCTGAATGGGCACCCACCACAGGAGGCGGGTCTGAGAACAGCTAAACATCTGTTCTTCCAAAGGATGAGCCAGCCACAAGACACTGAACTGGCTGTTTGAGCCTATCTCTAGTCTTGGGCAAGGCCAATATTCCCAGTGGTTGAAACCACACGTGGAACCTGACACCCAGAAAATACTGAAAAGATACCTGCCAGTCAGAACTGGCTTGTTGGCACATAATTGTCCTTAGAAAGCAAAGAACAACAAAGGGGACTGGAAACCAAGGTGTTCACGAAGAGTTGCCTTAAATCAACACCAGAGAACATTTATGCAGGAAAAGCTCTGGTCACATCTTAATTGGGCTGTGGAGCCGACTTGGTGCTCTTAAGCCAGTCACCGGGTCACATATGTACCTCACCAGATTCTGGTGGAATATAAAAACAATGACTGGAGCTACCTTGGATCCTGGTTCTGGGAGAAAGGTAGAGGAGAAATCAAACCTAGATGGGGAGTGTTCCCAGTTTTGTTTTGTTTTGTTTTTCAACCTACAGCCCAGTTAGTTGTTGTTTTTCGGGCTGTTTGGCCGTGTTCTGGAAGTTTTTCACCAGACTCTGTGGCTGGCATCTTCAGAGGGCAAAGAGCTCCAGGAACTAAGGTGGTTACTTCACATCCTACCTTATTCCATGATTACATTTGTACTGTGACAGCGTTGTTCGCAGTCACGTGGTTTTGTCCCTGTTCAGTCCCTGTTTCCATTTACTCACGGGCGTGATTACTTGTCTCGTGACAATTGTTGCTTCACGGTCTTGTTCCATGACAAATTCTGAATTTGTCTTGCTTTCTTAACCTTTTTTAAAATATCGTAAATAAAACTTTTTCTATATTTTGATTTACTGGTCTTCCGGGAGTTACACGTCAGTGCTACAGAATTTTCAGTACTTTCTTTAATAAACATTTGTGCTGCATAATGTTCCCCATAGGGAAACTAATGTAGAATGCTGCTTCAGCCGCTGACCACTAGGTGGACACTGGTTGTTGAGTGACAGCTGTTACCACACGGTCCCTTGTCTCGGAACAGGAACCGGGAACTAACAGTGACAAGAGAATTCCCAGCCCAGGGGCAGGTACAGCTTGTCACACTCTGTTCCCGGTTCCGGGGGCGTGGTCGAGACAACTTTTTGCTGTCATGCTATGGACGTGAAGTAAGGTTTTTTTGTACCGGTCCCAAGCAGGACAGCAAGGAGGGACGAACCGGACATGAAGTAACTGCCTAGAGAGTTCTCTCTGTGCTCTGGGTTCCCTGAGCCCCTTGCCCTCTGAAGATGCCAGCCACAGAGTCTGGTGAAACGTCAGAAAGAAAAACTTCCAGAACACATCCAAACAGCCTGAAAAACTCACAACAACTATCAGTGGAAGCCTTTGAGAATAGTACAGCCCAGTATTTCCTATGTAACTGTTTTAATAATAAACCTAATATCTGGCATCAAATCCTTGTTGAGATGCTGGTAACATTTAATATCCTGTAACTGCAACATTTTACCAGCTCCTTGATAAGGATCCCGCTCCAGACATCAGTTTTGTTATTAAATATGGTTTTCAAATCCCAAAGCCAAAACAAACGAAACTGCCAATAACTAACCTTCCCATCTGTGATATTTAATGCAAAAGTAAACAGAGGAGGAGGGATGGACAGATGGCCTTGTTTCCCAGCTCCCACCATCATACTGGACTACCCCTCAACTGCTTTTAAATTAATTATTTCCATTATTTCCTGTTTTCTTTAGCTCTACACAAAACATTAACAACTTTCAGAGGTTCAGGTGTTTCCTTTGTCTGGATGCCTCTTTGACCTGGTCCTTATAGAATGATAGAATAACTGGAAGGGGCATGTAATAATTGGAAGAGGGCTGTAAGGCCATTGAGTTCAACACCCTGCTCAGTGCAGGAATACAGATCTAAGTAAATCTGATGGATATTTGCCGAATTTTTTCTTGAATCACACTCACCATTTCTGCAGTCATTGGTTCTATTGTCATACCACTCTAACAGTTAAGAAGCTTTCCCAGATGCAGTATTCCTGTAATTTCCATTGATTATTATGTGTCCTGTCTTCTGGGATGATTGAAAACAGATCCTGCCCCTCCTCTGTATGACAACCTTTCAAGTATTTGAAGAGTGCTATCATTTGAAGGGGCATGGTGGCTCAGCGGGCTAGAGCACTTAAAACTGTTGGCTGCAAAGTCGGCAGTTCAGTGGTTCGAATCCCGGGTGTCACACAGAGGAGTGAGCTCCTGCCAACCTAGCAGTTTGAAAGCATTTAAATGCAAACAGATAAATAGGTACAGTGGTACCTCGGATAACGACTGCCCCGGATAACGAATTTTTCGGATAACGACTTTCCGAGTATAGGACTGCCTCTGATAACAAATTTTCCCTATGGGCCACCTCGGATAACAAATCACAATTTCTAGGTATAGGTCTGCCTCTGATAACGAATTTTCTCTATGGGCTGCCTCGGATAAAGAATTCCCCTATGGACTGCCTCGGAAAATGAATTTCCAGCATTGCATCTGTACCTTTAAAGTGCACCTTATAAAGAGTTTTGAGCAAAAAACCAGGTGTCTGTGCCTTTTTCCTAGGCTCTGGGACGGATTAATCGGTTTCCCATTCATTCCTATGGGAAACCGCATTTCAGATAACGACGTGTTTTGGATAACGACTAACCTCGGAGAACGAATTAAAGTCGTTATCTGAGGTACCACTGTACTGCCGTAAAACAGTGGGAAGGTAATACAGTGTTCCTTGCAGCCATGCCGGCCACGGGGCCTCGGACTTGCACAACACTGGCTCTTCCGGCTTGAATACGGAGATGAGCATCACCCCTAGAGTCAGACATGACTAGCACGCATGTGCAGGGGGAGCATTTACCTTTTACCTTTTAACATGTCTCCCCCTCAGTCTTATTTTCTCAAGACTAAACATGCTGAGTTTGTTCAGTCTTTCCTTACAGGGCTTGGTTTCTTGACATGTAACAATCACTGTAGCTTTGTTGTAGCCACGCTGGCTAAAATGGGCACCTAAAGTTCAGAGCCCAATAGGCTAGCAGTCACTGGCTTACTTCCCCTGGTTTCCACGCATCTGACAAGGTAGAAAAGAGACAGGGGGAGAAAGAGGGAGGAGTCCTAGGAGATGGGGAAGAGAAGAAAACCAGATAAAAAGCAGGAGAAGATAGGAAGAAAGAAGGTTCCAGAAGATACTAGAGGGAGAAAAGAGAAGCTGGACAACATAAGGGAAACAAATGCCAGAGAGAAAGATGAGATAAACACCAAGGAAGAAACAGAAAGCTTGCCATGCTGACACAGAAGTCATGACAGGGACAAACCTTCAAGAAGACTGGGAAATATGTGGAACATGATGACCCCTGGAGTGGTGAGATGGAGCCTGTCCATACTGGCACAGAAATGTGGTTTATGAATCGCTGATGGCACAGTCTGGATTGGGGGAGACCTCATCTGCAAGTGTTTCTGCTTAGAATGATCCACCTTTCCCATTTAAGAGCTGTTGCACACCGTTCTGGGTAGAGTGGTAGGGCATGCATTTTTTTTTTGCATTCTCCTTGTATAGACAGGAGAGACCAGCCTCCTGCAGCCTTGTCTTCCATCTGCCATCATGGCTGAAAAAATTAAGGGAGGAAGTGGGAGGGGAACGAGGGGAAGGGAAGTAGAGAGGGAGAAAGGGAGAAAATATACAGGCACTGGGAGAGAGAGAGAGAGAGAGAGAGAGAGAGAGAGAGAGAGAGAAGCAATGGGGGGATTCACTTCCCCTGATCCTTCAGAGATGACCAGGGGAAATGCTTAATTGACATCTGATTGGGCAACAAGGAGTGGTTTATTTATTTATTTATTTATTTATTTATTATCCTCCCATATCCCTGAACCTTCACAGACACTGTGTGGTCAGATCCACCCTGCACCCTAAACTGCCAATCTGGACAGGCAGATGGACATATTGAGGGTTTCCCAAGGCAGAGGGGCAGGGAGACTGCGGCAGCCAAGACTACCCCATCAGCCTTCTTTTGGGGGTGAGACGGAGAGGTGAGGAAAATAGGGAGCTATACGAGTGGGGAGTGAGAAGAGTCCAGCTCCAAACCCATCAACCTGGCCCCATTCACATGGGGAAAGCCTGCCACCTCATCACCCCACCCCCGTGCCTTCACCAGGAGAGGAAAGGTGGGGTGTCTCTCCCTCCTGGAAGGTCAAACCTATATAAAAACCATCCCTGATGCAGAATACCTTTGCTGAGCTTATTCCAAACACGCTTTAAGGTTCTGGCAAAACAAGGGGTGGTTCAAACAAGTACAGAGGGAGGAAAAGTAATTAAGGAGGCCACTAAGTCTTAAATTCAAGTTTGGAAGAAAGCGTTTCTTTTCCTATTATCCATCTTCCTGTTCTTCAAGTGAGCTTGGGCTGAATAACTACTGTTGTTGATAAATATCCTTAGTCTTAGGTGGTGGATTTGAACATGGAAGGTAGTGACACTGGAGGCCTGGGGGTGGCTGGGGGCTTGTACAGTACAAATATATTAAATCCTTTAAGTAAGAGACTGTGGCTGGACGCTGTGCTGTTTTAGACGGTAACCACTCACATGCCCACAAGGGGGCAGCATGAACACTGGCGCTATATATATATATATATATAGCCTCTGTCACAAAGACTGACACCAGGTCCAAAAGGACACAAGATGCCACCACCTTCCATCCACACCAAACACAAACCCAGACCCTTCCCACAGATGAAACGAAACCACCATCCAATAACAAAACCACGACTGCACCATCTACTGCGGCACCCCACTGCAGTCACCACATGGAACACACTCACACACCCCCAAAAAACATTGGGAGACCACAGACACGTAGTCAGACCAAAATGAATTCACAAGACACAGGACCCCACTCCACCAAAGCCCAGGATACTGCCAGAACCCACCAGCCATCTAACCCACCAGCATGTAAACAGCCATCTAAACAGCCATCAGCAGTTAATCCCTTTAACTCGCCTCAGCCACACAGCAGATCACAAAAGAACAAAGGAACAAAGGAACCTGCAATCAGCAACAAAACAAGCAAACCACACACCCCCAGCAGTATTTATAGAAGGACTTCAACTGAGACCACGCTTTGCTTCAAGAAGAAAGAAGCCAGAACACCAGCCTGAAGATTGGGGTGAGACCTCGGAAACGTGCCAAAACAACCAGATTTCTACACGGGAAGAAAGAAGAGTCCAGCTAACATGCCCATCAACCTGGCCCCATTATATATATTTTAATATTTATTTATTTATATATTTATATATTTATTTATTTATTTATATATATATATATATAATGTATATATATCCTGGAATTATCATATATATATAAGCGGAACACTTTGATCAGGCTTCTTATGCATATAAGGTGTGTGTCTTTGGGATGCAATAATGGACTTTAAGGACTGAAAAAGAGGCTCAGGAAACGACCCTAGCAATAATTAGAACAATGAGACAGAATGCAGGCCATGAAAAGCAAAAGTGCTACATCTGTGCTGCTTTTTAAGTACTGTACTGTTTATCTTCATATTTGTTTGTTCATTTTAATAGTGTTCCTCTACAATGATAAACAAGGGGTCTTCTGCAGAGCATTTTTTTCAAGCCAACAAGATAAGCATTGCAAGGCCTGACCTGTGATAAGCAGACCACTGCGTGTCAGGTTTAGCTAGGTGGGGTTTTGCACCAGTGCAAATGAACAAACATTCAGCCCATCAGAGTGAGTTACATTTATGTTTCTTAATAAAACAGAGCAGTGGTGGCGAACCTTTGGCACTCCAGATGTTTTGGACCACAACTCCCACAGTCCTTTGTCATTGGTAACGCAGGCTTGGAATTCTGGGAGTTGTGGTCCAAAACATCTAGAGTGCCGAAGGTTCACCACCACTGGAATAGAGGCTTGAAAGTTCTGGAAGGATTGGTATCATAGAATCCTAGAGTTGGAAGAGACCTCAAGGGCCATCTGGTCCAACCCCCTGCCATGCAGGAACCCCCATCACAATATTTACGACAGATGGCCATCCAGCCTCTGCTTAACAACCTCCAAAGAAGGAGACTCCACTGGCATTCACAGAGCAGAAGAAAAGTGGGGACTCTCAGGTCCAGAGGAGGGGGGCTCGTGTGATTAACAGTTGTGTGGCAGGCAGAAATTCAACAGGTGATCTTCCTCTTCAGCAGGAGGGTGGTCATGGGCAGGCGTTCTTCCTAGCCTTGATTCTCCCATCCCTGGCAGTCCTGTCAGAGGGATGGAACGGATGAAGTGAAGCTGAGAGGTGTAGGGGAGAACTTAGGAGTTGGAATCCATTTGCCATTCCTGAGCTTACCTGGAATGCACTGAGTCAAAGCTGACCCTTTATGGCTTCAAAGGAGCTTTTCCATCAGGTTGGAAAGGATGAGTCTGCTCCCCCTCCCCAAATCTGCTCCTGTTGCCACGGCAACCCCCGGCTGGTGCCCAGCTACTGTGAGCCGGTCAGCAGTTGTATTAGGTGTTCTTTTTGTCAATCTCACCTTGAGGTTAAGCATCATAATAGGGTGGAGATAAGCACACCCCCGGGAATTAGGGGAACACATGTGCAGCTTGGACCTCAGCTGTGCCGTTGACCTCCTGGCTACGAGTGGCAATGCGTCTGGTTATAACCCAGAGGGGTACATTGCATGCCCCTTGGTCTGCACACTCCCAGCTGAATGGGAAAGTTCTTTTTTCTTTCTTTTTGGCCATGCTGCCTAACTGAAGGATTCTGGGAGATGTAGTCCTAAAGGAAATATCCCTGAGCCTGGAGGAATATCTCCTTGAGAGAAGGATTCTCTCAAGCAGGGATAAATATTAGAGGGCACATTGGACATTGTCTTTTTCATTCTGTGCTATAATTATAATTATTTTACAACTTCTTCACCAAAGTATTCAAACCATGCTCTCCACCCTCTAGTGGCCAGTTTTGATATTACGTGTGAAACCAGGTGGATTTTATTCCTTTTTTTTTAATTTTAATGTTTGAAATATATTTTTCTATATTTTTCTCACCATATGTAAGTAAATCAGTGGATAAGCACCCTGTGGATAAGGGGTTCTGCTGTATAATAACTGGGACACGGGTTTATATAGGCAAAGTACATGGATGAGGAGTGGGGAATAAATGAGCGAAGGAGAAGAAATTGTGTCGCTTGTTTTGAAAACTCAAGGTACATAAGAACATAAGAACATAAGAAGAGCCCTGCTAGATCAGGCCAAGGGACCCTGAAGTCCAGCCTCCTGTATCTCACAGCGGCCCCACCAAATGCATCCAGGAGCACACAAGACTAGATATCTGTCTCTTGATACCACTCCCCTGCATCTGGCCCTTGAAGAACCCTGCTTTTAAGCCCGGAGATGACACATCTCCATCATGGTTTGTAACCTGTGATGGACTTCTCCTCCAGGAATCTGTCCAATCCCCTTTTGAAGGCATCCAGGCTAGATGCCATCACCACATCTTGTTAGCTTTGAGCGGCCGTTGAGCAAAAAAATTCTCCCCAGCATACAGCTGGGAGAGAATCTTAGCTGGTCCAGCACACCTCCCTTGCGTGTCTCTGCTTATCTTACAATCTTCAGACACAGGGGTCAGCAGAGTAGCTCTCTCTTCTGGAGATTTAGCACAGCGGACTTCTGCCAGTGTACAAGAATAAATTAGTCTGACAGTCTGAGATAACCTACTGCCTAGTTTATTTACACTTAACTCATATATTTACACCCGGACTACAAGCCGGCATTTCAGCGTCTTGCAACACACGCGCTAGCAAAGAAAAAACACAGCTGAAATCACTAACTAACACTCCCTTTGAAACTCCCTCTAACTAACTGAAAGAACCTGGAGTTTTTATCTCCTCTCCAACATTTCACTGCGCATGGCAACAGATTTGACTTTAACCCTGTAAGCACCAAATCTGATACTCCAACACATCTTGTGGCAGGGGGTTCCACAGATTAACAACATGCTGGGGGGGGGAGAACTGGTTGAGATCCCGGAAACAAAGAGTAGGTATCAATGGGAAATTTTCACAACGGAGAGAAGTGAAAAGCGGTGTGCCCCAGGGCTCTGTCCTGGGACCGGTGCTTTTCAATCTGTTCATAAATGACCTGGAGACAGGGATAAACAGTGAGGTGGCCAAGTTTGCCGATGACACAAAACTTTTCCGTGTGGTAAAAACCAGAGAAGATTGTGAAGAGCTCCAGAAGGAAATCTCCAAACTGGGGAATGGGCGGAGAAATGGCAAATGCGTTTTAATGTAACCAAATGTAAAGTAATGCATATTGGGGCAAAAATCCAAACTTCATCTATCAGCTCTGGGCTCTGAGTTATCTGTGATTATCAGGAAAGAGATCTTGGTGTGTTGGTGGACAGCTCCATGAAGGTGTCTCCCAATGTGTGGCTAGTGAAGAAAGCCAATTCCATGCTAGGGATTATCAAAAGGGGATTGAAAATAAAACAGCCAACATTATAATGCCATTATACAAAACAATAGTAATGCACCTGAAATATATTTTTGTACAATTCTGGTCACCGCATCTCAAGAAAGACATAGTGGAACTGGAAAAGGTGCAGAAGAGAGCGACTAAATGATTACTGGGCTGGGGCACCAGGTTTATGAAGAAAGGCTAAAACATTTTGGCCTCTTTAGTCTGGAAAAAGGCGATTGAGGGGGATATGATTGAGACATACAAAATAATGCAGGGTATGAGTCAAGTGGATAGAGGGAAGCTCTTTCCCTCTCCCAAAATACCAGAACTAGGGACATACTCAAATTGAAGGCTGGGGAGTAAGAACTGACAAAAGAAAATATTTTTCACCCAGCCGTTGTAAGTCTATGGAACTCCCTGCCACACAATGTGGTGATGGCATCTGACCTGGATGCCTTCAAAAGGGGATTGGACAGATTCCTGGAGGAAAAGTCCATCACAGGTTACAACCCATGATGGAGATGTGTAACCTCCAGGGTTTAAACCAGGGTACTTCAAGGGCCAGATGCAGGAGAGTGGTATCAGGAGACAGATATCTAGTCTCATGCGCTCCCAAACACATCTGGTGGGGCCGCTGTGAGATACAGGAAGCTGGACTAGATGGGCCTTTGGCCTGATCCAGCATGGCTCTTCTTATGTTCTTATGTTCTTATGGAGGATATTTTGCCATAGAAAGTAGCTGGGTGGTGTGCAACAGAGACCAGAAAACAGAAGTCAGGAGTTCCAATACAGTATTATGAAACAATGGCTTGAGGCACCAATTCCTGGACCTAGAGGGTTTGCAATTTTCTTATCGTGGTTGTTCTTTGCCACTGCGTCAAATGAACACAATTATGGAACATCCACATGCCTCTGTTGTTTCCTCTCTCTTTTTGGAGTGTCAAAGGTTGGCTTGCCTCGCCACATTTCATGCAAAAAGAGGAGAGAGCTCTGGAACTAGCTGCATGCAAAAGAGATGGCCATCTCTGGTTTGCCTGATAAACTCCCCTTGGGGAAAGTTCCTCTTCCAGTGGGGTATTAAATGTACAGGAGCCCCTCCCCTTCCCTTTCATGCAGTTGCCTTCAGTGAAGAAGTGCTGCCTGGGTGTTCTTTCCTGATGTTTGGCAAACAAAGGGCGTGAGGATCCAGACATGTCGATGGAGATGTAGCCGATCCCGTGAACATTTGACAGCCCTCCCAAACCGAATGGGGTAGCTCACTCAAAGAGCACAAGAGACTTGATTGTCTTTGGACAAGAACTCCCAGAATCCCCTGATATCACGGAATCAGATGCTGGGACTTGTAGTCTCAAAAGCTCTTAAGCTCTGGACACTTCCCTGTTGGGCTTGTGTGCTGTGTCAGCTGTAAGTTAGGCCAAATACTGCGCAAAGCTATCACTGACTCGGGCTGGGGAGAAATCCAGCGGAGGGTGTTGTGCATGTGTTTTGGCAGTCAATGCATTGCAGGTTTTAGTCTGAACTTTACACAAGCTATCTCAGTTTTTGAACCCTGCCCCCAAAGAAGCTTCTGTATTTTGGACACCTCCTTTGAAGTTTGGACTGGATTCACTATCCACACTGATATTAGGGCTTTCCATCTCCACTGGTGGACTGGCTGGTACAAAAATGAATCTTGAAAGGATAAGTGAGGCAGTATTGGAGATTGAAAGGCTGGTTGTAGGGCGGGAGGAGCCAATATGGAAGACCCTGAATTGAGACTTCAAGGACTCCAACTTAAAAGCAGGCTTGGTGATGGATGAAGCTAATTAACTTCCAACAATGGGACTCTTTGCAACTTCTTCTCGGTAGTTTTTAATTTGCTTTTTGGGTGGAGGAGGGAACTCATAAAGCCCTTTGCCAGCCAGAGGGCCTCGCAGAAGTGGGAGAGCACCTCTGTTCTTGAGTAATTGAGCTTAATGACTTGTAAGCAGCGGAGGGGGAAGAAACTTCACATTTTGCCAGGCACCTGGAAAAGAAAAATTCCAGCCTCTTATTATCTTCTGTCACCTGGATGAAGAAGCAAAGAGCTATCTCTCAATTAAAACCTGGACCACACTTCTTCTGAACAGTTTTTATCCAGACCCAGAGCTATAATTGCACTTAATAATGAACTTAAGGACCATCAGCAGTGAGCACTTGGACAGTATTACCTAGCCTATTGTGAGATGCTTGTGTTTTTAGGGGGTTGGGGGTGGTGGGTGGGGGAGTGTTCGGGGATTTTTTATGTGTGTGTGTGTGTGTGTTGAGGGGATTTTTTAATGTGTGTGAGAGTGTTCGGGGATTTATGAGTGTGTGTGTGTGTGTGTGTGTGTGTGTTGAATCTGGTCTTTGAGTGTCTGAATGTCGTTGTATGTGAATACTGCGTATATACTTTACACACAATGACAATAAATTATTATTATTATTATTATTATTATTATTATTATTATTATTATTATTATTATTATTATTATTAATTAGCTGTGCAGGCTTGGTCTTAGGACAGATCGGAAAAGCACAACCTGTTCCTTCACTGGACGTTGAGTCATGGCTACTGGACTTCTTTTTCTTGAGAGAGAGAAACGTTTCACTGCTCATCCAAACAGCTTCAGACCGATGAAGCTGTTTGGATGAGCAGCGAAACGTTTCTAGCTCTCAAGAAAAAGAAGTCCAGTAGCCATGACTCAGCTTCCAGATAAACTCACCTGGATGATTGAGAATCTTCACAGACACCCTGTTCCTTCACTGTATGGGCAGCTGTAGAGGTGGGAGAGCCTATGTTGGAACCAACACATCTCTCACTGCCCGAAAGTTGCTTCACAATCTCAGTTCCTGCGGTGCCTCTGTTGGGTTCCACCTTGGTTTCTAAGGTCTGCTTCAGCACAATAGAGTGTGCTACCTCGTTGCAACATTTCCAAGTTGGAGCTATGTTGGTTTTGGTCAAGATCAGTTCTCTGAAGCTAAAAGGGAGTGATGGCACTTTATCCCAAGTGATGTTGATGGTCTGTCATGAGCCTTGTTTTAGTACAGGAAACACTACAGTTCTGGTGGTGCAGAAGGGGCAGTGAAACTCCTGAGCTCACGTGACACCTGGGCCACCGCGGCAGCGTGATCAAACCTGCCACATGTGCCCACCCTGGAACCCTCTTGCTGGACCCGTGCACCTCAAAAGCAGGTTTCTTCTTCTTCTTCTTCTTCTTCTTCTTCTTCTTCTTCTTCTTCTTCTTCTTCTTCTTCTTTCTTTTTACTGATCTGAGCTGCAGTATAAAAACCACTGCACGTCATTTTGAGCCATTTTTAAAGACTTGACCATGCAGGAGGAGGCACTTAGTCTCACAGTCTGCATTTCGCTCACCCACACCCCAAGGTTTGACAAAAGATTCTGGTTAGGTGTGGCAAGTTCAAAATTGGCAGGAATTGGGGAACTCCTCCCTATCCCATTACAGTACAGTAGGACCCCCCCGTATCCACTGATTCATTACCCACTGATTCAGTTATAGAGGGGGAAAAATTAAATAATTCAGCAGCCACAAAGCAACCTTTAAAGCAAGCTGTAAAGCAAGCTACTGTCACAAACAGCGGCCATAAAGCCAGCTACTGTCAGGAAACAGCAGTTTTTGGGGGTGGGTGGGCAGGCAGGTGTTTTCTCTTATCCATGGTTTTCATTATACACAGGAAGGCCTGGAACCAATCCCCAGAGGATACTGGGGTCCTTCTGCATTTATATTCTTAGCAGAATACGGGGATCCCAGAGGAGATGCGCATGTGGCTGACACCTGCAAAGGCGGAGCCAGTGTGCCGTAGTGGTGAGGGGCTTGGACTAGGGTTTGGTAATCTGGGGTCAGACGTCCCCACTCAGTCATTAAATTTAACGGGGCAACCTCAGGCCAGTTATGCTCCTGCAGTGTGACCCGCCTCGTAAGGGTGTCATGAGGATTTCAAGTGTGGTGGAGTTAGAGACACCATCTTGAGCTCTCCCTGGAGGGAAGGCGGAGTATGAGTTGAATGAACAACAGCATCGCTAATACTGGCTCAGGTCTGCAGCACGTTTAGCACCTGGGGCCTTTGGAAATGAAATGTGTGGTGGATTTGACCTACCCGCCCTCCAAAGCCAGGACAGCCTCTTAAATGGTGCAAAGTGTTGCAGAATGAGGAAGTGGCTAGAGAAAGCCACCTGATTGGGCCCAGTGATCCTCATGGAAGTTTGCAGGCTAGAGTGGTTCTGTGAGTAGTTTTTACAGCTTATTTTTGAGTCCATGCTTGGCTCGGAAACAGTGCCCAATAATTAAATTCAAATAAAGTAAGGCAGCGCAAACACTGAACTGTTCAAGTCTGATTTATTGAAGCCAAGCCAAATAACAGTCAGTGGTCTCACCCTGGATGGTGTGAGTGAGCCCTGAACATTTGTTTAACACCAGTTTTTATACATACAATCGAGTTCAAGGTTTCCCTGGATCTGCATTGGTGGGTGATTGTTCACAGTTGCATCTAATCTCCTGTGCCATCAAGCTCTTGATGGTCCAAACCAAATCCTTGAGTCAATGTTCCATAGATTGGTGTCCTGTTGTTCAACTGGGCCCAGTCTGGCAGAGACAGGGAATGTGGATCTCCAGACAATGGGACCATCTCCTGTCCCTCAGGCACAGTTTACCTTGGGGATAATCCCCTCATTCAGGTGTTCTGCCACTTCCTGGAGTCATATCTTTCCAGTTAATTTACATTCTTAATGTATTCCAGTTCCTATAATTTACCTAGCTAGAATAAATGTTTTGGAGCCTGATGTTTCATGGTATCAGTTCTTTGGGTGGAGGATCAAAACCCCAAACTGTTGGATCCCTCAGTGATTTTGGGATCTGGGAATTTGATCATCTCTCTCTCCCCCCCCCCAGTCACATGCCTCCTTGAAAGGGGCTGGACTCAACAATCTGCTGTGTGCTTAGGTCTTGGGTTGCGTAGCTGCAGGCTGGGAGTCTGATTCTCCACTGTGCCTCCCTGAGAGGGGCTCGACTGGATGAATCAAAACGTCCCTCCCAGTTCTGCAGATCTAAGAGTCTCAGCAGGGGCTTCTGGACAGCGGTATAGCGTGGGTCGCCAGTATCAGGGGCAAGGCCAATTTTGCACTTCCTAAAAATTCTGCACCAGGCGTTTCAGAGAGGGTAGCCATGTTAGTCTTTCCAAGAATTGCAGACAAAAATTAAAAGAAAAACAAAACAAAAGACACAAAGCATGTGACACCTTAAAGACTAACTTTCATATTTTAATGTAACGTTTCGTGGACACGTCTACTTCTTCAGACATGTAGCAGCAGAATGAGGTGTATAACATAATGTGTGATGAGATATATATTTCATACCAGATGTTCATTGGTGGATAGGGGAGGGGGAAGAGGGAGAAATGATTAGTTGTAGAAGTGGTGGAAAGGATTTGGCCAGGGGTCGAGATATGTTAAGCATTGTTAATGGGTTTGTGGAGAAGGGAGAGATGATTAGTTGTACAAATGGTGGGAAGGAAGATTTGGCTAGGGGTCATAGATAGGTACAATATTGCTAATGGTTCTGTGGCCAGGGTCTATAGAAATGTTAAGTGTGGTTTTAAGGTAAATTCCTCAAGAGTCAGAAACCAGAACCAGATAGAGTGGGGTGGGGGTGGGGGGTGGAAGAGAGGGGTAAGAGAGTGGGAGTTTTTACCTTGGGGTCCAGGTGGGAGATAAACTCCCATGAAAAAAGTAGCAACATAGTAACATTAAATGATAATGGCTCAAGAAACCCAGACATATGTTAAATCCATTCTTGTGTGTGCCCATCATGCATATGAATTTTATCTCAACTGTTTCTCTTTGTATTCTGGGTTTGTAATGATTCTGTTCCAAAACGGCAACCTTCAAACCCTTCAAGGAGTGTCCTGGTAGACTGAAATAGTTTGAGACAGGTTTCTGTGTATCATGGTTTCTTATGTCAAACATGTGCCCATTGATGTGTTTTCTTAGAGATTGTCCTGTTTGTCCAATGTGTGTACAGATAGGCATTGTTGGCAAAAGATGGCATAGATCACATTGGTTTGAGGAGCAGGTGAAGTTGCCCTTGATATTATATGTGACATTGTTAGGTCCTGTGATTGTGTTGCCAGAGTAGATGTGTGGGCAGAGTTGGCATCAGGGTTTGTGGCAAGGTCTAGTTCCATTGCCCATATTGCTGTTTTCTAATCTTGTGTGCATTAATATTTGTTTGAGGTTGGGAGGTTGTCTGTAGGCAAGTAAGGGTCTCCCACCAAGAGCTTTGGAGAGTGATGTGTTCTTGTCAAGGATGGGCTGGAGAGCCCGTGACCTCTTCCCACTGTCCCCAGTTGCCTCCCAACCTGTTCCTGCTGCCTCCTCTGTGTCTTCATCCATCGCTGGAAAGGGGTGATCTGGTGCCACGTGATGCTGGATCAACCACTCACAGCCCCATAACCTGCCCTCTGCCCCGCCACCTCTGGAGCTGGCCCTGCCACCACCACCTCTTCCTCCACTACTGCCATCTTGATCAGCTGATAGGCGGAGGCTTGCACAGAGAGACTGTAGGGCTTGCTATGTCTCAAGATGGTGGCAGAGGCTGAAGAGGAGGAGGCAAGAGGACCAGAGAGGGAGGCAACTGGCGCAGACTGTGGGGGCAAGAAGGTGAACAAATTTTGCACCCCCTTACAAAATTGCATCCAGGGTGACTACTCCCATGCCACCCCTCTACCCCCATCCCCGTACTATGCCACTGCTTCTGGAAGATTACTTAATCCTTAGATTAAGATACCTGGAGTATTGTGTACAATTCTGGTCACCGCATCTCAAGAAAGACATAGTGGAACTGGAAAAGCTGCAAAAGAGAGCGACTAAAATGATTACTGGGCTGGGGGGCCTCCCTTATGAGGAAAGGCTAAAACATTTGGGGCTCTTTAGTCTGGAAAAAAGGCACCTGAGGGTGGGATAGGATTGAGACGTACAAAATAATGCAGGACATGAGTAAAGTGGATAGAGGAAAGCTCTTCTCCCTCTCACCAAATACAAGAACTAGGGGACATACACTCAAATTGAGGGCTGGGAGAGTAAGAACAGACAAAAGAATTTTTTTTCACCCAGCGCGTTGCTAGTCTGTGGAACTACCTGCCACAGGAGGTGGTGATGGCATCTGGCCTGGATGCCTTCAAAAGGGGATTGGACAGATTCCTGGAGGAAAAGTCCATCACAGGTTACAAACCATGATGGAGATGTTTAATCTCCAGGCTTAAAACCGGGGTACTTGAAGGGCCAGATGCAGGGGAGTGATATCAGGAGACAGAGATCTAGTCTCATGCGCTCCCAGATGCATCTGGTGGGGCCGCTGTGAGATACAGGAAGCTGGATTGGATGGGCCTTTGGCCTGATCCAGCATGGCTCTTCTTATGTTCTTATGTTTAGATGCCATTAAATGGCTACTCATTTCCTGCAGTCGCGTGGCCGCTGATCTCCAAAGTGATCGAGACAATGCTCTTGGCCGTCACGCCCTGTCTTTGGAATGAATTGCCACACGAAATTTGCCACACACCCCTGCGCTGGTGTCTTTCAAGAAGCTTGTTCAAGCATTTCTATTTCGGTGGGCTTTTCTAACCCATGAGCTGCTGAAAGCCTCGTTCTTTTATTTTTAACTGCTGCCCATTTTAATCGGCTTTTAAAGCTTTGTCCATCTAGTTTAATTTAGGTTAAATGCAATTGTGTTTTGATTACGTTCTGTTTTTTATGTTATCGCCATCGTTGCAAACTGCCCTGGAATGACCATCGGTCAGATGGGTGGTGTAAAATGTAAATAAATAAATCCCAGCAAAACCAAAACCCTGGTAGTGTTGCCAAGTCTGATAAACCAGATGAGGACCGCCATCATTTTGCGGCTCTGACCCTCATGGATGACAGTACCTGCCTTCAGATTTCTGTGCTAAGGAAAGCAGAGCCTCTATAAACTATGCAAAGCATAAGCAATGTTGCATATATATTTCCCAAGGAAGCTCTAAAGAAAAGTCCCACACCTGTTTCTCAGTTCCATTGCTGAGGGATGCTGATCACATTTTGCCTTCCAGGGACATTCCTGTTGTGAGATTTCAGAATTATCTGCTTCGATGCCTGGCATCTGGACTTCCTGGCAGGTGCTTTGAGCATCTGACAATTTTTGCTTTTAAAAAGGTGAGTCCATTTTGACTTCCGTGGGGGTTGAACAACCAACCACCAACCAGCATTTTGCAAAGGACGGTGAGTCAATTGTATTTTAAAAATATGATAGTTTGGGATCAAGGTATTTGGTGTGGGTCTTCTCTGTGTCTCACCATCAAAAGCTGTCCTGCGGGCACTCTCAGTGGTAACACCCGGTTGTGCAATGCCCTGAGCCGACACCAAAAGTGTTCTTGAAACCTGGATGTTCACTTGAGCAGGCGGGGATCGTGTCTCTCTTAAGATCTGCCGATATAGGGCAAGCCAAAAGTTCTTTAATATAGAAAGAGAAAAATGCCCTCAATTCAGCACTTTCCTGTCCTCTGAATCATCTAAAGGGACCAGCTATATGCTAATCATCACTCAATAGAAGAGGGAATTCCTTCAGTGCAGGATGTGTGAAATTACTACAACAGGAGCTTTCTGTGCTGGACACTGCACTTCAAGAAAGATACGGACAAATTGGAACAAGTTCAGAGGAGGGCGGCAAGGATGATCAGGGCCTGGAAACCAAGCCCCGCGAGGAAAGACTGAAAGAATTGGGCATGTTTACCTTAGAAAAAAAAATAGACTGAGGGGTGATATGACAGCACTTTTCAAATACTTGAAAAAAATGCCCTACAGATGGGGGGGCAGGATCTGTTCTCAATCATCCCAGAGTACAGGATGTGCAACAATGGGTTCAAGTTAAAGAGAACCCAGCTTTCGGATGAAGATCAAGAAAAACTTAACTGTTAGAGAAGTAAAAGCAAAGCAAAGTGTTGTGCTTATATACCGCCCCATACCACTTTTTTTTGTCATTCCATATGTGCCTGGATCATGGATTTCTTATCAAATCGCTCACAGAGGGTCAGATTAGGTGACTAAATGTCGTCAGCCCTCACTCTCAACATGGGTACTCCACAGGGCTGTGTGTTGAGCCCACTATTGTTTAGTATTTACACCTCTGACTGCACTCATACTCATCCTGAAAATAAAATCATCAAGTTTACCGATGACACAACAGTAGTGGGACTCATCTCTGGTGGAGACGAGTCAGCCTACCGAAAGGAGGTGCAGCAGCTGATACGGTGGTGCAGAAACAACAATCTGATAATAAATATCAACAAGACCAAAGAACTTATAGTGGACTATCGAAAAAGGAAATCAGACACTCAGCCCCTGATTATTGATGGAGTTTGTGTAGAGCGGGTGACAGACAGTAGGTTCTTAGGAGTTATTCTACAGGAGGATTTGACCTGGAGTGCCAACACTGAAGCACTGGTTAAGAAGGCCCAACAGAGGCTATATCTTCTGAGACTTCTCAGAAGGGAACAATTGTCTAAGAAACTGTTGGTAACCTTCTACCGGGGCTTTATAGAAAGCACTATCACTTACTGCCTCTGTGTCTGGTTTTCCAGTTGCACAGTGGCAGGTAGAAGGGCACTCCAGAGGGTCATAAACATTGCTGAGAGGATAGTGGGCTGTCCTCTTCCTCCTTTGGAAGAATTATACAACTCCAGATGCTCACGGAAGACATCTAGAATTTTGAGAGACCCTTCGCATCCTGGCTACCAATTTTTTGAACTGTTGCCGTCTGGCAGGAGATACAGGACTCTTAGGTCAAGGACAAATAGACTAAAGAACAGTTTTTATCACAGAGCGGTATCCAAGCTAAATGCGACAGTTTTAGCACTATCTTAATCAGTTTTAAGTAGTGTTTTAAATTTTGTAAGCAATTTTAAGAGTTTTTAATATTTTGTATGGTGTTTTATATGTTTTATGTGTTTGTATGCTTAGAGTGTGTAGTGGAACAGCACTCTAATTTCGTTGTGCATATTTTGCATATGCATAATGACAATAAAACTCTATTCTATTCTAGTCTCAAGTAGTACAGTGATGGAACCCATGAACTCCAGCAGTGATGAGTGCTCCAACACTGGAAGCATTCAAGAGAAATTTGGACAACCACCTGGCAGGTATCCTTTCACTTGTATTCCTTTACGGACGTAAGAACATAAGAGCCCTGCTGGATCAGGCCAAGGGCCCATCTAGTCCAGCTTCCTGTATCTCACAGTGACCCCACCAAATGCATCTGGGAGCGCATGAGACTAGATATCTGTCTCCTGATCCCACTCCCCTGCATCTGGTCCTTGAAGGACCCTGGTTTTTTAAGCCTGGAGATTACACACCCCCATCATGGTTTGTAACCTGCGATGGACTTTTCCTCCAGGAATCTGTCCAATCCCCTTTGGAAGGCATCCAGGACAGATACCATCACCACCTCCTGTGGCAGGGAGTTCCACAGACTAACAACATGCTGGGGGGGGAAATATTTTCTTTTGTCCGTTCTCACTATCCCAGCCCTCAATTTGAGTGGATGTCTCCTAGTTCTTGTATTTAGTGAGAGGGAGAGGAGCATCCCTCTATCCACTTTATTCACATCCTGCATAATTTTGTATGTCTCAGTCATGTCTCTCCTCAGGCTCCCTTTTTCCAGACTAAAGAGACCCAAATGCTGTAGCTTTTCTTCATAAGGGAGATGCCCCAGCCCAGTAATCATTTTAGTCACTCTCTTTTGCACCTTTTCCAGTTCCAATGTTTGAGATGGGGTGACCACACCTATATTTAATAGTCCAGGTGTGGCCTTACTATGGAGCAGGGGGTTGGGCCTTGTAGGCCCCTTCCAACTTCACTCTTCTTTGATTCGCTTCCTCCTCAAGTTTGCAGATCAGTTTGCTTTGTGATTGCCTATCAGGGTGCAACACCTCTGCTTGCAAGACTTCAAGTTCCACCTCCATCACATCTCTGGAGCGCTACATAACGTTGGCTTCCGCGATAGGTAGAACCTAAAGCATGCAACTGGAAACGGTAGAAACCTATAGTCAAATCATGACGGGCGAGGCAAAGAGGACCCTTTCCAGGCGCGGACTCTGTTCTCCCAGCCAGCAGGAACGCTCGGTGGAACGGGAGGCACTGACAAGGCGAGAGACCAACACTCTTCCTGAGAAATCCGCCAGACCCTTGTCTCTCGAAGCAGCAAGCTGGGATGGACACCTCCCATTCGAAGCAAGTCAGGCTGAATGAATCCTTTACAGATTGTTGTCAGAAGCCATTAAGGGGCACCACGCTGATGAGCTCTGTTCGTGGGAGCAGGAGGGATGCTCCTATGCGTACCCAGTTTGTTTTGACCCGCAGTTGGGACATGTGGTGTGGGAGAAGATAGTGAGGGGGCAGCGACAAGGGGGGGCGGTGAGAGATAGGTGGACCCGCTCTCCCCCCCCACCCACGTGCCATCAAAACAAGCCTGCCACGTTCCCAGGCATGTGGCTCTGCCTCGGTTGCATAACGTGACAGTGCTGCCGGCTGCGCTGCCCGTTATGCAATGGTGGGGAAAGCTGCGTCACGCATGGACTCCCTGCTGAGCTCCTCCTGCTGCTGCTGCTCCTCCTCCTCTCTCGGTCCAGGATGCTTGCAAAGTGGCACGGCGCAGGCTGCTGCTTGGCTGGGAGAGGCCCCTTCTGTTCCACCAGGCCGAGGTGCAGCTCAAGTGGGAGCCCTTCGTTCAAAAACTGCTCTCTGCCCCCCTTCTCCCTGCATTCACTTCATAGCTCAACTGAGTAGGAAAAGCACCTCTTCCCTCCAGATTAGAAGGGGTTCTGCTTCTTGCCGCTCCCTCCCTCCAAAGATGAGCATTAGATGCATCCAGCCAAATTTATTCTGCCTTCTTCCTGTGCAACTCTTCTTACCCACAGCACAAGGCAGTAGCCTCGCCTTGAGCTCAGAGGCAGGCAGGCGCAGGGCTGGCTGAGGTGGGTGGGCAACCTGGACCCCCAAGCATCCCCACTCCAAAGCTTGATGATAAATAGCGGCGCAGGAACCTCTTGCCAAGAATGGCATGGCTTTTGGAGCCCTCACACTCGCTTTTTCACAAGAAAAGCAAACGTATATACTCAAGTATAAGTCGACCCGGGTATAAGTCGAGGCCCCTAATTTAACCCCCAAAACTGGGGAGACTTATTGACTCGAGTTTAAGTCTAGGGTGGGAAATGCAGCAGGGCCTGGCAAGCTCCTCCTTTGTGAGCTGGGGGAGCGGAGTGTGATGTTTAAAATGATTTTTAGCCAACGAGGTCGCTCCCACGTGATGCGGGGGGGTGTGTGTCAGGAGAAGCGGTGTACAATGTTAATAATGACTTTCAGCCACCAACCCAAGCACTTGCCTCAGTGGTTAAAAATATTGACCCGAATATAAGTCAAAGGCCCCAGTTTTCAGCCCAAAATTAGGTCTGAAAAACTAGACTCCACAGCCTTGCAATCATTTCTAACAAAAGCCTAGCTGGGTGAGCTGGAGACTCAGACCAACCTCCCTCCCTTACATCTCTCTCAAGATCCTGCTAGCCATTGCTGCCAGATGGGCGGTATAAAAATCTAACAAATCAATAAACACATAGCCGGATGCTTTTTTAAATGACAAAGGCAGTCATCTGGTAAGCTCTGGCAAACTGAAGCGGTGTGAGAAATGCTGAGATGTGCTTATTATAAATTCTGAAGTCCTGATTTGATTCATTGGAGAATGCTCTCTGTCAAATGTGCAGTCTGTGCTGGAGCTTTGACAAAGCTGGCTCATCACTCCCATGTGTCTAAAAGGTTAGGTTGAGATGACCGCTCGGTGTAAAATGCAGATCGTACGAAAAGTTTCTTAGCTCTTCAGCCAGCACAGCCAATGGCCATACGAGTTGCAATTTAAAGTAAGAAAATAAGGAAGCGGACTTGTCAGCAAAAGCTCACATTAAAATATAGCAGTTAGTCAGTTCTATTTTTGCCAGGTATTTTAAAAGGGAGGGACTGTTATCTAAAAAGAATAATGGATTTTTCTAAACTCTGGTGACATGGCACAGTATCAATATGCCTTTCTCTAGCTTGTGAGAGAGATAAGAAAGCTAAGTTGTCAAAGCCACCTTTAGTTTTAAGGCTGTTATCCATAGTAGCTGGGGAATTGTGCGCATTGCAATTCTATAGTAGCTGAAACTCAAAGCAGGACGGGGAAGAAAATGAAGAAAAGTGTACAATACTAGAGAGACAGCCACTCTGGCTACCATCCCTCAGAAATAGCACCTGCCGGGGCAGGGAAGCCAGGATGCGGCTTCTGAGTGGACCCCTGCCAAACACCCATGATATCAGTAAACAAACCAGGATGAACCACGAAAGGGGCAGTTCATGCCCATCTGTACTATTTATACGCCTTATGCAGCCCAAGGAGGATCTGACATATTACACAGATGCTCCCTTAATAGTGTTCCTGCACTGCAAAATTTCCAAGATTAGCTCTGCTGTTTTTTTTAACAGCTATCCACTGTACAAATCTATTAGTTTGGACTCTCCTTTTTGGAGTGCCCTGGAGATCTGAATTCTCTTCTTCTAGAAGGATTCCTGTGCAAATGATAGTGTTGGATTTGCTGCCGGCATTTAGAAGGGCATTGAAGAGCTTGCTCTTTAGGGAATGGTTTTGGATAGTCTTTAAGCACCCAGTGGCCTGTTATTATGTCTGCTGGCTCCCGATCTGCCTTACCAGAGTTTGATTGTGTAGTTTGGCTGTTGATGCGTTATGCATATTGTTATTTTTTTATTTGTTCTTTTCTATGTTATTATCACAACCATTGTTTTTATCATTGTATTTGATCCACTATGTATGGTGCTTGTATGTTTGAGCAAGTTGTCTTTGCAACATGTTGGACACCGCCCAGAGTTCCTTAGGAAAAAATGGGCGGTTAACAAATACAAATAAATAAATAAAAATAAATAAATAACTAAATAAATTGATAAGCTGAGTCTGAATCCTCATGGGATAGTATATTAACCTATGGAATCTGAGCAGATGGAAGCCCCCCTGTCTGGCCAAAGCAAGGGTGTCTGTTCCTTTCCAAGGGTACAGAAAGACAGATCTCTAAAGCGGGCATGGCAATACCTGATTGCAGTTTTGTGGGCTCATTATGCAACTTGACTTTGAGAGTCCACCCATCTTGTCAGGCACTGTAAAATCAGAGTTGTGGGAGACGTCGTAGGAGAAAAGGCCGGAGGTCTCTGACAAATGATGAGCCATTGTGAGACAGAATGCTGGACTGGATGAGCTGTGGCCTGTTCCAGCAAGGCTGTTCTTAGGTTCTTAAAGACTTTGGAGAAGTTAGCAAGCCATGACATTTCCCCCTCTGGTCTGCATAATACCCATTTGCACAGCAAATTAACCACACGAGACGAGCCTTATCAGAACAGGCTACCTGAAAGCGCCTCTTGTCGGGTGGAATACTATGTGGCAAGACTCGAGAGGAGTGAAGAAAAAGTGCTCCCTCACCTGCTGTTAGTATTGAGTTGTCCATCCATGTAACTTGATAAGCAGCACCAGAAATGGAATCTTTTGACTTAAATCACACACACACACACTCTCTCTCACACACACGCTCCTTTAAATTTTCCCCTCAGCTTCCAAAATGTCTTTAGTTTACTTGTATGTTCCAAGTTCTCCTCCTTGGTAAAGGAATTCTGTGTTTCATCAGGAACTCTATCTTCATTTGCTTGCCTGAGTTACTCAATGGCTGGGTTAGCACTACTACTTAGAAGTCCACCACAGAAAACAATTCTGAATTCAAGAAAATGGTATTTTTATCGCTAGACAAGCCTGGGTTTTTATTTTATTTTATTTTAAAGCACTCAAGACAAGCCTCAAGAGGTATCTCACAAGGGGGGATTGTCACGGGGCAATGAAGGCATAGATACGGCATGCATTTGGAGTTGCTCCTGTGATCCTTGTGAAGGAGGTGCAGCATAAACGACTTCTGCCTTGTACTTCAGAGGGGCACAATCTCCGTGGTTCAAATGCTATTGATCCCACAACACTCTTGGCTGAATTTATTGTTTCCACAGTGAGCAGACAAGCCTCAAAGGTCCAGTGGGGTCCAGTGCCTCTGTTATTTGAAGTCCGGAGTTGGAAGGAGCGGAAGAGAAGAACGGGTATTCACTCAACAGACGTAAGGAGAGATCTTAGCATGCCGTTTCCAATAGATGCCCAACTGGGTCCCAAGATAAACCAGCAAGGAAGAAAAGCACTGAAGCTCCAGTTCGGCTTCTCTGACTAGTCTTGGGTTGCTTCTGAGAGCTTACTAAGGCTATTATGAAAGGGGCTGCAGCAGCTCAAGGCCAGCGTTACGCCCTTCTAGCTATGGTTCGCTTTCAAGGTGTGCCTTTCAGAGCTTTCTTCCATCCTCATGTGTGCCTTTTCCTTTCCTGTCTGCCTTACCGAAAATCCATCCAAGCCTTTTGAAAAGTTGGGTTTGGGAAGCAGCTTTATCAAAAAAAGAACGCAACATGTGTATTCTTTGGCACAGCGTGTGTATTACTCGATCTATATTCTCAACAAATTGTTATATGAAATATTTTCTTATATATGTTTGTTATAATCCATAATCCCTGTATTTGCTGGAATTGTACTATTCCCCAAATTACTCTTGCTCTTAAAATACAGTGGTTTGCAAAAGTATTCGGCCCCCTTGAACTTTTCCACATTGGGCAACAAACATGAATCAATTTTATTGGAATTGCACGTGAAAGACCAATACAAAGTGGTGTACACGTGAGAAGTGGAACAAAATCATACAATTCCAAAATAAATAAATAAATAAATCGTAATTATTCAGCCCCCTGAATCAATACTTTGTAGAACCACCTTTTGCAGCAATTACAGATGCCAGTCAGGGTATGTCTCCCAAGATAAACCATCAGAGAAGAAAAGCCCATTCTTCTTTGCAAAACAGCTCCAGTTAGATGGACAGCATTTTGAACAGCAGTTTTCAGATCTTGCCACAGATTCTCGATTGGATTTAGATCTGGACTTTGACTGGGGCCATTCTAACACATGGATATGTTTTGTTTTAAACCATTCCATTGTTTGGCTTTGTCTTTAGGGTCATTGTCCTGCTGGAAGGTGAACCTCTGCCCCAGTCTCAAGCAGACTCCAAGAGGTTTTCTTCCAAGATTGCCCTGTATTTGGCTCCATCCATCTTCCCATCAATTCTGACCAGCTTCCTGTCCCTGCTGAAGAGAAGCACCCCCATCATGATGCTGCCACCACCATATTTCAGGGATGGTGTCTTCAGAGTGATGTGCAGTGTTAGTTTTCCACCACACATAGTGTTTTGCATTTTCCAAAAAGTTCATTTTGGGCTCATCTGACCAGGCATCTTTTCCACATGTTTCCTGTCTGACTTTGGCAAACTGCAAAAAATCCATCCCAGCTTTCTTCCTTTTGCCAAAAGTTGACTAATAGTTGTTATGGACAGATTCCCCCACCTGAGCTGCAGATCTTATCAAAAGTCACCATGGGCCTCTTGGCTGCATTTCTGATCAGTGTATTCTTTGAGTTTAGGTGGACAGCCTTGTCTGGGTAAGTTTGCAGTTGTATTACTCCTTCCATTTCTGAATGATTCTCGTGGGATGTTCAAGACTTTGTTTTTTTAGCCTAAGCCTGCTTTAAATTAATAAAGAAGTAGGTTTCAGTTGCCCATAGTCATTGCCTGATAGTGCTAATTTAAAGTGTTAATCTAATCTCCAAATAAGCTCCTTCAGAGGTTGTCTAAGAGAATACTGTATTGGGAGCAACAACACCATGAAATAATACTTTGCAGTTATTTAAACTAAAAATGTTTGGATGATTTTTGTTCCACTTCTCACGTGTACACCACTTTGTATTCCCCAATAAAATTGATTCATGTTTGTGGCTGCAATTGACTCTTAAAATATTCTCTCTTGTTGTGATATTGATTTAGGATGTGTAGTGCACTGCTGTTTAGCCTTCTTTCCTGCCCCATTTCGGCAATTCCAAAATAGCCATTCTTCTGTTACCTAATTGGCAGTGTTGGTGCTGCAAAACAACTCCAGACTCTTCCACATTCCACCACCCCCTTCTGAAGAAAAAAACCCTGAACCCTGGCCCCCAGCATGGCCATCAAGGGAGTCACAGACACAAAGGCAAAAGACACTCCATTTCAAAAACCGGGTATGGCTTTTCAACTCCATCCGCTAGATTTATTCACACAAACATTTCTTTAATTTACAAAGCTGCTGTCATTCACACACAATCAGGATATCCACAGTGTCCAAAGAACTTAAATAAAACGTCGCACACCAACCCAAGTAAACCAAAGTTTTCTTTCCTCTTTTTTTAATAAAAAATAACAACACAATGTAAAGTTGTTCACACACAGGTCCTACATTACCAGCTTCTGTGCATAGAAAAAAAGATTTTTTTTAAAAAAACTGATGAACTATGGAAATGTCATTTTGAAGCCTTGGGTTTAAGCCCTCCCCCTTTTCTCTTAGACTCAGTTCTGCCTGTTTCTGAATTCCATCAGCAAGGCTAAAGTTGGAAGATACTATCATTGGGCTAAATATAAAATAGGGATAATTTGGGGTAGAAAAGACGTACTTGGGGCCAGATCTCACTCACTGAGATGCCTTATCTTGCATCTCACTCAATTGAACACTGGGGCAGCAATTATGGAACGCCATACAAGGCTCCCTGTAAAGACACATGTACAGTGGGACACATGCACATGGCTATCAACTATCTCCTCAACTTGCCAGCTTTCTATGTGATTTTTTTTTTGATAAGACAATTCCATATTCTATCCACTTCCTGTTGCTGTTTTTACGGCTTTTTTAAAAGAGTTTGACAGCTCCAACGTAAGAGTCATTAGCTGATGACACAGCTATGCTAGCAGCAGGAATCGAGATCGTGAGGGCCACTTGGGAATGGTTGGGGTTTAATTAGAATGATCTAATCAATCCATTCACAAGAGAGAAATGGCCTCTGCCGATATCATGAAGTGGCTTAGTAAGCAAGCCTCTTTAGGATGCTGGCAAATTAATTACTTCCCCTGCTTGGAAGTGGGAAGAAATGTGGAAAAGGGTGTGTGTGTTTTTTACTGAACGTAGATACACCGCATCAGTTTTTTTTTAATTATTTGTCTTCTCTTGAAGGGCCAGTCAAGAAACTGTCTGCAGCTGAAGCTACCACTGTGGATTTAACCATGGGCCGTTCCATGAACGGCCCTTTAAGGCAAGACCAAGAAAAAAATATTAATACCTGATACAGGCTTGCTTATTAAGCCACTTCACAATATTGATAGCTTGAGGAAGGAAGGGTTGCTTCTCCTATGGCCCCAGTGATCACCAGCAGTGGGACCCATCCAAACTGGAGCAAACAGAGAAGGAGAAACCTCTTGATAGGAACCAGAAAGGTGGAGTTAGGAATACTCGGGGTGGGCAGGCTGGCTTTCCTGATTAAGAGCTCACCAGGTCATCCCTGCCGTGCCCCAAAGAGCCTGAGGCGTTTGTCTGAGAAGGGTCTTGAATGCAAATGCTTCTTGCCCCACTTAGTGCCTGGTTCTTGCCTGCCCTGCAACCCCCCACCCTCCAAGCACGCCAGCACACAGAAATCCACAGAGTGCGTTAACTGCTACATGGAGGGGAGTGAGGCAGCTTTTCCATCTTCTTTATCTTGCAGTGGCACTCTATGAATTCATGTCTGGTAGGAAATTCACCCAGGCGGTAGCTCTGGACAACTTTTCACAACAGTCACTTGATGCCAGACAGAAGAAAGTGGCTGTTTGCGCTAGAATGCTAAGATAAAGATAATGGAAAAGGCCCAAGCATCTTCCAGGTGTCGGTTGGGCCATGTCAGTAGCCACGCTCTCCAGTTGGTCAGAGTCAGGTGGGAGGAAACATACAGGGACAGATACCATAATGGGGGAAGTCCAGCAGCACGGCCCTCACTGAGGAACACCAGAACGTGGGTAGCAGAAGCCTACTTTCAGAAGGGGAGGCCAGCTCCTAACTGTGCAAATGGCCAACTACAAGGCCCAGTTCCAGGGGCATTAGCAGTGTATTCAGAAAATCTAGTTCTGCAGATGGATTTTTCATCTGTTGCTTTGGCTTAATCTGTGCCACAGCACTACCCAGCAGGCTTAAACCCAGACTAAATAAATGTCGAAAACTAGATATATGGATGAGAGAAAAAGCACAACAAGTAAAGCAAAGTCTCTCTCTCTCTCTCTCCTGTTAAAAATGTTTATTGCTCTTTAAAAAAAACAAACAAACAATGCAAAACCTCTGGCAGTGTTTGGAGACACGGGAGCGGCGTGGATTGGGAACCCAAGGGAACAGAAGCATCAAGGAGAAAAGGAGGACCACAGGCTCCCATGGCTAGCACCTCAACCCTCAGTAGCAGCAGGGGAAAGAGAAGGGAAGTGGAGCATGGGAACCGTCTTCCACTGAAGGGCAAAAGAGGTTTCAGGAGGGATCCTGAAGGTGTTGCAAAGCACCTGCATTGGCCAATCGAGTGTAGAAACAAGCCAGTTTTCTAAGGGACTTTTCTAAATGAGAAGCAGGGTAGCCTGGACTGTCCTTGCTGGTCTAATGGCCTGAATGAAGATGAAAGTGTGGTCTCAGGTAGAGCTAAGTTCCTGGTCTCCTGCAGCACCTTGAACTGAGGGAAGGAGCATTTTTGGGAGGGGGGAATGCTGGCCAAGTCACATGGACCCATGCTTATTTGGGAACAAGCTCTCCTCTACCAGTGCTGGCACCCTGCAATTACCCCTAACATAGGAACACGGATCATCGCCCTGCTCAGGTACATGCACACCACTGAAACTCCTTAGGCCTGTGTCTATCCGCTGTCACCATCCAACCACCTGCGTTTAGTGGAGAACAACTCTAGTTGTTTGACCAGCAGAAGAATGGACACAACAGGCACAGGAGAAAAAGAGTCCCCATAATCTGAAATGCCATGGCCACCGTCTGAAATTTCATGGATGGGTCAAAAGAAACAAATACGCAAGAACCAGAACCTCCTAGTCCTCACTCAGCACCAGTTAGGATGGCTGCAGCTCTCCCTTCCAGCCTTAGGGCAAGCACCAAGGGGGGGAAGGGGAAGAGTTCTTGAGTTTTTGCTGCATTTTTAGATGCCAAGTAATCAAGGCAGGGCAGGCTTCCTCACCCTCTTGCAGAACTGAGGGTCCAACGAGGAACCGATTTGAAGCGTGGGAAGGGGAAAGAAGGGACTGACAGGGCATGCTGGAGCATAAGCATAAATGGGAAGGTACACCTGACATGGGCCATGCCGAATTCCCAAAGAGATGCCAGTTTTGACACTGGGTTCTCCTACCTCTGCATTCAAACAGGATCCAAGTGGGAGCGGGAAGAAGGAGCAGAGGGCTTTGGAATTGCATACAACCAGGTATACGTTTCAGCCCAAAGACATAGTCTAGCCACTGCACCAAAAGGTCTCAGCCCACACCACCAACTATAAACAGTGTTGTTGGATGTAAACAGCTCAGTATAAAACCATACTCACAAAATCTGTGTCAGTTAAAGAAACCCGTCTTACAGAATGTCAAAGATATTTCATATTCTTCAGGAATGGGTGAGCAACTTCCATTCCTCACGTACTCAGGACAATGGGGGAAGACAAGGGTGTGTTTGTGTGTGTGGGAATCCTCTGTGAATTAATTCTGGGATCCCTGGGGGTGGGTGGGGTCTCCTGCAGAGCTTGTTCCTACAACTTGTGAAATAGGAATGCACTTACAGGCATAACCTAACAGGAGACAGCAGCCAGCAAGGGCAGCAGCTGTCTGGGTAGATTTACCTCTTGGTCAGAGAGGAGGGATGGCAAATGTTGCTTCCCCATTGAGATGCCATAACACTAAAGTAGTGCGGACTGAAGGATGATGCAGCCACGGAGAAAACATTAGGACATTTCTGAAGAACAGAAGAGTCAAAGCAAACCAAGTTATCCCAGGTAAGAGACCGGAAAAGACTGGGAAGCGTGAAATGTACTGAGAGCAGAAGGTAAGCTTTGTGTTTGACCTAATCCTGCCTCGTCTACAGTCCTGCGAACCTCCCATAAGGCACTGTGGTCTAGCTACCACAACAAAAACACAACTTGACTGAAGCATGAACACGAGATAGGGGGATCTTCGAGGTCACAGCTGCACCAAGATGGGTGACATCATAGGATGGGCTCAACGGAGCATCTGTGTTTGCCTGAAGAGCTTTTTACAGGGCTTGAAGCATGCGCCAATCATCACGGTGCCCATCCTCAACATCCAAATAGAACTGAAGGACTACTTTGCTGCAAACCGAGTTCTTAAACGTGCACACGCACACAGGAGGAGGAAATGAACTCCCCCCAGGCTTCTCCAATAGCAGTCCGGCAACATGGACAGGCAAAGATAGATCTGCACCGCAGCCTGACACAATTGCTAACAGATCAAGGGGTTGCATTTAGAAACTGCCGTTCCCAGGGAGTGCCTTTACAGGGCTAACTTCTGCCACACCCTGCCTGATTTGAGCCAGCTCTGCATTTTTTTTTTAAAAATCCTATTATGATACCAAATTAGTTCTACTCAGAAGGTCGCTGGGATGAGATAAGTCAGAATCACTTAAGAAACTTCTCAAATGCCATTGTTTGGAAGATTGCTGCTCCAAATGTCTATATATCTGGGTGAATTGTAAGAGCAGCAAAGGGGAGGAGGGGGAGAGGAGCATAGCTGTGTTGGCTTGTCCATTCATGCTCACCCCTACTTCCTGTGATCTGCTGCAATTTAACAGGTATTTAACAGGTATTTCTCTCTGGAGGCAGAAGATCATCTGAGTTCCTAATTATTTGAAGGGGCAAACATACAGTTCAAAGGAAGGAGGGACATTCCAGAGATTTTGGGCTGGATGAAGAAGGTTGGTCTGTAAAATCCTGAACAGTATTTTTCATTCCTTTTATTTTGGCATTCGAAGCCAACGACGTTGCTTATAATTTCTCCCTAGGAATTCTATCTAACCATGCCAATGCTACTAGAGTAGGAGGATTGGGTTGGGCCAAAAAGGAAGTCAACCCACAAAACTGAAATGGCATTTGGAAAAAAAAAAACCCAGAGGCCAAGAGAGGACTTTGCAAATGGCAGGTTTTGCAAGCCACAGACAAACTTCCAAAGCCACAAATAACTACTCGGAGAGGAAGCTCTATCATGGTCAGTGTGCGGCTGGCTGCCCACATCCCAGAAAGACATGTTGCAGTAGGTGAGAGACTGGATACAAAATGGGGAGCCCAGCAATTCGTCTGCTGTGGTCTGCGTCTCAGAGCAATGCCTTCCAAGAGTCACCAAGTTAGCAGCACAACCTCTCTTCCAAACATTGATGAGAGCAGGCAGCCTGAGTTGTCGTGCCAAGGTATACAAAACACCCTAAAAAGCGGCCCAAACCAGGGATGCAAATACATGATCTTGATCTATCTGCTTTCTTCATTCCTACGAGCCAAGAGACGGTGCAAGGAACAAGCAGCAGCATCTGCAGAGGAGCTGTTTTCACCTGTCAAGACCAACTGAAGAGAAGCATGAGGGCAAAACCTTCCCTTACAGCATCTTACATGTTTAGTGCAGACATCTAGGCATTGCTGGAAAAGGTCGTCAAGATCTGCAGGGCCAACAGTAACTCACAAGGAACAAAGTGGGCACTCAGAACAGCAACTGTGTGTTTTATATAAGAAATCTACGTGGTAGTTCTAACACACACACACACACACACACACACACACACTCTCTCTGTATGTATAAAGTAAAATCTGTAGCATGTAAAAAGTCGATCTACCAAAGGGGCCCTGAAGCAGGTTGAAAAACAAAACAGGCAACCATGCAGACGGGCCCCTGTATCAAGGGATCAACGCAATGCGACCAAGCCACCAGCTGCAAGCAGGTGTAAGGATTGTGAGCGGCAAATAAACCATTACACCCTCACACTTCCAGCATCTGTCAAGCTTGGTTCAGACAAAGGTTACCCTCTCACTGTTATCATGGCCCTTCTAATTTCAGGGACCCCTTAAAAGTGCTTCTCCATCTTAACGGCCTCAAACGGCCTCAAACGGACCTTGTGTTGTTATCAAGCCTCCATGCTCGAGAACACTCTTCAAAGGAGAAGAGATATCTTTCGTTTTTTCAAGTGAGACACACTTTATTCAGTTCTCCCAATCTAGAGGCTAAGAACCGGCCAGCAGGGGACAACACTATTTACTCACAGGCTTTCAACACCCAAACTAAATCTCTCTCTGTTAAACATCATCCCCCCCAAAATGTTACGCATATATTGGTCCACAGTTACGGTTCTTAGCAGCAGCAACAGCAGCAGAAAAAAAAATGCTTTTCAGATTTTTGCCCTACAGTATTGTTTAGATTTATAAGAAAAGAATTCCCAGAATTACCTGCCCAGATTTGGTTGATCAACAAAAGCTGAGTTGGCAAAGGGGAGGGGAGGGGAACTGTAAATTAAAAGAAAACTTTTAATAGTCTCGTAATGAAATGGGTTACAATAACGTCTGCCCTTCTTATGTCGTAGAACTGTAAGAAAACTCTCAACATTGGATTGCCAGAGATCCTGCCTGGACCATCCTCAGCTTTCCTTGAGGCATGTAAATCATGGAGATTGTAGGTCCCTGGTAAGAAACCCTGCAAGAGAAAGAGAAAAAAAATGTTGAAATCCTGGGTTCTCCTGGCCTCCAAGTTCTTTGTAATCATCATTTTAAAGCAACAAACCCAAGCTAAACCATTGGGTCTATTTCCTTCAAAGCGTGACAGCTTCCCTATAAGATGCTACCAGGAATTTATTATTATTTAATGTTTTTACACTTTTATATTATACCATCTGGCCAGAAGCCACACTAGGCAGTGTACCGAAGAGAACGGAAATACATCAACATGATACAACATCATAAAATAAAATGAACAGCAAAACAAAGAAAATCAAAATAGAACTACAATAAATCAATCCGTGAATAAAATTCAAAGTTGATCAATATTAAAGATAGTTATCAGCAATAGGTGTTAAAAATATACTCGGTGGCTTCTAAGATGAAATAGTTTGAAAAGTGGGCCTGAATAGGGAAGTTTTCAAGGATTCCTTGAAAGTTACCAAGGAGTGGGCCAGGCAAATTTTGGACACAAGTTCCTTCCACAACTGAAGGGCAACCAAAGAGAAAGTCTGGATTCTACTGAGTTCAATATGACCCCCCCCCCTTTTCTGGGAAAAGGGGCTGATTTTCTCAGGACCTGGGGAACACCAACAAAGCAAAGCCGTGTCCGTTTCTCAAGGTGGCCATGATCTTGGGAGAACAGCTCTCCTGAACCGCACTCTCTATTAAGAGAGGGCATTTACTGAAAAAAATAACTTTGGCTAAGTCCTTGGGAAAGGAAACACGGAACTCTCAGGTAAGTGGGCAAGAAGGAGCTCTGGTACATTTATTTTTTATTATTAACAAGATTTTTTAAGCCACCCCACTACCAAAAGGTCTCTCATTTAAGTGGAAGAATGCAACAGTACCACCCTTAACCATCTCCTACAGAGAACTATTCTCAGAAAGAATTTAACTTGAATAACACCAGTAATATTATGTATTTTACATAACATGGTTAAGCCACAAACAATACAACACACCTGAGTTTCCAGTTGAGATCTAGACTCATAAGTTAAAAATAAGAGGCCCAAGTTTTAATGCTTACCGTATATACCAAAGAGGTACACAACCTTGTTTATAACCCATTGAGCCATGTATGAGTTATTTATATGGTATCCAGATCTTGGCCCAAGATGAATAAATGAAGACCTCAAATGATAAAACTCCTAAAAGCCCGAATACTTTGATCATGTCAAAAGGATGTTTTTAAAGCTAATATTTCAAGGTAAACTAAGTTGGAGAATGCACAGGAAGGAGAATAACTTGCTAGCCAAAATCCTGTTATATTCTTATGAAAATAAGTGATAACATTGCTAGCAGGGAAGCTCTTTGATAAATAAAGAATTCCTGCTTCTGTCTTATAGTTTGTCCAGCTCATGTTTAACTTAGAGATGCAAACTATCCAGAAACCTTAGGGAAGGTGAAAAAAACTGACACCTCCTTCTCATGTTCCCATTTTTCTCCCAAGTTTTCCCCCATGCCATCAAAAGTTCTGAAAAAAATATTACATAACTAGTTTCCCGATGTACAGTATGTGTAAGCCATGGGTGGCTGCCCTACAAAACAGAGACATCTCTAAACACACCCCTTCTAGCCACACCATGCAGCAGGAGAGATTTTGGTATTTCAATACTTCCTCTTTCTGTCCCAGAGCTCTCACACAATGAAATGGGTTACATTCAGGTCAAACAAGTTGCACAACAGAACAGGAACTCCAACAATCTAAAATCTCCCCTTGACGATCATGTAATTGCCCTTCCGCAGACAAAAAAAATGTAGCAGAGTTTCAGCTACTGGCTGAAGAACCTGGGGGAGCAGTTTAATTGCACCACAACATCCTGGCTTAGAGCCATTGCATCTGAAGTCAGAACAGCCACAGTGACATCTACCCTCCAGAAAATATGATGAAAAGGGTGTAAATGTTCATATGCAATCAAGAAGCCTGCAAGTTTAGTTCAGGGTTATTAATGCTTGGGGTAGATATTGGATGAGTGATTGACAGAAGTGCTTTTTAAAGGGAGGATCTCTTGCATTATTTAACAATATTTTCTAGTGGATGACTTGTAAACTTTAAAGATATACTGTATATACTCGAGTATAAGTTGACCCAAGTATAAGTTGAGGCCCCTAATTCAACCCCAAAAACTGGGGAAACATATTGATTCGAGTATAAGTCTAGGGTGGGAAATGCAGCAGGGGCTGGCAGCTCCTCCTTTGTAACCTGGGGGAGTGGTGTGTGATGTTTAAAATGACTTTCAGCCACTGACCCAAGCACTTGCCTCAGTGGCTAAAAGTATTGACCTGCATATAAGCCGAGGGCCCCTTTTTTTCAGCCCAAAATTAGGGCTGAAAAACTAGGCTTATATTCGAGTATATACAGTATATATGATTTCGCATCATACTGTGAACATGCACACTCCTCATTTTGCATTCTGTCTCCATATATCAATTTAATTTCAATTTGCTATCTAGTTCTTTTGACACCTTACATTAATCAGCAGGAACCTTCCCTGGGTTCAGAGAAAATCTTTCACAGGTGAAATACAAACATTAGCAATTATTTATTTCAAAACAGGAGAAGATATAAAGAGCAAATCAATATCAGAAATGCCTCAGGCGTCATGTTTGTGATCTGCTCAAAAATCCAGGCCTAACACATCCGTTAGAACTGTTGGTTCAGAGAGCAACACAGGAAAGACTTCTGTCTGCAAATGTGGTGCCTGCAAAATTACCTTATTTTCTCTACAATTCCCGAAGTCCACCCCAAAAAACTTGGGAAGATTCCATGTGTTCCACCAGAGGTGTTGACAAGATTTTTGTTTTGTCTTGTTTCTGCGACCTCTTCTGTGTGACACTTGTGACGTGCGTGCCTTCTCATTATGTTTTACCCAAGTGCTGCTGGTGGTCGTCTCCCCCTCAAAGGACTTCCCTCTCTGATCAGGGTCAAAAGCAAATGATTAATGATCAATTGGTTCCTCAGCAGTGCGGATCCATCAGAGGAAAGTGGCTAAGAGCTGCAAGGGCTGGACTCTTCATGAGCAGCTATGCACGTGAAATGTGAAGCAGCAAAAATGGTAGGGAAAAAATTGCGATAAAACAGAAGTACACTACTATCAATGAAGCATTTCCGCAGCTGTGTCACATAATAGACTCAACACGAACCACCCAACTAATTGTGCAACTGAGACAGGAACCATGTGCTCGTGAACTGCATGATCTCTTGTGCAACTGTGATGTGAACTGCACAGTTGTGATGTGCACTATGTCAGTGCTCCCCAACCTTTTTGTCCCCACGGACCAGTAAATGTTTGATGATTTTTCCGTGGCCCGGGGCTGGGGGTGGGGCTGGGGAGGGGGAGATGGGGGAGATGGGGGTCGGGGGGTCAGGCAGGGGAGGGTGTGGGGGCGGGGTGGGGGAGGGGTGCGGGGGCTTGGCGTGTGTGCCTTGCGGGGGCCACGGGAGCAGCGGCGGCGGCGGCGCTCGCCGGCTGGGGGCGGCGGGCGTGCCGCTCCCCCAGCGCGCACGGGCAGGGTGGGGGGAGCCCGGGGCTCCTGGGCGGGCGGGCCCCCACCTCCTCCTCTTGTCGGCGGCCCACGGCAGCCATCCGGGTCCGGCCGCGGCTCCGCGGCCGGCGGCAGGGGCGCCCTGCAGCCGCCGCCGCCGCCCGTCTCGGTGGGGCGGCACCAGCGGCAGCTCGGCGGTCCCGGTGGCACCCTCGGGCCGGAGGCGCCGCCGCATCGCCTTGCCTCCGGCTGCGGCCTTCGGGCGGGCGAGCGGGAGGGGGGAGGGGAGGGAGGCCGTGGGGGGTGGCGTCTCTGCACTGGCCGGTTCCGCTTCAAAGGAGGGACCACCGCCTCCACGCGCACGCGCACATACACACACATACACACACACACATGTTACAACCGCCGCCGCCACCGCTCCTTCCCACCCAACCCACCCACTCGCAATAACCTCCCGCCTTGCATGTCCCGTCGGGGGCAGGCAGGCGGGCAAGGCAGGCAAGGCAGCTGCGGAGCGCCCCGCCCAGCCACCCGCCCGGCGCGCGCGCCCCGGGACGGGCTTGGGATGGGCTGCGACGGGACGGTCCCGCCCCCCCATCCCTTTTTCGGCCTCAGGCACCCACCGCACTCGGGACCCTGCAATGCCGGGGGGCGGAGGAGGGTCGCGCTGGCAGGCAGACACATACACACACAAAACACACAGAGGGACTCACCGTTCCCGTCTTCAACGGCATACTCCGGTGGGGGGGGGGGGCCCGGCCTCTCTCTGTGTGTGGGGGGGGCGGGAGCTGCCGCTCCTTCCTTCCTTCTCCCTCTCCCAGCGGAGCGGCGGCGGCTCCTCCTGCGCTCCTCCAGCCTTCCTCCTCCACCGGCCGCCCGCGGGAGAGAAGAGGAGGAGGAGGAGGGCGGCGGAGGAAAAGAGGAGGAGCCTCCCCGGCCTCCCCAGGCGGCCCGGTGCCGACCAGTCCACGGACCGGCACCGGTCCGCGGCCTGGGGGTTGGGGACCACCGCACTATGTGACTGACTTCTTCATGCTGGTTGCCTGGGCATAAAGCCTGGCACACTTCCACAGATATAACCTGACATTACTCCAATTTGAACAGCATTTCAACTAGAACTCAGAGCTCCAGGGTTATTCAAAGGATGATCAGCAGCTCTCTGGTGGGTACACATCTTGGTCTGGACACAGTGATTTACCTGCACATCTCCAGTTCACCTACTTATGGCTTCCTTCACATTAAAACTCCTAACAGTCCAGTTGCCACTGAGACCGTGGTCATTCAACAGTGTTACATACACATTTACAGGTTCAGTTCAGGAGTTATAGTAATCCAGATGAATTTAGCCTCTTCCTGTGTATCACTTTCCGTTCCATCTGTTCAAGCATCTTTGGGTCAAGCTGTACAAAGCCTGGTTTTGATGACTTCACTGAAAAATACTGTTTTTTGTTTTAGCTTACACAGTGCAACTCAATAAGACTTTTTAATAACACTATTACTTAGTGCGATTAAAGGAAAGGAAAGTGGTGTCACTACTTAAGCTTTATAATTTTTTTCAAGAAACATTTGAATTGAATCAAGGTTCTTTAGCCCACAACTTTATTCATTGATAAGAAAACCCAATTTAATCATGTTTTTTTAAATGCCTATTTTTCACAACCTCTTTGCCCATTGTGCTAAAATGATCTGCCTTGTTCAAGGAAACTACTTAAAAGAGTCCTGGATATTTTAATAGTACCTTGAAGAACTTCCAGCATTCCACCATGCTGAGGCAGACAAAAAATCTCCATGAATAACTAATAGTAGGAAATTAGATTGGATCAAATCTATTTCTGTTAAAATGCATGCATCTCTAGGGATGCAAAACCAATCAGAGAATGGCCATGTTTTCTGATGGTATCTCCCAGTCAAGCTACTACATTGAGTATTTGGGAAGACAGAAAGATAGCCCTAGAATAATCTTAGATAATACAAAATCTTGCTGTACCCCCCAAAATTGAAGCCTGACCCCCCCAACAAATGCTGGATCCTCTTCACAAACAATTAAACAAAATTTTAATCAATGTAGTGTATTAATATAGAATATTAATATAGAATATTAATATAGTTTGACATAAAAGGAGGAACATTGGTACTAGATTATTATTTCTAGATTATTAGCTAGTAACACTGTAAAATCTTCAAGGCCCAGAATACTGCACTCATTAAAATGGAATCTGAGGGAGCAGCTGTAGTTACCTGTAACACTTCTGCCATGTTTGTCATCTTGAAAAAACGCACAGAGAACTACACTTGCTGCAAGTGCAAGCTGGTTGCACTATTAGAACAGAAGGTCCAGGAGCTAGAAGCCTGCATATCGAACCAGCAACATATTAAGGAGCTTGAGCGGTTCTTGGACAGAGCGGAACAGACTATCCAGGTCCAAGAAGAGACAGGGCACACTTCTGAGGATGAAATAACTTCCCCAATCCAGGAGGAAGATGTGTGGAGGAATGTGACTCAAAGGAGTAGATGGCCAAGGGATCACTCAGAGAGTCTCATATTCCACAATCAATTTGAGGCTCTTTCCCTCATCACACCTCATGAGGCACACACAGAGGAACAACTGGTTCCACCTGAGGATCTCTCTCTCATCACAATTGATGAGATACAGGATCAGGTACATGTAGAAGAAGAGGCTGCAGGAGAGAAGCTCTTTCTGCTAGGGGATTCTATAATTAGAAATACGGAGGGATGGATTTGTGATGAGCATGATAACCGTATGGTCACTTGCCTGCCAGGTGCAAAGGTTGCAGACATCATGAGAAATCTAGATAGCTTGTTAGAGAGAAAGAGGAAGGAGCCAGTGGTCATGCTACATGTTCGTACCAATGATGTCGGGAAGGCCAAGCGGTCAGTCTTGGAAGCCAAGTTCAGGTTGTTAGGAAGAAGATTGAAGTCCAGGACTTCCAAGGTAGCATTTTCAGAAGTGCTACCTGTTCCTCGTGCAGGACCCACCAGGCAGGCAGAACTCAGAAGCCTCAATGCGTGGATGAGGCGATGGTGTCGAGAGGAGGGCTTTAGGTTTGTCAGGAACTGGAGAACATTTTGGGACAAGCCAAACCTGTTCAGGAGGGACGGGTTGCACTTGAATCATGATGGGACCAGATTGCTGGCACTCAACCTCAAAAAGGCTGCAGAACAGATTTTAAACTGATAACTGGGGGAAAGCCGACAGGAGCTGAGTGGCATCCGGTTCAGAACACCTCATCCACAGGGAATGAGATTGGAAAGGGTAGAGAATCACATAGAGATGACATACCAGGTATTAGTACTGGGAGAATAATGGAATGTGATAGTTTGTCTACTGAAAATAATAGCTGTGGGGGGGAAAGAACAAAGCAGCAGCTGTTGTAGCAGAACCCACTGTACAGGTGCTTCTACGCCAATGCTCGAAGCCTCCAACCAAAAATGGGAGAACTTGAACATTTGGCAGCTAGGGATAACATAGATATATTAGCCATAACAGAAACTGGGTGGAATGTAGAGAACCAGTGGGATACAGCAATCCCAGGCTATAAACTCTATAGAAGAGATAGAGAGGGGCGAGTTGGAGGGGGAGTGGCCATCTATGTTAAAGAAGGGATAAAATCCAGCAAAATGGAGGTTTACAGGGAGTCTGACTCCACCACAGAATCACTGTGGGTTAAACTACCGGGTCCAAGGAGTGATGTGATAGTTGGGGTATGCTATCGCCCACCAGATCAAAAACTTGAGAAGGACCTTGAAATGAGGAGACAAATCATGGAGGTGTCTCAGAAGGATAGGATAGTAATCATGGGGGACTTCAATTATCCCCACATTGACTGAGCCAATGCGAGCTCCGGGCATGAAAGAGAAACTCGGTTTCTCGACTTGCTGAATGACTGTGCCTTAGAGCAACTTCTCATGGAGCCCACCCGAGAACAGGCAACTCTGGATCTAATACTGTGTGATACTCAGGACCTGGTCAGGGATGTGAATGTCACTGAGCCTCTGGGGAACAGTGACCATGCTGCAATCTCCTTTTGCCATGCATGTTGGTGGAAGAGTGTCAAGCAAATCAGACATAAAAACCCTTGATTTTCGAAGGGCAAACTTCCCTCAGATGAGGAAACTAGTTAGAAAGAAATTGAAGGGGAAGGTTGGAAGAATCCAATCTCTTCAGAGTGCATGGAACCTGTTTAAAACAACGGTAACAGAGGCCCAGCACAAGTGCATACCACAAAGAAAGAAGAGCTCATTTAAGTCCAAGAGGGCACCGGCATGGTTAACGAGTGGAGTTAGAGAGGCTCTAAAGTGCAAGGAGAGGTCTTTCTGTAAATGGAAATCCTCCCCAAATGAGGAAAATAAAAAGGAACACAAACTCTGGCAAAAGAAATGTAAGAAGATGATAAGGGAGGCAAAGAAAGATTTTGAGGAACGCATAGCTAGCAATATAAAGGGCAATAATAAAAGCTTCTTTAAATATGTTAGAAGTAGAAAACTGGCCAGAGAACCAGTTGGCCCTCTGGATGGTGAGGGAGGAAAAGGGGAGATTAAGGAGGACTTGGAAATTTCAGAGAAATTAAATGAGTTCTTTGCATCTGTCTTCACGACAGAAGACCTTGAGCAGATTCCGCTGCCTGAGCTGCCCCTCTTGACTAAAGAATTAAATCAAATACAGATTAAAGGAGAGGATGTTTTAGGACTAATTGATAAATTGAAGATTAACAAGTCACCGGGCCCAGATGGCATCCACCCAAGGGTTATTAGGGAACTGAGAAATGAAATTGCAGATCTCTTAACGGTAATATGCAACTTGTCTCTTAAAACGACCACAGTGCCGGGGGACTGGAGGATAGCAGATGTCACACCAATTTTTAAAAAAGGAAGGAGGGGGGACCCAGGAAACTACAGGCCAGTTAGCCTTACATCTGTCCCAGGGAAGATGGTGGAAAGCCTCCTCCAAGAGAAAATCTTAAAACACATAGAAGAACAAAAATTGCTGAGAGAAAATCAGCATGGCTTCTGCAAGGGTAAGTCTTGTCTGACAAAACTTTTAGAATTCTTTGAAAAGGTCAACAGGCAAGTAGATTTGGGTGAACCGGTGGATATAGTCTATCTGGATTTTCAAAAGGCTTTTGACACAGTCCCTCACCAAAGGCTGCTGAGAAAATTGCAGTCAGGGGATAAGAGGACAGGTCCTCTTATGGATTGAGAATGGTTGAGATCCAGGAAACAAAGAGTAGGTGTCAATGGGAAATTTTCACAATGGAGAGAGGTGAAAAGCGGTGTGCCCCAGGGATCTGTCCTGGGACTGGTGCTTTTCAATCTGTTCATAAATGACCTGGAGACATGGATAAGCAGTGAGGTGGCCAAGTTTGCAGATGACACAAAACTTTTCCGTGTGGTAAAAACCAGAGAAGATTGTGAAGAGCTCCAGAAGGATCTCTCCAAACTGGGGGGATGGGCTATGAAATGGCAAATGCGTTTTAATGTAGCCAAATGTATAATAATGCATATTGAGGCAAAAAATCAAAACTTTATCTATCAACTCATGGGCTCTGAGTTACCCCTGACAGATCAGGAAAGAGATCTTGGTGTGTTGGTGGACAGTTCCATGAAGGTGTCTCCCCAATGTGTGGCAGCAGTGAAGAAGGCCAATTCCATGCTAGGGATTAACAAAAAGGGGATTGAAAATAAAACAGCCAACATTATAATGCCATTATACAAAACAATAGTAAGGCCGCACCTGGAGTATTGTGTACAATTCTGGTCACTGCATCTCAAGAAAGACATAGTGGAACTGGAAAAGGCGCAGAAGAGATCGACTAAAATCATTACTGGGCTGGGGCACCTCACTTATGAGGAAAGGCTAAAACATTTGGGCCTCTTTAGTCTGGAAAAAAGGCGCCTGAGGGGGGATATGATTGAGACGTACAAAATAATGCAGGGCATGAGTAAAGTGGATAGAGGGAAGCTCTTCTCCCTCTCACAAAATACCAGAACTAGGGGACATCCACTCAAATTGAGGGCTGGGCGAGTAAGAACAGACAAAAGAAAATATTTTTTCACCCAGCGCGTTGTTAGTCTATGGAACTCCCTGCCACAGGATGTGGTGATGGCATCTGGCCTAGATGCCTTCAAAAGGGGATTGGACAGATTCCTGGAGGAAAAGTCCATCACAGGTTACAAACCATGATGGAGATGTGTAAGCTCCAGGCTTAAAACCAGGGTACTTCAAGGGCCAGATGCAGGGGAGTGGTATCAGGAGACAGATATCTAGTCTCATGCGCTCCCAAACGCATCTGGTGGGGCCACTGTGAGATACAGGAAGCTGGACTAGATGGGCCTTTGGCCTGATCCAGCATGGCTCTTCTTATGATCTTACGATCTTATTAAGAATTAGAATCTACAAGCCACATTTTGGCTTTGAGTTACATAACTTTTAAGAAATCCATGTGGTCCCCAAAATAATACAAATGCAGGAACAGGTTATGTTTTTAATTTTATAGTGGTCCAATCAAGGTATCACCTGTCACTGGCGTAACTAGGGGCAGAACAGTGCATTTCCTCCGGGAGCGCAGCAATCTGGGGGTGTCTGAAGGGGCAGCAGGAGGAAGAAGCCATGTGGCACCCTGCCAGCAGGCCACCTTTCGCCCCGTTAAGGCTTGGCGATCCTTAGTCGGGGGGGGGGAGGAGAAGAGGGAAGCAATTAGCAATGGAAGTTCTTTTCCCCAAGCAGCACCTCCACTGATTGCTCCCCCCTCCCCTCCACCCCCCCTAAGGCTTGGCGATCGTTAGCCCAGGAAAAAGAGGAGAGAGAAGTGCAGATGGAGGTACTGCTTTGAAAAAAAAAATCACATCGCCTGCTTCCCTCTCCTCCTTTCCCCAGGCTAACGATTGCCAAGCCTTAGCCAGGGGAAAGGAGGAGGGGGAAGCGTGCTATGGAGGTGATGCTTAAAAACATTGCCTGTTTGGCGCTATCTGAGCGCTGTGCAGTTTGCACAGCCTTGTCTGGAAGACCCAAAAAGAGGGTCTGAGAAAGACTCCCCCTCTCCCGCTGTTCCCCAGGATCGGGTACCCCTTGCTCAGTGGGGGAGACACAGTTGGGGGCAGGAGGGGGTGCAAAAACTGATTTTGTCCCTGGGTGCTCCAAACCCTAGCTATGCCTGTCACCTGTTCCTAACTTTGTATATTTTAGATTAAAACTATCATCACAAAGTGCTTTTTAAAAAGTAAACATCATTTTCATAATAAAATAGGCTATTGAAAATAAAAGATCACATTTAAATAAAAATAACTTTTAAAAAAAGAAAGAATAAGCAGAAATAATTGTCATTTGAAATTCATCTACCTCATTGTGACCTTAATGCAATACAGAAACAATGCATGGAAACAATTCTGCTGATCTTTTCAGAAATGCTGCAAGGATTAACTAAGATGCATTATGAAACACTAATAATATGCATTAAATTAATAGTACCACACACTAATATGCATTAAATTAATAGTACTACCAATCACTTTTAATTCAGAGTGCACTTATAACAGTTTAAATAATTTTAGAAGTTATTGAAGTATTCTTTTCCTTTCTGAATTGGCACTAGAAGACAAGCACCACCAACCCTATGGAGACCTCAACACCCAGACAACCTATCTAGGAGCACAAACAGGCATTAAGCCAATTACCGGGCCTGTAACTCAGGCACCTTCCTTGTCCTCTGGGAGGGAAGTTTGGGCTAGTTCTTACTTCAGCATCTACACTAAGGCCATTGCTTCACGAACCGCTCGCTTCGCGGCAAGCCCTCATTTCTGTGCAAATCGATCGTTTCAGTCCGCACGCTCCTCCTTTTTGGCTGCGATGCCACCCCGACCACGCCCCCTTTACTGTGCTCCAAGCGGGGTGAGTGGTTCCGCTGCCAGCGGCCAGGAATCTTTTCGCTTCGCATCTCGCTTCGCTCCCAACATCACGTGTGGACTTGTGTTTTTTTTTTATAGTTACTTTTGCGCCGAAATATCGATGCATCGATATTTCGGTTAATTGATGCATCGATACGCCGAGTTAATATTTTTTTAAAAAATAAAAGGAGGGTGGAACCGGACGTTGCAAAGCAGTTTTCTAATGCGAAGGGAGCACGTGAGGTAGTAATCAATTCGGTCCTAGAAATGCTCCGCGTGAGTACTGAGAAACAGGGATGGGATCGAAGGGAGAGCACGTGACCGCCACCGAATTCAAAGCGAAGGCAATGCCGCTGCGAAGCAATGCACTTCGTGAAGTAACAGCCTAAGAAAGCACGTTCCTTGGGGTAACACCCTCAGTGGAGGGATCAATTAACTGAAGGAAGTCTAAATCAGAAAACAATTGTTAAGAGTCCACATTAATAAGCAATGGATGTTCTTGGGCTCAGATTCTCTTATTAGGTTTGGCAAGGGTGCGTTTTAAACTGGAGTCAAAAGCTGGCCGCTTATGTGACAAGGAAGGGTTCAACTGAGGCTGCTGTAATTACGGACACCTTAAATGGAAGAGGATCACATATTTTACAGAATTAGATGAAGTGGAAAGACAAGTAACTGTCTGGTTTAGACACTGGAAAACAGAAAGCACTCTTCAAGAGGGGATCTTTTTAAGTCTTTTGACCTGGTTTCTTCCTCTGAGAATTCTTCAGTGTGACTGTGGGATCCTTGGTATTGCTGTAAAGAGTAGTCCCAATCTCACACAGGTCATCCATCAAACCAGGGGTGAGGCAAATTTACAGAAACACAAATCCATAGCTAAAACCTCTGCAAGCCAAACAGTGACAGACAGCATGAATCCACCTCCTATTTCCACTGGCTCCCTGGCTTTATTAATCCAGGGCAGTTCCACCGGTGCTCTCCTTTGGAACTGGTTTCAACCACATGTTCATCTCCGTTCCCCATAACACAGGGGAATGAAGTGCTGGAGATATCTGACAGACATAGCAGCTCTCTCTAGAAAGAAAGGTCCTGTACAGAGGCTAGCAGAGGAAATAATCACAAAACAAAAGGAGAACAGCTGCAGGACAGAGGTTCCTTTTCCTTATTATGGATACACCTCTAGGTCATATTTTGATATGTGGGATACAATTCCTGCCTCTTCTCATCTCCCACTGTCTGACCCATTTGTTTTCCCCACACATTCACTATTTGGTGCAGAACACAATTAATGAAATCAGAGAATGGAGAAAAAAGAAAGAATAGATCCGCCACGTAATATCGATAGTACACTCATTTGACCATTCCTCAATACAGATTGTTCCAGGGACTGTTCGAACCAAGTCAGATTCATGGCTTTCAAGCTTCAGATTTCCCTTATAATTGTGGAGATCGTGAAGGAGAGCAACATGAACCAAACCTCAGAGGATTTCCACTCAAACAAGCCATCCAAATCCTTGCAGTTCATCAGTATATAGGAAGAACCAAGTCAGATCACAGCAAAAGGTTACATAAACCTGTGCAAGATTATGCATGCGGACGGCTCCGACAAAAGCAAAGACTTTGCCTCCAGAACTGAACATGTGAGAGAGAAGGCTGTGAGGTCCACAAACCAAGCTGAGACTCCATTCGGATTGAAAGAGAGCTGGATATGGCCGTGGGACACTCCTGTGTCTCCAACACTCTTTCTGTAGAGCAAAAGGAGTACCCATTGTGCCTGTAATGCTGGCATACGTGAATGCGATCCAGTCACACACGGCACCATTTCTACCAGGTTTTTATATCCGTTCCCCACTGCATCATGGGAGAAAGAGCAATTCCTTCCCAAGGTACAATGGACCCTTGTATAATAAACAGTTTATATAACATGAAATCTGTATAACATAAAAAATTCCGGAGATAGGGGAAATTTGCTTAACAGAATCATCTATGGGGCAAATCTGTACAACATAAAAATGGATGCGATTAGGGATTACTGTTTTCAATACATTCCTATGGGAAATTTGTATAAAGGAAAATTTGCTTAACATAATTTCATTTGGAACAAATTAATTCCTTTATACAAGGTAATACTGTACTGATAAAGGAATGCAGCAGCCTACATGACAACCCAGCCTACATGACAACCCAGAACATACAAAATTTCAACTTCCACTGGCTGGAAGCTCTTTCCCTTTCCAAGTTATCATTATGAGATTTAGAAGATGCCTCTGCCAAGGTGCCTACAAGACATCCACCATCACAACTCTACTGTTAAGAAGGAACTCTGGGGTGTGTTTCAGCGACACCTCCCTTATACCTGGCTTGAGGGAATTAACTTCCATACAGGGTCCCAGGGGAACTATGCTTTAGAGATAACAGCAGGGTGTGTCTTTACATGATTTGCTAATCCCAGGAAGAGAGACAAAGTGCCCCATGTTGGGCCACAATGGCTTCCTGCTTATCTCAGCCCTGGCATGAAAGGGGAAGGGAAGAAAAAGGAGAGCCCATACAATGGAATCCAAAGGTGATGGACAAAAGGTTTCAGGCTGCATTCCTAGCATTTGCAATTTAAATGGATTAATCAAGGAGGGTGTGGAAAATGTCTCCGCAGATACTAGGTTAATTTGACTTGGTACAAGGCAGTTTATGGTTACGGCCAAGGCCACTTGACTCTTGTCAACAGAACTGCAGCAAACTTCAGTCCCCGTGGATGCCTGATGTGTTCAACAAGGGATTCTGCCAGGCTAAATCAACACCATCGCTAGAACCGCAGAAGCCTCCCCTCAAAAAGCAGAGTAACCCCCCTCTGTGAAAACAATGCCCACCTTCCGCTCAGAAGTAAACAAGAGGATAGTCTGTCCTGCACAGTCATCTCTGTTATGTAAGGGACAGTCCCTTCTCCTGCAGCTGTGACTTTGATGGGGCCTCATTAGCCTTTCAGGTCCTGGAAAGGGGGGAAGGGCTCTGGGCGGTTGGAAGGGGCAGCTGGGCCTTACAACAAACAGCTGGAGGGCAGGTCTGTCTCCTCACAGTGTGTTCATTACATTTGCATTTCCCATTTGGAAGGGATGGGTAGGAAGGACTTCCCCTGGAGGGCATAGCCTGGTTATGCAACTCAGCAGCACAGAGCCCCAGTGACCACAGATGGCAAAAGGGGGTGTGGGGAGAAGAAAAAATCAGAGGGATCTTGGATGATAACACTGTCACCTTCCCAACTCCTAGGGAAAGAAAAGGACTCCTGCAGCATGCTCTCATAGCCCTACTATTTTATTGAGCAACTGCGAGATACAGCTGTCATTACATCAAAGCTTAGTTCACAGATGAAAACAAGGCGCCTTTAAACTTGCACTCTATCTGTCTGTCTCGAGGACGAAGACTTCTTCCATGCACTGGTTTTCTAGAATACTCACAGAAGCACTGGCTCGTGATGGTGCTGAACCCTTCATACTTTCACCCCGGGCAACGGCCCCAAAGACATTCCATGTCTCCAAAGGTGATATGGCACTAAGATGCATTTTGATCGGAATATACAAAGTCTGTGTGTGTCACAGGGGCCTCTATCCTATTACTAGTCCTAACTAAGCAGAGGTGTATGGAATTAATTTCTGGATGATAAATCAAGACTTACATAAATCCCAGAATCATAGAGTAAGGAAGAAACCTACAAGGCCATCAAGTCTAACTCCCTACTCGGGGCAGGAATATAAATCAAAGGATATCTGCCAGGGGGGTTGTCTAAATTTCTCATGAATGCCTCCAGCGTTGGAACACTCACCACCTCCCCCCAGAGGTCATGGGTTCCACTGCTGTACTGCTCTAAATCAATGGTTCTATTCTTGTTGGGATGAACAATAGGTTACTAGTGGCTGTGGAGCATAACTTGGGGAAAGCATTCTTAAAATCAAATAACTCCAGCAGAAAATTGGAATTTTTAATGGGACCTGAAATTCAGTTCCTTTTATTGCATTAAAGCACTCTCCCTCTTTTTAGAGATAAAACACCAGCCTCCCTGGATTTGTGAACAGGATAGCTCAGACCGAAGCCTTCTGCAAGGCCTTGAACGGATGACATCCAAACTGAGCAAGGAACAAAACTGAAGCAAGGAGCAAATGCAAGGAACAAAACAAAACTGAAGCAAAAGTTTTGTTCCTTGCATTTAAAGACCTAGGACCAAATATAGAAAGTGATTACAAGCAAAAGAAATGCCTGAAAACCTGTGAACAGTTGAATGCAAAAAGAACTGAGCTAATTCAGTCACTTTCTTTTGTCAAGCCTGACCAATATACACTACTGTACATGGATTGTTGATTGGGAACAGCGCCCACTGAATACTGCCTTCCAGAAGCTAGCACAGGTAGCAAGCAACAACCCATGTAACATTCTTATTTCGGAGCATGGCAAACAGTGGAAGGAACAGCATATTCACTTTTTATGTAATGTCTGGAATGCATGTCAGAGGGTCAGACAGTCCCTAGAGCTGCAGGAAATTTGAAGAGAAGGCTGCCAGAACACCTACTTTCCCAGGTAAGACCAGCTGGGAGGTTGCTGCCAGTGTAAGGAGAGATTGGGTGGCCTCAAATGCAAACCTCGTGCCTAGAAAAAGGAATCAACGGTCGGGCCGCACAGCAGCCATGCACAACTCCTGTATCACCAAGACAGATGTCATCTGCCAGCATTATATGGTGGCTCAAGTGCATGACAACTTGTTTCTGTAGTCCCAGGCGGGTAGCTAAACAAGTTTAGCAAGGCACTGGCTGACTTCCTTTTTAGGCTCAGTTCAGTAGGCCTGACCTTGGAAGCTCATGATGCTGATGCCATCTTGCTTGGTCTTCTACAGTCTCCACCCACCCACATTCACATTACAGAAGGGTTACTTTTCATGCTCAAGAGCAGTGGTTGTGAACCTATGGCACGGGTGTCAGAGGTGGCACTCGGAGCCCTTTCTGTGGGCACCCAGCATTGCCCCTTTCACAACCACCTGTATTCAGGTTAAATGGCTGTATTGGCACTTTGCGAAAAATTAGTGGGTTTTGAATTGCAGTTTGGGCACTCGGTCTCTAAAAGGTTCGCCATCACTGCTCTACAGAGATCATACTGGAATACGGTGCGGTGGCATTCACTTATGTATACTATTGTAGCCATGTAAAATGGATCCACTTTCCCTGCCTCAATGCTCACAGTAACAGCATTTTAGGAACACCCCTTGAACATAACTACAGTTTTCCATAATTTCAGCCAAATACTTTGGCAATGCACACCCCTGGCAACAATTTGTGTGTGATTTTACAAATGATTCATGGGTCCTTCCATCCCCGAGTTGTGTAGGAGCTTTGCCGGCCGTGCCTGGAATGAAAATGGGATGTGCCTTGCTTCCCTGTACAAGTCCAGAAACACACAGCACACAAGTTTCAAGCTCTCCCATGAGCACTAAAGACACTCCTGCTGCCACATCGGCTCCCTCTGTGCTTATCAGGGAGGAAGCCATCTGACCAATGAGTACATGACCTGCACAGAAGGGGGGGGGGCCCCTTCTACTGCTCTAGGAAAGGGGAACAGAGCAAGATCAACCACATTCCTTGAGTCCAAGAGACAAGGAAGCCTTTGCACAGAAATCCAGAAGGGGGTAAATCTGACTCCACTTAAGTCTCCCAAATCAAATATGGTCAGGTGTACGGAGGATAGTTTACTGGGGAAAGAGAATACCCCTTGAGAACTACACAACTCCTTAAGGAACCTGACTATTATTTGCAAGAACACTGGTGACTCCAGCATAGTGATATTGAACATGCCAAAGTATAAAAAAACCCATTGCTCCCCCCCACTGTTATTTACCAATTGTTTTGTTTTTGACTGCCTTATTTTTAAATTGTTTTATTTGTTTGATATTGTTACATTTTTCTCCTGTTGTAAACCGTCCGGAGTTCCTTTGGGAAGACGGGCGGTATATAAGCCTAATAAATAAATAAATAAATAAATAAATAAATAAATAAATAAATAAATAAATAAATAAATAAATAAAAGAGTCTTCCTGACAGTGTGCTGAGTCTTGAAGACTAGAAATGGTCAAAACTGCCTTGTTGGTGTTGAGAATGCTCCAGAGGGAGGCGGTCAGCATGCCCTCCTGCCCTACCCAGTTGAGACCTAAGGAGAGAGGCAGCTTCACCTCCTGCAATTTCTTTGAGTGTGGAGGAAAGGGCTGGGTCAAACAGCAGGACCTCCCCGCTTCCGCTTTGGATCTTTACACAAGAAGCAGCAGCAGAAAAGGCGGTAACTTTTGCTGTTCCCAATCCCAACGTACGCAGCAAGGGAAGGCCAGCAAATTTGCCTGCCAGGGAAGAAAGGACATCCAAAAACCCTCCTCCAAAGGCTCCAGTGCTATGGCGCAGCACTCTCAGTGGCAGATCCGAAGGAATCCAATAGGAAGGGAGAGTGCTTACAGAATGTGCACCTCATGGTTCTCATAGCACCAGGCTAGGTATATGTTTTGCCTGCAAGGCTGTAATATTCAATCAGACTTTGTACTTTCAAAAAGCCCTTTAATTAACTGAGCAATAAGTTGATTTTGCCTTTTTGTTTAAAGCAACAGCTATGTTTCATATACTGTAGCTCCTTATAGAACTACCCGTGGTAACAACCATCCTAAAAGATGAGCGTTCGTTCTCACGTAAGGGTGTGCATAGGTCCATGTTATACCAAGAAGCGATATATCCTCCTCCTTTGCTGTGCAGCCAATGGAAACAAAGAGATCCAAACCCACAGTCCTGTGGGACACTTACCTCGGTTTTCAAAGCACGCCAACATTTTGACCTGAGTTTAAGCAGCACAAGTAACCTGGTCCATCCTAGATTCAAGCTCAAAGGCATCGGGTCGGTCCTGTGGGTTAGCAGCCAGCATGTCTTTCAAGAGCTGCTTGATCCCCTCAGACATGGAAGTCCTGCGTTTCTGGGGGATGTGTAACTCCATCTTTGGGTTTTCTAGCAGCGCTTCCCCAACAGGTACAATCTCAGTCCCTTGCTTGATGTAGGTTCCCAGCAGCTCCTTCTTGGTCTCGGCATCAATAAAGGTTATCCTCTCTATCATTGCCCAGATAATGATGCCCAGGGCAAAAATGTCTGCCTTGGCTGTGTAGTGCCCCTCCCAGACCTCAGGGGCCATGTAGAAGTCCGAGCCGCACGCGGACGACAGCCAGTACTTGTTCACATTCACATTTTTGTTATCGTTTTCCCCGTCCTTGCCACGAGCAGTCAAGCCAGCGCACACCTTGCTGAGCCCAAAGTCCGCCACCTTGAGGATGGGAGCGCCCGACTTCTCTGTGATCAGAATGTTGTCCGGCTTCAGGTCCCTGTGCACAATGTGGTTCTTGTGCAGGAAGGCAATGGCACTCGTCAGCTGCAGCATGAAACTCTTGTTGGTAGCGGGGTCCGGTCTACGGGAAAGAATGTACTGGTTCAGGTCTCCCCCTTCACAGTACTCCATGACGAACCAAAGATAACATGGCTCTTCAGCATAGCCCAGGATCCTCTCACCTTCCCAGAGAAAGAGAGAGAGAAGACAAGAATTACTGCACAGGCAAGACAGGAAATCAACCAAGCTTAATTGGAACTTTTAAATGCAGACAACTCAAGCAGATACATGTAGCAGCATCCTTCTCAAGAACATTAGAGGCTAGCATTTCAGTATTCATGCTTAAAAGTCACATAAACAGGCCACAGTGTCTTGGCTCTTTCCGACATTAGATCAAGAAGACAGCTTAGTTGCTTTCAAAATTCCTTCATGCTGACTAGCAGTGCTCTTCTAGGCATCAGCTTCTTAGCCAAGCCTTCTATGCCCAGAGAAGCATTACCCATTTAACGGCTGCTGGTGTGTGTCAGAAAGACAGAGGGAGAGGAATGGGTGTATGTATTTCATTACAAAAAGCTCCCTGGAAGCTATTATGCAAAAAAGTGGTAGTGCTACTACATTAGCTGTCTGGAATTGGAAAGTTAAGGTCTTCAGCAGAACCTCCATCAGCAGGACTTTCCAGATAGGAATTTAATAAGCTCCGATGACATAAATGCCAGTGAGCTGTCACACATCAGCTATTGTTATTCTACTGCAGAAACTAAATGGAGGTGGTACTAAAAAGGTACTAAAAGCTGAATTAATGGGAAAGAGCAAACCAATAACATGAGGGGAAAGAAAGCACAAGAATTGTTCACAGTGGTTATCTAGCAAACAACAATGTGATTTCAAGACATGAAGACAACAGCAGCCTCCCGTTTGTGTTCCCTAATGCCCACCGCCAGCACCGTGCAAGTGAGATATCTCTTGACTGGCAGCTACCAAGAGCCTTGTATTCTATGAATCTGTCAACCCCTCTTTAAAGCCACTGGAATTGCATCGTGCAAAAGATACACTGACACTGAGATTCCTTTACAAAAGAAACTATTAGGAAACTCTTTTCCGATACATATACTAATAATGCCTTTGTGACTCTTTAATTTTCTACTCTGGCATGTGGACCTCATGGGTTTTGTAATTAGAGACAGAGGACTACAACAACTCAGACACCTGCTCAATGAAACCCAAAGTATCTGGGTGCCATTCTGAATGTTTCCTACAGCATTGCCCAACACGCTAACTACACAACATCCACACAAAGATCCTTTAATCATGGCCACTCCTCAGCAAATGGATTGACCCTTTTGTTTATATCAAGGAACTTCACTTCTGCCCTAGAAGGACTATAGCTCAATAGGTGCACTGGTGCTCAAGTAGCCATCAGCAATAAAATACATAGGAAAATAATAATAGAGCATACATTTAAATTTAGGTGCAGCGAAGCCAACCTACTATAACCATCTTCAGGAGATTGAAAGGCTGTCTCGTGGAAGATGGAGCCTGCTCGTGTTTTGCACCTCAAGAGTACAGGGCCAGAAGTAATCATTCAAGGTAAGAGAAAGGAGATTTCAACTGAACATTAAGAAGCACTTCCTAGCAGATTTGACAACTGCCTCTAGGGCTGAGTCAGACTCTCCTTCAATGGAGAATTTTAGGCACAGGTTGGACCGCCACCTACCAGAGGTGTTTTAGCTGAGCATCTCCTGTCACCAGGCTGAACTGAGTGACAATTCAGTGAAAATATGGAAAGCAGAGAGCTAGGCCTTCTGTGTTGCCATAATCTTATGCAACAAGCGCTATTCAAATAGTGTGGGGCTATAAATATGCAGTAAGTCCTCCTACTTTAATCAAGCAGCCACACTCATGACTGGGCTCATCCCCTTCTCTGTCCATTTCCCCATAACACTGTAAGATAGCATTGCTACAGTCAGACAATGGGGCACAATAAGGCTGATGTGAAGAGCTTGGCAGGTTCACCTGTGACTCAGCCCATTAATATGCTGAGAAGACAGGCAAAGGCATTCTGTCAGAAGCCTTCCTCATTCATGGCTTGTGGTAGTCTTGTTTCGGGTGGAAGGGGAGAACCCCAGAGTCTTGTTTTAAAGCACATTTGGTTAGCCTGTAAGTAAGATCCTGTCATTTTTTTCAATTAGCCTGCCTGTTGCATTCCACAAGCCTGGGTTATATTCTGATTTTATCAACCCATTTAAGGGGAAATGGGGTGGGGTTGAGAAGTTTATCATCAAGATGCAGAAAAAAATAATCAAGTATTCAGGACCCAGACAGTGTGTTCTGACAGCCTATTGCTACATGAGTCCAATGTATCACTCCAAAGTGCATCACTTTATGCTCTACAAGGGCTGTATGCACACATATCCCAATAGCCAAGAGTCACCAGACAAGATCGTCACACATTTATGCTTTTGAGTGCCCTTTAAAAAAGTTATGAACTGCCCCTCTCTTTCCTACTGGATTCTCTTTTGAACCCGCACATACCTCAAACACACTTTCGTGCCACCTTATAGCAAGTTAGCCATTTCACAGTGGATCCCTGGGAAACATACCAGACAGAAGACAGCTTCCAAAGAGAGGAGGCCAAGTATGACTAAACACAGCTTGACACAAGAGCTCAAAGAATCTCAGCAAGAGCCTCTGCATTAATGGGTAGTGGACAGATAGGGAGGAACGGGGGTTATTTGTCTAAACAAGTCTGTCTCCATGGCTATTACTATGGTAAATGAAGGCCATATCCTACTTTGGCTGTCCTTTCCTGCCAACAGGAATGGTGAAAACCTTTAAAAAGACCCAAAAAATGACATCATGAAAGGTGTGCCCAACAAACCTCCAGGACCACAAAGGATTTTGATTTCACACTGGGGCGGGGGAGGGGGGGGAGAAAGAGAAGGGGGAGAAGAATGCTCTTTCACCTTATATTCAGCTGGGCCATTATTCTGAATTATACTTTTCACCTCTGGAGCTGAACAAAAGAAAGGGAAGGCAGTGGCAAATGGAGATGTAAAAAGAAACTAGCTCTACACTCAGAACAAGAGGGTCTTGTGAGGTCAAGTTAATGACACTGCAAACCATAGAGGTTTTCAGCTCTTCGCCATTCATAGCTCAACACCACCCGCTTAAGAAACAATGTTGTTTATATTCTGTGCTTTCAGCCACTGGTTGGGAATGCAATCTAGCATTGAAATAGAATTCAACAGGAGGGTGATCATCAGTGTGCTAAGGTCAGTGTGTTCCAAGATTATTATGGGAACAGCTTAAAGATGTTCTCAACAGGATAAATACTGATCTAGGTGAGCACACTGGATGCTTCCTACTGTTACCTTAGAAACAGCAGTCCCCCTCATTCCTACAGACAATGCTGTTGGACATAGGATGTGGCCCGGAGGTAATAATTTTGAAATGAATCGACACAAAGGGCATGTCCCTCTCCTCTTTGTGTGCTCTACTGTGGCCTCTGTCCCCCTTTCTCACTTTTGTGCCAATACTGTGTCTGGCCTAACAAACTTCTAACACACACAAAAAGCTTGTAGAACAGGGGTGGCTAAACTTTGGTTGTCCAGATGTTTTGGACCAGAACTCCCACAGTCCTTGGCCACCACTGTTGTAGAACTTCTATTCAGGACTGAATAACCAAATTCACAAGCTGAAAGTAACCAAGCCTCAAACATGTTGGTCCAGCCATAATGTGCCCGAGGTCTGTTCAGTGGACAAGGTTCAAATTGCTTTTTTCCTGACGACTGTTCTAAAAGGACTTAGCAGTTTTAGTTACTTAGCAAGCTTTCAGGTTGCTGGATTCAGTCACATCCTGCTTAATAGCACAAGACCAACACAAACGAGTCAGGGGCAGATGGAAGCATACCACTTTCTACATGGTTTTCAAAAAGCTTTAAAAGGGATCCTCTATATCCACTCTCTGGGATTAACATCAAATGAGAAATTAAGTTGGTTTATGTTCCTTTACACACCCACCATCATCTGTTTCCAAGTGCAAGCGGTCCACCATGCTATGCCATACAGCTAACACGGGGAGGTAAGCGACAATGCTGAGTAGAACTAGATACTGAAAAGCTGCTGATGCCAAACAAATGAGCACTGCACACTTCCTCTGCCGTGCCCATCGGGGCACTCCATGAGCTCCAGCAAGGCACGCAGCTGAACAGCATCAGCAGTCTGCTGGCTGACACGTGAATGGAGACTAGCTTATCTCTAATAAGCTAGCTCTGCACAGTGACACTATGGCCAGTGAGGAGCAGCACGCAGACTGGCACAAGCCAGGACTGGGTTGTATTCTGCAGTTCGAGCTTTGCACGTTGTTGTAGCACGTGGAACACCCTTTCTTTCTCTCTTTCTCTCTAGCTCCTCTCAGCACACTAATGGTTTGCTTCTGCCTAGTTCTTAGGAATACCATATTTGAGACACTAGGGAATAACTCTTTCAAAAGCAGAGGAAACAAAACACTAGAAACAACAGTGGTCTAAACTAAAGAATTCCTCCACACAAAACGTGGCTGCTGTTTCCTTTTGCACTTTGTTCAATACCAGTCACCCAATGTTACAAGCAGGCAACGTGGTTTCCTCCAGGTGTTTGGGACTCTAAATTCCTTACTCTAGAACTACTGCCTGAAGCTTATGGGATGAGTAGTTCAAAACAGAGGAAAGGCAGCTGAGTACCTGCATAGTCATTCTCAAAACCCAATTCTTAGGTATAAAGGATAATGAACTTTATTGGCAAAGGATAAAGATGAAAAGTTTTAGGTGTCATCTAGGAATCTCAAGGGCTGATGAAGTGAAGCCCTGTTAACTTAAAGTAAGGTATCCACAGGCCTCCGGTACATCATGATCTAGTACGTACATGCATGGAGTCTATAGATTTCAAATACAATCCATATGACTAAGGCCTTTTCCCAGCCTTAACTATCACACTAACAAGTTCAGAGGAGGGTGACAAAGATTATCAGAGGGCTGGAAAACGTGTCATATGAGAAAAGACATAAAGAATTGGGCATGCTTAGCTTAGAGAAAAGACTAAGGGGGTAACAGGATAGCATTTTTCAAATATTTGAAGAGCAATTAGATATTTGGGGAGTGGTGGCTCAGCGGGCTAGAGCACTGAAAACTGTCAGCTACAAAGTTGGCAGCTCAGCGCTTTGAATCCCGGGTGCCACGCAGCGGAGCAAGCTCCCGCTGTTAACCCCAACTCCTGCCAACCTAGCAGTTCAAAAGCATGTAAATGCAAGTAGATAAATAGGTACTGCCATAAAAAGTGGGAAGGTAAATAGTGTTCAGTGCTCAGAAATGTGTTCAGCGATGCCAGCCACACGGCCATTGACTTGCACAACACTGGCTCTTTGGCTTGAAAACTGAGATGAGTACCGCCCCTAGAGTCGGCAACGACTAGCACGCATGTGCAGGGGGAACCTTTACCTTTACCATAGAGAGGAGGAGCAGGATCTGTTCTCAATCATCCTAGCGTACAGGACGCACAACAAGGGGGTCAAGATAAGACAACAACCCTTTCAGCCGAATATCACAAAAAACTTCCTAGCTGTTAGAGCAGTATGGGAATGGAACCAATGATCTCAAGAGGTGGTGGTGAGTGCTCTAATATTGGAAACATTCAAGAGAAATCTGGACAGCCATCTGGCAGATATCCTTTGATTTGGATTTCTGCGTGGAGCAGGGGGTTGGACTTTTAGGGGGCTTATAGCCCCCTGCCAACCTCACCATTCTATGATGCTACTGAAGTGCCTGTTCATATCTGATTGGTCCATGCAGGAAAGTAACAAGTTTCAGAATAGAACTGCTACTGAATGAGTGACTACTCAAGGCAAGGTTGAAGTTCTAAACATACTTAGGATGACTCTGTCAATGACATACGTTATGCTACTCTGTAACTATCTCCTTGTTGCATAGTGGTTAAAATGCTGTACTGCTAGAGATGTAAAATTTCCCGAAATTTTGAAGCTTGGGAAAAAAGCCAATTTCCCTCCCTTTTTAATGGGAAAAACCGAATTTTTGGGAAAAATAGAAAAACTCCTACATTATCACTCCCCAGGCCCTTTTACAACTTGAAAGTCATTCTGTTACTTTAAGAACATAAAATATGACAATGGATAATTTGACTCGGTATAAAATTATCACAACTAGAATATTAAAATATAGTGTACCCAAAAAATTATTACAAACAAAATTTACTTTTTACAAAATATTTATTTATAATTGTAACAATCTCCTAAACTGCTTACTAATTTATGCGGAACAAAAAAACCTCTACAAAACAATGTTTAAAAATCCAGACTTAGCAATTCATATTTCCTCTCTACAGTATTAAATAAAAACAAAACCTCATTCTCATAAAAAGAATTGAATAGGGGTAAATGTATAGAAGGAAGTGGGACTAAGTTTCAATGAATGGGCATGAAATTTAATCAGAATCATTTTTGTTGCCCTGTATATTTCTTTCAGCGCTTTGAAGCCTAGTGAAGAGGAAAGAACAGAACCAAACATACCCACCCACATGCAAAAAGGAAAGTGAAACTTTTTCTCTTTTTCTTGTGACAATAGCAGCACCTCTTAAGGAAGAAATGCATCTTGTTCTTTCACTGGAGAGTTCAGTTTGTAACCTGCAGCTGTAATACAGCTACAGTACTGTATTGTAACTGTACTCATGACCTGGGGTTCAATTTCTGATAGTAGGATCAAGGTTCACTCTGCCTTCCATCCTTCTGAGGTCAGTAAAATGAGCACCCAGCTTGCTGGGGTGGGGGGAATATATAGTTTGCATAACTACTTGTAAACCATGTAGAGAGCGCTTTAAGTGCTATGGAGTGGTATTTAAGCAGCATACAGCGGTACCTCAACTTACAAATTTAATTCGTTCTGAATGCATGCTCTTAAGTTGAACTACTCTTAAGTTGGGGTACCCATCTAAAAAAGTGAAAAAATAAGTTAAAAATAAAAAAATGGAAAAAAAATTTAAGTCGAGCAGACCATATCTAAAATTTGTAAGGCAGCAGTTAAAATGCCAACAGTTTTCTGCTCTTAAGTCAAGCTGCTCTTAAGTTGGGGTACCACTGTACTTTGCTTTTTGCTTTGTTCTCCATCCAAACCTTATTCAATGAGGTCTAAAAATTGGTATATGGCCTTAAAAATCTGTTCTACCTAAAATACTAAACACTGAAATGGACAAGCTATGTGGTGATAGATACATGTCCCAGACAATTGAGTGCAAGATTAAAATAGTTCCTATGCAATATGTTTCTATACAAATGTTTACCCTATACATCTCTGAGGTGTTAGATGTCTTCCTCAAGTACTTGCTTGGAGAAATGTGTACAATTAGTAACCGCATGCAAATGTCACAGGGGTCTCCTATGATATTCAGGCAGTTAGGGACTTGTACTTTGCAACCCTGCACTCACAAGGCTATGGACCCCACACATTCTGCCTTTAAGGAAGGTCTCCACAAGGTGAGCAAATCAGGAAGCTCACATTTGCTTGAAACCTTTGGGAGTTGATGTTAATCAACACAGACCATTCCCCCCCAACAGTGATGCTTCCAGAACTTTCTGGTCTGCAGTTCCTATCATTTCCAGCATGTACTGTGAAGTAGGGATTACGGAAATCATGCTCGCCTTTCCCCACTTGCTTCTGAGCTCCATGGGTCTAGATTCGAACCTGTGCACACAGCATCCTTAATCCATCAGGCAGCCTATACTACAGTGGAACCTTGGAATCAATTGCATTTACATAAGTGTGTTCACTCACCATTCAGGAACTGATTCAGCCTTAGTTGGGAGAGAAAGTAAGAATTAGGGTACAGTGTGTGTGTGTGTGTGTGTGTGTGTGTGTGTGTGTGAGAGAGAGAGAGAGAGAGAGAGAGAGAGAGAGAGAGAGAGAGAGAGAGAGAGAGAGAGAGAGAGAGAGAGAGAGAGAGAGAGAGAGAGAGAGAGAGAGAGAGAGAGAGAGAGAGAGAGAGAGAGAGAGAGAGTATCTGCACTAAAGAATTACATGAATCAGACCTAGTGGCATAGAGGGTCGTTCCTGCATGGGGGATCTATTCTTTCTCTCCCACCTACCTCTGAGATCACCACAAACTGACATACAATGAAATAATACACAGTGGTTTGCATCTAACCCCCTTCACATGAAATCCTGTTTACCTGCTTTGTGTACATGGAGATCCTGAGGATGTGTTATCCAAGGATTATGTTTTATAACAATGACACTCCCAAATATGCTGGATTAGGTTTAAAACATTTCTAAACTGAGCCCATGCAATAAACTATGATTTATCTTCTATTGAGAACATGAAAACCTTCCCATGGATGGAAGCCTTAATGAGACCTAGGTTTGAGAATCTCTACATCATATACTCTTCTATTCTTCACCCCAAAGAGCCCTACTCCTCCTTATGAAGCACCACAAAACACCCTTCCTTTTTTAGGATAAGCTCTATGACTAGGCAGAGTGAAGCAGGAACCAGCTGAAGCAGAGGGAAAAGTTCCCTAGCAGTTTCCTTCTGTTGAAAGGACAGATGTGGGAGCTTCATCCTGTCCACCCAGTGTCCTCTCCCCAACTAACCTGTTGTCCTCAGGTGAACCAGAGGATGCTCTCATCCTGCTTGCCACCACATTTAGTGGTCCAAAAACAAACCATCTTTTTCCTCTTCCTCCCTTTCTGCTTGAGACCTACAGGACTGTGTATTGAAGCATCAGGGAACTAATGCTCCCTGATTCTAAAGCAGGGGTGGGGAACCTTCAGCCCTCCAGAAGTTCTGGACTACAACTCCCAGAATCCTGTGCCTATACTGCCCATAATCAAGGACTGTGGGAGTTGTGGTCCAAAACATCAGGACCTCCACCTCCACCATGACCTTACTCCAATGGACTTTTAACAATACAGAATCTTGTGGCACTGTAAGGCTTGCAACATTTTATATGATGATCCATCCTGGTGGGTGCGGTACATGTTTTCAAATGCACGCAGCCTCAGCAAACACTTGCCAGTGATTGCCTTTAAATTGGGCCCAGGGTGCCTTGCTGCTTTTCTTGCAACAGGTGACCCTGTTGTGCCACTCACAACGGAAGAAGAGCAAGGAGGCAGGCCTGGTGGGGGAGGTGGTAGGGAGGGCTATACAGAATCCGACCCCCCCTTGACCTACTTTCTTCCATTGCATCACAAAAACGGGAGGTGGGACTAGAGATGCAAAAGTTCCAGAAACTTTTTTGTTTTTGTTGCTTAGTTTCTTTCCTCCTTCCATAGCTTCAAAATTCCCCCATGTTTTACGTCTCTAGTTGGCAGGAGTTTATACCTATATAGTACTTTCCCCGCCCCCATTGGCAAGATCCCCACCCTCCGAGTTTACTCCAAGGGTGAACTGTGTGTGTTTGTAAGGAGAGGGTACCTGTGGGAGGTTGGAGGAGTGACTTAGGCAGTCTTCTCCTCTGGGGGGCGTGGGAGGTCACCAATGGGGGCTCCCCCTGGCAGAGGGAGGACACTTTGGGGGTGGGGAGGGCTCCAACTGGGGTGGGGTATCTCCCTTCATAGGGGGTGGGTGTGACCTTTCGGGGTGGGGAGAGCTCCAACTGGGTGGGTGTCTCTCCTCATAGGGGGAGGGGGAAAGGGCACTTACCTCTGAGGGTGGGAGGGCTCCAATTGGGGTGGGGGTCCCCCCTCGGAGGGGGTGGGGAGGTTGCTTATCTTTAAGGGTGGGAGGGCTCCAACTGGGTGGGGGGCCTTCCTCGTGTGGGAGGGTGCTTGATGGTGGGAGGGCTCTAATTGAGGTGGGTCTCTCCTCTCATAGGGGGTGGGGGAAGGGCACTTAGCTTTGGGGGTGGGAGGGATGTCTCCCTTCATAGAGGGTTAGGGTGACCTTTGGGGGTGGGGAGGTCTCCCACTGGGGTGGGGGTCTCCCCTCATAGGGGGTGGGGGAGGGCACTTACCTCTGGGGGTGGGAGGGCTCCAATTGAGGTGGACCTCTCCCTTCATAGGGGGTTGGGAGGGTTCCAATTGGGGTAGGGGTCTCCCCTCATAGGAGGTGAGGGAGGGTGCTTACTTTTGAGGGTGGGAGGGCTCCTACTGGGGTAGGGTGGGTCTCCTCTCATAGGGGGTGGGGGGAGGGTGCTTACTTTTGAGGGTGGGGTGGGTCTCCTCTCACTTAGAGAGTTGGGGTGGGTGGTTACTTTTGGGGTGGGGAGGGCTCCATTTGGGGTGGGGGTGTCTCTCATAGGAGGTGGGGGAGGGCTCCACCTGGGGTGTGTCTCCCCTCATAGGGGGTGGGGGGAAGGGCGCTTATCTTTGAGGGTGGGGTGGGTCTCCTCTCACAGAGAGTTGGGGTGGGTGGTTACTTTTGGGGTGGGGAGGGCTCCATTTGGGGTGGGGGTGTCCCTCATAGGAGGTGGGGGAGGGCTCCAACTGGGGTGTGTTTCTCCTCATAGGGGGTGGGTTGAAGGGCGCTTATCTTCGAGGGTGGGGTGGGCCTCCTCCCACAGAGTTGGGGTGGGTGGTTACTTTTGGGGTGGGGAGGGCTCCATTTGGGGTGGGGGTGTCCCTCATAGGAGGTGGGGGGAGGGCTCCAACTGGGGTGTGTTTCTCCTCATAGGGGGTGGGGAGGAAGGACGCTTATCTTTGAGGGTGGGGTGGGTCTCCTCTCAGAGAGAGTTGGGGTGGGTGGTTACTTTTGGGGTGGGGAGGGCTCCCACTGGGGTGGGGGTGGGTCTCCCCTCATAGGGAGCTGGGGGGGGAGGGTCCTTACCTTTGAAGTGTGGGTGTGTGTGGGGGTCTCCCTTCCTAGGGAGTTGGGGTGGGGAGGGCTCCAATTGGGGTGGGAGTGTCCCCTCATAGGGGAGAGGGAAGGGCGCTTATCTTTGAGGGTGGGGTGGGCCTCCTCCCACAGGGTGGGGTGGGTGGTTACTTTTGGGGTAGGGAGGGCTCCATTTGGGGGGGGTGTCTCTCATAGGAGGTGGGGGAGGGCTCCAACTGGGGTGTGTCTCCCCTCATAGGGGGTGGGGGAAGGACACTTATCTTTGAGGGTGGGGTGGGCCTCCCCCCACAGAGTTGGGGTGGGTGGTTACTTTTGGGGTGGGGAGGGCTCCATTTGGGGTGGGGGTGTCCCTCATAGGAGGTGGGGGAGGGCTCCAATTGGGGTGTGTCTCCCCTCATAGGGAGTTGGGGGGGGAGGGTCCTTACCTTTGAAGTGTGGGTGTGTGTGTGGGTCTCCCTTCCTAGGGAGTTGGGGTGGGCGCTTCCTTTTGGGGTGGGGAGGGCTCCAATTGGGGTGGGAGTGTCCCCTCATAGGGGAGAGGGAACGGCGCTTACCTTTGAGGGTGGGGGTGGGTGGTTACTTTTGGGGTGGGGAGGTCTCCCATTGGGGTGGGGGGTCTCCCCTCATAGAGGGTGAGGGGAAGGGCGCTTATCTTTGAGGGTGGGGGGGGATCTCCCTTCCTGGGAGTGTGGGTGCTTCCTTTGTGGGTAGGAGTGTGTGTGTGTGTGTGTACCTTTGCGGGTGGGTGGTGGGTGGTTCCTTTTGGGGTGGGGAGGTCTCCCATTGGGGTGGGGGTGAGGGTAGGGGAAGGGCGCTTATCTTTGAGGGTGGGGGGTAGGGAGTTGTGTGTGTTCCTTTTGGGTGGGTGTGTGTGTGTGTGTGTGTGTGTGTGTGTGTGTGTGTGTGTGTGTGTGTGTGTGTGTGTGTGTGTGTCCGCTCACCTTTGAGGGAGGTCTCGACGAGGCGGAGGTAGAGGGCGCTCTGCTTGTTGCCGTGGCTCATGCGCTGCCCGAGGCCGTCCCGCTGCAGGACGCACTCCTCGAAGCGCACCACGTTGGGGTGGCGACGCCTCAGGCTGGTCAAGGCCCAGAACTCGGCCAGCGCCAGCTCCACGTTCTCGGGCGCGTCGCAGCGGATCCGCTTGACGGCCAGGCGGGCGCCGGTGCGGCCCGAGACGGCCTCGTAGACCACCCCGTAAGAGCCCCGGCCGATCTCCGACACCAGGCGGTAACGGGGAGGCGGAGGGGAAGCCCGGGGGCTCGGCGGAGGGACCGCTCCCACCTCCATGGCCCCGGAGGCGGCGGCGTCTGAGGCGTCTGAGGCTGAGGAAGCGGCGGCGGCGGCGTCTGAGGCGGAGGCCGAAGCGAGGGCCTTGGCGGGTCCCCTCAGCAACGGCAACAACGGCGGGCCCCGCTCGCGCTCCGCGCGCCTCAGGCGCCGCTCCGCTGCCCTTTGTGTCCCTCGGCGGCCGCCGTCGTCGTGGCGGCGGCCCGTTTCCATGGCAGCGCCGCGGCGGGGCCTAGCGGTGGCGGCCGTGGCGCCTGCGGACGCCGCGCGTAGAGCCGCCGGCTTCGTCGTCGTCGTCGTGGCCTCGGCCGCAAAGCGCCTTCCTTCATCCCGCCCGCCCGACCCGCCGGTCCGGGACGGGGCTCGGTGGTTCCGAAGCGCCTCGCGGCACCGCTGCCTCAGGGCCGCCAAGAAAGAAGGCTCCTACAAGGAGAAGGAGGAAACACACGCCCGGTGGGGCCGCGGTTGAGAAGGGAAGGGAAGGCAGGCCCAGGCGGCAAGGTCGGAGGGTAGAAAAAGAAAGAAAAAAAAAGCCCGCCTCGCCTGCTCCTTTAAAAACCTGCCGGCCAATCGCCTCGCTCGAGCGCCGGAGGGAGGAGGGGGGGAGAACGGGACGTACCACTTTGAAGCTCCAAAGGGGAGGAGGGGGGAAAAGAGTGGAGAGCGTGGCCTGGAAGAAAGCCGAACGGGAGCCATTGTTTCCGAAACGCCGTTAACACTTTCGTTTAATTTCTTTTCAGGGAAAGGAGCTTTCATCTTCCGCACGACCGAGCAAGCGCTTCTAACTAGCTATCACTCCTCCCCCTTTTAGAATAGTTCGGCCCTTCCATTTCCTTGTAAATATTTCATTCAGAGCTTTTAAGCGAGGAGGGCGAGTCCATTCTGCCCTCTAGGACCGGGGGAAGAAAAAAACAGGAAGGGAAATCGGGCTCCCCGGGGCTTTTTTTCCTACTGCTTCCCGTTACCTCTTGGAAACCTCCCGCGCTTTCTAACCTTGGGATCCCAAGAAATCCTCTCCGCTTGCCTAAATCCCGGAGAGGAACTTTCTCCTCTGGGATCTAACTCCCCCCCCCCGCCACGGGGTCGTGGGAGAGGCCGGATCCCAACCTGAGCAGAAAGTCTGGAAGAGGCGTGGAATGGAGGCAGCGGCCAGGCTGGTTGGCGCTGAGCCGATGATGCTTGCGCTGGGGAATCGGAGCCAAGGAGGTGGGCCGAGGCAACCATTACATAAGCCCCCCCCCTCCCCTTTGCTTATGTAATAGTCACTGGCCATCTCTGGGGAGGGCGTCAATCAGGCAAGCAGGCAAGCAAGCAGGCAGGCAGGCATGCAACTTTGCATGCACGCCAGGCAGCTGCTGATCTGCACGCGGAGAAGGCAGCCTGGGGTGGGGGGATGGGGGTGGGTGGCTGGCTTGATGGAGGGGCGGAGGTTGAAATGAAGATGGGAGGCCCTCACCCTTGCTGAGATGCTGTTTTAATCGTGGAGAGGGACTTTTTTTTTAAAAAAAAAAAATTCATTTCTTTCCCTGTTCTCAAACGGAATATGTCTTAATTGCACCAGACTGGGCCTGGTGGCGCAGGGGTTCAATGCCTGCAACTGCAGGTAAAACGGTGTTCACGACCTGGGGGGGTTCAATCCCAGGTAGCAGCAGGCTCAAGGTTCACTCCGCCTCCCATCCTTCCGAGGTCGGTAAAAGGAGTATCCAGCTTGTTGGGGGGGGGCAATGTGTCGCCTGCACACTGTAATTAAAACATTGTAAACCGCCCAGAGACTACTTGAGGTGGTATGGGGCGGTATATAAGCAGAACACTGTATATGTCTGTGAAGATTCTCAGTGTTTGGATGAACAGCGAAACGTTTCTATCTCTCAAAAAAAGAAGTCCAGTAGCCATGACTCAACTTCCAGACAGACTGTATGTGGTCCCTCATTACTGTAAGCCGCCTGGGGTCCTTTTCCAAGGAGAAAGGCAGGGTAAAAATACTCAAAAATAAATAAAATAAATAAACAAGGTCTGAATGCAACAAAACCCATCAAAAAAACAAAACCCCTGTTAAAATACTGTACCTGATAAAAGATATTGACTATAAAATCTTTAAAATACTTATAGGGTGATTAAAAAAAGCAAGCCCATAATCGGGGCATGTGGGAGGGAGTTGGGAACTTTACCTCCAATAACTGGAAACAAAGTTTGGAAGCTAGTGTGATGACATCCTCGCTCCTTCCTTCATACGTTGTGGTGTATTTTCATTTTAGTCTGGATTGTGGTTTTGCTCGGGTCCCTTTGGTGGTTGAAAAGTGGTGTTGAAATGCAAATCAATATAAACAATGCATTTTAAGTTGAATCAGCATTGCCTTGTTGCAGCGTAGCGCCTCACTGAAGTGGAACTTGGAATTGCTTATATGAAATAAAGCGGAGGTGTGTGTTGTTAAATTACAAAGCAAAGCAAAGTAAAGTGTTCTGCTTATATACCGCCCCATACCACTACAAGTAGTCTCTGGGCGGTTTTACAATTTTAATTACAGTGTGCAGGCTACACATTGCCCCCCCCCCAGCAAGCTGGGTACTCATTTTACCGACCTCGGAAGGATGGAAGGCTGAGTGAACCTTGAGCCTGCTACCTGGGATTGAACCCAGGTCGTGAGCACAGTTTTACCTGCAGTACAGGCATTTTGGTTTAAGTATTTGGCTGCTGGGAGTGGGATTCTGCATGACTTCTCCTGCAGATAGAGAAGCAGGGGATGGTAAACCCCTTCTGTATGTTCTCTACTTAGAAAACCCTGGGAAGGGATGCCATCAGTCAGAATTCATAAAATCACCAAATCATAAGGTTGGAAGAGACCTCAAGGGCCATCCAGTCCAACCCCCTGCCATGCAGGGACCCCCATCACAGAATTGACTTGATGGTGATGATGATGACACTTCAAAAGGCACAATCATTTGTGTGTGTGTGTGGGGGAGGTTATTGTGTCATGGTTTGTCCTCTGGGCTTTTAATCCTGCTCCGCTCTACCCTTACAACACTCTGTCCTGTGAGTCCGTCTCAGAGAGAGTGGCCACCCAGTTACTTTTTGTGGCTAAGTGGGGATTTGACACCAGGCTTCTGGAGACATTCGGGGGACTGGATCCTGTTTGTAAAGCTGGCACGGGCAACTGTAGGCCTCAAAAGTGCTTTCAGGCAATCCGGAGGTCACTTTCTGTTTTCCGGAAGTCACTTCCAGTTCGCGGGGAAGCCCTTGCCAGGCTGGGAGTAAGTAGAAGAGCCCCCTCAGGCCCAACCTGACCTGCATTTCAACTTGGAAATGTTTTTTATCTTTTCTGAATTAGCAAAGGACATTGTTTTCTCTTTGTTCTCTGGGTTATACTCAATAAACTTTAATTATACCTACAAGTGGTCTACTATTTCTGCCCTTCTACCCACTGTTTTTTTAAATAGCCTTTTAATAGCCTTTGTTTTCAGTGGTTAGAGCATGGAGTGGGAATTGGCTGGTGCAGATTCACTTCCCTACTGAACCAGAAAATGCATCGGGTGACCATAGCCCATCCCATCCCATCCCTCCCTCCCTTTCCTTGGCCTACCCAACAGGAAAAGAGGAGATCTGCGTTTTGAGTAGCAAAAGAGATAGACCCAATAGGAAATGAATTAGCACCCTAAAGGAAGCCACGGCCTTGAATGTATAAGAAATAAGCAAGGCTGTTGGGGGCAGGACATTTTGGAGCTCACTCATCCACAGAGGTGCCATGAGTTGCAGGTGCCTTGGCAGCACACAGTAACAACAGGGGCACTCTGCTAGAGCAGGGGTCCTCAACCTAAGGCCCCGGGGCCAGATGCGGCCCCCCCAAGGTCCTGAATCCGGCCCCTGGGACCAATTGCAACCCCCCCCACCTACCCCCTGTTTTGTGAGCAAGCCAACCTCCGCAGCTGCTTTTGGACTGTGATCCGGCCCCCAGTGGTGTCTGGGTGGTGGTGGACCGGCCCGCTGTTTGAAAACTTTGAGGACCCCTGTGCTAGAGTGTTAAGATTTTAAGGGAAGTCTTTCTCTTGGGCCTCCCACTTTCACCGGTGTGCTTGGTGGGGACCCGAGAGAGAGCCTTCTCTGTCACTGCTCCTAGCTTTGGGAAGTCCCTCCCACAGGAGGCCAGCCTGGCACCATCCTTGCTGTCCTTCCGCAAGCAGGCAAAGACCTTTCTCTCCAGGCAAGCCTTCCTCTCAATGACTGAGTGCCTGAGAGGGATATTTAAATAGATTGTTGTACTTGACTGCTTTGAATGTGTGTTGGTGCTGCTTATGTTTTCATCATGGTATTTCTTTGACCCTTTTAAGTATTTGTATACTCACTGTTTTAAGCTTTAATTACTGTCTTTCAATGAGGGAAGCCACCCTGGCTCCTTTTTAAGGAGAAAGGCAAAGTCAAAATATTTTAAATAAATAAATAATATAAACCTTATCATCCAACTACTGTTTGTTAATTACCACCATAAGATAAAAACACGTTTTTCATTTCTGGATTCTAGTTTCCCCATCAATAAAATGAATTGTGCCGCCTGATGTTTTTCAATGACCACCATAAGAAATAGATTAGTGGTGTTTTTTTTCCACTTCTCTATTCCAGTTCCTCCCTATTATCCACCCACCTGAGCATGTACAGTACTTTAAAAGCCAGTTTCTATTTGTCACTCAGATCAGTCTGTCCACTTCCCAGGTACTTTTGCATGCCAGGGAGTTATGAACATGTGCATGCATTCCGCTTTGGTTGGGCCATTTTGTTCAGGAGTGTCCTTGGTGAGAAACTTGGAGTTCAGTCTTCAGAAACCAACCACCACTAAGAATAGAACAGAATAGAATAGAATAGAGTTTTTATTGTCATTATGCATATGCAAGATATGCACAACGAAATTAGAGTGCTGTTCCACAACACACTCTAAACAAGGAACCATACAAAACACATAAAACACCATACAAGATTTGAAAACTCTTAAAACCGTTTACACAGTTTAAAACACTACTTAAAAACTGATTAGGATGGTGCTAAAACTGTCGCGTTTAAGTTGGATACCGCTCTGGGATAAAAACTGTTCTTTAGTCTATTTGTCCTTGACCTAAGAGTCCTGTATCTCCTGCCAGATGGCAACAGTTCAAAAAAATTGGTGTCCAGGATGCGAAGGGTCTCTCAGAATTCTAGATGTCTTTCTCAAGCATCTGGAGTTGTATAGTTCTTCCAAAGGAGGAAGAGGACAGCCCACTGTCCTCTCGGCAGTGTTGACAAATATGTCAAGAAGGTTAACTGTTCCAACATTTATTGTTTTCCAGGCACAGTTACCTGGAGAGAGAGAAAGACAGGTCCCTTGGGGGAGGTGACCTTTCCCTTGGACTCCTTTAGCTTTGTTTTAAACAGTGGCTTTTCAGCAGATGGGTTTGTGACATCCAAGGGAAGAGATCTGAAGAACAATGCACTAAACGTCTTCCTGGAGAGTAATACATCAATGACAAATGAGAAGAGAGCAGGTAGCAGGTATCATTGGCTGTCCTCACTTAACAACCCATTCACTTAATGACCTAGTCATAGGAATGGTACTCCGTCATGAAGTGAGGAGTGCCTGTATTATGTGGCCTAATGCTCCTGACAGAGCTGCCTAGATGCCCTAAGCACCTCCGATCTCGCCTGATTTCGGAAGCTAAGCAGGGTCGGCCCTGGTTAGTACTTGGATGGGCGACCACCAGGGAATACCAGGTGCTGTAGGCGCCTGGAGTAGGAACTGGCAAACCACCCCAGTATTCCTGCCAAGAAAACTCCATGGACATGGGGTCACGAAGGGTCGGTCACAACTATAATGACACAACACAACACAATGCTCCTGACATGTGGTGACCATGATTTTACTCCAGAGCTCGGAAACGCATCCTCTTATTTCCTTCTGGGGAGATGGTACATTTTTCTTCGTGGTCTCCTGTGAATCAGAGGCGAGCTAGGGTTTGGAGCACCTGGGGACAAAGTCAGTTTTTGCGCCCCCTCCTGCCCCCAACTGTCTCACCCACTGAGCAAGGGGTGCCCGATCCTGGGGGAACAGCAGGGCAGGGGTCTCTCCTGTGCAAACTGCACAGCGCTTGGATAGCGCCAAGCAGGTGATGGTTCCCCCCCCAAGCACGCTTCCCCCTCTTCCTTTCCTCCAGCTAAGGCTTGGTGATCATTACCCTGGGGAAAGGAGGAGAGGGAAGCAGGCAATGGGATTTTTTTCCCAACCAGCACCTCCGTCGCATACTTCCCTCTCCTCCTTTCCCTGGGCTAACAATTGCCAAGCCTTAGTGGGGGTGGGGGGAAGGAAGGGGGGAGCAATTGATGGAGGTGCCTCTTGGGGAAAAAGCATCACCTGCTTCCTCTAAGGATCGCCAAGCCTTAGCAGGGCGAAACGAGGACTGCTGTCGGGATGGCACATGGCTTCCTCCTCCTGCTCCCCCTCCAGGTGCCCCCAGATTGCTGCACACCCCGGGACAAATGCACTCTTCCACCCCTTCCTAGTTAGACCCAGTGCTGTGAGTACACGCACATGGGTATCCTCTGTGCCTGTGCAGAGCCAGCTGAAGATTTTCAGAATTTAATGACTCACACCTGTAGACCTCCTCCCCTATGTAGGCCCTCTGGTGCCACGCCCTCTCAGTTCTTCTCTTGCTGCTGCTTGGAGCTAGACCCAGCAGTGGTTCTCAACCTGTGGGTCCTCAGATGTTCCTGGACTGCAACTCCCAGAAACCCCTTCCAGCACAGCAATTGGTGGAGGCTTCTGGGAGTTGCAGTCCAGGAACATCTGGGGACCCACAGGTTGAGAACTACTGAGCCAGAGCTTCTGCAACAGGGAAGTAAAACTTTCTATTTCTTGCTTTTTTCTGTTTCAGAGCAATTTTATTCTACTTTCCTAGTTCCCCATCTCCTCCCCTTTTGGGATGGGGAATTCCTCCCTCCACATTCCTTTCCCCATTTAACAAGGGGAAAAAAGCTTTGTGTTTGTTAATGAGCCTCTTTTAAGCTGCTGTGTTTCGCAGAGTAGTTTTCCCCAAACCAAACCAGGAAAGGGGGAAAACTTGAGTGCTCATTGGAAGCCACGCTAGTGGTCTCATAATCTCCAGATTCCCTCTTAAGTTCTTATGGACTGCCTTAACTAGTGAAGCATTCTCAGTGGCTTCCTATTTTGGGGGGGGGAATCTTAGATTGGCCCACTCTGCAAGAATCTAACAGAGCTGGAACCTGTGAAGCACCATTTAGTGGCTTGAACTCTCCCTCTGGGGATGATGTAATGGGTCTTCCGATCCACCGACCCTTGCCACTTCCCCGCAGTTCAGTACTCCAATAATCTATCCTTGATATGACCAGCACCTGCACAATCGTTCTCAGTGAGCCCTCGTCAAGGTAAGGACAGATCTGGGCTATATGCTTGAGTTGGAAAAAAGCTGCCCTGGACACAGCAGCCACCTGAGACTCCAATGCTGGGTCCAGGACAACGCCCAGATTCCTCACTCCCTCCGCCAGCTGGAGACAAAACCCATCCAAACTGGGGGGAGGGCCACTATACCTATCGGAGGGACCCCCGAAGAACAGATCCTCAGTCTTCTCAGGGTTGAGTTTGAGCCTGTTAGTTTCTCAACATCAGCAGGCAAGGTGACCAAACAGAGAGGGTGTGGCAGTAGAGGGCCTACATAGGGGAGGAGGTCTACAGGTGTGAGTCATTAAACTCTGAAAATCTCAGGCTGGTTTTGTGCAGGTGCAGAGGATACCCACGTGTGTGAAGTCACAGCATGACCACAAAGAATGAGAGTTACAGGTAAGGAACTCTACTTTCTCTGCATCATGGAAAAATCCATGGCTTCTTCTAGCTCTTGGCCAATTTTTGACATCATGGTCCACATTCAAGGAATGATTTCTGGAAACCATCCCAGGTTCATTTCTTGACAAAAATGTGATTTTTGGAACCAGTTTCAAAGGTTAAGAATTAGATCCAGAGACTTGCTTATTTGTATTTAATTACAGGAACAGCTGCTGTTCGGGTTGCAAGACTGCGCACAGCGCTGTGTCTTTAATTGGAAATGGAATGAAGTGTTTTGATCATTTCCTTAAAAAATTACCTGATTGCAAAGTCACTGGGATGCTTGACGTGATAAAAGAATGCCTAAAAAATTAGATGTGCTTGAAGACGGTAGCTATGACAGGGGTTTGTTGCTTATGCTGAATTTACTAATAATCATAATGTGATATTAAGTCAATTATGACTTGTGACAACCCTTTTTCAGGTTTTTCCTGGGACTGGTTGACTGATGACACCCAAAGGGTGATCTTCAGCTTGGAAAGATGTGACCAGTGGGATGCCCCAGGGTTCTGTGCCCAGTGCTGTTAAAAATCTTTATTAATGACATGGAGGAAGGAATAGAGAGTATGCTAATTAAATTTGCAGATGATACCAAATTGGGAGGGTTTGCTAATTCCCTAGAGGATGAACATCCAAAATGACCTTGACAGATTAGAGTGCTGGGTCAAAGATAATGGAATGGGTTTCAACAGAGGGAAATGTAGGGTGTTGCATCTAGGTAAAAAGAATGAATTGTACTGATATAGGATGGGAGATACCTGACTAGAAAACAGTACCTGTGAAAGGGATCTGGGAGTCTTGGTGGACCACAAATTGAACATGAATCAGCAGTGTGATGCCGCGGCCAGGAAAGCCAATGCGATTCAAGCATATTGTCTAGATCAATAGTACCACTCTATTCTGCTCTGGTCAGACCCCACCTGGAGTACTATGTCCAGTTCTGTGCGCCTCAATTTCAAAAGGATGTTGACAATCTTGAATGGAGCCAGAGGAAGACGACCAAGATGACTGAGGGTCTGGAAGAAATGTCTTATGAGGAGCAGCTTAGGGAGCTGGGAATATTTAGCCTTTCAAAAAGAAATTGCAGATCTCTTAATGGTTATATGCAACTTGTCTCTTAAAATGGCCACAGTGCTGGAGGACTGGAGGATAGCGGATGTCACACCAATTTTTAAAAAGGGAAGGAGGGAGGACCCCGGAAACTACATTCTGGGTAGCCTTACATCTGTCCCAGGAAAGATGGTGGAACGCCTAATCCAAGTGAAAATATTAAAACACATAGAAGAACAAACCTTGCTGAGAGAAAATCAGCATGGTTTCTGTAAGGGTAAGTCTTGCCTGACAAAACTTTTAGAATTCTTTGAAAAAGTCAACAGGCATGTGGATTTGGGTGAACCGGTGGATATTGTCTATCTTGATTCTCAGAAGGCTTTTGACACAGTCCCTCACTGCTGAGAAAACTGCAGTCAGGGGATAAGAGGGCAGGTCCTCTTATGGATTGAGAACTGGTTGAGATCCAGGAAACAAAGAGTAGGTGTCAATGGGAAATTTTCACAATGGAGAGAGGTGAAAAGTGTGTGCCCCAGGGATCTGTCCTGGGACCGGTGCTTTTCAATCTGTTGACCTGGACACAGGGATAAGCAGTGAGGTGGTCAAGTTTGCGGATGACACGAAACTTTTCCGTGTGGTCATGAAGAGTCGGTCACGACAGTAACGACACAACACACACACACACACACACACACACACACACACACACACACACACACACACACACACACACACACACACACACACACACACACACACACACACAGAAGATTGTGAAGAACTCCAACTCTCCAAACTGGGGGAATGGGCTATGAAATGGCAAATGCATTTCAATGTAGCAAAATGTAAAGTAATGCATATTGGGGTAAAAAATCCAAAAACGTTCTCTATCAACTCATGGGCTCTGAGCTATCCGTGACAGATCAGGAAAGAGATCTTGGTGTGTTGGTGGACAGCTCCATGAAGGTGTCTCCCCAATGTGTGTCAGCAGTGAAGAAGGCCAATTCCATGCTTGGGTAGGGATGATCAAAAGGGGACTGAAAATAAAACAGCCAACATTATAATACCATTGTACAAAATAATAGTAAGGCCACACCTGGAGTATTGTGTACATTTCTGCACAAGGCTAGATATCTGTCTCCTGATACCATTCCCCTGCATCTGGCCCTTAAAGTACACCAGTTTTAAGCCTGGAGATTACATATCCACTGATTCACTTATCCACAGTTTGAAAATAGTATATAATATATATTAAAGGAAAAGCTCCTGGAAATCTGGACATCTATATTTCTAATGATAAAGTTCTGCAATTGGCCAGTAGAGAGAGCCAGAGACCATACTATGGTCTGTTCATCATCATCATCATCATCATCATCATCATCATCATCATCATCATCATCATCATCATTCATCATCCTTCAGTCTCGAAAGACTATGGTATCATGCCTGGAGTAGAGATCCTGAAAACAACACCTAGTGTGACTAAATAGACCAATTCGGGAATGACAGTCTCTACCGCACTGGGGACAGATGTACAGTATTCTGTTTCTTGCCTGGTCCTCGAGTTTTGTTCTTTCTGTGCCTGCCTCTTTTCCTCTGCCTGTTGGACAAATGCCTCTTCAAATTTATGTAGACCATGCTGTATCTCTTGCCTCCAGACAGTGCGCTCGGAGGTCATGGTTTCCCATCTGTTGAGGTCCATTCCCAAGGCCTTCAGGTCCCTCTTACAGATATCCTTATACCGCAGCTGTGGTCTCCCTCTGGGGTGCTTTCCCTGCACTAGTTCTCCATATAGAACAGTGCTCCCCAACCTTTTTGTCCCCACGGACCGGTAAATGTTTGATGATTTTCCGTGGCCCGGGGCTGGGGGTGCGGACGGGGGGAGATGGGGGGTGCGGGGGGGGGTCGGGCGGGGGGAAGGGGAGGGTGTGGGGGTGTGGGGGATGGGGGGAGGGAGGAGGGGAGGAGGGGGTGTGGGGGGGGCTTGGAGCGTGTGCCTTGCGGGGGGGCCACGGGAGCGGCGGCGGCGGCGCTCGCCGGCTGGGGGCATCGGGCGTGCCGCTCACCCCCGCGTGCACGGGCGGGGTGGGGGGGAGCCTGGGGCTCCTGGGCGGGCGGGCCCCCGCCTCCTCCTCCTGTTGGCGGCCACGGCAGCCGCCTAGGTTCGGCCGCCGCCGCCGCCCACCTCCGGCTTCGGCCTTCGGGCGGGCGAGTGGGAGGGGGGAGGGGAGGGAGGCTGGTGGGGGGTGGCGTCCCCGTGCGCCCCCCGGAGAGGCCAGTGTCCTTTCTTCAGCCCTCCCCCGACACACACACACACACACACACACACACACACACACACACACACACACACACACACACACACACACACACAGAGAGAGACACACACCTGGCCACCTCTCAGGGAAGCGGGCAAAGCTCATCCCACGCCGCGCACGCCCTCCCCCGCCACCAAGACTTGCCCCCCCTCCCGCCGGGTCTCCGGGCCAAGAAGGGGGAGCCTGAGCGCCTCCCGCCGCCGCCGCCGCCTCTCTCACCTGCTGCTGGAACTTGTCTGCTCTCCCGGGGAGGCGGCGAGGCGGCCGCTGGGGACTGGCGGAACCCGCCCCGCCCCGAAGGGGCTCCAACGAGGGCGGTAGCGCCTCCTCCTCCTCCTCCTCCTCCCGCCGCCGCCGGAGGAGCAGCAGCAGCAGCTGGGGCGATTGTGGCGGGGGGGTCGCAGGGGCGGCGGCGACCGCGGGGGGGGTCGCGGCGGTGGCGAAAACACCCAGGCCGGCCCGCGCGCCCCCCGCCCGCCCCCAACACAGGTGTGGTCCGGCGGCGGCGGCGGCGCTCCGCCCTGGAGCGCGGCTGCAGGAAGGGGCCAAAGGCGCGCGCCCGGGGGAGGAGGAGGAGGAGGAGGAGGAGGAGGGGCACCCACCTCCTCTTCCGACCGAGGGGCCCCCACGCTGCGGCGGCGGTGCGTGCGCGTGGGAGGGCTCGCCAGTGCCTCCCGCGCGCACCCCCTCCTCCCGCCCGGCCCCGCGCGCCCGGCCCCCAGCTTCCTGCTGCTGCTGCTGGTGGAGGGTGAGGAGGAGGAGGCGGAGGAGGAGGAGGATGCGCCGCTGCCGCCGGCGGGCAGAGGAGGGAGGCAAAGGCGGCGGCGGCGGCTCCTCCTGCGCTCCTCCAGCCTTCCTCCTCCACCGGCGGCCCACGGGAGAGAAGAGGAGGAGGAGGAGGGCGGCGGAGGAAAAGGGGAGGAGCCTCCCCGGCCTCCCCAGGCGGCCCGGTGCCGACCGGTCCACGGACCGGCACCGGTCCGCGGCCCGGGGGTTGGGGACCACTGATATAGAAGATCTTTTGGGATCCGGCCGTCATCCATTCTCACAACGTGTCCAAGCCAGCGTAGGCGTCGCTGTTTCAATAAAGTGTACATGCTAGGGATTCCGGCTCAATTCAGGACTATGCTATTTGGAACTTTGTCATGCCAGGTAATGTTGGTCCGGAGATAGATACCCTCTGTTGAAGTTCCAAAAGCATACTTCAGCATGATAGCAAAGAAGATCCCAAACAAATTTGGCGCAAGGACACAGCCCTTCTTCACTCCGCTTCGGATGTTGAAGGGATCTGACACTAGGCCATCAAAAACTACATTGCCCTTCATATCCTCATGAAAAGACCTAATGATGTTAAGGACCTTGGGTGGGCATCCAACCCGGAGGAGTATTTTAAAGAGTCCGTCCCTACTAAACATATCAAATGCCTTTGTAAGTTCTATGAAGGCTACAAAAAGTGGCTGTCCTTGTTCCCTGCATTTCTCCTGCAACTGCCTGAGGGAAAATACCATATCAGTAGTGGACCTGTTGGTTCGAAAGCCACACTGTGATTCCACACTATTGGAAAAATATTCCCTATAATCCACATTTTTCAGTTTTCATAGGGGTGGAACTTAAGAATCACTCTCCTGTAGATATGGGGCTTCTACAGTAGTGACAGCAGTAAGATGCTTACTGGTCTGAAAAAAACTGGCCCCTTTTTATTTTCAAAGGGTTGCAGAACTTTATACCTTCCTCAAATCAGTGCCTTCCCTGTGAAGCTATTTTTTTTTGAGGGTGGACAAAAATTAGGCAGCCCCCAGACCTTCCGTATTCACCCAGATGTTATATTAAGGAGCAAACGGAGCAAGCGTTTTGCAGTGCCTGGAAAAACATGGATGCTGTTCTTTGGATGACAACCTTGCAAACTCATCCACCAGTCTGGCCCTCTTCCTGGGGATTATAGGAGCTGTTGTCCAATTCCCGACTTTTTTCCAAAGCTCCTTGCTCCTTCTTCTTCTTCTTCTTCTTCTTCTTCTTCTTCTTCTTCTTCTTCTTCTTCTTCTTCTTCTTCTTCTTCTTCTTCTTCTTCTTCTTCTTCACCATTACCACCACCACCACCACCAGAAAAAGCCTTCCAGTTACAGACACCTTCTTCTTCTTCTTCTTCTTCTTCTTCTTCTTCTTCTTCTTCTTCTTCTTCTTCTTCTTCTTCTTCTTCTTCTTCTTCTTCTTCTTCTTCTTCTTCTTCTTCTACCGCTTTTGATACTGTAAACCGCCCAGAGTCCCCATTGTGGGAATGGGGCGGTATACAAGCGTAAATAATAAATAAATAAATAAATTCTTCTTCCTTCCTTCCTTCCTTCCTTCCTTCCTTCAAAGTGGCACCATCAGCGCAGGCAGCTTCATCGCTGTTTGCCAGGTGGTTTGCTGTCAAATAGCTGCCTAGATGCCCTAAGCATATCCAATCTCACCTGATTTTGGAAGCTAAGCAGGGTCGGCCCTGGATGGGAGACCACCAAGGAATACCAGGTGCTGTAGGCACCTGGTGTAGGAACTGGCAAACCACTCCAGTATTCCTGCCAAGAAAACTCCATGGATATGGAGTCATGAAGAGTCGGTCACGACTGTAACGACACAACAACACACACACACTCACTGTCAAATTTGACCAATCTGTTCTAATTGTCTCGCAAACTGCTGTGCGCCCCGAGATCACCAGGGTCAGGAAAATGAACACTGCAAGACCACCAGCTCTTTTCGCAGCCAGTTTCTCCAGCGGCTGCACTTTCTCATCGTGGGGTGAGTGGGATGAAAAAAAAAAAGGCGGGGGAGAGCCTTTCTAGTTGCCTTCTAGAAAGCAAAGCAATCAGTTCAGCGCTCTGGAACGCAGATGGAAGTTCAATCAACACCACTCCTCTTTCTTCACTGCGTTCCCTGCCGCAGGGTGCATGGCAGTCCTTGTCCGTCCAATATCTTCGTGTGCAAAGATTAAGCTGCAGCACAACTAATTGACCCGATAGGGTTATTTTTGCCGATATTCGCGAGTAAGTAAATCTACTCTTTAGGACTCTGGAGAGAAGACTTGAAGGAAAGGAGATGGTTGCTAGCTAAGCTGTATATTAAAAAAAAGATAAATGGATGAATGAATGAACAAACCCTGGATAATTATGTAACCCTTTCAGACAGAACGGAGATTCTTGGACTGACTTCAGTCCCAGAGTCTGCCTTGAGAAGCAGAGCAAAAGAGATAGACTATGAAATGTCACTTTGGTCTGTGCAGCCTGTGTTGGCATGCAGGCGCCATTGGTTTAGTATGCTGATGGGGGATGATGGGAACTGTTCCATCTTGTTGTTCCACTACTAGGGTGAATGCTATGAGAAATCAGGCTCCAAAACATTTATTCTAGCTAGGTAAATTATAGGAACTGGAATACATTAAGAATGTAAATTAACTGAAAGGAAGTGGCAGAACACCTGGGTGAGAGGATTATCCCCAAGGTAAGCTGTGCCTGAGGGACAGGAGATGGTCCCATTGTCTGGAGATCCACATTCCCTGTCTCTACCAGACTGGGCCCAGTTGAACAACAGGACACCAATCTATGGAACATTGACCCAAGGATTTGGACCATCAACAGCTTAATGGCTCAGGAAATTGGATCATCAAGACAATGCAGATGAGGTAAACCTGGAACTGATTTCTTATCTATCAAGACTGATGTTGAATAAATGATCAGGGCTCGCTCACACCATCCAGGGTGAGACCACTGACTGTTACTTTTGGCTTGGCTTCAATAAATCAGACCTAAACAGTTCAGTGTTTGTGCTTCCTTATTGTATTTCAATTTAAGAACTTAAGAACATAAGAACATAAGAAGCGCCCTGCTGGATCAGGCCAAAGGCCCATCTAGTCCAGCTTCCTGTATCTCACAGTGGCCCCACCAAATGGCTCTGGGAGCGCACGAGACTAGAGATCTGTCTCTGGATACCACACCCCTGCATCTGGCCCTTGAAGTACCCTGGTTTTAAGCCTGGAGATGACACATCTCCATCATGGTTTATAACCTGTGATGGACTTCTCCAGGAATCTGTCCAATCCCCTTTTGAAGGCATCCAGGCAAGAAGTATTCACCACATCTAGTGTCAGGGAGTTCTACAGATTAACAACACGCCGGGTTTAAAAAAGTCTTTTGTCTCTTCTCAGTCTCCAAACCCTCAGTTTGAGTGGATGTCCCCTAGTTCTGGTATTTTGTGAGAGGGAGAAGAGTGTCCCTCTATCCACTTTACTCATGCCCTGCATTATTTTGTACATCTCAGTTTAATTATTCAACACTGGTTCCGAGCCAAACACGGACTCAAAAATAATCTGTAGAAACTGGTAACAAGGGCAGTGGGGTTTCCCCCTCTCAGCCTGTGATAACCCCGCAGAAGCCCACTCTTACCTGCTTCCTTGGCAGACCTAGCAGGAAGGAAGGAAGGAAGGGAGAATGGAGTCATGGCACTGGCTATCAAGTTGGACTTAGGTTGTACCGGTGACTTGACTCATACTTGAGTCCACAGAGAATTTATGGGGCACTGCCAAGAGAAAGGTGAGGGATATGAGACCAAACAATGTAGTGGAACTGAAGGCCGCTATTGAAGCATCCTGGTCTTCCATAAAATCTCAGCAGTGCCACAGGCTGATAGCATCCATGCCATGCCTCATTGAGGCAGTTATGGATACAAAAGGGGCCCAAACCAAGTATTGAGTACATATGCATGCTTATACATTTCAGAGGTCCGATATTGTTCTTTTTCCAAACCTTGTGTTATTGATGTCATCTAATATTCTAATTTTCTGAGATTGTGAATTTAGGGTTTTCATAAGCTGTATGCCATAATCACTATAATTATACAAAAGTAAGGCTTGACTTATCTCGCTTTGCACGTAATGAGTCTGGCTCATATATTAGTTTCACCTTTTCAGTTGACTTACTTAAATAAATGAACATTTGAATGATATTCTAATTTTTTGAGTTTCACCTGTATCTTTCTGTCTTTGGTAGACAGCTCGCTGGGGGGCAGGGGAAATGTGTAGCCTGTATAATTAATTTGTAAACCCACCCAGAGAGTGCTTTAAGCACTTTGGGGCAGGATATAAGCAGAACACTTTACTTTGCTTTTCTTTTTACTCACTTTCTCTTCTAGCACCATTTGAGTCTTCCTGGATACTATGCATTCCTTTTGATCTCTTCTTTCTTGCTTGGAAGCATGGTGCAATATTTTTTTTTAAATGGGCTGTTCCACGAAATAGATAACTTTGGAGAAGATGTCCCCCCATTCATAAGAACATAAGAAGAACCCTGCTGGATCAGGCCAAAGGCCCATCTAGTCCACCTTCCTGTATCCCACAGTGGTCCCACCAGATGCCTCTGGGAGCGCATGAGACTAGATATCTGTCTCCTGACCCCACTCCCCTGCATCTGGCCCTTGAAGTAACCCAGTTTTAAGCATGGAGATGACACATCTCCATCATGGTTGGTAACCTGTGGTGGACTTTTCCTCCAGGAATCTGTCCAATCCCCCACTGAAGGCATCCAGGCCAGATGCCATCACCACCTCCTGTGGCAGGGAGTTCCACAGACTAACAACACGCTGGGTGAAAAAATATTTTCTTTTGTCTGTTCTTACTCTCCCAGCCCTCAGTTTGAGTGTGTGTCCTATTTGTTAACAGAAGGCATCTAGAGAGATGTTTACACTGAAATAGTGATGGCACAATCTGTATAAAATCCACTGCTGCACAGTTGTTCTTTTGGACCAGTTCTCTGCAGTCTCACTCGGCAGAGATTGGCGACCTCAATTTCATGAGGGCAGTGAATCCACTTGGATTTTAGTCTGAACTTTAAAAGAGTTGTTCGAGGCTTTAATTCAATTGGTGTCAAACCAATTTTGATAGGAGAGTGCAGCACTTTGGACAGATCCTTTAATCTCTCTGTTAATTACTTTGCCACCTCCTTGAAATCAAGAATGGCCAATCTCTCCGGCTACCACACCCACTATTCAGCAGGCATTACCACCAACACCAATGCTTTTGCAGAGGAAGGCAGTCTGAGTGTTGTAGACCAAAGAACTAGTTCCCCCAAATTCTGCTTTCTGCAAACAGGATTCTATTGGATGTTTCTCAAATGCGGTGAAGGGGTCATAAGCTCCTTAAGTGAAGAGTTCCTTGTTTATTCCGTTAAAGGGCAAGTCGATGGGGCTGCAGAAGCTTTTCTGGCCCTCTGCTATTAACCTATTTGCAAATCCCTGTAATTATCAGATCAACAGATTTCTCTCCGAACTGCCATTTAACCAGGCCCCCTTGGGTGCTTGAAGTAGCCCATCCCCAATGATTAGAGTCATTGTGTGCGTGATTCAGGAACAATCTAGCAGTAGCAAATAGCGGATGACTCTTGATGGGAGGCGTGCTGTTTCTGGGCAAAAGGCCTTGCTTGAAAGCCAACTGCTGGATTTCTGTTCTTTTTTAAAAAAATCCTTGGCTTATGCTTACTGAAGGCATATATAGACTTTCTCAACAGACAGCCGGCTCCCCCTGCTGCTCCAGCTTCTACTCTACAATAATAATTTTAAAAAATCCACCTCCCTTCCTTTTTTTCTTGTTTGAAAAAAACTGTCCTCTGTTTTGTTATTTGTTGATTAGGCTCCAGCACCCTTAATTGCCAACGCAAAGTGTTGAGCACAGATCTTTCTGAACAGCTCCCTGCGTGTAACCTTCCAATGTTTAGAGAATCGGGCAACAATGGAACAGTCTTTCTGCTTTCCCCCTCTTGTGGCTCCGTTTGGTGAGTCCATGTCAAGATCAAACTGCTTGTTGGATTTGGCTGCTGGATCAGAGAACCATAAACTTGGACTTTGCAAGGGATTTGGGAGATCATCTATTGGTCTAGGAGTGGCTGTTTTAGATCCAGTGGCTTAAGTCTCGGGGTGTGGAGCCAGAGAGTTCAGTTCCCTACTGTGCCTTCTTGAGAGAAGCTGGACCCACTGATACACAGGTTCCCTTCCTGCTCTGCAGTTCAAAGGTTATTGTTGTTTTTGTTGTTGAAGATCCCATGATTTCTAAGGGCAACCTCTATGTTCTTATGACAGCGTGTTGTTAGTCTGTGGAACTCCCTGCCACAGGAGGTGGTGATGGCATCTGGCCTGGATGCCTTCAAAGGGGGATTGGAGAGATTCCTGGAGGAAAAGTCCATCACAGGTTACAAACCATGATGGAGATGCGTCATCTCTAGGGTTAAAACCAGGGTACTTCAAGGGCCAGATGCAGGGGAGTGGGATTAGGAGACAGATATCTAGTCTTGTGTGCTCCCAGACACATCTGGTAGGGCCACTGTGAGATACAGGAACATAAGAACATAAGAACATAAGAAGAGCCATGCTGGATCAGGCCAATGACCTATCTAGTCCAGCTTCCTGTATCTCACAGTGGCCCCACCAGATGCGTTTGGGAGTGCATGAGACTAGATATCTGTCTCCTGATCCCACTCCCTTGCATCTGGCCCTTGAAGTACCCTGGTTTTAACCCTGGAAAAAAATAACACATCTAGGCCCATCTAGTCCAGCTGGACTAGATGGGCCTTTGGCCTGATCCAGCATGGTTCTTCTTACGTTCTTATGTTCTTCATACTGGCCATGCTGGCCACATTTGAAAAACTGCAAGCCTCCTACCTTTTGTTAACTGTTCATGGAGTTTTCTTGGAAGGGATGTTGGAGTGGCTTGCCAGTTCCTACTCCAGGTGGACCACATTCAGTCAGAACTCTCCACTATGACCTGCCCGTCTTGGGTGGCCCGACCCGGCATAGCTCATAGCTTCTCTGAGTTACTCAAGCCCCTTCGCCATGACAAGCCAGTGGCCCAAGAAGGGGAAGAAATGGAGGGAGTGACAGAGTTTATTTTCTTTGGCTCCTTGATCGCTGCAGACAGTGAGTGCAGCAAGACCCCTGCTTCTTGGGAGGAAAGCGATGGCAAACCGAGGTGGCATCTTAAACAGCATAGACATCACTTTGCCGACAAAGGTCTAAATAGTCAAAGCTATGGTTTTTCCAGTAGTGATTTATGGAAGTGAGAGCTGGACTATAAAGAAGGCTGATTGCCACAAAATCAATGCTTTTGAGCTGTGGTGCTGGAGGAGACTCTTGAGAATTCCCTGGACTGCAAGGAGATCAAATCTAGCCATCTGGAAAGAAATCTAGCTATCTGGAAAGAAATCAACCCCGAATGTTCACTGGAAGGACAGATTTTGAAGATGAGGCTTCAGTGGCCACCTCATGAGGAGAGAGGAGTCCTTGAAAACATCCTTGATGTTGGGAACAATTGAAGGCAAAAAGAAAAGGGGACGGTAGAGAATGAGATGGTTGGATGGTGTTATCGATGCAACCAACATGGATTTGACTAAACTCCGGGAGGCAGTGGAAGACAGGAAAGCCTGGTGAGCTCTGGTCCATGGGATCATGAAGAGTCAGACATGACTTTAGAATCATACAGTTGGGAGAGACCTCAAGGGCCATCCAGTCCACCCCCTCTGCCATGCAGGAACCCCCATCACAGTATTTACTTAATGACTGAAAAAGCCTCCCCCCAAATGATGAAATACAACCATCTACTCAATGAAGGTCATAGCTACAATATTCAGAGTTGGCCCTCAAACTTCTGTAGCTTAAATATTTCTAGTGGAGGAAAGCCCATCCTTCCAGAGGCACCAATATTCCACCGATTAAGCCCAATGTTTACTTGATATTTCCCTGTTGCCTTGACATGTTGATCTCTTCACTGTAGTCTTCCAACTTGGAGTGGCCAAGGATGACTCTTGCAAGAAGTAAGTGATTGTGACCAAGGATTCTTCAGGTGGGGAAAAACCCTAGGGGAAAAAGAACTGGGGGTGGGTGGGTGGCATATGATAAAGACAAATGGCTGAAGGGATGTGGTGGCTTGTGTGGCGTTGTCTCCGAAGTATGGTGCACCTATGAACAAGTGACTTGCAAAATGTCTGGTTCTCAATGTCTCTGTTCAGCTGTTGGAAACTCAACCCCGTGTCTTCTTTAAGGAAGCCAACTCCTCTCTTATTCTTGCTGCCTTTCACCTCCCTAGAATTGTTGTCTTGGATCTCACCATCTCGTGGTGTGCTGTGCATGCATGAGATAGAAGGGATTTCTTTTCTATTGCAGAAGAAGGCCAGAAATTGAAGGGAAGCAGGATTCAGTTAAAGGAGATGAGAAAACTGGTTATGGAGAAGAGCCTTTGAGCAGCTGAGTTTAGGACACTGTCAGCATCACTAACGAAACAGAGGCAGGTAGACCAAGCATCAGTTAGGCATGTCAGAGGTGTCTTCTGCACTGTAGGTCTTGCATTGAGGAAGGAGATGAACTAGATAGCTTCCAAGGTTTTCTTCTCAGTTCACAATTTCATGAACTCCTAAAAGGGCCATCGCCCAAATGAGCAAACATTGACAACATCTTTAGATTCTAGCTGTTCACCAGTCAGGGTCTCTTCCAGCTGCGAGATTCTGGGAATTATAAATCAAAAAGTAACTTTTCAAGCCTCACTTCCATACCACTCCTTGAACGCACCCCTTTTCAGCTCAAATCTGCTTTTTGCTCTGACCGGTGTCGCATTGCTGCCTGCCGAACCATGATTTCTTTTATGAAGAAAATGGAGACTTTGGAAATAGGATTGTTATGTGTTCTTCCTCTGTTTGAACCAAAAGAACCCCGTAATTTAGGTACACTGGATAATAATAACCAGAGAAGGATCATTGTCACGCCAATTGTCACAGCTGCGATTTAAAAAAAAAAAACACAAACCCACATAGACGTGTGCTTCAAAAGTTAGGAGCAGAGACTGGAAAGCAGGGGGTGGGAGGAGAAAGAAAAAGATATAGAAAAAGCAATGATTTCTGACACCGGCTGATGCTTAACAAAACGCCTGAACACCTGAGAGTTGAAAACATAAATGCCAGCACATAATCAGCACAGAGATCCGCAGGGGAACTCCAGAGCACTTACGGATTATGGTGATTGATTTCTCTTCCAAGAGTCCATAAATGGTTACTAACTGTCTCATAATTGGCGAACGGCACCAAACCACCCTACCTCTAATTTAAAAGCTGCAGTTTTATTTATTAGCATTATTATGTTAGACCTTCTTAATCCGTTGCTGGTTTAAAGGCTCCTGCTCATTCTCCCTCTGTTTGCCTCGTGTGTTTTTTAGTAACACTAAGCTGTTCACTCATTCTTTGGGTTGTCCTCACCCATTCTTGCACACAGCTCAGCACACACGACGTGTACATTTTACCAGTTCATTTGGGGATCCGTTATGTTGTTTTGATCTTACACTCTTGGCTCTTTGCACCCGGGCTAGTTAGCATGCCATTTGCAAGAAAGAAAAACTTGGTATTGATCAACAAAAGCGAGACAAAGAAGTGTATGCTGGTTTTAAAAAAATGTTTGCACTGATCACAGGCTTGCGTAGCTTTTTGAAGAATTGCATAGGTGCTGGTAATTGCTAGGATTGATTATTGCAATGCTTTCTATATGGGGCTGCCGTTGGAGGTGATATGGAAACTTCAGCAGCTGCAAAAGACAGTGCCAGGTTTATATCAGGAGTACAAAGATATGAACACATCTACCCAATCCTGGCACATCTGCATCCCTTCCCTGGATGTTTCTGTGCCAAATTCAAAGCCCTTAATAGTTTGGGACCTCATTACCTGATGAAGTGTCTCTCCCTAAGATTGTTCAAGACTGTCCATAGCGTTGTGCCCACCACCAAGAAGGTCTTATACCTGGTTGTAGTTTTCCTGGCCTCTCTTGAGTAGACCACCAGCAAATGTGTCATCAGCCAGATGACACATTTGCTGGTGGCCAGCTCAAGAGAGTGCCTATGAATTGAACTAATTTTATATTTAGATTTTCCATCCAAATTCTTCTTCTTCTTCTTCTTCTCCTCCTCCTCCTCCTCCTCCTCCTCCTCCTTCTCCTCTTCCTCCCCCTCCTCCTGGTTTTAAAGTTTATTGGTTCTCTTTATTTATGTCCTTTATTAAATTTAATAAATTTAAATTTAATAAATTTAATAAAGATATATCAGATAAGGGTTGGAGGAATTGTGGACAAAAGGGGACATTGGAACACGTGTGGATTTTTTGCCCCATAATAGAGACATATTGGCATGAAGTAATTAATTGGCTAGAGATCTTGACTAATCAAAAAAAAAATTATGTCACGGATCTGGAGCTATCTTGATCCTGGTATAACAGAAATGCAGCATTAGCCCACAGTAGGGAAGTATGAAAACCAACTAGAGTTCTTGATTGTCTGTATTCTATTTACATATATACATCCAAGTAGCAATACCTTGTTTGGCTTCTTCCAGCACTTCAAAATACAACTTCAACTTCAGTTTATCACATACAGAAAGCCACGCACCATCATATCCAGCATCATATCACAGAGTATCGTCAGAGTCATCACCGGGTCAGAAAGAAGAAAAAAAAAACCTATGTCCATGATACAGAATATACACCTAGATATCTCTTTTTTGTCCACAACTGGATTCATAATTACAGTGGACCCTCATATAACAAACGGCTTGTATAACATAAAATCTGTACAACATAAATAATTCCAGAGATAGGGGAAATTTGCTTAACAGAATCATCTATGGGGCAAATCCATACAACATAAAATGGTCGCAATTAGGTATTACTCTATTTTTAATGCATTCCAATGGGAAATTTGTATAAAGAAAAATTTGCTTAACATAATTTCATTTGGAACAAATTAATTCCTTTATACAAGGTACCACTGTACTTATAATTTCATGCATTCAAAACTCCTATCTGGGCATTTTATTCTTAATTCCCTGACAAATTATGAATGAAACATTACTATTATTCTCATAATAATGGGAACAGCAATGTGTGAGATTGCTCAAAGCTGGATAAACGCTCAGGATCTTTCACTATAGACTTTTATGGACAGGACATGGCAAAGACTGCTGATGGAGAAATGGACCAAGAATGCTAGAATATAAAAAAGGAGAAATAAAGCATGGAAACCTGGAAATCGTTACTAAAATATATGAATGACTTCACTGAGAAGAAACATATTTTAGGAAATAATCTAGATTGTTGGTCTCTTATTTTTTAAGATGGAAAAGTGAATTGGGAGACTAAATGTAACCCTGTTAAACTGTGTAAATAGCTGGTGCCTAAGATAGTAAACTAATTAATAAGTAAGATTAAAATGTACATTACTATAGTGTTTTATGTTAAGGTTTCTTTTTTTCTTTTGTCCTTTCCCTTTCATTTGTAATGTGAAGGATTTTAAATAAATAAATAAATCTAAAAATGTCCTTCTGGGTGGGGTTAGGTAGTCATGTTTTAACTATTATTAAAACCCCAAATAGTGCATTGGCACTAGAGGGGTGGGATACAAATGTAACAAGTTAAGTAAGTAAGTAAGTAAGTAAGTAAGTAAGTAAGTAAGTAAGTAAGTAAGTAAGTAAGTAAGTAAGTTAGTTAGTTAGTTAGTTAGTTAGTTAGTTAGTTAGTTAGTTAGTTAGTTAGTTTTCTATTCTGCCAACTTGCCGAGTATTTTATCTTATTTTATTTTATTTTATTACAGTATTTTATTTTATTTTATTTGTTTGTAGTTTAGATTAGTCTCATATATGTATGTGTGTGTGTGTGTGTGTGTGTGTGTGTGTGTGTGTGTGTGTGTGTGTGTGTGTGTGTGTGTGTGTGTGTGTGTGTGTTTTGTCATTACAGTCGTGATGGACTCCTCGTGACCCCATGTCCATGGAGTTTTCTTGGCAGGAATACTGGAGTAGTTTGCCAGTTCCTACTATATATATATACCTTTTAATTATACAATTGTTTTTTTTCTTCCTTTAATTGTCCTTGATCGTTATTGTTAACCGCCCGGAGTTCCTTTGGAAGACAGGCGGTATAAAAATATAAAAATAAGTAAGTAAGTAAGTAAAGTAAGTAAGTAAGTAAGTAAGTAGGGATTCTGTCTTCACCTCTCCCATAGCCATGCACTCAAGTCATGTTCTTGGGCTACTTGGTGCTATTTAGTTCATGCATGTGTTACAACCATGTTGTGCTGATGACTGAGAAAACAAGTGCTTAAATTCCCCTGTGCACAGAATTAGTAGCATGTGCTGTAGGTGGAGCTGACACAAAACAACGTACAGTGGTACCTCGGATAACGACTGCCCCGGATAACGAATAATTCAGATAACAACTGCAAATTTCCAGGTATAGGACTGCCTCTGATAATGAATTTTCCCTATGGGCTGCCTTGGATAACGAATTGCAATTTCTAGGTATAGGTCTGCCTCGGATAACGAATATTCCTTATGGACTGCCTCGGATAACAAATATCCAGCATGCATCTGTACCTTTAAAGTGCACTTTATAAAGAGTTTTGAGCAAAAAACCAGGTGTCTGTGCCTTTTTCCTAGGCTCCAGAACAGATTAAACAGTTTCCCATTCATTCCTATGGGAAACCACGTTTCGGATAACGATGTGTTTTGGATAACGACTAACCTCGGAGAACGAATTACCGTCGTTATCTGAGGTACCACTGTAATGTGTTTTTATCTCTCTGCTCAAAACTTACAGAGGATCTAAGGAGATATTCTGTCTTTGTCAAATTCTTGGTAGCTCCTCAAAATTACTGTGACAACTGTGTTCCCTACAGTCCAGCAGATTTCAGGAACAGCTTTTACTGTCTCAATGAATTTACACACACACACACAAACACACACACACACACACACACACACACACACACACACACACACACACACACAATCCTGTGTGACATGTTAAATTTCATTGTTCCTGTGAGGGGGCAATGACAATAAAGATTCCTATTCCTAATTCCTATCTCCTACTAGGCCTCTTTCCTCCAGATGTTTGTGAAGATTCTTAGCCATCCAGGTGAGTTTATCTGGAAGTTGAGTCATGGCAACTGGACTTCTTTTTATTGAGAGATAAAAATGTTGCAGACTGATGGAGCTGTTTGGATGAGCAGTGAAACGTTTCTATCTCTCAAGAAAAAGAAGTCCAGTTGCCATGACTCTACTTCCAGATTCCTCCAGAAGAACGATAAAAGGGGTCTTGGAGACAAAATTTGTGGCACTAGCTCAGGCATGTTCAAACGTTGGCCCTCCAGATGTTTTGTACCACAACTCCCAGAATTCCAAGCCTGTATTGCCAATGACAAAGGACTGTGGGAGTTGTGGTCCAAAACATCGAGAGGGCTGAAGTTTCAACATGCCTGCAACTAGCTGCTTCTCAAGGATGTGCTGCTGTCCACGGTGCTGAAACTGGCTCCCTGTGAGTGTTGCAGGACGAATCAAAGAAAAGACCAAGTGGTTCTGCATCACATCAATGCAAGAGTCAGGTGACAACTTTGTGAACCACTGCAAATGTCATATAGATTGCAACCTTTTTGGAGTGAACCCACTTATTCAGGCTGGCCACCCACCGCCTCCATGGATAGTGCAGGAAATATCCAGGTTCGCATCTTGAAAATCACAGCAAAGTCTTCCACATTGAGTCTTCTGGTATGAGGTGAATTTAGAGTTGTAAAGTGAGCTGGGAGGTGTGGTTTTGAGCTCCCCCTCTTGTGTTTATGGTTGGGATTTTCCATCCCAAACGCCAAACAAATGCCTTTTCTGAGCTGGTGTTGTTACCTGGCTGCCATCTAATCAGAACGGACTTATAGTGACTCTAATATAGTGCTCAAGATAAGTGAGGTAATTAGGGGGTGGTTTTACCAGTTCCACCACACACACATCACCCCCAGGGACTTTCCTTGGTAGAGACATGGAACCGAGCCCAGGTTTAATGAATCCTTGCACATTACTCTACCTATTACACCAGGCCTGCCCAAAGTCTGGCCCGGGGGCCAAATCCGGCCCATCAGGCCATTCTGAGTGGCCCTCCCTTGATCCCCACCTTCCTTCCTTCTTTCCTCCCTCCCTTGGTCCCCACCTTCCTTCCTTCTTTCCTCCCTCCCTTAGTCCCCACCTCCCTCCCTCCCTCCCTTCCTTGTTCCCCACCTCCCTCCCTCCCTCCCTTCCTTGTTCCCCATCCTCCTTCCTTCCTCTCTTGGTTTCCACCTTCCTCCCTCCCTCCCTTGGTCCCCACCTTCCTTCCTGCGGGAAGGGTTGCAAGGGGTCAGTGGATGGAGCTTATGGGCCAGTGGGTGGGGCTTGCAGTGGGGTGGCAGGGTTGGGGAGCAGCCGGCCCCTGACACATTCTTAGCCACCAAATCTGGCCCTCCTTACAAAAAGTTTGGGTGTATTACTGGATACCTTTGAATGAGAGTACCCCCTGTTAATGTAGAGATTTTCAGAAAGACTATACTCTCTGGCCGCACAACCAAAATTACTTAACAAACTAATGTGTTGTAAACGTTTCTGGATCCCATCTGAAAAAGTGGGCAACAGTCCAGAAAAGTTTACAGCAAATAATAATCCCCCCAAACAAAAATTGGGAACAAAAGGGCCATTCCCCCTCTTGGTATCATATCCTCTAGACAACCCCAGCAACTGCCCCTCAGGATTGATACTCAAGCTACAACACAAGGCAACAAGGCTTTGTTTTGTTTAGTCCATGTTTAAGAGCATAAGAACACAAGAGCCATGTTGGATCCGGCTAAAGGCCCATCTAGTCCAGCTTCCTGTATCTCACAGTGGCCCCACCAAATGTGTCTGGGAGTGCACAAGACTAGATATCTGTCTCCTGATACCACTCCCCTGCATCTTGCCCTTGAAGTACCCTGGTTTTAAGCCTGGGGATGACACATCTCCCTCATGGTATGTAACCTGTGGTGGACTTCTCCTCCAGGAATCTGTCCAATCTCCTTTTGAAGGCATCCAGGCCAGATGCCATCACCAGGTCCTATGGCAGGGAGTTCCACAGACTGACAACACTCTAGATAAAAAATAATTTCTTTTGTTTCTCACTCTTCCAACTCTCAATCTGAGTGGATGTCCCTTAGTTCTGGTATTTTGTGTCAGGGAGAAGAGCGTCCCTCTGTCCACTTTACTCATGCCCTGCATTATTTTGTATGTTTCAATCATATCCCCCCTCAGGTGCCTTTTTTCCGGACTAAAGAGCCCCAAATGTTTTAGCCTTTCCTCATAAGGGAGGTGCCCCAGCCCAGTAATCATTTTAGTCGCTCTCTTCTGCACCTTTTCCAGTTTGTTTGTTTAGTACATTTATACCCCTAGCAATGAGGCAGTTCTCTGGGTGGATGACAATAAATAAATACATAAGCTATCTGTCTACCCATCCATGAGGGGGGGAAAACACAATTTTTAAAACAAAAAAGACAAGAAAAAAAGAGAACAAGAACCTCCCAAAGGCAATGGAAAACGAATACAAACACAATTGCGTGGGACAAGGAGAAAATCGTAGGGGAGGATGTGCACGAAGGCCTCCTTATAAAGGTTGGATTTTACATGTTTGCAGAAGAACAAGGGGTGTGTGTTTGACCTGGCATGTATCCACACAGGCAGCACATTCCACAGTTTTGGGGTCACCACCAGAAAGGTCCAGTTCCTGGGAGGAGATTTCTGGGCTGCTGTTGGTGTGACACTCCCCCCCTCCCCGATAACCAGACTTGCCGCATCTTTGCCATCCTTCCCCAGAAAGCCTGAGTGACCCTACCTTTCACACAACTTTGAGATGGAATCTTCTGCCTTGCTTTGGAGTTTTTTTTAGTACCGTTTCCGTTTCCCATTTTTAGTTCTCCATCACTCAGAGAGGCATTTTATGCTTTCATTTGCTTACTCATTGTTCTTAGCTTTCCTATTGCCTTTTTAATGGTGTACGTTGATTCTCCACACTCACTGTCCTGAACTTTAAATGTTGTCTTTAATGGTGTTAACCACTGTTGTATTCTCATTGTCTTCAACTTCCAATGTTGTCCTTCAGTTTTGTAGGTGCCTTCGGTCCTTTTCAAGGAGGGGGGGGGGTAAAAACAAGCAAGCAAACAAACAAACAATGAAACCATGGAAAGGGTTGCTATAATTCAGAATTGACTTATGCTACATCCTTGGTGTTATTGTTATTATAATTGTTGTTGTTGTTGTTGTTGTTGTTGTTAGACATTCTGTTGTTGTTAGACATTCTGTCCCTGGGCTGCTAGACAGCCTCACTTTGTGTTCGACAGCCACATGTAGACAGGGTGAATTTCCTATGACATCTTGTGGGATTTTTCCTTTTTATTTGTCTGCTTATTGCTGTTAGCTTTAATATTCCGTTCTTAAGGATGTAAAATGACTCTTCACAATCTTTGTCCTTAGCCTTGAATTTTGTCTTTCACATTCTTAATATCTGTTCTACGCTCGTTGTCTCCCACTTTATATATGGTCCTTCAACGTTGCAAGCCCCACTGGGTCCTTTTCAAGGAGAAAGGTGGGGTAAAAATGTTTTAAATAAATAAAATCTAACCGCACGTCCATTGCGGGATGAGGGGAGTTGGTCCCAACCATGCCCCCTGAACTGCAATTTAAGCGGCATGAGAGATTCCCCTCCCTGGCCTCCGGAATCTGCTCATCACGCTTCTCGTTCCGAGATGAGTGGCCGTGAGGTAAGGCTCGTCATGCAACGTGCCATTCTCCCTCTAGTGGCAAGAGTGCGAAGTGCCATTCGCCAGTACATTCCCTATGGAGTCAGCAACGCAGTGCAGAGAGATTAAAAGACAAATGCCTCAAATTTAGCTCCGTAACGCTTTGAAGGCAAGGCTTCGGAGAATCGAAACATCGAGAAAAAGAAGGTCGGGGCCGGAAAAAAAAAACAAATAACAAAGGCATGGAATTTCACATCTCATCATGGAACGAGGACGTGCGGTAACAGTCATGCCAGTGTCATCCATCACGCCCGTGCGTACACGGGAACAGGGACAGAACCAGAAGAAGACCACGTGACTGCAACCGACATCAACACGCAATGAACTTCCTCCCGGGACGAGAATGGACGTGAAGTAACCATCTAAGTAGCATAGTCCAGAAGTATTTGTAGATGCATATTGGGCCAAAGACCCAGTTTCCTCTCTCAAAACCACAAGGCAGTCCAGAATAGACCCTTCCAGAGAGATGGAAGAAGAATCAGAACAGTTTAGCGGGTTGCCATTTGCCAATGGCAAAATAGATATGGATGGATGGATGGGGTAGGATGGGGAAAATGACAGGAATTGCTGTGTGACATGATGTCAAATTAACTCCTACTTCTTTTATGACTAGCCCAGGGTGTATGTTAATTTTCAACCCCTCCCCAAGCTTTTAACTATGATCAAGTTAAGAACTTAACTTTGTCATTACCGTACATTCCTCATCTCTTACCTTAGTGTTTAATTGTCATTGTCCCAGCAAAATGTCAGAGTGAATCATAGGTAAGTTTTCCATTAGAGTGAATATTAATTAAACGTGCCATTGAGTGTGTGTGATCCCTCCTTTCTCTTCTTCCCCCTCCCCCCTGCCCCCCACTGCTAGTTTCAGGAACTCTTAAGCCCCCAAATGCCAAAGCCCAAGCAGAAGAGATGAACTCTGAGAAGCAATTGGGGATCATAAGAACATAGTGGAACTGGAAAAAGGGCAAAGGAGAGCGACTAAAATGATTACTGGGCTGGGGCACCTCCCTTATGAGGAAAGGCTAAAACATTTGGGGCTCTTTAGTCTGGAAAAAAGGCGCCTGAGAAAAAGGTACAAAATAATGCAGGGCATGAGTAAAGTGGACAGAAGGACGCTCTTCTCCCTGACACAAAATACCAGAACTAAGGGACATCCACTCAGATTGAGAGTTGGAAGAGCGTAAAATGTTATGCAGGGCATGAGTAAAGTGGATAGAGGGAGGGTCTTCTTCCTCTCACAAAATACCAGGACTAGGGGACATACACTCAAATTGAGGGTTAGGAGAGTGAGATCAGACAGAAGAAAATATTTTTTCACCCAGCGTCTTGTTAGTCTGTGGAACTCCTTGCCACAGGATGTGGTGATGGCATCTAGCCTGGATGCCTTCAAAAGGGGATTGGACAGAGATTCCTGGAGGAAAAGTCCATTCCAGGTGACAAGCCATGGTGGAGATGTGTCATCTCCAGGCTTAAAACTGGGGTATTTCAAGGGCCAGATGCAGGGGAGTGGGATCAGGAGACAGATGTCTAGTCTTGTGCGCTCCTGGACGCATCTGGTGGGGCCACTGTGAGATACAGGAAGCTGGACTAGATGGGCCTTTGGCCTGAGCCAGCATGGCTCTTCTTATGTTCTTATGTTCACAAGAACAACCTTGCTGGAACAGCCCATCCCGTCCAGCCTTCTGTCTCACACAGTGGCTGTGTGAGACAATTCAAGTCTCAAAGGAATGGAACTGCAGAGTTGGAAGGGACCCTCTGAATCACTGAGTCCAGCCCTTGTCAAGAAGGACTCCCAACCTCTGACTTTGGCCGTTACTCCACGTCCCTCTCATCCCTCTTTGCTGCCCCGCTTGGGACCAGTACAAAAAAAGGTTACTTCACGTCTATAGCGTGACAGCAGAATCTCGTCCTGACCACATCCCCTGAACCGGGAACAGAGCATGATGAGCTGTACCTGCCCCTGGGCTGGGGAATTCTGTTGTCACGCTTTGTTCTCGGTTCCTGTTCCGAGACAAGGGACATGAAGTAACAGCAATGGCTGTTTCTCCATTTCGCTCTAGGAATACTCCGACAACCGAGAAAGCCGACTGGAAGTCCTGTGCCAGGCCAGGCTTGGCTGCCCACCTGTCCCTGCAGGAGAAGGCAGCTCTTGAAGGGACAGGTGGAGAGCCACTGTCAGGCGTAGGTCTGTCCTCCTTGGGTCCCGGAGGCGGGGCTGAGCTGTCCTTGCTTGCTTGCCTGCCAGCCTGTAGACTGCTGAGTTCAGGGCGAGGGTGTCTCGCCCACCGCCCATCGCCCATACCGCCACCACCATCACCGCTCGCCCGCGGCAAGTGGTGAGGGCTCGCCCGGCTCCTCCTGCACACCCGCAGCGGGGATTCGAAATATCGAAAAACGGAAGCCTGACAATTAAAACAAAGGCTAAACGAAGCCAGGGAAATCCAGTAGTTGTCACGAAACAAGGACGTGAAGTAACAGTTGTCACGAGACAAGTAATCACACCCGGGGGTAAACGAAAACAGGAATTGAACAGGGACAAAACCATGAGACAGGGACAAATGCTATCATGGAACGAACATAATTATGGAACAAAGTAGGACGTGAAGTAACCGCCAGAGACTTAAGCCATGGAACTGTCCAGCAGCCTGGAATACTTTCACTTGGGAGAGAAGACTCACGTTTTCCAGCAGGCTTTTAACAAACATGTTTGAGTCCCTGGAGGCCATTTTTAACACTGATAGTTTTTAATGTTTGCCTGCTTTTAATTATCCACAAACTGTTTAATTATTGGAGAGTTTAATTGTTTTTAATCTTCAACTTATTAAATTTTTAAATCTATTATTTTAACATTGTGAGGTGCCTTGAATCCCCTTATTGGGAGGAAGGTGACCTATAAATAAAACAATTAAAGCAAGGAAGCAAAAAAAAAAAAATAGATCCCCCCCCCCGATAATAAGAGGTCTCTGAATCCCCTCTTCCCAACAGATGTTGGAAAAGGCCATAATGCTCAGTTCTGATTGACTAGGCTGGTTGGGAGATTTTGGGAAATGAAGTCCAAGAAATACCTTTTCCAAACTTGGCTGACAACTGGCCTTTTTAAAATCATTGCTCTCATGTTTTAGACATGCTTTAGACACATTGCTTTAGACTTATGACACCCTGTGGCAAACCTGGATTTTAGAACCCCCTGCCACTCATTTTAACTGTGATGTGACCTGGTTCCTTTTCTTCTGTCACCATTTCCAAAACAAATATGCCTTAATTACTAAATAAACAGAGACTGACACCTGCGTTAAGGTTTCAAAATAACACTTTAGTTTATTTATTTTACAGAATAAAAGAATTGTCAAAGCATACTATTCACTTGAGGCCTTTAGTTTTCTTTAGCTTTAAACACAAAAACAGTTATATGTTTGCTGTTGTGAGTTTTTTGGGCTGTTTGGCCGTGTTCTGGAAGTTTTTCATCCTGACGTTTCGCCAGACTCCGTGCTCCCTGAACTCCTTGTCCTCTGAAGATGCTGGCCACTAATTCTTCTGTAATCATTATTTTTGTCTTCCTTATGTTCAATAAGAATCCTACTTTTGCACGGTCTCCAAACTTGATCCGCCGTCATTTTAAGCCTTTGCTATTTTTCCGGTATCATCTGCCTACCTTAAAGTGTGGATGTTTCAATTTTCACTCCTCCGTCATGTGAATCTTACATGAATCTAATGTAAAGCTGACCTTTATCTTCAAATTACCGCTGAGATCATTCAGTGCAGTGAAGACATATTCTGTCCTTGGTGCAAATGAAAGGCGCCTGCCTCGTTAGTCAATATCTCCGTGATTCAGTTTTATGAAGTGAAAAGAAAGGTGATCGCAGAATGTCACGCCACTGGCATGCATCAGCAGTGCGGAGATCTTCTTCAAAGGCCTTCCTGGTGCATTTCTCAGACAGCCTCAGTGGGAGGCTGATGCGGGACCCAACAGGTCTTCCTCTGATCCAGTAAGACTCTTTTTTTTTAAAGTACACTAAGGGCCTTTTTACACGACCCCTAAGATCCACTGGCCACTTATATTCGGACCAGAGATCTTAGGGGTTTGTCGCTCTTCCTGCATTCCCACCCCCTCCACACTTCCTGGCTGCTGGCTGCGTGAGGGGAGGGAGAAAAAGAGAAAGAAAAGCATGCCGCTCACCTCCGTTCTGCCTCTTGTCTCTGTAAAAGTAGCTTTTAAAGGGGCGGGAGCCAAAAAACAACAAACAGAAGCAAGGAGAACCCCGCACTCACTATCGTTAGACCAGATCAAATAAATTTCACCTCCAAAGAGCAGGTACTTGAAAGGTGCGCTGGGACGCGCTAAAGTGGGCATGGTTGCACTTAATTTCCTGTTAACTCCGGAGCTGGTGGGTAAACATTTTTAAGCTCCGGAGCTGGGAGCCATTTGCCCCGGAGTTTAGGGGTCTTGTATAAACGCCCAAAGTTGATCTACGAAGCCTTAGTGATATTTGGAATAGATGCATTGATCCCTTTAGAGTTCTGTCTCCAACAGTTGGAGGAAGAGTCTTTCTCCATGACAACAGCTCCCAACAATGGACCTGGAAGCCAAAAGGAGTAATAGTTTCCCTTTATTTTGGTTTCGATGTGGCTTCTGCTTTCACCTCCTTCCTAGCATCAGGGATGGGCGTTTGAGTTGTGTGACTCGCAGTTAACTTAAACTTAAGTGGCACTGGTGACTCAATTTGGGATTAGTTTTTCCAGACTCAACTCATGACTCAGAACCAACCCATTCCTCCTTTCCCCCCCAGGAAAAAGCTTGTTTGTAATTAGGACATGGACTTGGGAATTGAGACTCTGGCCTTAGAACCAAAGCCTTGGACTTGGGACGCGGAGTCAAAAACTTGGCAACATCCCTGCCTGGGTCTCAACACAGAGTTTCTCTTGGCATGGAAGGAAATCGTCTTTAAAATAAATAATGACGATCAGGAATAATAAAGGTCTGAGAAACAGTATGTTTTTGGCTGTTATCAAAAGCCCAGGAGAACAGGCAGTGAAAAGCCAGTCATCTCATGAACCAAGTAAGTTAAGATACCGGACTAGGAAAACACCAGTCATAGAATCATAGAATCATAGAGTTGGAAGAGACCTCAAGGGCCATCCAGTCCAACCCCCTGCCATGCAGAAACTCCCATCACAGGATTTATGACAGATGTCCATCCAGCCTCTGCTTAAAAACCTCCCAAGAAGGAGACTCCACCACCCTTTGTGGCAGCATCTTCCACTGCCGAACAGCGCTAACCGTCAGGAAGTTCTTCCTGATGTTCAAATGGAGTCTCTTTTCCAGCCAATTCTCATTTTCTGCCAACTTCTAATTGTCATAGCCAAATGTTATAGGGAGGCAATGGACAGACACAGGATCCATCATGCCCCTGCTTTGATCTTCCCAGAGGCATGTGGCTGGTTGTTGTACACCATTGCTGTAGCACCTTTCCAACTTCAGCCTCTGCTTAAGACATTTGGATGGAGACAAATCCAGTACCATTTGAGGCAGTCTGTGCCACTGACAAATGTTTGCAATGTTCTTCCCAAGGTTTAATTGAAACCCCTTTGCAAATAACCTGAAAGTGTCAGCAGCACTTGGAAAAATAACCCCGTTGGGACTCCATGATCCTCCAGCCAGCATGGCCACCCGAGCTCCAATAAGGAATGTTTCCAAACACTGCTCACTGCTGGTTCAGTCTGTACCTTTGGGACTAAGAGGGTTACTTCACGTCCCTCTCGCTGCTTTTCGCAGCCCCGCTGGTGTCGTGTTCGACGCAACGGAACCTCACATCCTACTGGTGTCACTCCATTGTCACTGCGACCACGCCCCCTGAACTGCGCTCCAACCGGGGTGACAGAGTCCCCTCCAAGACCACAGGAATCTCCTCGATTCGGTTCTCAATTCGTATTGACGGGACATGTGGGTGGGGTTCTGGATTCTATGATTGAGACGTACAAAATAATGCAGGGCATGAGTCAAATGGATAGAGGGACGCTCTTCTCCCTCTCTCAAAATACCAAAATTAGGGGACATCCACTCACACTGTGGGTTGGGAGATTGAGAACAGACAAAAGAAAATATTTTTTTCACCCAGCGAGTTGTTAGTCTGTGGAACTCCCTGCCACAAGATGTGGTGAAGGCATCTAGCCTGGATGCCTTCAAAAGGGGATTGGACAGATTCCTGGAGGAGAAGTCCATCCCAGGTTACAAACCACGATGGAGATGTGTCATCTCCAGGCTTAAAACTGGGATACTTCAAGGACCAGATGCAGGGGAGTGGGATCAGGAGACAGAGATCTAGTCTCGTACGCTCCCAGAGGCATTTGGTGGGGCCACTGTGAGATACAGGAAGCTGGAGTAGATGGGCCTTTGGCCTGATCCAGCAGGGCTCTTCTTATGTTCTTATGTTCTCATGCTGCAGGTGAGAAGGTGGTGCTGGTTAGGGATTTCTTCCCATCTCTTTCATCCAGAATGAGTAATTTTGCTAGCATTCTTCAGATCAGTGCCTTGTAGGTCCTCCCCATCTCCGTTGTCCTTCTCTCAACTTATTCTACCTTGCCAACGTACCTGGTAGTTGGATCTCCGGCCACTATGATACTCAGCAGCAGAGACAAGCTGAAAGAAGATTAACACATCAATATGAAATAGCATGCATCTCTTTATTTTATCCTAGCTCACCGTTGTAAGTGTGGGGCTTTGACAACCCCTCTCTTTGGATGCCCTGCAAAAGTTAGGGGGCTGGTGAACTGGATGTCTCCTTTTGTTGCCTGATGGCCTGACGTGACTGCAATCAGCATGCTCGCGACAGCAATTTGCAGTGATACTACTGCCTTTCTATAATGGCACACATAAATGCAATGCAAAAGACAACTGAAATCAAAGGCCCAATTTAGGGCCTATTGAAGACCAGCTTCAGAACCCTGCACTCCGGTTGAAAGGGTTTGTTTGAGCTGTATGGCTTCATCTAGCCATACAACAGCCTTATCAGGCAAAGGAACATTAAGGAGGAACGGAATTGTCACTTTTCATTATTAGGCACTCAAAATGGAAAACAGCTTTCAAAATCAGATACTTTAGAATCTTGTCGATAAACAATAAGGGTGAGATGTGGGGTGCTATAGAGACCATCATCTGTGTGTGTGTGTGTGTGTGTGTGTGTGTGTGTGTGTGTTGTTGTTGTTGTTGTTGTTGTTGTTGAGTTTAATTGGCCTCTTTGGTTCTAGGGCTGTAAAATCCCCTGCAGACTCACCAACAAGTCAATTCAGTTGCAGTCAATAGAAGGGATTCCCGATTAAAACATTCAAAGAAGCATTTGTTACGCCTCAGACACTTGTTCCACAACCTGACTTAAGAAAATTATTTTCAAACATACAAAGAGGGCAGAAATCAGCTACATCAAAAGTCAGATGTACAGTAATACCTCGGATAAAGAATGCCTTGGATAACAATTTTTTTGGATAACAAATGGAAATTTCTAGGTATAGGGCTGCCTCGAATAGTGAATGTTCCCTATGGGCTGCCTCGAATAACAAACGTTTCATAAGGCCTTGCAAAATATGTGTACCCTGCATGCATTGCAGGATGCATCGTTTGTGGAGGGGTGGAAGGAGTTAGAGCGTTTTTAATGGCATTTTGTAGCCATTCTGGACATGTTTTGCTGAGGGATTTGGACCTTTCCAACTTGGTAAGACAGGGAGCTAGCTTTTATTAATCTTTGCACTGTTTTTCTTTGCATTTTTGGCTGGTAGAGGCTGGGATAGTCTTACTGGTTTCATTTCTCCGTGTTTGCAGTCTTTTTTCATTGCTCAGCGGGCAAAAATGGGTGGATTTTTCTTCCTGCTTATGCTTGTTTGTTTGCATTTTCCCCATTGCACTTTGGGTGGGAACAGGCTGGAGTAGTCTTGCTGGTTTCTCTTGTCCATGTTTGCATTGCACTGCAGGGGAATGTTCTGGAGGGGGTGTTCCAGCACTGCAAGCCTTTAAAGTGCATTTTATAAAGAGGTCTGGACATCCCCCCCAGCTTTTTTGCCTTTTTTCGGACTTCTGGAATGGATTAATCAGTTTCAGATAACAAATTTTTGGATAACCACTGTATTAGCCTGATGAGGAATTCTGATAAGGTCAGTGATACGTACCTAGTGGGGTATATAAACCAGGGATGGAGACTCAAGTGGCAGGATTTGTTGTTACATTGGACTTAAGTTGCTGCAGTGACTCAACTTGGACTCGACTCCATTCCCCTGCCCGCATCAGTGACTCATACTTGACTTATCCCTCCCTTTTTTCAGTGGGTGGTGGGTGGGGAGGAAAGGGTGTTTTTAATGGGGGCTCCCCCATTGTCAAGGAGGCCCATTGGGGAACTCAACTCCCAGCCTCTGGCTCTGTAGCTGGAGCCCTAAACCACCAGAGGAAGAGGTATTTCTGAACACTTTACAACAGAAGCCCTGTATCCACTGATTCATTATCTACTGATTCAATTATCCACGGTTGGCAGAAGAAAAAAGTAATAATTCAGCAGCCACAAAGCAAGCTATTGTCCCAAACAGCATCTGTAAAGCAAGCTAATATCTCAAAACAGATGTCCTAAAGCAAGCTACTGTCAGGAAACAGCAGTTTGGGGGTGGGTGGGCAGGTGTTCTCTCTTATCCACGGTTTTCATTATCCACAGGAAGGCCTGGAACCAATCCCCAGCGGATACTGGTCTCTTACTGTATATCGAAAAAACCGAGAAAGGAGTGGACCTGACAACACCCTGTTGTTGCTGCTGTTATTACGAGACACTCTAGTTTAGGCAGGTAGCATCTTTTTTCAAAATTATAAATTAATGGCACATACCAGAATACTGATACTAGAATTACAAAGATGAGCTGACCCTAAATTTCAAGTCTGGCATGCTATACCAGATGTATGCGTAATGCCTCTTAAAAGGTTTAACACCTCCACATGTCTTAATCCGGCTGTGTACAAGCATCACCCCCCCCGAAGAAAGAGGACTCACTTGTTTCCAATCAAAGTGAATTATCCATAGGTGGGGAGAAAAAGCAACCCAGAGGCGGAGCGGCAGGTGACTGTGCGTAGGGGATGTGGGTGGCAGAGGAGGTGGGTTGAGGAAAGACCTTGCGGCACCATTAAGGGACGTAACGGAAGACCCGTGTTTTAACGCTGGCTAGGTGGGAGCACTGCGTAAATGCTCAGCATTTAATTGCTTTAGAAAGTCAAGGTAAAGAAGGGGCAAATGGCCCTCTCTCACTGGCTAGGTTTCTCACCCACACATGCCATAAAGTGAAGAGAAGACGTATCAGCGAGAAATATCCTTTTCTCAACTCCTGCTCACACATCAGCAAGGGGGTTGCCATGTTTTAAAAAGCAGCACTGCTCTTCTGCCTTTTTACCCACAAGAGGAGACTCAAGGAGGATGTCCTGGATTCCTTTTCATGACCTTTCTTAATTTTGCCAAGAGTCGTAAAGGTAGAAGACTCAAAAGGCAGAGAATGAATCAGGAAAAGAATTCAGGAAAGTGGATTTTTAAAAATTATAACCAGCTTTATTGAGGGCAGGCCTTCATATGCATCGACTGTTATCCTGAATTACAATTGTGGGAAAATGACTACTTCAAGCCCTGGAATTTGTAAATATTTTTCTACACAGACATTCCTTTCGTAAAACAAATGGGAGGGAGTTAAACAACAGAGCTGACTTGTGGGTCAAGGAGGATTTGAACATTCAACCGAAACAATCTGTATTTTCAATTCTCATTCTGTGCCCAAAATAGTGTCTCTGCATTGTTTGTATTTCTTAGTCTTTGTACTTGGACATTAGTATTTCTTTGTTGGTCATTCATAGCATCCGAAAACAAATCCACCTTTCAGATGCTGCCATCTTGTTTACAGTAGTCTTTGTTGAAATCGGCAGTCCTATGCACTGCAGTAAAATGAAGGTCGCTGTACAAAATACTTTCCCCAAGCAAATTACAATTTTTCATTGTATACAAAGTTCTTCACTGTTAGCAAGGAGCTTTGGGCAATCTCTGTTCTGACGTTTTATTGCATGGCTATGGTTCCTTGTATTTATAAACACTCAGCAAATGGTCATTTGGATCTTAAAATGCATTCTCTTGGGCTGCTTGCTTTTTACTGAGTACCCCGAACTTAGTTTTTTTAGCATTCATTTTTAGAATGCGTTCATTACTGATGATGTCTTTTATTTTATTTGACTTTGCAGACCATCTGAATTCTTCACTGGCAATACTGTATCATCTGCATGTCAGGTGCTGTTGATAATCTCTCCAGAACAATGATGGCTTCATTTGAATAGTCAAGTGCTCCTCCAATGATGTTCAATCTAAGAGTACAAACTGAATAGTAGTAGGAAGAATGTACAGTAGGACCCCGGTATCCGCTGGGGATTGGTTCCAGGCCTTCCCGTGGTTAATGAAAACCATGGATAAGAGAGAACGCCTGCCCACCCACCCCCAAACTGCTGTTTCCTGACAGTAGCTTGCTTTATGACTGCTATTTTAAGACGGTAGCTTTCTTTATGGCTGCTGTTGGTGACAGTAGTTTGCTTTACAGATGCGATTTGTGACAATAGCTTGCTTTACAGCTGCTGTTTGTGACCACAGCTTTTTTTACAGCTTGCTTTGTGGCTGCTGAATTATTTATTTATTTTCTTCTGCCAACTGTGGATAACTGAATCAGTGGATAATGAATCAGTGCATACAGGGGGTTCTACTGTATATCCTTCGCATAACCCCCCTTTGTGAATCTGTATTCTCCTGCCTTCTGACTTCCACTCTGGCTGAGAAACTTTTTATTGGCAGAGATTTTGAAAGCAGTTTGTCTTCCTTGCAGACTTTCTGTCGTCTGAAAGAGTTGGGAAGTAGCTGATTCATGGCGGAGAAAATGCACTGAAGTGCAGTTGAGTGAGCAGATGGGCAAGTTGCTGTAATAACATCATAGAAATCTCTTAAAACTTAGAACTGCAGGTCTGGCAGGGACCCTGTAGATCATCAAATTCAGCCCCTCTCAAGAAGGCACTGTCGGGGGAATTGAACACCCAACCTCTGGCTTAGTAGCTTGAGATCTAAACCACTGAGCTGTCCTCATTACCAGTAGTTTCACATGTCATGTTTTGAAGGGATCAACAGCCTAAACCACCAGGTAGGTCACGGGAGTGAGGACAATAGATAGATAGATAGATAGATAGATAGATAGATAGATAGATAGATAGATAGATAGATAGTAGAGATGGGCACGAAATGAACAATTTTCCGTTTCTGTTTTTTCGTTACGTTACGTAACGAAATGACAAACGAATTTTGTCTCTAAAATGAAACGAAATGAACAGAAACACTGGAAATTTTGTTGTGCGTTTCGTTTCCGTTACTGCAATATGAGTGAATTGCTTAAAATCCTTTAACAATCACAAAAATTAAAATAAATGGTAACGAAATGGTAACGAAACGAACAAAAACGAAAATGAATTTTTTGCAAAAATTTGCGAAAAACGGAAACGAACCGAAATGGACCCTCCAAACGACAAACGACAAGTGAAATGCCATTTTTTAATTCGTGCCCATCTCTAATAGATAGATAGATAGATAGATAGATAGATAGATAGATAGATAGATAGATAGATAGATAGATAGATAGATAGATAGATAGATAGATCTTTATTGTCATTGTCCTGTGCAGAACAACGAGATTGAAAGAATCTACATCAGCTTTTACAGGACCTAACAGTACAACCATACATATATATCTATCCCCTACCCCACATACACACATTTAACCTACTAACAACACACTTAAAAACTCTAAAAATTCTAAAACACCTCTAAAACCTCTAAAAACTCATAACATAAGAACATAAGAAGACCTAAGCTGGATCAGGCCAAAGGCCCATCTAGTCCAGCTTCCTGTATCTCACAGCGGCCCCACCAGATGTGTTTGGGAGCACATGAGACTAGATCTCTGTCTCCTGATACCACTCCCCTGCATCTGGTCCTTGAAGTACCCCAATTTTAAGCCTAGAGATGACTCATCTCCATCATGGTTTATAACCTGGGATGGACTTTTCCTCCAGGAATCTGTCCAATCCCCTGTTGAAGGCATCCAGGCTAGGTGCCATCACTACATCTTGTGGCAGGGAGTTCCACAGACTAACAACACGCTGGGTAAAAAAAATGTCCAGAGCCGTTTAAATGTTGCTGGACTGAATTTGCCAGCCTGTGTCTTTAAGAGAAAAGATGAAATTGCAGCTTTCTCTTCTTTGTGAGCGGATGTCGTTTCCTTAGATACCCACCTAGGGACATTGGGCCATCTTCTATAATAAGTCCAAGGCTTAATGTTGCTCTTGACTGCTTGCATGTCATTATTTATAGTGACTTACGAAAATGTTTCACCCACCTAAAGTGTCTGGATAAACACAGTCCACATTTCAAAAAGAGGTGGATTCTTCAAGTTGAGAAATCCTTGGTTCATGGCAAAAAGTTACCTGTTGAAGCTATACTTCCAAAATTTACAAATATTGGGCTATATTCCACACTCCCTCACAACACGGGGCACATGGACGCTCACCATTCAACACCAGCCAAACACAAGAAGCGTCAATCTCTGTCTTCATAGACATTTTGTCAAACTTTAGGATTGATCAGGCCACACCTGGAGTATTGTGTACAATTCTGGTCTCTGCATCTCAAAAAAGACATAGTGGAACTGGAAAAGGTGCAGAAGAGAGCAACTAAAATGATTACTGGGCTGGGGCACCTCCCTTATGAGGAAAGGTTAAAACATTTGGGGCTCTTTAGTCTGGAAAAAAGGCACATGAGGAGAATATGCCTCAGGGGGCATAGGATTGAAACGTACAAAACAATACAGGGCATGAGTAAACTGGACAGAGGGACGCTCTTCTCCCTCTCCCAAAATACCACAACTAGGGAACATCCCTTCAAATTGAGGGCTGGGAGAGTAAGAACAGAGAAAAGAAAATATTTTTTCACCGAGCGCATTGTTAGTCTGTGGAACTCCCTGCCACAGGATGTGGTGATGGCATCTGGCCTGGATGCCTTCAAAAGGGGATTGGACAGATTCCTGGAGGAGAAGTCCATCACAGGTTACAAACCATGAGGGAGACATAAAATCTCCAGGCTTAAAACTGGGGTACTTCAAGGGCCAGATGCAGGGGAGTGATCTCAGGAGACAGATATCTAGTCTCATACGCTCCCAGAGGCATCTGATGGGGCCACTGTGAGATACAGGAAGCTGGAGTAGATGGGCCTTTGGCCTGATCCAGCATGGCTCTTCTTCTTATTTATTTATTTATTTATTTATTTATTATTATTACTTATATACCGCCCATCTTCCTGAAGGAATGTTCTTATGTTCTTATCACAGGTGTCACACTAATAAACATAGTTAAAAAAAAACACAGATCAGTTGTGCTGGAAGAGTGAAGGTAAGAAGCGGTAGACAGATTTGACAGGGCTGCAAATAGGTATTTAGATGTTGACAATGTCAAAGCCCTGATCCCATTTTGGTTGTCCACAGTGTTAGTGTTAGTGATACGCTAATAGGGATTGTGGAGTATCTTGTCTTCATTTTGAGTGCAAGTTAAAGAGGGGAAAGAGTGTATGAATGTACTCTTGTTTTGAGTGTGTGGATAGCTGAAATATTTTTTTACTGAAGGAGGTGATACAGCTTCAACTTTTTTTGCTTTGAACTAAAGTGTCGTCCCCCCCCCCCCAGTATTTATTTACTAAACTTTGAAACTGCTTCACATTTCCTGCTTCCAAAGTGTAAAGCCCCCAGCCTTATGGACAAGGTCCCGTGAAATTAATTCCATACACATCTTATGTACCCATTTTTGTAAGGTAGGAGGTTAAGCCCAGGTAACTCATTTCATTTCATCACAAAAGCCTTGGAGTTTGGTAAAGATTGACATTAATTATAATGATTACGACCACAAGGTTATTTTTTTGCCAAATATTGGAAATCTAATAACCAATTAACATTGGAGGAATGGTATAAGATTTTATGGAATCTGGCTATTAATGATAAACTGACTTGTGAAATTAAAATTATGAAAGGTCTGAGTGAGTCTAATGACTTTAATGGAATATGGGATAAACTGTTGGTATATGTATTTCAGAAATGTAAAGGGTATACACCCAGAGAAGACTCAATGTATTTCTGGAGGGAAATGGGATGGTCAATATCATGAGAGTTGTAATTTTGTTAAAGTCCCGAGGGGGGTGGGTTGCATGGGGTTTATTTTTGTTATATTTCTTATATTTTTGTCATATTGGTGTCTGTTTCTATTAATATTTTCTTTTCCTTTATGGTATTTTGTTGTTCTATATGTTTTTTTTGTATTGTAGTTTTACAATCCTTAATAAAAATATTTTTTAAAAAAATATCTGGTTGTAGAGCCAGAGGGAAATTTGTATAAAAGGAAATTTGCTTAACGTAATTTCATTTGGAACGGATTAATTCCTTTGTACAAGGTACTACTGTATTATTATTGTTATAATAGTTGTTGTTAAACATTCCGGCTGGGGCCGATGGATGCTGGAGTCTTGCAACCAACTCCAGAACCACACTTTGCTTCAGACAGCGACAGGTGTGTGTGTGTGTGTGTGTGTGTGTGTGTGTGTGTGTGTGTGTGTGTGTGTGTGTGTGTGTGTGTGTGTGTGTGTGTGTGTGTGTCATTACAGTCATGACCAACTCGTTTTCTTGGCAGGAATACTGGAGTGGTTTGCCAGTTCCTACTCCAGGCGCCTACAGCACCTGGTATTCCCTGGTGGTCTCCCATCCAAGTACTAACCAGGGCGGACCCTGCTTAGCTTCCGAGATCTAGGGCATCTAGGCAGCCAGCAACAGGTAGGCAGGGTGGATTTCCTCTGACCTCCATGACTTAAGGCAGGCATGTCCAAACGTCAGCCCTCCAGATGTTTTGGATCACAACTCCCACAGTCCTTTGTCATTGGAAATACAGTGGACCCTTGTATAACAGACAGTTTGTATAACATAAAATCTGTACAACATAAAAAATTCCAGAGATAGGAGAAACTTGCTTAACAGAATCGCCTATGGGGGAAATCTGTACAACATAAAAATGAGATTACTCTGTTTTCAATGCATTCCTATGGGAATTTGTATAAAGGAAAATTTGCTTAACATAATTTCATTTGGAACGAATTAATTCCTTTATACAAGGTACCACTGTACAGGCTTGGGATTCCGGGAGTTGTGGTCCAAAACATCAGGAGGGCCGAAGTTTGGACATGCCTGACTTAAGGAGAAGAAAGTTTGCATTGGAGAGGCGCCTTCTCTCTCTCTCTCTCTCTCTCTCTTTCTTTCTTTCTTTCTACGAACCCCTCTCCTTTTTTCCTTCTGTTCTGCTCCTTATTTCTCAACCGAGGAGAGAAGTCTCACTCTCTCACACACACACACATGCACACAGATCCGGTCTCCCCCCCTCCCCTCCCGCGCACCCGCCACCCCCAGAGAAGGTTGTCTAGAAAGAGGAAGAGGGATGTTCCTCATTATCATCCTCTTAGTCGCCTTTCCCGATTGGCTCCGGAGAGCAGAGGCTGAGCTGGGGCTCAGGGGCAGGAGCAAGCATCCCCGACCATAAAAAGAGGGGGACGAGAAGACGACGGACCTGAGCCCGTCCCAAACCCCAAAGAAGGAGCCTCCCAGAGAGAGAGAGAGAGAGAGACAGAGAGAGAGCAGAGAGGAGAAGGACTTTGCAACTTTTGGGCGACTGTCCCGGGAAACCAGGCGGAGACGTGGAACCCAGGACCTCGATCCGAGTTAACGAATTCTTTTTTTGTTCAGGTAAGCGCTGGACTTCCTTCGGCGTGCAAGTTTCTTCCCTTCGCGGTCCTTCTTTATCAGCGGCTCAGGTGCTTCCTGACCCTGATAGTCATTTCTCACGGATTTCCCTCCCCCCGCCCCTTCCACCCCGGTATTTCCATTGATCTGTTATGTCTTTTCATTTCCTGCCGGGATGGAGTTTCAGCTCCACCAACGCTGTTTGCTCGGCTCCCCACTTGCAGCTGGCTTTCAGGAACACGGTCGAAAACCAGATAAGGGAAAGAGGGATTTTTTAAAAAAAATATATGCAAAAGAAAACTTCACCTCGAACCCCCCCCCCCCGCGCCTTGCAGTGGGTTTTGTACTTTACAAGTAGCTCTGGATAGTACATTTATGACCATCCATAACGATTATACATTAAATGTTAAGAGGAGCGGCTTATTTAGCTAGGAATATTTAGCCTTATTAAAAGAAGGCTGAGGGGGGAATAAAATAACTATGTTTAAATATCTGAAAGGATGTCATATCGAAGAGGGGACAGGTTTGTTTTCCATGACTTCAGATAGGACTCAGGGCAATGGTTTCAAACTACAGGAAAAGAGATTCAGTTTTAAACATTAAGAAGAACTTCATGATGGATTAGAGCAGTTTGGCAGTGGAATATCCTGCCCCAAAGGAGGGTGGTGGAGTCTCCTTCTTTGGAGGTTTTTAAGCAGAGGCTGGATGGCCATCTGTCGGAAATATTGTGATGGGGGTTCCTGCATGGCAGGAGGTTGGACTGGATGGCCCTTGAGGTCTCTTCCAACTCTTATGATTCTAGGATTCTATTCTATGACACTTCCTTGCAGACATCAGTTTCCCTTCTGCCAAGATTTACTAGCAAGGCAGAGAGAGAATTTAATTTAATCCCTCCCCCTCTGACCATCTTGCTGGCTATTTACATATATTATTTTTCCTTGTTATGGTTATTATTATAATTATCATTTTAATTGTTGACTTGTTGATGTTTGTTCACCACCGGAGTTCCTTCAGAAGACGGGTGGTATATAAATAAATAAATAAATAAAAAAAAGAGAGAGAGACCACAGAAAGCTGACACCCTGCTTTTTGTTATGCATTTCTAATGCTCAAGGTAATGGAAAAGTGACAGCATTACAATTCTTATGAAAATTCCATATTGAGAAGATTTTTTTCTACTCTTTTTAAAATGACTGAGGTATATTCTGATAAGCAAAATAAGTCTTCTCTGTATCTCTTTACTCCAGTTTTTCCATTTTAACTTGTGCCTGCACACTGCAGGACACTTGTTTCCTGCCTGGACAGTTCCATGCACTACGGGGCGGCAGATAAACAAAGTAAAATATTAGCAAATTAATTTATCTTTTTCGATGGTAAACACAAAGTGCCGACCTTGTATCCATACATTCCATTTACCGTGTGTGATGTATAAAGGTCTTTTCAAATCACTCGGAGTAATGATGGACCTGATAAAATAAAAGAGAATTGAAGAAGGACTTTTAACATCCCATTGATTTGGAACACACGCCTAACAAAGTCTTTGGAACTTGTGGGCAGTCCGGCACAGGTGATCAGCTCCACTGACCTTGGAGGGATTTTCTGAGCTGTCCTATCTAGGATGGCACTCAGACTCTCACTGAGTCATGCTTGTTCAATAGTATGGTTAACATAAGAGCATAAGAACATAAGAAGAGCCATGTTGGATCAGGCCAAGGGCCCACCTAGTCCAGCTTCCTATGTCTCACAGTGGCCCCACCAAATGCCTCTGGGAGCACACGAGACTAGATCTCTGTCTCCTGATACCACTCCCCTGCATCTTGCCCTTGAACTACCCTGGTTTAAAGCCTAGAGATTACATATCTCCATCATGGTTTGTAACCCGTGATGGACTTTTCCTCTAGGAATCTGTCCAATCCCCTTTTGAAGGCATCCAGGCTAGATGCCATCACCACATCCTGTGGCAGGGAGTTCCACACACTAACAACATGCTGGGTCATTCTTTTTCTTTTTTCTGTTCTTACTCTCCCAGCCCTCAATTTGAGTGTATGTCCCCTAGTTCTGGTATTTTGTGAGAGGGAGAAGAATGTACCTCTGTCCACTATACTCATGCCCTGCATTATTTTGTACGTCTCAATCATATCCCCCCTCAAGCGCCTTGTTTCCAGACTAAAGAGCCCCAAATGTTTTAGCCTTTCCTCATAAGGGAGGTGCCCCAGCCCATTAATCATTTTAGTCGCTCTCTTCTGCACCTTTTCCAGTTCCACGTTGTCTTTTTTGAGATGCGGTGACCAGAATTGTACACAATACAATTTCCCTGTCTGCAGGAGCAGCATGCCATGGTAGTTATGTGGCTGGTTATGGGATGGATTTAAAGGAATAACCATGAGTACAGGAAAAGGTGCCGTGGGCAGTGGACACTGAGGTGTTCTCCTGCGCTTGACTTGTATCTTTCATGGGGAATATGTCGTCCATCCAATAGAACTTTCGTGAGATGATCTGGTGATTAAAATTCAACCAGGTTTCGAGACTATGAGAAACAAATGAGAAGAGAGAAAAAATGAGTGGGTTTTTAGGGGGTTTAGAATTTTATGGGTGGTCGTAGAACTATATGTGACTTCTCCTTTCTTCTTCAGGTGCCATGTCCTTGTAGAACATTGGTGACCAGTAGCACAATCTGTTTTTATTTTATTTTATCCAAAGCTATTCTGAATAGAGAATCTCTGCTCACTGCGAACCATTGGCTTAAATTCTTAAGCCAGAATCTTCTTTTATGCCCCAGGCCAAGCTTCCCCTCTATTTTTCTTTGAAGGATAACCTGCAGCAGATGGTATCTGTAATTGCGCATTATGTGACCGAAATATTGTAATTTTCTTCTCTTTATGTTATTGAGAGAATTTCTACCCTTTCATTCATACACTGTAATACAGCCAAATTAGTGACTCTGGCTGTCCAAGGTATCTTCAAAATCCATATGTACATCCACATCACAAAGGCTTCCAGCTTTTTACATAATACATCTGTAAGGGTCTAAGTTTCAACCCCATAGAGAAGAATACTAAATACATAAGATCAAACCACGTGACACCTTTAAAATAAACTAATTAGAACAGAACACATCTGTGGACAGATGGGTATCCAGTCCCAAGTCCCATAGCATTTTTTCTTATGAGGAATATTAAAATTTGATGTCATCAGAACCAGGGCCGGTGCTAGGGTTTTTTGCGCCATAGGCGAGGGGCGGCGGGCAGGCAGGGCAGGGGTTGGCAGGGGGTGGGGTGGGCAGGGGGCAGAGGGTGGGGGGCGGGGGCAGCGGATGGCGGGGGACGGCAACCGGCACGGGGGGCGGCAGACGGCTGGCGACGGGCAGCGATGGGTGGATGACGATGGGCGGCTGGGGGATGGACGGCGGTGGCCAGCGGCGGGGGGCGGCGGCGGGGGGGCAGCAGGCTGTCCAGCATCCTCTCTCCATTTTGGTGCCCTAGGCAACTGCCTAGTTTGCCTTAATGGAAGTGCCGGCCCTGATCAGAACACTAATGTCTTCCATGTTGCTTTTCACCCATTATAATGGATTTTTCTTTTCTTCTTGTGTGCTCTTTGTAGCTCTAGTGTTACCTTTTAATGTTCTAAAATGCCTCTTCTAATTCCCTGTTCTTAATTTGAATATGTCTTAAATGTGCTGGACTGTATATTGCCCCTCATTATTGTAAGCCACCTTGGGTCCTTTTCCAAGGAGAAAGGTGGGGTAAAAATATTCAAAAATAAAAATAAAAATTAAAAAAATTGGGTGAATTCCAGAGTGATTGAAGGGGTGGACTTTCTCTGCCAATGGCAGTTCTCCATAGGGCAGTGTTGGCGAACCTATGGCACGGGTGCCAAAGTTGGCACTTGGAGCCCTTTCTGTGGGATCCCGACATCGTCCCTTCACAGCCACCTGCATTCAGGTTAAATTGCTGTATTGGCACTTTGTGAAATAATTGGTGGGTTTTGAATTGCAATTTGGGCACTTGGTTTCTAAAAGGTTTGCCATCACTTCCATAGGGCATTTACAATACTGTTTCTACAGTTGGGGCACAATCCTTAGAAAGCTTGCCCTGCGCAAGGTTTACACGGAAGGAATTACCACCAGCTAGCATCCTCTCTGTGCTTACAAGCTTCCTTATCTCCATATTTCCCCCCATAAATCTCTTTGAAACCCTGAAGAATGATACAATCCCTTTAATGCATGCACCAGAAACGGTGGTGTCCACAGCCCTTTGTGGGCTCACCCCTTCTTTACTCTATTTCCCCCTTTCCCTTCATGTCACTAATTTCTTTCACTGCTGTTTCTGCAGGGAGAGGGAGAGAGAGCAATTATTACACAATAAACCTTTATTAATGTGTTCAGCAAAGCCAAGAAGAAACATTTGAACTGGGCTGCTTTGCCAAACAGCCCCTTATGTTTCCTCAAGCTCGGGAAATTCCGACTGAGCCTCTGTGCTCCAAAGCAGTGTACCTCCACACAACAGGGGCAAAGCAATGGTGGGAGGTCTTTCGGTCTTGGTTCTACACAGCTTGTGGGCTTCTAGACAGTATCTGCCTGTGCCCTGAGGCAGATAGGATCCTGGGTCGGGTGAACCAGGTTTTGGGGAAGTCTCTTTTTTTGTGTTGCCCGGTTCCCAAAATCCTTCAGCCAGCAAAGCTGCTCGGCATTATGGTCCCCAAAATCATAATATTTTCTGAACTCTGAGATAAGGTTTCCTTGGTGTAAACCAGTAGGGTTCTTCTTCATGCTGAATGCACAGGTTGTGGCCTTGTGCATTTTGATACCAAGAAGATTCAACGGGGGAAAATCCAGATTTCCTAGCTGTAGATCTGTTCTGTGCTCTATTAGAATTTGGAATGACCCACCTTGAGACAGGGCCTGCACGTCCATTAATGCGAACTAGGCAGTTGCCTAGGATGCCAAAATGGAGAGAGGGCGCTGGCCAGCCTGCCGCCCCCGCCCCTGACATCTGGCCACTGCCATCCATCCCCCCGCCCACCATCCGCCGTCCCCTGCCGCCGCTCCACCCCCCGCGACCATCGCCGCCCACCTCCGTGCCGTCGCTGTCCCCCGCCATCCGCCGCCCTGCCCCGCCCCCCTGCCCGTTGCTGCCCCACGCCCCACGCCCCGCACCGCCCCACCCCCGCGCCCATCGCCGCCCACCTCCCCGTGCCCGTGACCATCCCCCGCCATCCGCCGCCCTGCCCCACCCCCACCGCCCCTGCCCCACCCACCCCACCTCCCGCCCCTCGCCTAGGGCGCAAAAAAACCTAGCACCGGCCCTGCCTTGAGATATCACACACATGAAATGCCAGTCGCCTGATCGCAAGCTGTTAACATTACCAGTTGTTGGGTGGTAAAATTCACCTCATCTAGACAATGAACTTGTTTTAAATCAGGCACGTTTTCTTCCTTTAGCGAATTTTTACCCTGCCTCTTTCCTTGGAAAAGGACCCGAGGCGGTTTACAATAATGAGGGATAATATACAGTCCAGTACAATTAAGACATGTTCAAGTATTTGAGAACAACGAATTGAGGGACATCTTACAGCATTAAAAGACAACATTACATTAAAGCTACAAGTAGTTATAAACACAAAGTCTATGTGCACCTATAGATTCATATAAAAGACACATAATGGTAGACTGTCATTCAGGGAAAGCTTTCTTGAAGAGAAAGGTCTTTGCCTGTTTCCGGAAGGACAACAGAGATGAGGCAGTTCTGGTCTCTCATGGGAGGGTTAAGACTTAAGGCTCGGGCTGTTTTCAGATCTGTGCAAAGCATTCCTCGCCAACAGTCAGCTGCTAGAACCCTTCACTTGTACTTAGGGCCCTTTTACACGACCCCTAAAATCCGAGGCAAAGGGCTCCCAGATCTGGAGCTTAAAAATGTTTTCCCACCAGCTCCGGAGTTTAAAAAAATTAAGTACGACCACGCCCACCTAAGCGCATCCCAGTGCACTTTTCAAGTACCTGGCCTCCAGGAGGTAAAAAATCTTCTGATGCAGATTGTAAAGGTGTGGATGCCGGGCTCCCCTCGCCTTCTGTTTGTTTTTTTGTCCTTGCCGCCCCTTTAAGAGACAGGAATCACTATGGGGCTGCTTGGGGCTGCTTCGACCAGCAGATGGAGGTGAGCCTGCATTTTTTTCTCCCTCCCCCATGCAGACAGGAACAATGGAGTGCGGAGGGGTGGGAACACAGGAAGAGCGACAAACCCCCATGATCTCTGGTCCGAATTTAAGTTGCCACCGGATTTTAGAGGTTGTGTAAAAGCGCCCTTAATCAGCTTCACCTTTTCAAAGACCCTTTGCTACTGAAAGGGACTTGCTGGCTGGAGAGCCCCGTGACTTAAGTATTTGGCTACAGAGACAGAGTCTGGGTGTTCGATTCCCTGCTGTGCCTCTTGGAAGATGAACCAGCCTGTTTAGCCTTGGTCCAGCTGCACAGTCCCCAAAGAAGGGAATGATCAATTGTTTCTGAGTGCTAGAAAATCCCAAAAACAGTTGTCATAAGTCAGAATCCTCTTGACAGCACAGGGTTGCTGTGATTACGAAAAGGTACGAGCTCGTGGGTGAGTTGTTTGTGTTGATGTGGCCTTTACCAGAGGTGTGAAAAGTGAGAATTCTACCAGGCACAGGTGGTCATGAAACTGGTCTTACACAGCTCTTAAAAGTGAATGATCCTTGCCTTCTTTTTCATCTGGCCACCTTTCCTGTGTCTAACCTCACAAGGAAGTAGTCAAGGAAGTACTGCCGGGATATGCATCAAAAGGGCACAGATATCATAACTGCCCTGTGTTGTTCATTTCCCAGTCACAGACGTTTTGCAGATATGCTACAATGGAACCTGGAGGTTCCATCTAGCATTTCTCAAACCAGGCTCTTCCAAACATGCATCGTCATCCTTGCCCGGTGGTGGATAATGAAGGCTGTAGTCCAAACACACCTGGAGGAGAGTGTATCTGGAAATTGAGTCATGGCTACTGGACTTCTTTTTCTTGAGAGATAGAAATGTTTCACTGCTCATCCAAACAGCTTCATCGGTCTGAACACAGCTAGTGTGAGTCCTCCATCTTATAGTCAGCTTTGACCTCTTGTCACCCTGGTCTGAATTAGGCTCATAAAATGAACAATGGCCTGAATAGGCTCGTTAGGTAGACAATAGTATCCAAAGCTACTTGGATGAGTAGAAAAACATTTTCATCTCTCAAGAAAAAGAAGTCCAGTAGCCATGACTTTACTTCCAGATAAATTCACCTGGATGACTGCGAATCTTCACAGACTGGAGGACAGTGAGTCAGGAAAAAGTGGAATAAATCTGTTACAGCTAGTAAATGATTATTGCTGGTTAGATAGTCTACCCTGCATTTATCTAATCCCTCTTTATCCAAAACATCAAGTTCTGCCTCAGTTAATTATAAGTTATCTGGTGGCTTTCTGCCAGATGGGCGGTATATAAATTGAATAAATAGATAGATAAATAAATAAATAAATAAATATTTTTCCTTTTGTCTGCTTTGAACCCGTTGTTAGGCAATTTAATTGGCTGACCCCAAGATGTCATCCCTGAGAGAGAAAACATTTGAGCAAAAATAAATAAATAAATAAATAAATAAATAAATAAATAAATAAATAAATTTAAAAAGGGGATAGCTGAATGGCCATCACAGAAGCATAGTGTCTAGATCAAGGGAAGTGATAGTACCATTCTATTCTGCTCTGGTCAGACCCCACCTGGAGTACTGTGTCCAGTTCTGTGCACCTTAATTCAAAAAGGATGTTGACAACCTCGAGTGGGTCCAGAGGAGGGCGACCAGGATGGATGAGGATTTGGAAGAAATGTCTTATGAGGAGCGGCTTAGGGAGCTGGGAATGTTTAGCCTTTCAAAAAGAAGGCTGAGAGAGGATATGATAGCTTAGCTATGTTTAAATATTTGAAAGGATGTCATATTGAAGAAGGGACAGGTTTGTTTCCCATGGCTTCAGAGACTAGGACGTGGGGCAATGGTCTCAAACTAAAGGAAAAGAGATTTCCATTTGAACATTAGGAAGAACTTCCTGACGGTTAGAGCTGTCTGGCAGTGGAATAAGGTGCCACGGAGGGTGGTGGAGTCTCCTTCTTTGGAGGTTTTTAAGCAGAGGCTGGACAGCCATCTGTCAGAAATACTGTGATGGGGGTTCCTGCATGGCAGGGGGTTGGACAAGATGGCCCTTGAGGTCTCTTCCAACTATGATTCTATGATTCTATATCACCTTGAGAACACTAAACATTTGCTTTCTCTCTCTCAATTTTAATGGTCTCTGCACCCTGCATCATTTCTACGCAGAGAAAGGGAAAACAAATGTTTTCTAAGCCTTTTCTCCAAACCACGGAGGATAGTAGGTGATGCTGGATAGATCAGTGGCTTAGGTCTCCGGCTGTGGGGCCGTAAATTGGGAGTTCAGTTCCCCACAGGGACTCCTCGACAGGGGCATGACTCAAGAAACCATAGGTGGCTCTTCCAACACTGCCGTCCAGAGGTTATAATTATTATATGCCATGGGCTCTTTTTATTTTTATTTTTGACAGATGTGCCAAGCCATATTCAGAGCTGTTTGTAGGCTCCAGGGGGGGCACACACAAGAAATATTGCTAGTCATCCACAGCGAGAATCAACCCTCCAGTGGATGCCTTGTCATCTGTCTGGCCCTCCAAGGCCAAAATCCTGTTGCTTAGTCCTGTAAACTGCTCCAGAGAAGGACCATAGAATTATTGGAGATTTAGGGCACCTTTAGATGACCCCTAAGATCTGCTGGCAAATTAAATTCAGACCAGAGATGGTGGGGTGTTGTTCCTCTTCCTGTGTACCCACCCCTCCGCACTCCATTGCTCCTGTCTGCAGCGAGGGGAGGGATTAAAAAAGGGAGAAAATGCAGGCTCACCTCCACTCACCTCTGTCTGCCATCCAAGCAGCCACGAGCAGCCATTCCTGTCTCTTAAAGGGGCGGCAGGGACAAAAAAACAAACAGACAGAAGGTGAGGAGAGCCCGGCGTCCACAGCTTTACAGTCCGCATCGGAAGATTTTTTTACCTCCGGAGACCAGGTACTTCTAAAGCGCGCTGGGGCGCGCTTTAGGTGGGCGTGGTTGTACTTTATTTTGTTTATTTTGTTTAAAGTCAGCAGCTGGTGGGAAAACAATTTTAAGCTCCGCATTTGGGAGCCCTTTGCCTCAGATTCTAGGGGTCGTGTAAAAGCAGCCTTAGTTTGATCCATGCCCATCTCTACACACCACTGAAGGCAACAGAGGGTGGGGGCTTTGTTTTTGAAAGCAAATGGGTTCACAGCGCTTGCGGCTCTTTGGGGCAAGTTTTCTCATCCAAAGGGTGACCAGCCTTCGTCAGGTAAGTGGAAAGAAAAAGCTGTTGTATGTCTTTGCAAAACACGCGTGAATATGTGCGTGTCTATGAGTATGACATTGGTGTTACTGTCAGGGCATCCTTTTTGCATTCTTCTCTGTAAGCCGCACCTGACACAAGGAGCATCGCTGAGAGAGAAGGAGTGAATCGCTGCACCTTCTTTTCGTGAGGACTGAGGAACCAGCCCTTTTTTGCATCTTGCAGAGAAGGCTCCCATGGACCGAAACAGGCAACCCCTTCCACCCACTGTGGCATTTTCTATGCCTCTGGATCAGAGAATAAATTTGTGGCCAGATTCTGGCGTGGCTGGGGGGGGGGCTTTCAGTCTGTTACATGCTGGGGTGAGATTTTTCTTTCTTTCTGTTTTCTTTCAATAAACTTTTTGTTCCATAAATGTCGCCCATCTGATTGCGCGGTAGGGCTCTATTTATACCAATTTTGGTTTTTGCATCCTAATTGACCCTTGGCTTTCTCTTTGCAACGCCTCTGCACTCCTCAGCTGAGCCGCAGAAAATGAAAAATGTAATTCATTGCCCTCATGCGTTAGTAAGAGCGCTTAAATCACCCCAAGAGAAATCAATAGACGCAAGCTGATTCAGAGGAATGACAAGGATGATAGAGGAAGCTTTACAACTCCATTGCTCACTCCTGGCTGGCAAATCCGTGGAATATTTTGTCCACCAGACACAGAATATTAAGTGGTACCTTGTTGAGAAAACATATCTGAGAAAGAAAGCTACTACAGGTACATTTGGACTGGAGCCGGAGAGTGGATGGTGCACCAAGCATTGTTGGGTTACAACTCCCATCAGCCACAGTCAAGATGAAGATAAAAGGTGCAGCAGTGACTTTAATTTCACAGGGACAGTGGATTTATTCTGGGGTTCATTTAACTTTTGCAGGAGCCACCTAAATGAAAATAAGGTTCAGTGTTTTCTGTAGCTCTTGCAAAGAAAATATTTTTTCACCCAGCACGTTGTTAGTCTGTGGAACTCCCTGTCACAGGATGTGGTGATGGCATCTGGCCTGGATGCCTTCAAAAGGGGATTGGAGAGATTCCTGGAGGAAAAGTCCATCACAGGTTACAAACCATGATGGAGACATGTCATCTCCAGGCTTAACACCGGGGTACTTCAAGGGCCAGATGCAGGGGAGTGCTATCAGGAGACAGATATCTAGTCTCATGGGCTCCCAAACACATCTGGTGGGGCCACTGTGAGATACAGGAAGCTGGACTAGATGGGCCTTTAGCCTCATCCAGCAGGGCTCTTCTTATGTTCTTATGTTCTTATGACTTTTAACCAGGAGCAGATTTCCTGTCTGCGGTTAACATGTGGAGTCACTGGCTTCCACTGGATGGGAGTTGTAGTCCAAATGCATTTGGAGGGCCACCTGCCTTGGATTTCACCAGACTCAGTTCAGAATGTGTCAGGGCTTACAATGAAATGACCCAACAACCACTGTGCTTCCGAATGCCATGCAGACAAGTTTCCATTAAATGAGCTGGAGGCATTTTAGGCTGCAGCATAAGGGGAGAAAAAGGACAACTCCATCTTTCTATATATCTGCCTATGAAGGGAGCAGCATTGTGTTTTATTGAGGACCAGAGTGAGAATTGAACTTCTGCTGTTCTTCATCTATTCAGAGGAAGAATGTAGAATCGCTGAGCTACGTGTCTCCTCTCTTGGACAGATACTAGATGGGGGAATACTTAGATCAGTAATACTACGATTGAAAAGGATCTTGTAATTGTTATAGATCACAAGCTGCACACGAGCCAACAGCGTGATGCCGCTGCCAAAAAAAAAAAAAAAAGGAGATTGCTATTTTAGGTAGCAATAACAGAAGTGTGTGTGTTTTGTGTGTTGTGTTGTTAAAGTCATGACTGACTCTTTGTGACTCCATATCCATGGAGTTTTGTTGGCAGGAGTACTGGAGTGGTTTGCCAGTTCCTACTCCAGGTGTCTACAGCAGCGCTCCCCAACCTTTTTGTCCCCGCGGACCGGTAAATGTTTGATGATTTACCGTGGCCCGGGGCTGGGGGTGGGGCTGGGGGGGGGGGGAGGGGGTGTGGGGGGTCGGGTGGGGGGCAGGGGAGGGTGGGGGGCAGGGGATGGGGGAGGGAGGAGGGGGGAGCGGGGGCTTGGCGTGTGTGCCTTGCGGGGGGCACGGGAGCGGTGGTGGCGGCGGCGGCGGCGCCGCCGGCTGGGGGCGGCGGGCGGGCCTCGCCTCCTCCTCCTGATGGCGGCCGCGGTGGCCACGGCAGCTGCCCGGGTTCGGCCGCCGCCGCCCGCCTGGGTGGGGCGGCGCCAGCGGCTTCGGCGATCCCGTGGCGGCCTCGGGCAAGGTTTGTTCTTTTATGTGTGGATTTACACTGTTCTTGTACCTGCTTTTTTATAGTGAAAATATTTGATGTGGAGAGTTCCTGAGCTGTCCTCGCTTCTTTCTGTTGTTTTTCTTTTGCCTCCGCCCCTTAAAGAGGAACCAGGAAGTAAACGGAGGTCGGAGCAACCGGAGGTAAGCCTTTTATTCTTTTGTCTCTGTCTAAGGCTTTTTTTTCCTCCCCCCTCATGCAGACAGAACAAAGAAGTGCCGAGCGGGTGGGGAGGGAGGAACAGCAACGAACCCTCAAGATCTCTGGTCCGAATTTAAGGGACCAGCGGATCTTAGGGGTCGTGTAAAAAGGCCCCTACTCAAATTGAGGGTTGGGAGAGTGAGAACAGACAAAAGAAAGTATTTTTTTACCCAGCGTATTGTTAGTCTGTGGAACTCCAGCCTAAAATGGAATCCGGTGACTCCACATGTTGTGGACAAGAAATCTGCTCCGGGTTATAAAAGTCCAACCTTTACAAGAACTACAGAAAACATTGAACCTTATATTCATTTAGGTGGCTCCTTCAAAAGTTAAAAGAACCCCAGAGTAAATCCACTGTCCCTGTGAAATTAAAGTCACCGCTGCTCCTTTTATGTCTATCTTGACTGTGCCTGATGCCAAGTTCTGTCTAGCAAAGGCCAGCCCGAATCTTGATGACACCAATGGCAGCGATCATGGTGGTCTCGAGGATCTTATACTCACTGCCTAAGTGACACCCTGCAGTGGAAAATCCCAGAAGCTGATTTCAATTTTTGTTAATTAACCACTTCCCATCCAAACACAAAGCAATTGTCAGGGCTGTTTTTCAGCAAGTATGAACGATAGTGCCATGTTCAGAATTGCAAAAGATGACGCCTAACCAGTGCTCAGAAGAGAGGAGAACCATTACTACAGTACATGGGATTTGGAAATTATACTTCTGCCTAGATGCCCTAAACACATCCAATCTCGCCTGATTTTGGAAGCTAAGCAGGGTCAACCCTGGTTAGTACTTGGATGGGAGACCACCAGGGAATACCAAGTGCTGTAGACCGGTGGTCCCCAACCCCTGGGCCGCGGACCGGTGCCGGGCCGTGGACCGGTTGGCACCGGGCCGCCTGGGGAGGCCGGGGAGGCTCCTCCCCCTTTCCTCCGCTGCCCTCCTCCTCCTCCTCCTCTTCTCTCCCGCGGGCGGCCGGTGGAGGAGGAAGGCTGGAGGAGTGCAGGAGGAGCCGCCGCCACCTTTGCCTTTGCCTTTGCCTCCCTCCTCTGCCCGCCGCCGGTGGCGGCGCATCCTCCTCCTCCTCCGCCCTCCTCCTCCTCGCCTTCCACCACCACCAGCAGCAGCAGCAACCACGGCGGCGGCGCCAGCGGCAGCTCGGCGATCCCGTGGCGGCCTCGGGCCGGAGCCGCCGCCGCGTCGCCTTGCCTCCGGCTGCAGCCTTCGGGCAGGCGAGCGGGAGGGGGGAGGGGAGGGAGGCCGGTGGGGGTGGCGTCTCTGCGCTGGACGGCCGGACGGCCAGCGCACGCACACTCCGGTTGGGGGGGGCTCGGGGGGCCCGGCCTCTCTCTCTCTCTCTCTCTCTGTCGGGGGGGGGACGGGGGACGGGAGCGGCCGCTCCTTCCTTCTCCCTCTCCCAGCGGAGCGGTGGTGGCGGCGGCGGTGTTCCGGCTCTCGGCCCCCCACCCCGGCCTCTCCTCTCCTCTCCTCTCCTCCAGTGGGGCCTGGCGGGGGCTTCCCTCGTCCCTCCCCCGTTCCTCGCGCCTCCCCCTCGCGCCCCCTCCTCCCCACCGGCCCCCGCGCACCCTCCAGCCTTCTTCTTTCATTGGCTGCCCGTGGGAGAGAAGAGGAGGAGGAGGAGGGCGGCGGAGGAGGAGGAGGACGCGCCGCCGCCGTGGTTGCTGCTGCTGCTGCTGGTGGTGGAGGGCGAGGAGGAGGAGGGCGGAGGAGGAGGAGGATGCGCCGCCGCCAGCGGCGGGCAGAGGAGGGAGGCAAAGGCAAAGGCAAAGGTGGCGGCGGCTCCTCCTGCACTCCTCCAGCCTTCCTCCTCCACCGGCCGCCCGCGGGAGAGAAGAGGAGGAGGAGGAGGAAAGGGGGAGGAGCCTCCCCGGCCTCCCCAGGCGGCCCGGTGCCAAACGGTCCACGGACCGGCACCGGTCCGCGGCCCGGGGGTTCGGGACCACCGGTCTACAGCACTTGGTATTCCCTGGTGGTCTCCCATCCAAGTACTAACCATGGTTGACCCTGCTTAGCTTCCAAAATCAGGCGAGATTGGATGTGTTTAGGGCATCTAGGCAGAAGTATAATTTCCAAATCCCATGTACTGTAGTAATGGTTCTCCTCTCTTCTGAGCACTGGTTAGGCGTCATCTTTTGCAATTCTGAACATGGCACTATCGTTCATACTTGCTGAAAAACAGCCCTGACAATTGCTTTGTGTTTGGATGGGAAGTGGTTAATTAACAAAAATTGAAATCAGCTTCTGGGATTTTCCACTGCAGGGTGTCACTTAGGCAGTGAGTATAAGATCCTCGAGACCACCATGATCGCTGCCATTGGTGTCATCAAGATTCGGGCTGGCCTTTGCTAGACAGAACTTGGCATCAGGCACAGTTAAGATAGAGATAAAAGGAGCAGCGGTGACTTTAATTTCACAGGGACAGTGGATTTACTCTGGGGTTCTTTTAACTTTTGCAGGAGCCACCTAAATGAATATAAGGTTCAATGTTTTCTGTAGTTCTTGTAAAGGTTGGACTTTTATAACCCGGAGCAGATTTCTTGTCCGCGGTTAACATGTGGAGTCACCGGATTCCATTTTAGGCTGGAGTTCCACAGACTAACAATACGCTGGGTAAAAAAATACTTTCTTTTGTCTGTTCTCACTCTCCCAACCCTCAATTTGAGTAGGGGCCTTTTTACACGACCCCTAAGATCCGCTGGTCCCTTAAATTTGGACCAGAGATCTTGAGGGTTCGTTGCTGTTCCTCCCTCCCCACCCGCTCGGCACTTCTTTGTTCTGTCTGCATGAGGGGGGAGGAAAAAAAAGCCTTAGACAGAGACAAAAGAATAAAAGGCTTACCTCCGGTTGCTCCGACCTCCGTTTACTTCCTGGTTCCTCTTTAAGGGGCAGAGGCAAAAGAAAAACAACAGAAAGAAGCGAGGAGAGCTCAGGAACTCTCCACATCAAATATTTTCACTATAAAAAAGCAGGTACAAGAACAGTGTAAATCCACACATAAAAGAACAAACCTTGCTGAGAGAAAATCAGCATGGCTTCTGTAAGGGTAAATCTTGTCTTACAAACCTTTTAGAATTTTTTGAAAAGGTCAACAGGCACGTGGATTTGGGTGAACCGGTGGATATAGTCTATCTGGATTTTCAAAAGGCTTTTGACACAGTCCCTCACCAAAGGCTGCTGAGAAAATTGCATAGTCAGGGGATAAGAGGGCAGGTCCTCTTATGGATTGAGAACTGGTTGAGATCCCGGAAACAAAGAGTAGGTGTCAATGGGAAATTTTCACAATGGAGAGAAGTGAAAAGCGGTGTGCCCCAGGGCTCGGTCCTGGGACCGGTGCTTTTCAATCTGTTCATAAATGACCTGGAGACAGGGATAAACAGTGAGGTGGCCAAGTTTGCAGATGACACAAAACTTTTCCGTGTGGTAAAAACCAGAGAAGATTGTGAAGAGCTCCAGAAGGATCTCTCCAAACTGGGGAGTGGGCTGAGAAATGGCAAATGTGTTTTAATGTAACCAAATGTAAAGTAATGCATATTGGGGCAAAAATCCAAACTTCATCTATCAACTCATGTGCTCTGAGTTATCCGTGACGGATCAGGAAAGAGATCTTGGTGTGTTGGTGGACAGCTCCATGAAGGTGTGTCTCCCCAATGTGTGGCAGCGGTGAAGAAGGCCAATTCCATGCTAGGGATTATCAAAAGGGGATTGAAAATAAAACAGCCAACATTATAATGCCGTTATACAAAACAATAGTAAGGCCCCACCTGGAGTATTGTGTACAATTCTGGTCACCGCATCTCAAGAAAGACATAGTGGAACTGGAAAAGGTGCAGAAGAGAGCGACTAAAATGATTACTGGGCTGGGGCACCTCCCTTATGAAGAAAGGCTAAAACAATTGGGCCTCTTTAGTCTGGAAAAAGGCGCTTGAGGGGGGATATGATTGAGACATACAAAATAATGCAGGGTATGAGTAAAGTGGATAGAGGGAAGCTCTTCTCCCTCTCTCAAAATACCAGAACTAGGGGACATACACTCAAATTGAGTGCTGGGAGAGTAAGAACTGACAAAAGAAAATATTTTTTCACCCAGCGTGTTGTAAGTCTATGGAACTCCCTGCCACAGGATGTGGTGATGGCATCTGGCCTGGATGCCTTCAAAAGGGGATTGGACAGATTCCTAGAGGAAAAGTCCATCACGGGTTACAAACCATGATGGAGATGTGTAATCTCTAGGCTTTAAACCAGGGTACTTCAAGGGTCAGATGCAGGGGAGTGGTATCAGGAGACAGATATCTAGTCTCATGCGCTCCCAAACGCATCTGGTGGGGCCGCTGTGAGATACAGGAAGCTGGACTAGATGGGCCTTTGGCCTGATCCAGCATGGCTCTTCTTATGTTCTTATGTTCTTATGTAAGTGCATTTTGGTCGCGCTAAGTGGGCGGGGTCGCACTTAATTGTCTGCAAACTCCGGAGCTGGTGGTTAAACATTTTTATCGTCCGGAGCTTGCAGCCATTTGCGGCGGAGCTTAGGGGTCGTGTATAAACGCCCTAGATGTCCCCTAGTTCTGGTATTTTGCAAGAGGGAGAAGAGCTTCCCTCTATCCACTTTACTCATGCCCTGCATTATTTTGTACATCTCAATCCTATCCCCCCTCAGGTGCCTTTTTTCCAGACTAAAGAGCCCCAAATGTTTTAGCCTTTCCTCATAAGGGAGGTGCCCCATATACTGGGCCATATCCTGTTATTTTGAATCGTGATATTCAATATTCCACACTCATAAACTAGAGGGTTTTGTTTTGCTTTGCTTTCAATAATTGAATAATTATCTGTCTTCTCTTACATTGTACCAACCAACCTTGGGCTGTCTTGTACAGAGATGTGAAATTTTCTTTAAAAAAAAAAAACCCTGTAAGTTCAGTAATCAATTCTGGGCATTGCAGTTTTATGAAAAGCAAGTTTTCTGATGTGTGATCTTATGAAAGTTGAGATTTTTCAGAAGATGGTGTCCTTGTTTTTTCTTCACGTTCTATTTTCCTTTTTCCTTCTTTTGCTTTAGGAAAAAAAATCTTCCAGCTCCTTTTCCCCCGATAAAGTTGTGCTCAGCTCTTTGAGTCCTGTTGGGGAGGCTTCATTAATTAATGCTCTTAAAGCAATTTGGGATCGGCAGATGAAAGGTGCTGTATGAGAGCACCGCATTGTTACCAAGTAGTGATTCATACCGAGGAGCTGCGAGCCACTGGGCTCAGCAGAATTTATGTTCTGCTAACGTCTATAATTCGACATATGATAATGCATATCATTCAAATTACGGCTTAATTTAGCACAAATGAATAGGGGAACATTAGCATATTTCTCCATCAGCTCCAATTAAAGGGCATTATGAAGAGAGTCAGCTGCTGCAGCACAGGAGAGAGAAGAGGAAAAAGTGATCCCCAGAGATTCCTAAAAACAGATCCTCTTCTGGTCCTGCCGATGAACTTGAAGGCAAGAACTGGGGAGAGCAGGCAAAGCTGATTTTTAAAAACTCATCAATTACTAACATTGGTTATAGTTACATATTTTGGAAAGTAACACACTGTTCTTGCCTGTTACAATACTGGAAAAGTAGGTTACGGAACTGCTCCTTAGTTTTCAGTTATTTTCCTTTATCTCTTTTTGTGAGGGTTGGAAGAGCTTAGAAGTGACAAAACTAAAATGTGCACAGAATGCCTCTAAAATATGTTCACATTCCCTTAAAAGTAATTTCGAAACATAAATGCAACTACATCTAATCTACCGCAAAACATGACTTATCGCAACAGTACAGTAACCTTGATCCCTATCGCTTACATTCATTTTTAAATGTCCCGTTGTCGTAATGCCATTGTCCAAAAAGTAACTAGTTACAGGTAATTACAGTGATAAACTCTGACAGCAACGAAACACACAGAAGGGCTCTCTGGCCAACTTGGGAATGATTCGGATTTCAGATTACTGCACACAGTCCTTCTAGATCGCTCAAAATTTCACGGCAAAGATCCGAGGGCAGATGTTGTATGACACAAAAGTGCAGTGGTCAGTTGACCCAGAAGTTGTAAGTAGCTGGAGACACATAGAACACATGGAAGAAACAAACTGTTTCATTGCCCAGGCAATCCAGCTTTGCAGATGATGGCAAACAAAATTTTCATGCTTAAGGGGTTGTGTGGTTGTTCATACAGAGAGCTATCTTAAATCAGACGGGGTAAAACAGAACATGGTCCGAGAATTACCGTATATATGCCCCCCCCAAGGTATTTTGTTTTTGTTGTTCAGTGAAAGGGAGCTTTGAGGAAGCTATTCTGAATGGTGGTGGTGGTGGTGGTGGTGGTGGAGGGACGTCTTAACCCCATTTCTCTCTTACACCCCGTATTCTATGGAGAATTTCTACCCTTGAGCTGTTTTCCCACTAGGAGGAGAAGAGATAGAGATTCTCTATATCTTCCCCTGTCCCTTCTGGTTCACAAAAAAAACTTGGGCAGAGATTGAGAGTCTCAAGTTACAGAATCAATTTGAGGCTCTTTCCCTCATCACACCTCATGAGGAATGCACAGAGGAACAACTGGTTTCACCTGAGGATCTCTCCCTCATCACACTTGATGAGATACTGGAAGACAAACAACAGTAAAAAACTGAAGACATCTCCCTTAATATAGTTGAGGAACAGGCAGGTGAACAGGCTGCAGGAGAGAGGCTTCTTGTACTAGGTGATTCAATTATTAGAAATACAGAGGGATGGATTTGTGATGGGCATGATAACCGTATGCTGACCTGCCTGCCAAGTGCAAAGGTTGCAGACATAACCAGAGATCTAGATAGTTTGTTAGAAATAATTGGGAAGGAGCCAGTGGTCATGGTACATATTGGTACCAATGATGTCGGGAAGACAAAGCAGTCAGTCCTGAAAGCTAAATTCAGATTGTTAGGAAGAAGACTGACGCTCTGGACTTTCAAGGTAGCATTTTCAGAAGTGCTGCCTGTTCCTCGTGCAGGATCCACCAGGCAGGCAGAGCTCAGAAGCCTCAATGTGTGGATGAGGTGATGGTGTCGAGAGGAGGGCTTTTGATTTGTCAGGAACCGGAGAACATTTTGGGACAAGCCAAAACTGTTCAGGAGGGACAGGTAGCACTTGAACCATGATGGGACCAGATTGCTGGCACACAACATCAAAAAGGCTGCAAAACAGCTTTTAAACTGATAACTGGGGGTGGGGGGATGACAGGAGCTGAGTGGCATCTGGTTCGGAACACCTCATCCCCCTGGAATGAGGTTGGAGAGGGTAGAGAACCACAAAGTAATGACATAGTAGGTATTAGCACTGGGAGAATAATGGGATGTGGTAGCCTGTTACCACAAAGAAGCAGCCGTTCTTGGGGGACCCACTGTACAGGTGCTTCTAAGCAAATGCTTGAAGCCTCTGAGAAAAGATGGGAGAACTTGAACATTTGGCAGCTAGGGATAACATTGATATAATAGCCATAACAGAAACCTGGTGGAATGCAGAGAACCAGTGGGATACCGCAATCCCAGGCTATAAACTCTATAGAAGGGATAGAGAGGGGCGGGTTGGAGGTGGAGTGGCCATCTATGCCAAAGAAGGGATACAATCCAGCAGAATGGAGATTGATGGTGGGTCTGACTCCACCATAGAATCACTGTGGGTTAGACTACCTGATCCAAGGAATGATGTGATAGTGGGGGTGTGCTATCATCCACCAGATCAAAAACTTGAAGGGGACCTTGAAATGAGGAGATAAGTCATGGAGGTGTCTAAGAGGGACAGGATAGTAATCATGGGGGACTTCAATTATCCTCACATTGATTGGGCCAATGTGCACTCGGGGCAAGAAAGAGAAACCAGGTTTCTCAACATGCTGATTGACTGTGCCTTAGAGAAACTTGTCTAGAACAGGCAACTCTGGATCTAATACTGTGTGATGCTAAGGACCTGGTCAGGCTTGTGAATGTCACTAAGCCTCTGGGGAACAGTGACCATGCTGCAATCTCCTTTGCCATGCATGTCGGGGAAAGAGTGTCAAGAAAATCAGATTTCTGAAGGGTGGACTTCCCTCAGATGAGGAAACTAGTTAGAAAGAAATTGAAAGGGAAGGTAAAAAGAATCCAAACTCTCCAGAGTGCATGGAGCCTGTTTAAAACAACGGTAGTAGTGGCCCAGCACAAGTGCATACCACAAAGAAAGAAGAGCTCATCTAAGTCCAAGAGGGCACTGGCATGGTTAACGAGTGGAGTTAGAGAGGCTCTAAAGCACAAGGAGAGTTTTTTCCATAAACAGAAATCCTCCCCAAATGAAGAAAATAAAAAAGAACAGAAACTCTGGCAAAAGAAATGTAAGAAGATGATAAGAGAGGCAAAGAAAGACTTTGAGGAACACATGGCTAGCAATATAAAGGGTAATAATAAAAGCTTCTTTAAATATGTTAGAAGTAGAAAACCTGCCAATGAACCAGTTGGCCCTCTGGATGGTGAGGGAGGAAAAGGGGAGGTTAAGGAGGACTTGGAAATTGCAGAGAAATTAAATGAGTTCTTTGCATCTGTCTTCACGACAGAAGACCTTGGGCAGATTCTGCGGCCTGAACGGCCCCTCTTGTCTAAATAATTAAATTAAATATAGGTTAAAAGAGAGGATGTTTTAGGTTTAATTGATAAATTAAAGATCCACAAGTCACTGGCCCCAGATGGCATCCACCCAAGGGTTATTAAGGAACTGAGAAATGAAACTGTGGATGTCTTAACAGTAATATGCAACTTGTCTCTTAAAATGGCCACAGTGCCAGAGGACTGGAGGATAGCGGATGTCACATCAATTTTTAAAAAAGGAAGGAGCCCCCCCCCCCGGGAAACTACAGGCCGGTTAGCCTTACATCTTTCCCAGTGAAAATGGTGGAAAGCCTCATCCAAGAGAAAATCTTAAAGCACATAGAAGAACAAACCTTGCTGAGAGAAAATCAGCATGGCTTCTGTAAGGGTAAGTCCTGCCTGACAAACCTTTTAGAATTCTTTGAAAAGGTCAACAGGCATGAGGATTTGGGTGAACCGGTGGATATTGTCTATCTGGATTTTCAGAAGGCTTTTGACACAGTCCCCCACCAAAGGCTGCTGAAAAAATTGCACAGTCCGGGGATAAGAGGGCAGGTCCTCTTATGGATAGAGAAATGGTTGAGATATAGGAAAGAAAGAGCATGTGTCAATGGGAAATTTTGACAATGGAGAGAAGTGAAAAGTGTGTGCCCCAGGGATCTGTCCTGGGACCGGTGCTTTCCAATCTGTTCATCAATGACCTGCAGACAGGAATAAGCAGTGAGGTGGCCAAGTTTGCGGATGACATGTGGTAAAAACCAGAGAAGATTGTGAAGAGCTCCAGAAGGATCTCTCCAAACTGGAGGAATGGGCTGTGAAATGGCAAATGCGTTTCAATGTATGAAAATGTAACTTAATGCATATTAGGGCAAAAAATATATATTAAAATTTTATCTGTCAACTCATGGGCTCTGAGCTATCCGTGACGGATCAGGAAAGAGATCTTGGTGTGTTTGTGGACAGCTCCATGAAGCTGTCTACACAGTGTGCAGCACCAGTGAAGAAGGCCAATTCCGTGCTAGGGATGATCAAATAGGGGATTGAAAATAAAACAGCCAACGTTATAATGCCATTGTACAAAACAATAGTAAGGTCGCACCTGCAGTATTGTGTACAATTTTGGTCACTGCACCTCAAAAAAGACATAGTGGAACTGGAAAAGGTGCAGAAGAGAGCGACTAAAATGGTTACTGGGCTGGGACACCTCCCTTATGAGGAAAGGCTAAAACATTTGGGGCTCTTTAGTCTGGTAAAAAGGCACATGAGGAGAATATGATTGAGACGTACAAAATAATGCAGGGCATGAGTAAAGTGGATAGAGGAAAGCTCTTCTCCCTCTCACCAAATACAAGAACTAGGGGACATACACTCAAATTGGGGGCTGGGAGAGTAAGAACAGACAAAAGAATTTTTTTTCACCCAGCGCGTTGCTAGTCTGTGGAACTCCCTGCCACAGGATGTGGTGATGGCATTTGGCCTGGATGCCTTCAAAAGGGGATTGGAGGGATTCCTGGAGGAAAAGTCCATCACAGGTTACAAACCATGATGGAGATGTGTCATCTCCAGGCTTAAAACCAGGATACTTCAAGGGCCAGATGCAGGGGAGTGGGATCAGGAGACAGATCTCTAGTCTTGTGCACTCCTGGACACATTTGGTGGGGCCACTGTGAGATAAAGGAGGCTGGACTCGATGGACCTTTGGCCTGATCCAGCATGGCTCTTCTTATGTTCTTATGTTACTGAGTACAGAATAATAAAATAATGTAGTTGGAAGGGGTCTCTTAAGGCCATCAAGCCCAACCCCCTTTTCAATGCATTAATCCAAATCAAAGCAGTTCTGACAGGTAGCAGAGCAGTTTTCTCTGGAATGCTTCCAGTGCTGGAGCACTCGCTACCTCCCAAGGAAATTCGTGCCATTGTTCTACTGATCTACCAGTTAAGAAGTTTGGATCTGGCTTCCTATAGTTTGAGACCATTATTGCTTGCCCTGCAGTCTGTGATGATCGAGAACAGATCCTTCTGGTTGATTGCTTTCGAGTATTTGAAAAGTGCTCTCCTAACTCCCCTCAGCCGTCTTCTCTCTCCAGTCTACAGCATTTGGGGCTTATTATTCTAGAAAAAAAAAGGCACCTGAGGGCGGGGGCATGAGTGAGACGTAAAATTTTGCTGGGATTGGATAAAATGGATAGAGGGGAGCTCTTTTCCCTCTCACACAACGCCAGAACCAGAGGTCGCCCACTCAAATTGAGGGTTGGGAGAGTGAGAAAAAAACAAAAGAAAAAAAAACCCTAACCAAACCAAAAAACATTTCTTTATCTAGTGTGTTGTTAGTCTATGGAACTCCTTGCTGCAGGGTGTGGTGATGGCATCTCTCCTAGATTCTTTTAAAATGGGATTGGACCGATTTCCATCACACGTGACAAGCCATGATGGGGACACGTATTATCTCCAGGCTTAACTTCATGTCATTGTCAAGGATGTTCATCCAGCGCTGTTTTGGTCATCCCTTCTGCTTACCCCATGCTGACGATACCAGGCTTCTTTCCACAAAAGCTGATGCCAAAGGCCCCGCAAGACTCTTAGGTCCTTTCTACACGACCCCTAAGATCCGCTGGTCCCTTAAATTCGGACCAGAGATCTTGAGGGTTTGTCGCTCTCCCTGCATTCCCACCCCCTCCGCACTTCCTTGTTCTGTCTGCGTGAGGGGAGGGAGAAAAAAAGGGAGAAAAGAATGCACTCTTACCTCCGGAGTGCCGGTGGAAGTTGCTCCGACCCCCCCATCACTTCCTGGTTCCTCTTAAAGGGGCGGGAGGCAAAACAACAACAACAAAAAGAAGCGAAGAGAGCCCGGCACTCTCCGCATCAAAGTTTTTCACTCTCCCAGAGCAGGTACTTGAAAGGTGCACTGGGTCGCGCTTAGGTGGGCGGGGTCGCACTTAATTTTCTGTTAGCTCCGGAGCTGGTGGGGAAACATTTTTAAGCTCTGGAGCTGGGAGCCATTTGCAGCGGAGCTTAGGGGTCGTGTATAAACGCCCTTAGTGGTTTCTCTTACGCTGTGTTCACTTCTCTTCTTGTCCTTTCAGGTGCCTGCTGGAAATCATGCAGTGGCAGCTTCTGGGACTGGCTCTTTGCCTCAGTTTGGCCGCCTCGAGTCCTGCGGATTGTGGCACTCAATGTTCTCTCTGTGCTCTTCACAGCTGGGATGGGGAGTCCTCCATCCGCCCCTTGGTAAGTTGCAGCTCTGGTCAAAGATGAAGTGCTCCTATTCCCTTAGATCAGTGATGGCGAACCTTTTAGAGACCGAGTGCCCAAACTGCAATTCAAAACCCACTAATTTAGGCCCTGGTCCCACGTCCCTTTAAAAGCAGTTTAAATTACCAGATAACCTGTGTCTAAAAATGCTGTCCCCACGGCCACTGGACTTTTTGAAAAAAAGAAAAAGAAAAAGAAAACCCGGTAATGCTCCTTTAAGCGAGGTTTCTGTGACTCACCCAGGAGGTAGGGAAATTTTTACCTTGCTTTGAAAATCCAGCTTTTAAGAAGGCAGACGCCGTGAGACCAGGCAGATGATCCGGGTTTCTTTTTCTTTCTTTTTTCATAGCACCAACTGGCTGTTCCTGGGGCTGATCGGTGCTGGTTTTGTTAATTGCTTTTCACCTTCGGAGAAACAGGAAGCTCTATCCGGTCCTACAAGTTTTAATTTCCCCCAAGCCAAATGGTCCGTTTTTTTCAAATGCTAGCGCCACCTGTTGGCCAAGGGGGCTGAACTGCACTTTAAAATTAAAAAAAAAAAAAAACAGCTTTTGACGTGGGAACTCTTCTCCTACATTTAAATCACGTGATGGGACGAAGAGGAAAAGCCGGACCTTCAGAAGATCAGGATCAAAACCCAGGTGTGACCATGGCCTTTTTCGCAAAGTGCCAATACCTGCCATACAACCTGAATACAGTGGTATCCTGGGTTACAAATGCTTTGGGTGCTACCCTTCAGGAAAGTGAGGATCGAAGAGCAGGCTTTTGAATTTCCTGCAGCCATACACCCTCGCTGTGGCTGCGGGAAAACCTGCTCTTCGATCCTCACTTTCCCAAAGTGAGTAGCATTCCATCTGCCTCTCTGCCCTGGGCAGAGAGGTAGATGGGGTGCCACACCGTTGGGAAAGCCAGGGGGGAGTGGAGGTGGTATATGTGGCCTCATTTGTAGCCCCAGTTTACTCTGTATCAGGAGACAGAGATCTAGTCTCGTGTGCTCCCAGTGGCATTTGGTGGGGGCCACTGTGAGATACAGGAAGCTGGACTAGATGGGCCTTTGGCTTGATCCAGCAGGGCTCTTCTTAGGTTCTAGGAAGAGATGCACGGCAAACATTTCAGCCTGCCATAAGCTCCAAAGATGCTGCTGATGGCACCTTTCCATGGTATCGGGCTTGGCCACGAAGCCCAACATTCACACCCAGTCCTTAGGAAAAAAGCTGATCTACACTGATAGCAGTCTTCCAATACCTGAAGGGTTGCCACAGGGAAGAGGGCATTGATTTATTTGCAATTGCACCAGAGGGTATAACAAGAACCAATGGGTGGAAACTCATCAGAGAGAGAGCGGGAGTGGTATCAGGAGACAGAGATCTAGTCTCATGCGCTCCCAGAGGCATCTGGTGGGGCCTCTGTGAGATTCAGGAAGCTGGACTAGATGGGCCTTTGGCCTGATCCAGCAGGGCTCTTCTTAGGTTCTTAGGTTCACTCTGAGCATCCCAGACGTCACATGGCTGGGGAGTAAACGGGGGCTACGAATGAGCCCACAAGCCGTTGCCTCCCCTTCGCCCGGCTCTCTTCATGGAGCACGGTGGTGTGCTCTGAGCGGAGAGGGAAGTGCCATGGCTGTGAATGGGCAATGTTGTGTGCCCGCAGAAAGGGCTCCGCATACCACCTTTGCTACCCATGCTTTAGATTCGCCAACACTGCCTTCTATGAATGACACCCTGCAGGTGAGAGATGCAGCTCACCTTTATGAGGAGCATCTTGATATTTTTCAAACAAAATTCATTGCACTTTCATATTTTTTATTTATTTTATTTTATTTATTTATTTATATAGCTTGTATGCCGCCCACTACCCAAAGGTCTCTGGGTGGCTCACAATCAAAATAGACAATTAAAACATCAAAATTACAATAAAATTAGAACAATAAACACATGTAAATCCAATAAATACGATACATTAAAAACACAACACTAAAATTGCCATCAGGACCCACAATCATTAGTTAAAAACTTCTGGAACAGGAGGGTTTTTACCTGGCGCCAAAATGTTATCAACGTCGGCACCAGGCGAATCTCACTTGGGAGGGCATTCCATAGTCTGGGGGCAGTTGCTGAAAAAGCCCTATTCCTGCAAGCCATCCCTTTCACCTCCTTGAGGGATGGCTCTTTCAGGAGGGCTCCCTGTCTAGATCTTAATTGCCGGGTAAGTTCATATGGAAGAAGGCGGTCCCTCAGGTATTTTCCCTATCTTCTCTTCAGATCATGTAAGCAAGAGGAATGGGGAAAAGTAGGGAAAAAGTGAAAGCCTGGGTGTGTTTTCCCCTCTTGTCTTGTCTAGGTTCCCATGCAGATTCATATTCTGTGGTTTACTTCCTTCCTCGTGCTTCCTCTGAGGCCATGTTCAGCTCTTTCTTCCTCCATCTTAGGTAGACTGATCAGCTTATAGGTCAGTCCTGTAGCCTTCTGTAACCAAGTTCTGAGATCTTTTCCTTACCCATAAACCGATTTCCAAATAATAAACAGTAAATTTCCTTTCTTTACTCTCACATCAGTCTCCAGGGTGATCGCTGCTCTTCAAGGGCCGCAGGCGCACAGCAAGGCAACTTTATTCTATCTGCCACTAGACTATCAAATAATCTTAAATCTATGTCTATGGATGAATACCTATCTATATCTAATATGATTTCTTTCAGCCTAGAACTGCCGATGATCCTGTCATAACTCTTGGGTCACCATTATGCATGGTATTGATCTGAATAAAATGCCATTTGGTACAGGTATCAGATTCGAATGCTTCAGTGGCTTCATATATTTTGAGAATAGCAGGCTCCATTGCAGTATATCTGCTGATGTCTGCAGCCCTGACCTGAGATGTGAGAGAACAATTTATAGAAACATTAAACCCAATCTTTTCATAATACTGTAATCCCTCCTTTGCTACCTTCTGCTCCTCTCAGAGAAGTGGAAAGAAGTAGAATTATGGCTGATCCCACTACTGACACCATGATGTTGAGTTGTTCTTTAAAAGACGAACAGCTACTTTGGACTTTGCTTAATTAATGGCCTAAAGCCTGTTGCTTACCATGGTAAATCACACTGGAGGAGGTCCATTAAATCAGTGGCCCTCTGTATTGACTCAAATGGCCTAAACTAACTATGCTGCACTTGAGCATAGTATGTTGCTTGCAATTAGAGTAGGCCCATTTGAATCAATTAAACATAGGGAGTTGACTTACGGAACCCTCCTTAATTTAATGGGCCTACTCTACTGTAATTTACTGTGCTAGATGACAGGACTAGAGATGGGCGTTTTTTTCCGGAAGGGGACTAGTTCTGAAACGAAACATGCCAGCACAGCTGGGACTTGGAACCCAGTCCCACCCTCTGGAACAAAATCAACCACTGTCTTTCATTGCTGTAGTTCACGCTGGGCAAAATTCAGGAAGCAGCCTCTGATGTGTCATCTGTCCCTCTCTCTGGCGCTGGCCAATCAGGAGCTGTGCAAGGACATGAATCATCCCGCCTCCCTGTCTGATTGGCCAGTGCCACAGAGAGGGAAAGATGATGCGTCAGAGGCTGCTTCCTGGTTGGATTTTCACCCAGCATGAATTACAGCAAGGTAAGACAGTGGCTGGGTTTGTTCCAGAGGGTGGGACTGGGTTCCGAGCACCAGCTGTGCTGGTATGTTTCGTTTCAGAACCAGCCCTCTTCCGAAATGAAACACCCATCTCTAGATAGGACTTCAGTCAATCAAGCACATGGTCACTCCTTTTGTAGTGTAACTTTAACTGTTGGTTGGTTTTATAGTTAAGAGGGTACTGGTATCATCATCACGTGCCATCAAATCAATTCTGATGGACGGTGACCCTTTTCAGGGTTTTCCAGGTAGAAAAATACTCCGAAGTGATTTATCATTCCCTTCTTCTGTAGCCACCCTAAGACTGCGCAGCTAGCCCAAGGGCACCCAGGCTGGCTCTTCTCCCTGGAAGTACAGCGGGGAATTGAACTCCCAATCTGTGACTCCACACCCAGATACCTAAGTCACTCACCTAAAGATGGTGGTGGGAAAACCCTTATGGATTAGGTGCTGATTTGCGTTGTGATGTGGGCGCTGTGGTGATGACAAGGTGGACAAGAGGAGAGTGTCTTTTGTACCAAGTAGCTTTGAACTTAAGAAAACTAAGCAGGAACTAATTTAGCCACTTCTCGGGGGAGAGTGTGTTGCTTATATATCACCTCCCCGTGCTAATGTACACTCTGGATGGTTTACAATGGATTTATGCTGGTTACAAATTACTGTAATGTGCTCGAATGTGGGGCTGCCTCTGAAAATGGAAAGTCCCACTGGTTCAAAATACAGCAGCCCAACTCTTGACCAGGGCCAGTTGCAAGAAGTATAGAAGGCCCTTGCTGCAGCAACTGGTCATGACCTATAAAGCTCCATACAGCTTGCGTCCAGGCTACGAAGGACTGTATCTTCCCCTATGAACCTTCTCATCAGTAAAGATCATCAGAGGAAGCCTTCCTCTTGGTCCCATTGGAGGCACGGCTGATGGGGACATGAGAGGAGGCCTTTTCCATGGCAGCTCCCAGGTGATGGAAGGTTCCCCTGCAGGAGGTCAGGCTGGCTCCTATCTTCTTATTGTTCTGCCCTCAGCTGGAGACCCATCTTTTATGGCAGGCTTTAACAAACGTGACTGAGTTGCTGCTTACCTTTTTAGTTAAGATACTTTAAAATGTTTACTTCTCTGGTTTAACAGTGTTTTTAATGTTTAGCATGTTTTTAGTTCTAATCTTTTTAAGACTGTGAGCTATCTTGGGTCCCTCTATCAGGAGAAAGGTGACTTACTACTGCTGCTACTACTACCATCATCATCATCATCATCATCATTATCATCATCATCAAATTATCACACAGCAGAAAAGATAACTATGTTGGATTTTATATTACAAATCAGTAGTCAAACTGTGTGATGTATCAGCGAATTATGCGAGCAGATCCCAGTAAGGTGGCTTTCTGCAGCTGACTGATGGTGAATTTGTCAACTCTAATTTCTTCTAAATACTTGCTTAGCTTATTATTATTATTATTATTATTATTATTATTATTATTATTATTATTATTATTATTATTAGTAGTAGTAGTAGTAGTAGTAGTAGTAGTAGTAGTAGTAGTAGTAGTAGTAGTAGTGTATGTCTGTGAAGATTCTCAGTCATCCAGGTGACGTAATCCGGAAACTGACAAAGATATTTGGATGAGTAGTGGAAATGTTTCAATCTCACAAGAAAAGAAGTCCAGTGGTCATGACTGAACTTCCAGATATTAGTAACAATTGCTTTGTTGTAGTTTTGTTTTACCTGTTTTAACATTGTGGTTAATTTGTTGTGGTTTTAAGTTTTACCTGTTTTAACATTGTGAGCCACCTTGGGTCCCTTCACTGGGAGAAAGGTGGTCTACAAGACAGACAGACAGACAGACAGACAGACAGACAGACAGACAGATAGATAGATAGATAGATAGATAGATAGATAGATAGATAGATAGATAGATAGATAGATAGATAGATAGATAGATAGGTGTGACTTCCTCCAGCATTCCATGGTATTCTTTCCTGTTCTTGGAATCAATGTTGTCATGCCTTAGTGGCAGGGGATGTGACTGGGTGGGGAGAGCCGAAAGGGAAACACGGTAGCCCGAGTGAAGGGTGTCCCTGCCATTGGTGTCTTACAGATCTGCTCCCTGGAGTGCCAAGGAGCCCTGCCATCCACTGAGGAGTGGGCCAAGTGCAGGAAGGGCCTGCCCGTCTCCCCCACTTTACCTGATGGAGGCCGAGTCCAAAAGGTTATCTCAAGCAGAGGAAGAGGAGGAGGAGGAGGAGGAAGAGGCCGAACAGGAAGGTAACCCCAGCTTCTGGGAGGAATATTCTGGGCCAGTGAAACGCTACGGTGGTTTCCTGAAGAAGATGGACCGGAACAAGCTCTTCTCGCTGTTCCGAGAGAATGCCCTGAGCAAAGGGGGCATCAGTAAGAAGTACGGTGGGTTCTTCCGGAAGATTGGAGAGAGAGCCACCTCTGAGGATGGGGCTGAGGAGGAAGTGGGGGGCCTGGGTCACCACGGGGAAGAACCCGATACGGGGTTCCTCAAGGACGAGATGAAACGTTACGGCGGCTTCCTCCGCAAATATCCCAAGAGGGGCTTCGAAGCGGCCACCACGACCACCGCTGTGGCCGAGGGTGACAGCCAAGAGTTGGAGGACCTGCACAAACGTTACGGGGGCTTCATGCGCAGGATCCGCCCAAAGCTCAAGTGGGACAATCAGAAGCGCTACGGGGGGTTCCTGCGGCGCCAATTCAAGGTGACCACCAGGTCAGAGGAGGAGCCCAACGCCTATTCCGGGGAGGTCTCTGACTTATAGAGGCTGCAAAAAAACCCAACAACCCCAGTTATTCTCCTGCAGGATACTTCCGGTAGGAACTGTGTGGATTAACCCAACCCCCAACCCCTCACTCCCCCAGTGTTTTGCCAAGCAGCACACAAGGACCTGATCCTGGAAATCATGAAGGCTGGACCATGGAAACTAGATGGTGAAGGCAGAAATTGGCATCAGGATGGCCCCTTGTTTTGGGGATTTGCATGGAAAACGAACAGAGCACTTCTAAGATTGAGGACCCCTGAAGCTATCCTTCAGGATTAGTCTTCTAGAGAACGAGAGGAGAGAGCTAGACAGAGAGGTTGCCTGTTATCTTGAAAAGGAATTCTATTTCTCCTTCTCTCTCTCTTCTCTCCCCCCTTTCCATTCTACAAAAAGAACCAAGAACCAAGATAAAGAATTTCCATTCATCAAAATAAAGTCATGCAACGGCATTTCTAAAAGCCTCAGCAGCGTGCAAGGCACACTTGGAAGTAAATGTTATTGTGTTCAGTAGGACTGGCTTCCGCTTACGAGGTGCAGCAGGGGAATTGGCAACGGTTTTACACTGTAAAAGCAGTGGTGATTAAATGTTGCTGAAAATAAATGTCCGGAAAATATCTTTCAAAATAGTGCCACCACAGTCTTCCCCTGGAATAAAAACATAGCAATGTAGTGGTGGGGTGTTAATCAGGAAAGATTATACAGCCATAGAATAATGAAAGTGACCTAGAAGGCCATCAAAACTAACCCTCATCTCAGCGCATGGATCCATATTTTATTTATTATTTATTTTATTTTCAAACTTATATACCGCATCTATTTCCCCAAAGGGGACTCAGGGCGGTTTACACAATACCATAGCAAATAAAACAGATAAAAACAATAAAACAATCAACAGCGGTGTCCAGGACGGCAAGCCAATGTAGGAAGGGCAGCGAAGGGGGGAATCTATCTATCTATCTATCTATCTATCTATCTATCTATCTATCTATCTATCTATCTATCTATCTATTGCATTTCTAGACTGCCCGATTTCCCAAATAGGGACTTCTGGGAGGTTTACAAGAAAGCAAATGCATCGCTGATTAAAAGAAAACAAAACAATAAGCAGCAAATGCAAAAACATAAACTAAACATACTATGGGATTCAGAACCCGGCAATAGGAAAACTAAGGGAGGGCAAAAGAGAGGAAAAAAACAAAACAAAGCAAAAAAAAAGAGAGAGACAATGGGGAACAGACATGGCATCACCAATCCCCAAAAGCTTCCCTAAAAAGCCAGGTCTTTAAAGCTTTTTAAAAAGCTGTCAGGGTCTCCATTTTGGGGCATTTCGCATGGCAGTTTGTTCCACATTGTGGGACCATCCACTGAGACGGCCTGATTACGGGTGACAACCTTGCAGGCCTCCCAGGGGTAGGTCACGCAGAGCGAAAGCGCCAAGGATGCTCTGGTGGAACGGGCTGACGCTGCCCTTTGGGAGATACTCAGGGCCCCAGCCATGGAGGGTTTTGTAAACCAAAACCAATACCTTGAATCAAAGTACAGTGGACCCTCGTATAACAAACGGCTTATATAACATAAAATCTGTACAACATAAAAAATTCCAGAGAGGGGGGGAAATTGCTTAAGAGAATCGCCTATGGGGCGAATCTGTACAACATAAAAATGGTTGCGATTAGGGATTACTCTGTTTTCAATGCATTCCTATTGGAAATTTGTATAAAGGAAAATTTACTTAACATAATTTCACTTGGAACAAATTAATTCCTTTATACAAGGTGCCACTGTATACCTGGCAGATGGTTGTCCCATTTTCTCTTGAACGCCTCTCACCATTTCCCAAGATCACTGGATATATGCATTCATGTCCACGGTGTGTCTATTCATCCCACTATCAATTCTTAGCTTCTTTCACACGAGGATTAATTATTCCACCTGGACGTAGAAAAAGGGGCTGTGGGGGAAGGTGACAAACAAATGTTTCACGATACACATTTCACACAAATTTCATTTCAGGCCAGAGGAGTGTTGTAAAACCGTGTTCACCGTGGTACACTTTGTGAAATCACCTGTTGTCCACAGGTTTTGCAGGCCCCGTTTCACAAATCTGCAAGAATGGTTTGATCAGGCATAGTCTGAAGCATGGAAAAAAACCCTGCAAGACCAGGGATTATCATGGGATCTCTCCCCCTGCTCCCGCAAAAAAAGATAGTTGCATGATAAGTTATCTTGTCATCCCATAGCAGGCCCTCGATATATAGTTTTCAGGGACATGGCTGAGGAAGACAACAGGTATCTCGCATCACCTTCAGTCCTTAGGCATTAAATGTGGCATAAGCTTTTGTGGAGTGTCGGCTCCTTTATCCTAAATGGGCAGACAGCCTCTTACATTTGTGTTGGTGGGTGGGTGTTGGTGTGGGGTGAGGTCGGAGGTAAAGCAAACGGGGGGGGGGGAGAGTCCAGCTGTAACCATTGTATACAACACAATGATGGTGGTGACGACAGGGTTTAATTAGTTCAATAAGGCCAGGATGTTTCAATGATCACCATTGCTTTGCAGATGGGCACTGTAACAATTAAATGTCTGTGTGAGTGTTACGGTAATTTGCATTTTCTGAATTTCATTTCCTTCTAACGTCATTGCTTACATGGCACCCCATCTCGTTTATATGTATACTTACCAAGATAACACATCATCACATATCTGGTAGCAGAAATTACAGTGGACCCTCGTATATCAAATGGCTTGTATAACATGAAATCTGTACAACATAAAAAATTTCGGAGATAGGGGAAATTTGCTTCGTAGAATCGCTTATGGGGCGAATCCGTACAACATAAAAATGGTTGTGAATAGGGATTACTCTGTTTTTAATGCATTCCTAAGGGAATTTGTATAAAGAAAAAATTGCTTAACATAATTTCATTTGGAACAAATTAATTCCTTTATACAAGGTACCACTGTGATCCTAAAACGTTTATGCCACAAAAATGTGTTTGTGTTTAAAGTACTGTGCAGCTCTGTTGTTCTCTGTGTACCTATTTCTGTCTTCCTGTAGCTTCAGCTTGAACACATCTTTCAAAGTCTATTAACCTCAGATTCCCTGCAATTTACGGTAAATCTCCCATCAGCAGGACAAATGCACAATTAAGTAAAAATTCTTCCATCTTCTACAGTGTTCTGAAAAATACATTATGTCCAGCACTATTCAGATATGTTGCTTTTCCATATTGCTTTTTGAAATATTATTGACTTTGTTTGCTGTGCTATATCTGTACATTGCAAGGGAATGTAGCCCCAGATTTCTGCTAGTGGGCTTAGGAGTTCATGCAGAATTTATACAAAGTGCATTTGCCCTGCTCAGTTAAAACAGCGTGATGCTACTTTAACTGAGAGACGGGAAACTTTGTGGGAAATGGTCACATTAAGCTAATAGTTAATAAGCCAAACATCTAATTCAATTATATCAAAATGTGGGCTTTTAAATTGGTATTTGAATGTATTGCTACACTACACTTACATTACTGCACTAAAAGCTTCATCAGAAGCTGTGTGAAAAATCCCACCCCTGAATCTGTTCTTCCCATCTTGAGCTTTGGAGAGAAGGAAGAAGCAAGGAGCTTTTTGGAAGTCCCCTTTTAAAACTCACGCCAAACCATGTCCGTTGTTTTCATTTCCCCCCTCTTGCAATCTTATCTCATTCTTACCTTTATCTTTTTCTCAAATTACTGTCCTTTAATACTCTTTATCAGGATGGGCAATGCATACTTGAGACGGAGAAGAGAAACTGGATTTTTATTATGCAATTAGTTGCTAATCCTGTCACCTGGCCAAAGCTTTCTTTCCCCCATACCCTCCCATATCTAACCTTGGAGAAACCTTGATTTTCAAAACCCCAGGTTAAATCAAATACTATTTGAATTGCTCAGTCGTATTAGAAAACAACCAACTTCATTGATAACTTGACTGTAATGGTTTATAGCCAAACCGTACCTTCACTGTCTTTGTTGCACCTTGTGGGCTGTGTTTAGTGAGGTTAGGTGAACGGGTGAGACATGTGCAAGGTCAGAACCGAAAGCTTATGCTGTTAGCTGATGGGAGAACAGCGGTGCTTTGAGTCTTGTTGGCCACTGTTGTTGAAAACCGCCCCTGAGCAGCAGTCTTGCCAGATGAGCAGTATAGAAAATACATTAATTAATTAATTAATTAATTAATATAACTTATACTAATTTTGAAAAGCACATATTAACTAATCCCAAAAGTAGTTCATCAGAACAAACTCCATAGGGCCATGCCAGGTTTTTATTTATTTATTTATTTATTTATTTATTTATTTATTTATTTATTTATTTATTTATTTATTGCCCGTCTGGCTACCAAGGCCACTCTAGGCAGTTCACAACAAAAATTTTATGAACAATAATAGGCAGGATTAAAAATTAAGATAGAACACACATCAAACATCACACATCACATCACTCACACCATATATATATAACCTCCAAATGTACTGAACGTTATAAATGGAAAGCATTATAAATGTAAGCATACAACATAATGATAGTTAGATCTGATTCTAAAAATTAAATTAAGTCGCCCTCTCAATCATAGAAGCAATAAAGCTGCACAAGTCCCAAACAGACAGCTTTTTTTTTTTTTTTATAGAATACTTTTATTGGCCAAGTGTGGTTAGACACACCCAGAATTTGTTTTGGTAAAAATGCTCTCTCTATATAAAAGGAAATATAAGAATCATATAGTCAACAATAAAAACACAGTACAATACTACAATATAACCTATTATTTAAAAAGGAAGAAGAAATGTAAAAATTAATTATTCAACAGTTTGATAGCACTTGGAAAGAAACTATCTCTATATCTAGTTGTCCTAGTATGCAATGCCCTAAAACGTCGCCCTGAGGGTAACAATTGAAACAGATTATGTCCAGGATGCGTGGAATCTGTATATATTTTCATCGCCCTCTTTTTAGCTCGTGTGGTATACAATTCCACAATAGATGGCAAATTAGTAGCAATAATTTTTTCTGCAGTTCCAATTATCCTTTGAAGTCTATATCTGTCATGCTTAGTCGCAGAGCTAAACCAGACAGTTATAGAGGAACAGATAATAGATTCAATAACACCTCTATAGAATTGAATCAACAGTTCTTTTGGCAGTCTAAACTTCCTAAGTTGAGAAAAACATTCTTTGTTGTGCTTTCTTAATAATACTTTCAATATTAGATGACCATTTTAAATCTTGAGATATAATAGTACCTATAAATTTAAAGGACTCCACTATTGACACTAAGTTATTTGATATCATAAGAGGTGGCTGTATAGAACGAGTCCTCCTAAAATCCACCACCATTTCAACAGTTTTGCATGTATTTAATTCAAGATTATTTTGAGTACACCATAAAACTAGTTGTTCAATCTCTTGCCTATAGGCAGATTCATCATTGTCTTGAATGAGACCAATCACCGTAGTGTCATCTGCAAACTTCACTATTTTAACAGAGGAATCCTTTGAGGTACAATCATTAGTATATAAGGAAAACAGAAATGGAGAAAGCACACAGCCCTGAGGGGCTCCTATGCTAACCTTGCTAATATCTGATATAATTTTACCTAACTTCACCTGCTGCTTTCTGTCTGTTAGGAAGCTTACAATCCATTTACAAATGTGATCAGGTACAGCCAGCTGTTTTAATTTAGTCATAAGGATACCTGGAATAATAGTGTTAAATGCAGAACTAAAATCAACAAAAAGAACCCTTGCATAAGATTTTGGAGATTCAAGATGTTGCAATATATAGTGTAAGGACATATTAATAGCATCATCTATTGATCTATTTGCACGATAAGCAAATTGCAATGGATCTAATGACAAATCCGTGATAGATTTCAGGTGAGCCAACACTAGTCTCTCAAAAGTTTTCATGACCACAGAAGTTAAAGCAACTGGTCTATAATCATTCAATTCCTTGACAGAAGATTTTTTTGGTACTGGAATAATCAATGAATTTTTGAAGCAAGAAGGAACATAACACATCTCCAGTGATCTATTAAAGATGCGGGTAAAAATAGGAGCCAGTTGTTCAGCACAGACTCTTAAACAAGAAGAAGAGATTTTATCTGGACCTGGTGCTTTTCTTAACTTCTGATTGTGAAACAGACAGCACCTCCTTCTCTGTGATCACCAAAGATGGAGGACCTGATAACATGGGATAAATTTCCACAGGCTCAGTTGTTGTTGTTAAATCTGAGATGGAAATTTCAGGAATAGATGGCTGCAGTTTCCTCTCAAACCTGCAGTAAAACATATTCAAGTCATTCACCAGTTGATGATTTCCTTCAACATGGAGAGGGGTCTTACTATGACCAGTAATGGTTTTAAGAATTTTCCACATATTTGCTGATTCATTTGTTGAAAACTGGTTCTTTAACTTTTCAGTGTAGTTCCTTTTTGCTGCTCTAATTTCTCTGTTCAGTATATTCCTAGCCTGATTATACAATGTTCTATCACCATTTTTATAGGCTTCTTCTTTGGCATGACGTAGCTGTTTGAGTTTAGTTGTAAACCATGGTTTGTTATTACTGTAAATTTTCACATTCCTAGATGGCACACATAAGTCCTCACAAAAGCTGACATATGATGTTATAGTGTCTGTGAGCTCATCCAAATCAGCAGAAGTGTTTTCAAATAGGTCCCAATCAGTGCAGTCAAAACATGCTTGCAACTTTAACTTTGCTTCCTCAGTCCAAGTTTTCACTGTTTTAATTGTTGGTTTTAGTGTTTTAAGCTTTTGTTTGTAAACAGGTACAAGGTGAACCATGCAGTGATCAGAATGTCCCAGAGCTGAGCGTGATAAAGAGCGATAAGCATCCTTTAAAGTTGTATAACAATGATCCAAAATATTTTCCCCTCTAGTAGGGCATTTAACATGCTGGAAGAACTTTGGTAACTCCTTCCTTAAATCAGCTTGATTAAAATCACCTAAAATAATTTTAAAAGCATCAGGATATGCATTTTCGGCCCATATAATTTGACTAGTTAAAATACTTAATGCATTTGTCACAGAAGCATCAGGAGGGATATATACTGCAACCACCAAAAATGTAGAAAATTCCGTGGGGAATAAAAGGGGTTGCAGATAATGATTAATGTTTCTAAGTCCACATTGCAAAATTTCTTTAAGGTGGTTATTTCTTTAGACCAACGATTATTGATATATAAGCACAATCCTCCGCCCTTCTGTTTCCCAGATGTATCAACAATTCTATCCGCTCTTTGAATTTGAAACCCTGGAATATGTACAAAGTTTTCAGGGATTAAGTCACTCAGCCATGATTCTGTAAAACAAATCAGTGCTGCATTCGAGAAATCTTTGTTATATCTATTCAAAAGGAGTATTTCATCCATTTTGTTGGCTAGTGAGCATACATTCGATAGAAGAATTGAAGGGAGAGGGGACTTCAAACCATTTTTCCTCAGACGATTCAGAGCTCCTGCCCTCTTACCCCTCCTTCTCCTTCGTCTTCTTCTCCAACTCCGACCTCGACCTTCATTGCTGATAACCCAGGGATTTACAGCTCTCAGGAATTCCCCTTCATTAACAAGCAGCGGAGGAGGCAAGGGAGGCAAAGCTTCTGATAGTTGTTCCTCATAATGTTGACAAATGCTTTAGCTGCATCCCAATATGACCCCATAATCAAAGGCACTAGACTCGAAATTACGGGCAGCCACGTGCTTGGAGTCTTTCCACCTCTACCTCTACTTGTCCACAGCTGGCCCTTTACAGCTAGTGGCCGTGGGTGGGCTTGACCACATTTTTGGGAGAGATCCTCTGTTGGATTGCAACCCCCCCCAAAATCCTCAGGCAACCTGGGGGTTCTGGGAACTGTAGTCCAAAAGGCCACCCTCACCTACCACAGTGAATGTTTGATGGCTCTTCTCCACTGGGTGAGCCAGTTGGATGTGGGCGCCTTCATGTATGTCTTTCTCCTTGCAGGTCATAACTTGGAACAATCGGCTTCTACCTTCCCCGTTGTCCTGGAGATACGTTCCACCCTGCTAATGATTCAGCCCTTTTCCTCATTTCCCAATAATGTGTTATTTTAGCAAAGGTGGAATACTTCCTCTCGAGGTCATGCTCCTCTACTGCTGGAGTGTTTTTCTTCCCCTCGGATACAAAACCTAACAAAGAGGAGCACAATTGCTCTCCTCCTTCCTATTCATGCCACCTTTCCGTGCTCAGAGTTGCCTTCTCATTGTTATTCCATTGGGCGCCCGGCGAGTGAACGCTTTTATTCACCTGCCATAATGGGGAGCCTCGCCTGGACTACCGCGTGAACAGTTCGCTTCTATTCAGGCTGAATGACGGCTTTGACCCTTTGCAACGAGGAAAATGAGGGGCTTTAGCGCAGCAGTGAAATAACAGCGTCTCCTCTTTGCTGAAGAGATCTTGAGGCAAGCTGCAGTTGGCCACCTCACCAGCTGCTTGCCCTTTGATATTGTGGCACAATGCTTGCAGGTGTGGCCTTCTTAGTGTGTAAGGGCCATCCTTGTTTTCAAAAGCTCACTTTTTTCCTGGATAGGAAAGTCCCTGGGTCAGACGGGATGAAAGACCGATACTTCTATGCTCGACATTTTGTGGGTAAGCTGTCATATACGTAACCTGATAAAGAAACACTGTGTAGTTCAGCAGCGGGCACAATTTAAATTAGTGGGCTCACTAAAAATCCCCTTCTCTGTCCTATTAATGTGCATGCAATTCATGGCAGAAATGTGGCTCTTTCCTGGCCTCTTGAAATCTGGTAACCACTGCTGCAGTTCTTCAAACATCACACATTTTGTGACTGTTTCCGCAGATGCTTTAAAATGCACAATGCGAATAACACATGGAGACTTGTAAAATGTATACAGGACGGTCATGTCATCTCTGGGTTGTGTGTGTGTGATTCTAACCCCATCCCCTCTACAGAGGCTGAAAAATGCATAAGTTTCAAAAGCTATATACTGTACAGTGGTACCTTAAGTTACGAATTTAATCCGTTCCGAATGCATGCTCTTAAGTTGAACTACTCTTAAGTTGGGGTACCTATCTAAAAATTAAAAAAACAAGTTAAAAATAAAAATAAAAATAAAAATATATATTTGTAAGTCGAGCATACCATATCTAAAATTTGTAAGGTGGCAGTTAAAACGCCAACAGTTTTGTGCTCTTAAGTCGAATTGCTCCTAAGTCGAGCGGCTCTTAAATTGGGATACCACTGTACTGCACAATGCCTAGCTTCCTCTAGTGGCATCCTCTGCTAAATACACCCTGGAAATATACATGAATAGGTAACTTGGGTGTATTTAGGTGGGTGTTATTTAGAATCAGTGGATAAGGTAGACCTACTGTATTAAGACACATAACTTTTGCATGTGCATGCATGGAGACAGGATTGGAAATAGCTCCTTGTGAAACAAGACTTGCAGGGACAAATGTGGTTTTGTCAATGCATAAAACAGGAAAAGATTTCACTCTGTTTCAACCTCTGTTTTTATCCGCTGACAGAGTAACAGGAAGGACACAGCCCAGTGATCTAAGATGGAGGCCCACCTTGTTCACTACATGTGGGAAAGGGGCTGTGATGTCTCCTTCAGTAGAAAAGGCTTTTAGTGAAGCCTGACGCACGGAAGTCAGATCACCATGTGGTGAAATTTGGGTCTCTCTTCCATCTTTAACTACATTTTTGGGGTACGACGAATTCTTGTACGTCCCAGTAGACTAGATCAACAGCAAAACCACCCGCCAACCTGGAAGACAATCCAGACAAGTGTTTCTTTTTTGAATTGACCAGGTGCTGACCTACAGCTATGAATGGACCCTGCATACTATAGCTCCTTCGACGGAATCTTCATATTGCACATTCTGGCAGTGGTTAAAACCAAACACACAGGGCTACAAAAGTTGAGCAGTCCTTCAACTCTTCACTAACGTAGCCCGTTTACCCCCGCCCAAATGCCCGTTAATTTACAATTTAGCTCCACTTAAAAACTGATTTCCCCTGCACTGTATGTTTATATCTGGACTTTGAAATTTAATCTGCTGGACATAAAAAAAACCCCTAAATATAAAGGTTTTGCCCATAAATGTCAAGGCACCATTCCAAATTCAGAAAGCCAAACAGATTTCTTCAACACGGCTTATCCATAAAAAGAAAGTGAAGAGAGATCTGCATTATTTTTATTTATCTTTTATTTATTTGCAAGGAAGTTCAGTTTTAGGAGAAGACAAATGCCACGTCAGTTTCCGCTGTAATTCCAGCTCAGTCTCAATTACGAAACTGCCTTTTTTTTTTTTTTTCCATCTTGGCAAGGACCTTACATCTAAATAATACCGTAACTCCTGGCGAATCCATCTTTTGCCATGTTCTAACCTATTGGTACTGCTCTGAGGAAGGGGTTTTTCCCTCTGAAATATTAGCAACGTTTTTGTTATTTTTCTAGCAGCTTAAAGGTATCACCTGTACCACTTTTGTATTGGGTTTTTGCGATGGCTACACGGTTCCTCAACTTGTTTTGTTCCTACAGAAATAGTTACCATGGTCACTCTGGACCCCACTTACTTGCCCTCTGCTATTGCCAACTGCTCACGGATAAAGGATGGTGGGTGAGCCAGCCAGCACTATCCCAGCTGTTATCCAGTTCCTGTAGCGTTCTAATCATTCAGCTTGTTACTCTTTTTTGTTGGCTTCATGCTGCTGTTGGCCATGGATCAAGCAGCTGATGGTCAAGAAGACCTCTAGGAGGCGCCACCTGCCTTGTATTAAAGCTTCAGTCTAAGCTCATTTTTGATGTCTTCTATCTTGATCCCTGTGTTCCCTTCAGCACCGCTGCCTGCTTCTTCATTCATTCTTATGTGTATGGTAGATGGCAAGCTTCAGGTACCAGCAGCTGTTCTACTGTAAATTACTATCAATGGCCCACTTAGGTTGCTTAGGAGAAACAATTTCTCTACCCGTAGACGCTGCAGATTTTAATTATTCTGAGGATCTGCTGTGCTGAAGCAGAGGGGTTTTAAACCAGAAAATGGGAAAACAAACAAACATGGAATGTTGATTTTTGCAATGGCAATGCCTAGAATTTCTCAGCCGCCATGAGTAATGTTGGAAACATCACTCTGTGAGTGGTACTTTGCAAAATAACTTTTCCAGGCTTTGCCCTGAAGAAAGTTCCATTTCCCTGCTCTGTCGTGCTGCAATGTTGTGCTCCGTTTCTCCAGTCTGGCCAGTGGCTTTTAATTTTTAATTAACTAATTTATTTAAAATATTTTTATCCCATTTTCCTCCTTGAAAAAGACCCAAGCCAGCTGATAACATTGAAATATTATATTAAAAAGTTGAAAACAATGAGTATACAAGCCAGCTGATAACATTGAAATATTATATTAAAAAGTTGAAAACAATGAGCATACAACTGCGGTTAGCATCATTAAACGACAATATTTAAAGCTAAGCAGAAGAGGCATCCTAATCTCGATGCCATTGATCCCTTTATAATTTCTACATGGGGGGATTCTTTTTGTCCTGAAGCCACCACCAATAAACACCATTGTAGAGATGTGAACCCTCTTCTTCAAAGCAAGGAAGGTGCAAAGATTTAACATAAAATCCCACAGGAATCTGACATGCCTGTAAAGTTTGTGATTCACATTCTGTGCAGATTCCATATTAAAGTTTCTGTTTCAATGTTGTTTCTAAATTAAAACTCTAGGCCCTTGTTCTAGTTTTGTTCTTCCTCAACAAGACAACCATATGAACTTTAAACTGAGTAAATACAGCATTCGGTCCTTAAAACCTCGACAGCAGCCTTTCTGAGGGAATGGTGAAACAAATTTGAATTTCGGGCAAATAAAGGCACAGATTTTTCAAGAAATTGCTAGGATTGTCGAAAAGAGACCCCTAAAACCAGTTCCAGCCTCCTGCGGATATCTGGACAATGCTCTGTTTGGCACAGCACTGCAACCCTCAAAGTTTCTCTCCGTCCGTTGTATTGTTGTTTTTTTTAATGGTTGTTTTGGACTCTTTCTGGGTGATTTTCTTTCTCAAGTTTCCAAGGATCAATAAAACATTTGATGTGCTCAGCAAACAATTTTGATTTCTCCTCTCGTTCCCCTTCTATGATAAATAAAAGGAATATATCAACAAAGGTGCATGAGCGGTGGTCTGTCTGACACATATGAGCAAAGTTCTCGGGGTTGGGAAGGGCAGTTCTATCCTGTTTATTTATTTATTATTTATTTATTTGTTAAGCTTATATCCCGCCCATCTTCCCAGGAGGGAACTCTGGGCGGCTTACAATAAAAAGCAAATAAAACAGAACAGGCACAGTAGCAAAAAGGAAATGGGATAGCGGGCATGACCCAAGCAAAGATGGTGTGGGCAAAAACAAAAACAAACAAACCCTAAGTAGAAAGGTCGCCAAACACGTCCCTGAAAAGGTGAGTCTTCAGGGCCTTTTTGAAGGCGGGAAGGGACTCTGCCAGGCACAGCTCACTGCGAGGTGGTTCCAGAGCATGGGGCCCACCACAGAGAAGACGCGGTCACGCGTACACAATTTCTGCGCCTCTCTGGTTATGGCCACCCTCAGTGAGCGCACCTGCGCCAATCTCATGGGTCTGGTCCCAGTTGATCTCTGAGAGATACGCTCCCCAGATACTCTGGTCCCAGGCCGTGGAGGGCTTTGAAAATCAAAACCAGGACCTTGAACCTAATCCGGAGGACAACGGTTAGCCAGTGCAAGTGAGCCAGAATTGGGGTGATGTGCTCGAATCGACGAGCACCCACCACCAGCCTGGCCGCCGCGTTCTGCACCTGCTGTAACCTCCGGACAAGGGTCAAGGGCAACCCCACGTAGAGGGCATTGCAGTAGTCAATCCTCGAGTTTGTAAAGGAAGTTGTCCCAGTGCTTGCTAGCAGTGCCATCTAGGGCCAATGTATGGGGCCAGTCAAACCCTCCAATAGAATAAGCAAGGCAGATGTCTAAATGCAGCAGACAGCAGCAGCATTGGGAGGAAACAAAACGAGACACATTTCTATGCAAAACAAGCCTAATTCTGTTCTGAAATTAAAAAAAAAAAAACACCTCACTCCCCGGTAGCACTGGGGCGGGAACAGAAAGCTTGGGGTAAGCTGGGCCTAGCTAAACCTCAGACCCTTCCAGTTGAGGCCACATTCAGGTGTCTGTTCAGAAGTGCTCCCAGAATGGAGAATTATGAGATTTTTAAAAACCCAAATTTCCCATCCCTAACGGGAGTCTATTATAAAACTCTTTGTTTTTAAAGGACCCTCACAACAATTTTATACTAAACCAGTGAAGCCAATTAAGCAAGGCTGGATGGCCATCTGTCGGGAGTCCTGTGATGGGGGTTCGTGCATGGCAGGGGGTTGGACTAGATGGCCCTTGAGGTCTCTTCCAACTCTATGATTCTATGAATGTGACATGACTACTTGGGTTGGGCCATGAAGAGGACTCCCCCAAATCTTTGCCTTTGAAAAAACAATTCTTTACAAATGGCCCCATCTAGTCTAGAAAGCCAACGGGGGAGGAACCTGTCATGAAGTAATTGTCCTAACTCAGAAATTATTCTTCTTCCCAGCTGTGCTATTGATTCATTGTGTGCAAAACTCCAGTTTTGCTGCTTTCCCCCCTGCCCTCTGGCTATTTCTATGGGAATGAATTTCATCTCTCAAGAACCTGAGCCGGCCATTTTAACCTCCCCTCCTGTTTCATGCTTCCTCGTCCCCTGCACCACCACTCCCCCAGCGGCAAGAACCAGGACCTAACACAGTTTGCTAAGTGCCCTGATCTCTGGGGGAAAACAAAGAAACTGCAGCTACAGAAGCGTGAAGAAGAACAGATTTAAAGAAGGGAGTTTGCTTCGTAGATTAACGAGGCTCAAATGCAATTCTCGCTGGTCCCCGGCTGGCTCAGCAATAATGAGGTTTTGGTATTAGAAAGGCGTGCCGGAGCCGGGGCTGCAAAGATAAATTTATCAACCAGTCAGATTAAATGTTGGAGAGTTTATTGATGAATGCGAATCATGTTCCTGATTAATTGGACAGCAACAGAATAAAAAAATTAGTAATGGTAATAGAAAAATAAACTATGTACAATATGTATGCTTATGGGGAAAAAAACATGGGCATCTGGAGTTTCCTTGGAAGGGACATTCTTTCTTCTTGGCCATGGGGGGAGGAATGCCTTTGCAAAGAACACATGAGCACACAATACGATTCCAGGGGTAGCACTAGCAATAGAGTTACGTTATTGGGCTGTTATTCTCCCAAGAACCAGAATGGGGATCCCCTTTTTGTGGGAGATGGCAGGCTACTAATTGTGCAACAACAATGAAGGTGTCTCCCCAATGTGTGGCAGCGGTGAAGAAGGCCAATTCCATGCTAGGGATGATCAAAAAGGGGACTGAAAATAAAACAGCCAACATTATAATGCCATTGTACAAAACGATAGTAAGACCGCACCTGGGGTATTGTGTACAATTCTGGTCACCGCATCTCAAAAAAGACATAGTGGAACTGGGAAAGGTGCAGAAGAGAGCGACTAAAATGATTACTGGGCTGGGGGACCTCCCTTATGAGGAAAGGCTAAAACATTTGGGGCTCTTTAGTCTGGAAAAAGGCCCCTGAGGGGGGATATGATTGAGACGTATTAAACAATGCAAGGCATGAGTAAAGTGGATAGAGGGACACTCTTCTCCCTCTCACAAAGTACCAAAACTAGGGGACATCCACTCAAACTGAGGGGTGGGAGAGTGAGAACAGACAAAATAAAATATTTTTTTAGTCTGTGGAACTCCCTGCCACAGGACGTGGTGATGGCATCTAGCCTAGATGCCTTCAAAAGGGGATTGGACAGATTCCTGGAGGAAAAGTCCATCATAGGTTACAAACCATGATGGAGATGTGTCATCTCCAGGCTTAAAACAGGGGTACTTCAAGGGCCAGCTGCAGGGGAGTGGTATCAGGAGACAGATATCTAGTCTCGTGCGCTCCCAGAGGCATCTGGTGGGGCCACTGTGAGATACAGGAAGCTGGACTAGATGGGCCTTTGGCCTGATCCAACATGGCTCTTCTTATGTTCTGATATTCTTATGACAAGAATGCTGCATCTGAAAGCCAAAAGAAAAGACAATTCTCCCAAGTTTAGATTATGGTTTTTATTCTTAATGCAGCATTAACTGATTAGTGGATGGTCAACTCACAGTGATCGGTCCTAGGCACTCAATCAGAACTAAGGACCATTGGGGTCTACAGGTCTCACTCCCCGATGCATGGCTTGATGTGTGCCGTCAAGTAGCCTCTGAATTATTTGAATGAGTGACCTCCAAAAAGTTCAGTTGTCTGGAAGGCTGCATTTGACCACCCGTGATTCTACCCCATTATCTGGCAGCACTGTTTCTGGCTCGAAGGTAGATCCTAAGTGTGTGTGTGTGTGTGGGGGAGACTTTTTAGAATCACCATTTTCGAAATATTGGCTTCAGCCAGGCTGATCATGGACCACTCCCAATCCAGAAACACAGCCTTTCCAAGTTCTAGATTCAAGGGCAATTGTTCTCCTATAAACATCCAGATGATCTTGTTGTGTCCGTGGAAGCAGCAAGAAAAGAGGAAGATGTGGGTATGAGGCAGGGTGACTGTGTAAAGGAAGCCAGAACCTTGGCTTTGTAAGAACTAAGTGGGACTCTTGATACCACAATCTGAAGGCCATTTGTTCAGAGAGTGACCAGCAGGAAATGACTTGATGGCACCTAACAAGTACAAAAGCCTTGGAAGATATTCCTGATGGTAAGAGCTGGGCAGAATGAGTTTGGAATTGAATCAGTGACTTGGAAGGGCCCTCTTAAGCTACATTATCAGTGTAACCCCCTGTTCAATGCAAGAACTGAAATCAAAGCAGATCTGACAGGTGGTTCTCCAGTTGTCTCTTGAACGCCTCCAGCGCTGGAGTGCTCACCACCTCCCAAGGTAATTGGTTCTGTTGTCGTAGTGCTCTAATAGTTAAGAAGTGCTGCCCCCCCGAGATATTCACACAAAATCTGGTTTCCTATAGTTTGAGGCCATTAATAAGTGCCCCGTGCTCTGAGAGGATCAAGAACAGACCCTGCCCTTCCTTTCTATGAGAACTTTTCAAATATTTGAAAAGTGATGGACTATCTTTCATTGCAAGTTGTGAAACGGAGTTTTGGGTATAGAATCATAGTATCATAGAGTTGGAAGAGACCTCAAGGGCCATCTAGTCCAACCCCCTGCCATGCAGCAACCCCCATCACAGGACGCTCGACAGATGGCCATCCAGCCTTTGCTTAAAAACCTCCAAAGAAGGAGACTCCAACACCCTCCTTTGTGGCAGCATCTTCCACTGCCAAACAGCTCAAACGGTCATGAAGTTTTTCCTAATGTTTAATTTGAATCTCTTTTCCTGAAGTTTGAGACCATTGCCCCGCGTCCTAGTCTCTGAAGCCATGGAAAACAAACCATTTCTTCTTCAATGTGACATCCTTTCAAATATTTAAACATGGCTATCCTATCCCCTCTTAGGGCGCTTTCCCACACACATTATAATCTGCTGCTTAGCAGATGCGGAGCATAAAATTGTTTTCCCACGAGCAGCGGACTATAAAATAAATAAAGTTCGACCACACCCACTTAAGTGCATTTTGCAAGTACCTGTTCTGGAGGTGGTAAAATTCTGTTCCGATGCGGACCTTCTTGGAAGTACTTTGTGCAGGCAGGAGGAGGAACTGAAGTGAAATGCAAAGGAGTGACCCGAGGACTCAGGTGTGGGGTAGGAAAGAGTAAATCCTCAGGGGCCCTCTAGTGGTTTGTCATTTCCAGGCAATCAATATTCCAGTGTAAAACACCATTACGAAGAAGAAACGTAAGCAATGCTGCATTGAGGGAGTGGTGACAACTAAAAGCTGGCATCCCAGCATACAGCCAACGAGGGGGGAGTGGAATTTAGACCTACTACAGCCCCGGGAACTGCAGGGTAAAATTGCACTTTGTTGCGGTTCTCATCCTGAGAATAGATCAGTTGCAGATTTTCAAGAGATGACCATGGGAACACTGGATCTGCAACATCAACCACGTGACTGCTGGTGTGTGTGTGTGTGTGTGTGTGTGTGTGTGTGTGTGTGTGTGTGTGTGTGTGTGTGTGTGTGTGTGTGTGTGTGTGTGTGTGTGTTGTGTGATCCAGATCAGAGTTTGCTTCGGATTGTAGTGGTCGTGTGAAAGCGGCCTCGTTCTTCTTTTTGTAAGGCTAAACATCCCCAGCTCCCTAAGCCAACCAACCAGATATGTTTTAGCAATATATTTCCTTAACAGTCAGACCGGATGACTCTCGGAGTGTCTCCTAACTCTACGTCTCTCTCTCTTTACAATGCAAATAAATGTGAAGTCTTTACGCAAGTGCTTGTCCTTCTGCTGTGCTTTTGAAGTGGCCATTGCATTTTGGCCATCGTTTCAATGGGCACGAGTGATGCATCTAATGGCAACCTCTGTGCAGGAACCAGGGTGGGTCCCTTTTTCTCCTTGATTGAAACTCTGATAGTAAGGCAAGTGAAAGAGGAAAACCCATCATTCCTGAAGCACCTGAGGCATCCTGGGGAGGTGTCCTCCCACCCACCCACTGGAAACCCAGGATTCTGATGCACCTGCTTGGGCTTGGTTGCTATGGTTACTTTTTTTGCAAAAATGCTCAGTGGGAGTTATTTTCATCCAGGTTTGTGGCAGCTCACAGAAGCTTCTGCCTCAAGGTCATCTTCTTAATAGGGAAGGAGTCATCTTTATCTTCTGATAACCACCTGACTTGGAAACCATCTTGAATGCAAACAACAGTCACTATGGCGACAGTGCAGCATGAATTCCCAGCAGGTGCAAAACCGAAAAGGTGGAAAGAAAGTGCTAGATGTTGGTGAACAGGGACCCGCCATCTTCCACTGGACCTTTAAATGAGGAAGGGACTGTAGACTGGGGTAGTCTTGGTTCAGTAACACAGGGATTAGAATCAGAACATTTTTGGACTACACACTCCCAGGGTTTTCTAAGCCAGCAGGCCCACCCATGGAATAGATGAACCTTAGGTCACCATGGATGGTAGGTCGAGCCATTAGTTCTGTCTGAAAAGATCAGCCAACTACACAACAAGGCGCAGGCAGGGCTGGCGAGTCCATTAAGGCGAACTAGGCAGTTGCCTAGGGTGCCAAAATGGAGAGGGGGCACTGGCCAACCTGCTGCCCCCCGCCGCCCCCCCGCCGCTGGCCACCGCCATCCGTCCGCCCGCCGCCCGTCGCCGCCTGTACCCACACCCGTCGCCATCCCCCGTCATCCGCCGCCCCCTGCCGCCCCCCCCACCGCCACCACTGCTGTCGGCCCACCCCCCACTGCCGCTGCTGCCCCTGCCCGCCCACCCGCCCGCCTGCCACCCACCCGCCCCTCGCCCCTTGCCTAGGGCACAAAAAAACCTAGCCCCGGCCCTGGGCACAGGTAGAGGTGAAGATGTCAGGAGTCATTAAATGTTCAGGCAATCTGAACAGGCCGGTGAAAAAAGCAGGGGAGAGTCGAACTTCCCTATCATCTCTCACAAAGTCTCTGCTGCCAGAACACACTGAATTTAGAGCTCCCAGCTTGCCACTCACTGGTATCCAGCTGTTTTCAATTACCACTTTTGTTGTTCTTGGTTACGGGACATTTTAGGTGTGTATCCTTTTGCTTGTAGTTTTTGAAAGGTAAGTTTTTAAAACAACACGATCAGTTATCACTCAGGGAGTCTGGAAGTGCTGGTTATACTTTTGTTCTTGGCTTTTCATCCTGCACCTCTCCCAGGGACAGGTGGGCCTCACATCTACTGCACTTATTTCCTCCCCTGATATGTCCCTGTCAACCATGCTGCGTTTGCAAGCTTCTGGAACAAAACTGGAGCAAATCAGGAAAGAGATCTTGGTGTGCTGGTGGACAGCTCCATGAAGGTGTCTATACCCAATGTGTAGCAGTGGTAAGAAGGCCAATTCTATGCTAGGGATTATCAAAAAAGGGGATTGAAAATAAAACAGCCAACATTATAATGCCATTGTACAAAACGATAGTAAGGCCACACCTGGAGTATTGGGTACAATTCTGGTCACCGCATCTCGAAAAAAGATATAGTGGAACTGGAAAAGGTGCAGAAGAGAGCGACTAAAATGATTACTGGGGTTGGGGAACCTCCCTTATGAGGAAAGGCTAAAACATTTGGGGCTCTTTATTCTGGAAAAAGGCCCCTGAGGGGGGATATGATTGAGACATACAAAATAATGCAGGGCATGAGTAAAGTGGATAGAGGGACACTCTTCTCCCTCTCACAAAATACCACAACTAGGGGACATCCACTCATATTGAGGGCTGGGAGAGTGAGAACAGACAAAAGATTTTTTTTTTACCCAGCGTGTTGTTAGTCTGTGGAACTCCCTGCCACAGGAGGTGGTGATGGCATCTAGCCTGGATGCCTTCAAAAGGGGACTGAACCATTACAGGTTACAGATCATGATGGAGATGTGTAACCTCCAGGCTTAAAACTGGGGTGCTTCAAGGGCCAGATGCAGGGGAGTGGGATCAGGAGACAGATATCTAGTCTTGTGTGCTCCCAGTCACATCTGGTGGGGCCACTGTGAGATACAGGAAGCTGAACTAGATGGGCCTTTGGTCTGATCCAGCAAGGTTATTCTTATGTTCTTATGGAGCGTTGGAGACTGACGTCCCCTTCCATGCTGGCTTTCCCACACTACCTGAGTTGTCCTTCTCCTTGGAAGCTGAACAGAAAGAGAGGGCTTGGTGCCCACTGGGCTTTGAAGCAGAGGTGTAACTAATGGTTTTGGGACTCCAGACAAACATAACATATGTGTTCATAAGCTAATTGTGTGGCCTGAGTGAAGAGTGGTACACCAACCACTTTTCCTCCCTCCCTCCCCCCAAACGTTCTGGTCTTGAAAGGAATGAATTCAATTTATGGGGTTCATTGCCGGCGTGCTAATAGCTTTGCAGAATGCAACAAGCAATCTGAGTCTTTTTTAGACAGAAAAGAAGATTTATTGATTGCAATCAGGGCACTTCCACACTTTCTGCTGGTGAGAAGTCCCCCCCAGAAAACGAAAGGAGATATTTTTATAAGGTTTTTCCAGCACTCTTTCCCCCTCCCATCTGCATCTTACGTCATATGCATCGGTTACACACATCAAACACTAATTGGTACTTTTGATCATTATTTTGCACTTTTGGCAACAGCTAAATATTTTAATTGGAGCGTTTGTTTGAACTGACTAGTACAGAGCTCCACGGAGCTGCAAGCGTTTTATGATGGATTGCAGGTGCTGTTGCCTCGGCTGAATGAAGAGATAAGATTTTCTTCGGCTGGCGTAACTGTGCAAGGCTTTCACAGCTACATAGGAAAATAATTAGATCTCCAAGTCTTATCTCTACTTTTCTCAGCCAATATTATCACAGGGGCCCTTTTTCTTAAGGCTTGACCAGCGTTTGCAGGAATAAAGAATACATGTGTGAATAATAATATAAATGAAATATATATATATATGTATGCTTAGTAACATCATTACCTCTAAATATATAATTTGTGTGGCTTATACTTTGCAAGGCATAGCCTGAAATATCCCATATAATACAGGGTATAGCTTGGGATATAGATTGCCATGAGGTTTGTCTCTATAGGCTTTGATCCATACCCTTTACTTGCCCGTGACGCGTTATGGAAATTTACGCCAGTAAATTCTCCATAGGTTGCCCCTTATGGCTCCTGTGATAGACTGGTAAGGGACAAAGAGACATATCAAAGGTGTATGTACAGAAGCGTGAATATTGCTTGAGCTTCCCTGCTTACCATTCATTCCCTTGGAGAGGGGTGTCATCATGGCTCAGTGATTGTTCAGTGTTCCTGACGAGAGTGTAGGCAGTGCTGCCAGGAAAACTTTTCCCACCCCGTTTTCCCAAAGGGCTTATAGGCACAGTTCAAAAAAATGAAGTATCACAACATGATTTGTGGCGTCTCATGGTGAGGGACGCATTTGAACAGGTGAATGACAAAGAAATACCCCTTAATCCACTAGGGCACTTTCTAGAGTAAAATGTTAAGTTAACAGATGAAGTGTTGCCATGCTTGGGATGTAAGAAGACCCCCCCTGGTCAGACCCACAGACTGCAACGGATGGATATGTTCCATGGACCACAGCATTTAAGTTTCCCCTGTTGGAGAAATGCATCGTGGTCACAGCAGTATAAGGTAACCTCCCAGGCCATGTTGTACACTTCTCAAAGATCCCAAATTCTCAACTTTTGAAGGGGGCTGGCATAAGAATTTTTGATAATATTTTGATAGACTTGGATATCACGATCCCCGTCCCAAAGCGATAATTAAACATGCTTTAAACAGCAGATTTGTTCATTACCTTATTTTAGGACAATCATGAAACCCAAATAAACTTGCCTGCCACAGCAGTGCACATGTGAGATATCGTGTTTGTGTGTTTGGTAGTCAGGCTGAGAACCCTGAATTCTAACAAGGCACCACACTGTAGGTTCATTTTGCAAACCAAATACTTATAAGGAAAATATGCCCTTCTTAGCCCACCAAGGAAATATGTGGGCCAGGCTACTTTGCCAGGTTTTTTCCAACCTTATTTAGGTGTGTGTGGTGTGCATTCAAACTCAGATAATAGCAGGCTGTGCAGAATCACCCAGTTGTGTGTGCATTCTCAAATGATAGACATTTGCAATGATACTAAATAAAGGTAATATACATATCATGAAGGCTGAAAGAGGCATAAGACACATCTAGATGGTGCTTAGAAAAACCCACCTTGCGCCATACATTTCTCATGTAAAGTCATGAATGAGCCGTTGAAATCCGGTCAGAAATGTCTCTGTGGCTGATAGTTTACACACAAAAATCTGCCCCGTAAACATGGGGCCAAGATTAGTTCATCAGTGTCTTTGGTGAAGAAAATAATGTAGATATAGCTACTTCATAAAGCCACTTTTTTCTTTGGTATAAAGGCTCGTGAACACCCATGGGCACCAAAATGTCTCTCATTCAATACAAATTGCATAGAAAGGCAAGTCATAATCTCTGGCACTCAATGCTTTGTGAGTAAAAAGCATTTTCAGTGGCCAAGCATGATCATTACATAAAAAGGCACATCCAGAGAAGCACTTCAGTAAGAGTTTTCACAGTGACTATCAATAATAGACAATAAACAATATCATAATAGAGCACAGGGTAATGTAAATATGTAAAGTTGCTCTGGAGCCTACCGTGCGCAGGAAAAAAAAAATAAGCGCTCACTTGTCGGATGCTGGGAGGCTGGTGTGTGCGTGTGTGGCAACACAAGTTCATGGTGATCCAGGGCACGCGCACAGGCATCAATGAAGGTCTGAAAGCAGTATTTAAACCCCTAGTCTCTGTCCCGGTGAAAAGGGGGTTAAATTGCGGACGTGAAGTCTGTTGGCCGCAATCCAAAACAAGAGTCAGTGGCTGTTTCAGACCCACTCTCTCCCCCCATAAACAAACAGAAAAGAAAAGAAAAAAAGAAAAAGAAAATGAGAGGCAGGAAGACAGGATTTTAATCTGTCAACCTGAGTTGAAAGTGAATCCGCAGGCTGCTTTGGGACCCTCCGAAGTATCAAACGCACGCTGTCATCTGGGGAAGGACGGGCAAGGATGCGGTGACCACAGGTCAGGTTCATGTTGTCGCCCGCCGTCCAGGGTGAAGTCATCTAAGGCATAGGGGCAATCTACAGCAGAGGGCAGAAGGCGTCACCGGTCAGGCCTCACTCCCTCTCGGTCGCGGGGTACGGGTCACGCTGGGTGAAAAGGCTGACATCACTGGATCCTGGAGCCCACATCGATCGAACTCGCGGAGCGAAGTCATCACGAAGATGGCATCATCAAAGGCATCAAAGGCGGGGAGGGGAGGTCCAGGAGGGATGGCAGAATGGAGGGCAGGAGGGTCCCCATCTGAGCATCTACGACCGGCGGCGTCAGCTTTCCAAACCCGACCGACTCCATGATCCAAAAATAAAGAACGGGTGGGTGTTTTTCCCAGAGCAAAAGCCCGACCTCCAGGATGTACCTGGGTAAGAGAAGAACAGACCCACGACCACAAACAGACAAACACAGAACACAAACACACACAAAATGGCCCCTCAGCTGTCCTTGTGCTGCCAGGCAAGGTGGTATAGTCTATCTGACAGTCTCGGGGGAAAAAAATGTCGTAAAAGGCAGATTGAGGCTTTCCTCTTCGTAAAACCAGTACGTGAAGTAAGGGGGGGGGAAGTCTATGATGAGGACACCTCTGCACATCAGGAGATATGCACAAGTTCAGCTGGCCCCAATGAGCGCTTGCAAGGTGTAGGTGCTCAGGTGTCCCTAATCAACCACAGATCCCATCCCGAAGTCAAATTGCTCTCCTACACGGGGACAACAAAAAGGTGTAGCTGGCAGAATATCCATGAGATGCAAAACAGGGTGTTTCCTCCAGCGTCTTCCCGTGTGGAAAGAGACAGACAGACAGACAGACAAACAAGCAAACACACACAAGAATGGCCAAGCAATCTGCAGATCTCCAGGTGTGATAGTGCTACATGCAGTACACTGTGTGCAGATTTCTATGGCACAGTGTAGTGCAGTCTATGCAAAAAAAAAAAAAAAAACATAGTACACAGCTGCACTTCAGTAGTTTTGCACAAGTTCAGCTGGAACAATATTCCATAGCCACGCTACTAGGCTCCCTGTGAAATTTGGAACAAAGTAATAATGTGCACTGCAGAGCCATCCTTTAAAATAGGGAATCTTGCCCTTTACATACAGGTTTCATGTGCACAAAAAAAAAAAAGGAAAAAGAAAATCGTTAAGTCCATATTGTTTTCTAAAAAGAAAATAAGCCTCATTTTCCTCAGGGGAGCTCCTGAGACCAGGTGTGATTTAAAAGCTGCACCAATACACTATGCACATTTTAGTGGCCAGGCGAGCCTTTTACCGCCTATGGCAAAAAGATAATTCTTATATTCTTAAGAGTCATTAAAATCGCAAGTAAAATCACTATCCCAGTAGCGTTTGAACATATCTTCTAAAATCTAATTAAGAAATTTGTGCACTGTGTTGGGCAAGCAAGGCTCCTCTTAAGTTCTAGTGTTTAAGCCTGCCTTAACTGTAACGCTTTGGGATGGACTTGTAAGTTACTTCAAAGGCAAAAATAAAATAAAATATATGCTTGCAGGACAGCTTACAAAGAGGGGAGGGGGCTTTAGTGTGCTGTCACATCCTAAAAAAAAAAATAATCAGGTTTCTCTTGTGTCCTTTTTCCGAAGAATTCTTTTATTCTAAAGTTTCTGATAACAAGATTTTCACCTCTTATTCTTTAGCAAAAATACCTGAAAGGTGTGTTTGATTCCAAGGGTTTAATTAAATTAAAACGTGACGTTTTGGGGCCGAATTCCTGGATTCTTTTCTAAACAATAGACTCCCTTTCCCTCTCCCCCTATCCAGGAGAAAAAAAATGCTGCAAGTCGGCTAGAAGCCACCTCTCTATGCTTTTGAGGCAGCACGGAAAATTGTGGTCGTTCCCGTAAGTGGAGAGGAGTGACCTTCTGGCCATTGCCTATAAAATTTACTGGCTTATGGCTTTTAGGGGTCAGTTTATTCCCTTCACTATGCATGCATTAGGTTGATGTGTTCAATATAAGTTTTGCGTCCAAGCTCTATCAAGTGGCTTGGGAGAGAAAGGAGGGGTTGGGAGTTGTTATCCTGCCTTGCCCTGCAAGGGGGCCCCGAGAGCAGAAAGAGAAAGGAGGGGCTGTAGACTTTTAAATTCCCCTGCGGCTGCCTTTTACAGCCTGAGGCAAGCAGATAATCTCCTGTAATTACTTCTGTAATGTATTAGGTGGGAAATGCCCTGGAACAAAGGGGCACTTCACCCTTTCTGTGGCTATTGATCTTGTTGTTGGCTTAAGCCTAATTTGAGAAGCGTGGCTTTTGTAATGAATACACAGAGCTACTTAAATCAGGAGGGAGAAAAAAAAAATCTTAGGTGAACATGTAGAATTTCTCTCTCTTCCTTCACTCTTATATCTATGGGGAGGCAAATAATGCCTAGATAGGACTTAAGTTCTTATGAGGAACGTGGAAACACAGTTTAAAAAAATTCCTGCTTATTCTGAGACACCCGTTTGTTACAAGGGAGGGGGAGAGAGAGAGAGAGAGAGAGAGAGACTAAGATCTTCTCCCCACTTTTCCTTCGTCTAAAAAAAGGTAGACTTGCGCAGTAGGATAGTTGTTGGCAGTTTGGTCCTGAGAATCTCCCTGTGTTTGAAATTAAATTGCCTGGTCTTTTATCAAATGTTCTTAACTACTTTTGGAGGAGGGAAAAAAAAAAGGCATTGATTCTACTTTCTGTCGTGGCCAGCTGCCAGAAGGGGCTCAGCCCCTGATTTGATTTCCCTGCTTTTGATTATTAATAGTTCAGAAATAACGTCCCTACCTCTCTCCTCATGTGGTGCATAGCAACCCTTAGTTCTGTCTAAAGCTTCCATATCCAAGGAGTTGGGCATTGGCGTAGCGGGATGGAAGTACCTCCTGAATGCTTGAATAAGGCAATTCAGGGTACGCATCCCCATCTAGCACTTCCTGTCCCCTCAATGCTCCGTGCTCTCCTCCCGTTCCCTCAACATCATACCTATCCATCCCACTTCTGTCTTGCTGCCTTCCTTCTACTCCACTTCCTCTATTCATCTGTCTTTCTCTATACCTTTTCAGTTCACCATCCTGCCTTTCCTTCCATCATCTTTCAGGTTTCCTACCCAGTTTTACTAAAAATGCATTACTCAGATATCCTATGATTTTTTCCTTGTAAAATATCCCTTCAGCTGGTAAATTTTGTTGCGTGACCAGCCAGTCACAAAATATGCGGGATGTTGTTTATCCCTGAGTATTCAAAAGTATTTTTCTCACTTCCCATATTCCCCCTGGTATTATCAAAATTGCTGGAGGGGTCTCCTAGTTGGCAGAGTTTTTAGTCTCTTATATTAATTAACTAAGTACGTCCTTGTACATTCACACACCTCTTGCTAGCAGGTCATAATTGGTCTGTCCTCCTGAGGGCTAGAATCTTAATTTGAGATGGTAAAGTCCTGCCTCATCCTAGTTAGAGGGGTTCTTCTTAAAGCTTACTCATGTTCCATTTAATACTAAAATCATTACTTCTGGTGGCAGAATTCCAATGTTACCACATCGCACATCAAAAAAGGGGGTGCATAAACTGCACTAATTTATCCCCATAGGTTTACTTTAAAGGTCTAACTGTGTTCCTATGATTTCTCCCACACAAGCATCAAACGGACTCGCACCTCAACAATCAAATGCACATCATACACGCCAACATGTGATTCAGCAACCATACACAACTCTCCCACATTTCTGTTTCCCCAGCTAACTGCGATCCCTTGCCTAAGAATAGATCTTTCTAACTTCTCTAAAATCAAACGAAGATGGTGGAACTCCGTTGGTATTGTGGGGCAAAGATTGCCAGTCTTTGCCCCTGCTTAAGACACAGGGAATGGCCACTTCCCTGTGGTTACCAGAAAGAATTCAACTTAACACCCACATATATATTCAAACATTAATAAATCCTCTGAGGAAGCCAGAGCAGTGCTCTGCTTCTAATTCTTCAAACACTTGGGGAGGGGAACACTAGGGTTACTCGAGAGGAGCTCTTTTCCACCCTCGGGGGACCTCAGAGTCTCTCAACTCTTAGTCCTCCCTGGTTCGCGGGATGCTAGAGACACACAAATGTCCCTTCTCGTCTTCCTCCCTCCCCGGGGCCGACTCATAAGAATCCGCAATCTTCTCCACTCCACAGAGCTGTTAGATTCGAACTCACGCCACCCCACAACTAGTTTTCTCTTCTTACCAGATTTCTTTTGCGCAGTCCTCTCCAATTCCTCCTGCCGGCACTTGGTTTTCTCTCATGTCCGGTAGCCCATCCAGTGCTGACAAAGTGAACCTCCTCACAAATTTGAGGGTCCGGACTAGGTTCAATTAATCAGCACAGACTTCTTACCGTGACCTGAGTCAGACTCTACAAGCCTCTTTAGCAGCGGCAAAATTCCCCGGCATCTCCACCAAATGAAAGGAATGAATTCAATTTATGGGGTTCATTGCCGGCGTGCTAATAGCTTTGCAGAATGCAACAAGCAATCTGAGTCTTTTTTTAGACAGAAAAGAAGATTTATTGATTGCAATCAGGGCACTTCCACACTTTCTGCTGGTGAGAAGTCCCCCCCAGAAAACGAAAGGAGATATTTTTATAAGGTTTTTCCAGCACTCTTTCCCCCTCCCATCTGCATCTTACGTCATATGCATCGGTTACACACATCAAACACTAATTGGTACTTTTGATCATTATTTTGCACTTTTGGCAACAGCTAAATATTTTAATTGGAGCGTTTGTTTGAACTGACTAGTACAGAGCTCCACGGAGCTGCAAGCGTTTTATGATGGATTGCAGGTGCTGTTGCCTCGGCTGAATGAAGAGATAAGATTTTCTTCGGCTGGCGTAACTGTGCAAGGCTTTCACAGCTACATAGGAAAATAATTAGATCTCCAAGTCTTATCTCTACTTTTCTCAGCCAATATTATCACAGGGGCCCTTTTTCTTAAGGCTTGACCAGCGTTTGCAGGAATAAAGAATACATGTGTGAATAATAATATAAATGAAATATATATATATATATATATGTATGCTTAGTAACATCATTACCTCTAAATATATAATTTGTGTGGCTTATACTTTGCAAGGCATAGCCTGAAATATCCCATATAATACAGGGTATAGCTTGGGATATAGATTGCCATGAGGTTTGTCTCTATAGGCTTTGATCCATACCCTTTAGTCTATTAGCCCGGAGAAAGTCTACCTTGAAAACCTTCATTTTTGGATGCACATCTAAACATGGCAAGGTGTTTTGAGTGTGTCGGAGAAGCTGAGAGCAATGCCAGACACTATTATAAGCCTGAACTAGCAGTGGACTACGCTGCCACAAAGGGTGGTGGAGTCTCCTTCTTTGGAGGTTTTACAGCAGAGGCTGGGTGGCCATCTGTCGGAAATATTGTGATGGGGTTCCTGCATCTCAGGGGGTTGGACTGGTTGGGCCTTGAGGTCTCTTCCAACTCTATGATTCTATGATTCTAGTTCTCTGAGAGAGTGCACATGCAAATACAATACATAAATCAATGAAAATCTCACTGTGCATCTGTTTCAGGTGTTTTTTTGTTTTGTTTTTAAAGGACCCTCACAACAATTTTATACTAAATCAGAGAAGCCAATTAATCAAAGGCTGGATGGCCATCTGTCAGGAGTCCTGTGATGGGGGCTACTGCATGGCAGGGGGTTGGACTAGATGGCCCTTGAGGTCTCTTCCAACTCTATGATTCTATGATTTTATGGTCACCCAAGGTGGAATGGTCATAGATGAGGCATCAGATTAAGAGACCTCTACCCTCTTCAAGACTAGAAGCCACATGAGCAGAAGAGATGGACAGGTCCAATGGGGCCGGATGGAGAAACACCTGGAGGGCAACAGTGATGCTGAAGGTGATGGTAGTGGAGGATCCCTCACCGACAATGACACTCAAGCTAATTTAGGCTAGTTCTGCACAGAAGGCGGTTGTGGTAAACTACTGCCAAAACTATCACAGCTCTTAAACCTTATGATCCTTTGTTTCCAAAATGAAACAAGAAATAGTGCTGGAATCAGCTATTGCAGAACAGCACTGCCAAGTACAAATAGTGTTGTCACTACTAAGGCAACTAGATTAAAGCCAAACGGACATTTTCATGCCTGACACGCACAAAGGCGAAAGGAAAGTCTGATGCTGCACAACACACACAACTGGAACATGGAAGCATAAATCAAGGTAAACTGGAAGCTGAAAAACAAGAAATGGGATGATTAAACAAACAGTGCGGTGCTTTGTGTCAGTGAACGAAAGTGGGGTGGAGTCGGACATTTTGAGTTAAGCAACTGCAAAGTAGGAATGGGCATGAAACTAAAAAATTGAGCTTCGTTACATTCTGTTTCATCCCCCCGTGTTTTGTTTCATATTGTAAGTAACAAAATTATTCAAAAGAATTTCATTACTTACGATTAGACATGGGCACGACTTGGCAAAATTGTCGTTTCCGTTTTCGGTTATTGTTTCCGTTACGTAACGGAAATGGTAGCGATAATTAAGCCGTCAGAACTCGAACTCGAACCGAAAAAAGAAAAATTTGGTCAGGTTTTTCGTTTCCGTTTGTGGCATCGCGGCGATCGCGCGATACGAAGCACAGAAAAAGTTTTAAAAGTTTTTTTAAAAAACCCGACTCCGGCCAAAAAAGCAGGCGAAAATATGCCTGCCTGAGGCTTTGCCACCTACCAGAGGGGTGATTTCTGGGGGGTCCCTGGCCTTTCCCCCCCTCTTCTCCTGTCCTGGGCTGCTTGCACCAGGCTGGGGGGGTCATCCTCGTCGTCTGTCTTGCATGCGGTGGGGGGATCCAAAATGGCGGCCGCTATTTTTCTTTTAAAATCGTGGTAAAAAAACACACCAAATCACCACAGAAACATGTGAAATTTATTTATTTTAAATGCCTGAATTTTTATAGTAGCAGCAGTGGGTTTTTTATAGCAATAAAACGTCGTATTGATTTTATTTTATTTTATTTTGTTTTTATTTTTTTTAGACCTGCCCATTTGGGCTGGGCATGGGATGGGACCATGCAATTTTTTTGAACCATTCCACCAATGGCATCGCCAGGTTTTTGACTGACACTTCTGGATGCCGGCACCTTCCAGAAATCGCAGTCGGGTGTATGGATGTGGTTGAGGGAGGAAGGCTGGCTGCTGGTGCTGGTGTGATCCGATCGAGATTGAGGAGGGAGGCTGGAGGCTTTAGGATTTAAGTTAGGCAGGCAGGGAGGGAATTGAATTTAGAAAATAATTTCTTTGATTCCCCGCAGCTTTGTCTGCTGAAGGGAATAGCAGTTTATTCATTATTTCTTCTCTGGCAGTTTGAGGATTTTTTCTGATATTGGATAAAGGGGGAGGTTCGACTGGGAGTGGGAGGTGTGGATTTATTTTAAAAAGATATTATATACTACCATTTATTTTCTATTTTCCCAACTTCAATTTGCTTGCACACACACACATTTGGGGTGCAAGCCAAGAACAGAACCTCTATCCTTCCTAAGTGATATCCTAACTGCCCACTAGCCCGCCCGCCCGTGCCGCCGTCCGCCCACGGCCGCCACCCACCCATGGCCCCCCGCCACCGCCACCTGCCCGCACCTCCCCCGCCCCCCCGCCCCACCCGCCGCTTAGGGCGCAAAAACACCTAGCGCCGGCCCTGATTGCGGGATGCCCCTATGCTCTGGGAAGTCAAATCGCGCTAAATTGAGGTGGAAACGACAAACGACAAACGGAAACAACAAATTTTTGAAAAATTTCGTGACAAACGGAAACGAGCCGAAACAGACCCGTTCCGACAAACGAACACTCGAAACGTCATTTTTTCTGGTCATGCCCATGTCTACTTACAATTCCGAATAATGAAATGAAATGAGGTAAGGGAACCTCCCGGCAGGGGGCTGAGAGGGTAGTGCTGACGTCAGCATTCCTTCCTCAGCCCTCCTGCCGGGGGATTCCCTATTGACAGTGCACTAGAAAATCTGTTGATTGAAGCCAGAAGTGTTACTAGTGACCAATGAAACAAGGGCCCTTTGTACACGACCCCTAAACTCCGCCGCAAATGGCTCCCAGCTCCGAAGCTTAAAATTGTTTCCCCACCAGCTCCGGAGTTTACAGATAATTAAGTGCGACCACGCCCACCTAAGCGCGTCCCAGCACACTTTTCAGGTACCTGGTCTCTGGAGGTGAACATTCCTGATGCGGATATAACGTAGTGACTGCCCGTCTCTCCTTGCTTCTGTTTGTTCTTTTTTTGCCCCCCCCCCCGCCCCTTTAAGAGATCTGAATGCAGTGCCAGGATGGCAGAATGGAGGTGAGCGGCATTCTTTTCTTCCTTTTTTTCTCCCTCCCCTCACGCAGCCAGCAACCAGGAGTGCGGAGGGGGTGGGAACGCAGGAACAGCGACAAACCCCTAAGATCTCTGGTCCGAATTTAAGTGGCCAGTGGATCTTAGGGGTCATGTGAAAAGGCCCAAAGACAATTTCTGTAGTAAAAAAGGAAAGAAAAACCTAGACGGATAATGAAAGAAACCCTCAGAATTGATAAGGAGGGGCAAAAAACAAAAGTAAAGGTTGACAGAAATGGGGTTCAAGTCTTGAACATGCCTTTTCCACGACTGTCACACAAGGACCAAGAGAATTATTATAACAGCCAGTGCAAAGTAATAGAGGAGAACAACAACAAGGGAAAATAGGAAAGCTCTGCCAGAAGATCCTATAAATCAATAGGAAATTTAAGCCTCAATTAGGAATGCTGATTGATCAAAAGGGACACATGCTGTTTGAGTGGGGGAAAAGAAAGAAAGAGTAGAAACAGTATACGGAAGAGATAAAAAGATGACAGATTCTTTGACCACTACTGCACTTTAGATTTGAAACACCTTTTCCTTAAAGACAAATTGCCTTAAAAATCACTGTCCGCTTTTCAAATCGCTTTTTCTGAAGAGATCCCTTGGCCACGCCCATTTTTTACCACTATGTCGGTTTTTCTTGGGACGACCACTGAGGGTCGTGTTTTTTAAATCAGTTCCTGCACCCCTTTTAAAGCACTTTGGTTGTATTTACAGACATATTATGCTGCCTTTTTTTTGTTTCCCCCTGTTTCTGCCGTTTCCCTGTCGCAGTTTAAAGCGGTTCAGTGAACAGGGGAGCTGATTGCTAAGCAACCGCTGAAGTGCAGACTGCCGAACCGCTGTAGCAACCACGTGACTGCGGGAGGAGATAAGGCGATGCAAAATAAAAAGCGGCTGCTCAAGGAAGTGCGGTAAGTCTGATTCTTTTGAAGGAGCTATCCTATTATGAAGATCCTGAAGTTCTAAAAAGTGAAGTGAAAGCTAAATTGAAAACACCAGGAAATGAAAAAAAATAACCATGGACAGATAAAACACCAATAGAACTATTTGAAACCACAGAGACTGTCAAAATCCTAACAAGAATATGCCAACATATGGAATGTTGGCATATTCTTGTTATACGAATATGGAAAACAAAACAATGGCCCACAGACTTGCAACATTCAATAGACATTCCAGTTCTCAAGAAAGGAAATGCCAAGGGGTGCAGTAACTACAGGACCATTGTTCTAATTTCCCATGCAAGACGTGTTGCAACAAAGACCTTCACCTTAAATGGAGTGAAAAATGTCTGATGTTCAAGCTGGATTCTTAAAAAGAAGAGGTATTTGAGATAGTATTTTATTTTGTTATTTATTTTATTATAGGCCCTTTGTACACGACCCCTAAACTCCGCCGCAAATGGCTTTAAGTTCCGGAGCTTAAAAATGTTTCCCCACCAGCTCCGGAGTTTACAGGATATTAAGTGTGACCACGCCCACTTTAGCGCGTCCCAGCGCACCTTTCAAGTACTTGCTCTCTGGAGGTGAAAATTCTTTGATGCGGTGTAACGATAGTGAGTGCGGGGCTCTCCTCGCTTCTGTTTGTTGTTTTTTGGTTCCTGCCCCTTTAAGAGCTACTTAAGAGACTGGAATGTTGCCACGGCAAGAGCGAGAGGCAGAACGGAGGTGAGCCACGTCTCTTTTCTTCCTGTTTTTTCTCCCTCCCCTCACGCAGCCAGCAGCCAGGAGTGTGGAGGGGGTGGGAACGCAGGAACAGCGACAAACCCCTAAGATCTCTGGTCCGAATTTAAGTGGCCAGCGGATCTTAGGGGTTGTGTGAAAAGGCCCTTAGAGTATTTTTACCCAGTCTTTCTCCTTGGAAAAAGGACCCAAGGTGGCTTACAGAATAAGGGATAATATACAGTCCAGTACAGTTAAGATATGTTCAAGTATTGAGAACAGGGAATTGAGGGACATCGACTTGCAGCATCTTACAGCATTAGTAGACAACATTACATTAAAGCTACAAGAGAATATGAGCAGTTAAAAAGAGAGTAAAGGTCCATGTGAAATTATGAATGATAGAAACTAACACTGAAAACATAGTGCCAAATGTAAACCCATAAGGTTATAAGTACTTAAAAAGACAAAGTCTATGCGATCCTGTAGATTAGAAGGCACATAGTAGATAGGCCATCATTCAGGGAAAGCTTGCCTGAAGAGAAAGGTCTTTGCCTGTTTCCGGAAAGACAACAGATTGCAAATATCTTCTGGTTACCAGAACACACCACAGGGTTTCCAAATGTCAGTCTATATATCAAAGCCTTTTTGACTATGTAGACTGTGAGAAGTTATGGATGCCTTTGAAAGCAATGGATGTGCCTCAGCTCTTGATTATTCTGTTGTGTAGCCTGCCTTGTGGACAGGAAACTACTGTCAGGACAGGGTATGGAGGCACAGAATGGTTTCCTGTAGGCAAATGTGTCATAAAAGTGTGCATCTTATCTCCCTGTCTGTTCAGTCTGTACATGGAACATATTATATGGATCTTTGGGCTAGATTCAGATGCAGGAGGAGTGAAGAAACATAAATCATTTAAGATATGCAGATGATGCCATCTTACTGGCAGAAAGCAGCAATGACTTGGAAATGGAAAAAGTGCAGAGGAGGGCAACCAGAATAAATACATAAATACATAAATACTCCCTGCCAGAAGGAGTGGTGACAGCTGTCAGCCTTGACAGCTTTAAGAAAGGATTGGACAAGTTCATGGAGAACAAGGGTATCCATGGCTATAATTATGGATGTCTAAGGACAACCTCCGGGTTGGAGAGATAGGCAGGATATCTCTCAGTGCCATTTGCGGGGAATCGTAAGCAGGTGAAGACATCTGCTTGGGAATACCCTAAAGCAAATGGTGAGCCACTGTGTGAGACAGAATGCTGGACTGTGGATGGATTATGGCCTGTTCCAGCAAGGCTGTTCTTATGTTCTTATGTTTTTATGACTTGAAATGACCTATAATAAAAGTGAAAGAAGAAAGGACTGCTGAAGAACATTTAGAAGTCCAACACACAAATTTAAGGTTGACAAGGAAGAAATTGAAATTGTTATTTTTTTTTATACCTTGGTTCAATCCTCAGTTGTAACGGAAATTGCAGCCAAGGAATCAAAAGGAAGCTGAGAATCGGAAGGGCAGCCATGAAGGAATTCGGGGGATGATCAAGTGTAAGAATGTGTTACTGGAGATTGAAGCTGATAATCATTTCCAGGGCTGTGGAGTCGGTAGATAAATGTTCCGACTCCGACTCTGACTCCTAAGTTTTTTGTACTTCAGACTCCGACTCCGACTCCGACTCTGACTCCAGATACCCAAAATTTTCTCCAACTCCGACTCCTCGACTCCGACTCCGACTCCACAGCCCTGATCATTTCCCTTCTTGGATTTCTGATCCCCTTGTGTGGGTGTGTGAGAAAGAGGGTGTGCCCTCCTCTCCCAAAGAAACCCCCGAGCAAGAAAGAAGGGAAAATATTGCAGCAGAGGGGGAAACGACAGAGGACAAGAGGGAGGAGTTGGCACAAGGAGGATGGACAGGAGAAAAGGAGAGTGTGGAAATGGTAAAGGAGGATCCTTGAACGGGGGAATGGGTAACCTTCAAACTCCCGCAAGAGGTGGCGGAATGAGAGTGGAAGGGACAAAAAGCAGGGAAGGCTCCATTTGGGGGCCAGATGGCGGAGAGATAGCGCAGGACAGAGGGGCCTGCGAATACTTCACCCATAAAACCCACTACAGAGAACAGCAGAGGGCTCTGGCAGACCAGTGGCGGAATACCCCTGGAGCCAAGAAGAAGGCGAACCTGGGCAATGAGGACTAGCAAAGCCATGTGAAGCGACATTGGGCATTTCAAGCGAAAGCCCGTCCATTGTGAGAGGCACAGCCAATATGGACATTGAATCGGGCAGAGTACGTACTAGAGACTTACCCGTTTTGCGCTGGACTAGAGAACTGGAACTTACGCCCGGGCAAGTGGCGGAATTCTGGTTGGAGGGCGAACCCTTATTTCCCAAGAGGGGTTCTCAGGCTGGTGAAGACCCAAAAGCTGAGTTAAACATTGTTAATAAAAGTTGGAAGTTCACGGAAGACCCCACGTCGTCTTTATGGGCCCAGTCCAAGATGGGGGAGGAGCGGGATGGTAGGGGCGAACCTCATAGGGTGTGAAAGCTTGACAGCAAAAAAAGACTCACAAGAAAAAAGAGAGACATGTTGATCATATGGTGTTGGCGAAGAGCGTTGCAGATACCCTTGGATCACCAGATAGACAAACATGAAGCCTGAACTATCTCTGGAGGCAAAAATGATGAAATGAGGGGAGACATAGGGCCTTTTCACACGACCCCTAAGATCCGCTGGCCCCTTAAATTCGGACCAAAGATCTTAGGGGTTCGTTGCTCTTCCTTCCTCCCCACCAGAGAAAGAGAGGAAAAAATGCAGCTCACCTGGAGGAGCTTCCTGGAGCTATGTTTCTCTTCTGCTTGCTTTTTTCCCTCCCACCTCTTCTCTTAAAGGGGCGGGAGGCAAAAAAAAACCACAAGCAGAAGCCAGGAGAACCCCGCACTGACCAGATTAAATCTGGACCTGGGGATTTTCACCCACAAGACAAGAAATGCAGCTGGGTCGCGAAATGAACTATTCCTGCAAACTCCGGAGCTGGTGGGAAAACACTTGTAAGGTCCGGAGTTTGCAGCCATTTGCTGCGGAGTTTAGGGGTCGTGTATAAAGGCCCATACTTGAGACATAGCCTGAAAAAGCAACATTTGTTGAAATAAGACAATAATGCTTGGAAATGTTGAAGGCAGCTGGAGAAGAGGATTGCCAGATAGGAGGTGGTCTGACACCCAACAAAAAGCCACTGGCTAGAGCTTACAAGGACTGTTGTGGATAGGACATTTTGGAGGTCACTCGGGCGTAGGGTTGTCATTGGTCTGAGACAACTTGATGGCATGTAACAACCACCACCAGACACCCCTATCTTGTGCTGCTTTTTGCTGTCATGATAGACCAGGCCATCAGGCCAATTCCATAAGTCTGGTTGGGAATAAATTATGTATACCGTAGGACCCCCGTATCCACTGATTCATTATCCACTGATTCAGTTATCCACGGCTGGCAGAGGAAAATAAATAAATAAATAATTCAGCAGCCGCAAAGCAAGCTACTGTCACAAACAGCAGCCGTAAAGCAAGCTACTGTCGTCAAAACAGCAGCTGTGAAGCAAGCTGCTGTTGCAAAACACCAGCTGTAAAGCGAGTTACTATTACAAAACAGCAGTTTTGGGGACATTTGGTGTTCTCTCTTATCCACAGTTTTCATTATCCACGGGAAGACTTGGAACCAATCCCCAGCGGATACTGGGGGGTCCTACTGTATTCTAAATTTGGCACTCGGCTGCCACCCTCCCTTGGCTGGCTTTAAACCCTAAGTATTAACACTAGGAGGTGTTGTCATTCTTTTTTTTAACAACCCAAAAAGTCAGGATGATATTATGGTAGGAATTTTCCAAGTTTTGCACGTGGATACCCCAAATGCAAGAAAGCAATGTGGCCTCCCTTCCCCACGTTTGACATGTGATGATGTAGCTAGCTACCCTTCACCCGGGAAGCTGTAAGGAGCCAGCCCAGATAAGTGTAGATGAAAGGAAATCATCTGGAAAGATCTGCTGGAGCTATGCAAGAGCCTTCCATCTGCAGCTCATTAGAAGCAGAGATGTCAAGGGACAGCATCCACTGATGATGACCTGATTACATGATTCATTACTCACCAATAATAACATGCTAACTCCATTTGCTTTTGCAGGCAGGGGGGAATTCATCAGGAGGTGCATACAGGGTGGGCAAAATTATATCCCTCCCAGGGTTGCTGAAACACCTGCCAGCCTTTGCCAGCCTTCCCACCAGTAAGGGGCAGTGGGAGCTGCAGCCTAGAAACATCTGGAGAGCCATGGTTTCCTACCCCTGTGGCTCAAGGGAGGAGGAAGCCTGAAAAAGAACCCCTGAGTTCAGTAGCAGACCCTGTGTGCTGCCATGCATAAGGTCCTGGGTTCAATCCTCGCCATTCCAAGGTATGGTTAGGGAGGAATCTGAACTGATTCAGTGAAAGGCAGCTTCTTACCTTCGTAAACACGGAACACAAATTGCATGAATAGGAGTGGAAAATAAATATCTATTTAATTAGTTTTTGTTGAGCAGGGGTTTGGACTCCATGGCCTTGTAGGACCCTTCCAACTTCATGATGCTTATGCCATTATATAATTTATATCTTACTCCTTTCTCCTCGAAAAGACCCAGAACACAGCAAAAATGGGGAAAGGGGCTTCTTTTTCAACGATACTGCTCCCATGAATTTCAGCCAGCAGGTAACATTGACTGCCTAAGGCAGTGGGGTCCAAACTTCGTCCCTCTAGATGTTTTGGACCACACTCCCACAGTCCTTTGTCATTGGCAATATAGGCTTGGAATTCTGGGAGTTGTGGTCCAAAACATCTGGAGGGTAAAATTTTGGACACCCCTGGCCTAAGGGATTCACTGTGATACAGGACTTACCTGCACACAAACACGGAGACCATATTTTTCCATGTATATGACACTATTCCCCCTCCCCCGAAAATAATGGCATGAAAATTTAAAGGGGTGTGGTATACACAGAAGAGTAAGCCTTTCTGGTGGGGGGTGGGGGTGGGGTAGGGGAGAAGCCAAACTGACCTGGCTGTTTCCTTTCCGTGTTCTGAAGACTCCTCATCTTCTGCTTTGTTTTTGCAAGGACCAGAGCTTTTGTTTCTGCCGGGAAATGCTTGGGGGTGGACCAAGCCATTAAGAAGTTCATTTTCACAGCTATAAGGGTCTGATCCTACAAGAACAAAGCAGAGAGGAGGCCAATGAAGCACACCTGGTAAGAAAAGAAGAGAGCACATGGTGGGAAAGAGCAGGAGCTGGGGTGGAGCAGAAATGAAACAGGAGAATGTGTGTCTGTTTCATTTCTGCTCCACCCCACCCAGCGCTGTTTTGTTTTGTTTTCTTTCCTTGCAAAAACAAACCAGAGAGGAGTCTTCAGAACATAGAAAGTAAAGGAAACACCATGGGGTGGGGCGGAGGAGGGCTCAAAGAGGATTTCTTAAATTTCTTAATTTGGTGTTTTTTAAAAGTGGGGGAGGTCTAACACACAGCAGTGTTTTATAGACGAGAAAATAATCCACAAGGGGTCTGGCCATTTTGCAGTGGCACCGACTCTGCAAAACCAGCTCCTGCTGGAGCTACACCTGCCCCCCTCCCTATTAACCTTCAGAGGGCAGTGTAAGACTCTACTTTTCAGAGAGGCTTTCCCCGCCCACCTTACCTGAGCTTGACACCTGCTGTCTCATTGTGGACCTGCCATCGGCACCATGTGTTTCATCTGTTGTTCTTCACTTGCCAGCTCTGTATTTGTTGCTCAACCGTATTTGTTTCACTTGCCGTTTCTGTAAACGGCTCAGAATAGAGAGAGCACTAATGGGGTGGTAAGAAGGCAGGCAGGCAGGAAAGAGAAAAAAGGAAGGAAGGAAGGAAGGTTACAAACATGTCACAGGTTACAAACCACAATGGAGGTGTGTCATCTCCAGGCTTAACACCAGGGTCCTTCAAGGGCCAGTTGCAGGGGAGTGGTATCAGGAGACAGAGATCTAGTCTCGTCTGCTCCCAGACACATCTGGTGGGGCCACTGTGAGATCCAGGAAGCTGGACTAGATGGGCCTTTGGCCTGATCCAGCAGGGCTCTTCTTAGGTTCTTATGTTCTTATAAAGGAAGGAAGGAAGGAAGAAAGAAAGAAAGAAAGAAAGAAAGAAAGAAAGAAAGAAAGAAAGAAAGAAAGAAAGAAAGAAAGAAAGAAAGAAAGAAAGAAAGAAAGAGGAAAAGAAAGGAAAGAAAGAAAGAAAGAAAGAAAGAAAGAAAGAAAGAAAGAGAGGGAGGGAGGGAGGGAGGGAGGAGGAAGGAAGGAAGGAAGGAAGGAAGGAAGGAAGGAAGAAAGAAAGAAAGAAAGAAAGAAAGAAAGAAAGAAAGAAAGAAAGAAAGAAAGAAAGAAAGAAAGAAAGAAAGGAAGGAAGAAAGAAAGAAAGAAAGAAAGAAAGAAAGAAAGAAAGAAAGAAAGAAAGAAAGAAAGAAAGAAAGGGGCTGCTTTATCTGAGTCTTGACCCGTGGTGCTCTACTATGCCACTCACCCCATGAGTTCCTCTTGCAAAGCATGAGTAAATGGTTCTGTTGAACATCCAAATTGATTTTTCACGGTCCAATGAGGTGAAGTCACAGGCTGAATCCTCTTGGCCTTTTATCTGGGACCTGTGAATCAGGCTGAAAGACTGTTCTTCTCTTTTGAAACAGTATTATCAGCAAAGCAAAAATCTTTTGCCTGGGTCTGGCAATGTTTCTTTCCTTTCTGTTTCTCTTTTTACCACCACCACCCCAAGCCCCATGACAGCTGAAACAGGGACTGCTCTGTATGAAGAAAGTGGGCCACAGAATGTCCGAGGGTCAAAACTGGGGGTGACCATGGCATGATCAGAAGTGTTGGTGGACTGACATCCATGCTAGGAGCTAATGCTCCGTCTCTCTTGGGGCTTAGAAACACTGTTTTGTGGACTACAGCTCCAACGCCCCCCCAGACAGCAAGAGGATTATGGAAACAGTAGTCCAAAAACAACATTTCCAATCTCTCTCTCTCTCTCTCTCTCTCTCTCTCTCTCTCTCTCTCTCTCTCATATTGCTGGCACATGAGCTCCTCCTGGTGGTGGAAATGCTAAACCAGGCGAATCAGATCCTGAATTTCCGCTGGGTCTGCTCTACCCACAAGTTACCTGGCAATTTGAGGACAAACCAAATTATCGTGGCATGATTTTTTTTTCATTATTGAAAGCTGATGTCCTGCAAAATGCTAGAGTCTTAAAGTTTGCCACTTGACTCCAAATGAATTTTTTTTAAAAAAACCCCACAACCTTGCAGCTTTTATCTTACATAAAGATGGACAAAGTGAATCTCTCTGGGGGTTTCCCAGCCGCCTTCTTTGCCGTTGGCAATGCCAGCGGTGGCAACTGGGCTTTGCAGTCCGAGCACGCATGGAGGGTGCTCTTCCCCCACTGCAGATCTAAAAGATCTGGATATCACCTTGTCTCTTTCTAAATGCCTCTGGACAACTATATGGCCACCAGCATCTTCAGCAAACTGATAGGGTGCAGAACCCTTTTTTGTTCGCAACATCCCCCCAAATGCCCAGATTTATGGGAAGGGTAAGAACCACCGGCAGAGCCCGTAATCACACCGGGGGCTGGAAGAGCAATCTTTCCCCTCTGCCTCCATTGCAATTTGCACTCCTAAAATTCTAGTCTGAACCGAGACACTGACTTATTTTTCAGAGTTCAGTTAATATGTCCCCAACTGCAGGGTAAATAGACCAGGAAATAGCATAAACATTAAATACAAGCTGAAATTAGCAGCCAAGGGTGGCATTTTACTGTCTGTTTTTACAATCAGCTGGGCATGGCTATCTCCATTGTGGTCCAAGAGAGGCAGCAGGTGTAAATTTGCAGACAAAACTGGACACGGGGTGTAAGTTTGCAGATGATGCAGGGCACCACTGTTTAAGGAGGAGGATCTTATGCGGGAAAAGATCCAAAGGAGAAAGACTTAGATGGCAAAGGGTCAGGAAACCAAGCCTTCTGAGGAATGTTTGAAAGAACTGGGTGTGTTTAGCCTGGAGAAGTACAGACTGAGAGGTGGTACAGAACCCATGCCTTCTCAAAATACCAGAACTAGGGGACATCCACACAAACTGAGGGCTGGGAGAGTAAGAACAGACAAAAGAAAATATTTTTATACCCAGAGTGTTGTTAGTCTGTGGAACTCCCTGCCACAGGAGGTGGTGATAACATCTGGCCTGGATGCCTTCAAAAGGGGATGGGACAGATGACTGGAGGAAAAGTCCATCCCATGTTACAAACCATGATGGAGAGGTGTCATCTCCAGGCTTAAAACTGGGGTACTTCATGGGCCAGATGCAGGGGAGTTGGATCAGGAGACAGATATCTAGTCTCATGCTCTCCCAGAGGCATTTTTGGGAAGATGTGAGATACAGGAAGCTGGACTCCATGGGTCTTTGGCCTGATCCAGAAATGTATCTTTCTTTTGTTCTTATGTTCTTGACCAGCTGTCCTCACATGTTTGAAGATGACATCCAGTGTCACTCTGGAGATTGGCTTTCAAGTATTTGAAGAGTCAGAAAGGAGGGTGTTCTCAGTCTTTTTCAACATCAGAGCAGACATCCCCATTTTTTCAGTCTTTCTCACAGATTTTTGTTTCCACCATAACCCCAATCAGCTCTAGCCAGGATATTCCTCTGAACTTTTTCCAATTCATCAGCATCCTTCTTGAAGCGTGGGGTCCAGAAGTGGACACAGGAGTTTTCCTCAGATGAGATCCACCGTTTGCAAATGTTGGAAATTAATACTGATTAGGATCTGGAGCCTCACCTTCAGTTTAAATGCAGCCTAAAAATACATTTGGGTGATTGGCATACTGCAGGTATTCTCTCACAGGTTACTTTGAGATCCACAACACAAAAGATCCTTCTCACTGTTAGTAACATCTTAAAACTCTAGTTCCCCTTTTTTTTTTTTGCAACCTTGCCGCCTGTCTCTAGTAGATGGAGTTCAAATATCAGCTGGGATGTCTGTCAAGGTTACAGGCCCCCGTCCCAGTGATAACCATTGGCTTACCTTTGCATCAAAGAGAGTGCCACCTCCCTGCTCTGAGCCAGCTGCTGAGCTGGTGGCGACAGAGAATTCAACAAGGGCTGTTTGGACAGACACAGTTTTAGTTTGCAGAAGAATCTGTTCCACATTTGTCTCGGGAAAATGGTTGGCACCTTCTTTCTGGCTCCAAATGTCTCAGCGTGAGCCAGGATCAGTCCCTGTCATCTCTCATGCCACTCCCAAGTGGAACTTGATGTAATGGTGGCTTATGTGAATCCCTGCACTACTTCTGTGGGCTGAGGAATTAAAGTCAGCAACACAACATGTTTGAACCATCGGGTGCCATGCAGCAGAGTGAGCTCCCGCTGTTAACCCAGCTCCTGAAAACCTAGGAGTTCAAAGGCATGTAATGTAAGCAGATAGATACTACTGGGAGTTGTGGATCCAAAACAGTCTTCTTTGGACATGAAATGTGTTTATTACTCAGTGTGTTCATGGCCACAGTTTGAAAAGTCACTTTTCTTTGAGTTTGAAATGAGAGAATCACCACCCCTAGAGTTGGACATGACTAGCACACATCTGTAGGGAGAACCTTTACCTTTACTTTTTAAAACATCAAAAAAATTATATTTGTGAATGGCCTTGGATTTCTCTTTTGGGAAGAAGGTGTGTCTAGACTTTAGTTCATCAGATAAATAATACATCCAATAAATATATATTTGGAAGTTTGGATCCTTCACAGCCCTGGTGACCAGCCACCAGGGATGGTGTGATGCTTTGGTGTCAGGTGTCACCTGGAGTTGGCTTCAATAATGCATTGTCAGAAAGGAGGGTGTTAGGAGCTTGTACAACATCAGAGCAGATGTAGAGCAGATGTTGGGAACATTTTCGGATGTTCTTGGACCACAACCCCAATCAGCTCTAGCCAGGATATTCAGTAGTGAAGGTTCACTGGAATTGCTGCTCATCATCTTAAATTGTGCGCACCTCAAATCTCAACTCACTGAGTTTTCCTCAGTCAGCTACTGTTTGCAAATGTTGGGCACATACTGATTAGGAATAGAGCAGGGTGTGATCTGATTAATCTGGCACACAACAATACAAGGGTGATTGGCATACAGCAGGTATTCTTCAAAGGTTACTCTGAGATCCCTTTCCAAAAGTTTCTCTGTCCTCTTTGGACAACCCAAAAATCTATGGCTTTTTTTTTTTTTTGCAACCTTGCATGCTGTCTCTAGTAGATGCGGATGGATGTTTCTCAGCTGGGATGTCTGTCAACCTTTTCAGCAGTGACCAACCATTCCCTCTTACCTTTGAATTCAAAGAGAGTGCCACCTCCCTGCTCTGAGGGCCCATTTCTCTTGTCCATTGCAGTGCAGGGGATCCAAAATGAGGACCTTATTTATTTTTTTCAAGTTTTAGTTTGCAGTTTAATCTGTTCACATTTGTAAAAAAAGAAAATGGTTTTCCATTCTTTCTTCTTCCAAATGTCTCAGGGTGAAGTTTTACAGTAGACAGCAGTGCCAGTTGATGGGGGAAAAAAAAGTCTACTTTGATTTTATTTTATTTAATTTTATTTTATTACCTGCACTATTCTGTGTGATAGAGGAATTAAACTGCAACACAACATGAAACAACCATCTAAATCAGGCATGTCCAAACTTTGGCCCTCCTGATGTTTTGGACCACAACTCCCAGAATTCCAAGCCTGTATTGCCAATGGCAAAGGATTGTGGGAGTTGTGGTCCAAAACATCCGGAGTTTGGACATGTCTGATCTAAATTATTACTCAGTGTGTTCTCCTTACAGTTTGGAAAAGTCACTTTTCTTGGAGTTTAGCTTCTAGAATCCCTGCTTAGCATGGCCATGGGGAGGATTCTGCAAGATGCTGTCCAATAATAATAATAATAATAATAATAATAATAATAATAATAATAATAATAATAATAATAATAATAATAATAATAAACTTCTCTGCTTCTGACTACTCTCTGTTATTCAGAACAAATAAAATTTAAAACATCTGCAACTTTGCTAAAAATTCAAAGTTCTCTCACCATCGGTAGCATGCAGGGACCCAGCACTTCAGGTTCTCAAAATTGTTCAATGGGAACAAAGCCCCGGAGCAGTTGTGAGCATAATACATGATCACAGGATGCGCTGTTGTGATACATCTGTATATTTTACATGCTGAATCCCACCCAGTGGCATTTAGGAGCCTATAAACCATGGGAGAAAAGTACAACATCATCAAGAAGAAGCTCCAGCAAAACTTTGTGCAGACTGGGAGACACTCGGAGAACAAAACCACAACCAAACAAAACAAAACCACAACAATGATTCAGTAAGGCTTCAAAATCCCATTCTTAGAACTCCTACCCATTACTTTCTACCTGCTTTGACTTAAGAAGACACTTGCTGTTGTCTTGTCTTGTATTGGGTGTATCTCCACCCTTTTAGCAATGCAGCGAGGAGGGGAAAGGTTCCCCATGTCCTAGGATTTATTTAATCTCTGATACCTTGGTAAAAGATGCCGTGGAGAGCAGCAACGTGGTCTCGGCAGAGCCTCTTTATCAGATGAAAGGGCAGTACAGCTTCTCTTGATCTGGAGGTGAGTTTTGAGAAGACCCCTAGATGGCCCTTTTCCACATTGTTTTCTGGCACTTTTGTTAAGCATCCTCTAACCTGAGTGGTTCCACTGATTAAACTGTGAATTATGTGTGCACGTGTACATGTGTGTATGCAATTGTATGAGAAAAGGCTTGATAATTTAAGAAAAGAGGTCTGGCTCTGTTTGACTAACCACATGCAACCAACCAACCAACCAACCAACCAACCAACCAACCAATCTTGGTGGATTGCTATCCTTCTTCCCGAAGTGGACGTATGAGTCCCAAAGGTCTGTTGAACATGAGTCAGCAGTAGAGATGGGCACGAAACGCCAAAATGGCATTTCGTGTTCGTTATTCGAGCCCTGGGGCCCACTTCCTTTCCGTTTCTTCGTTTTTCGGGTGCGGCAAGCTGTGGCCGCAGGGAGCCCTCCCAGGGCTGGGTGCCACCGGAGCCGGCAGCATGCGGGTCGGGAGAGCGTTCCTGCAGCTGCAGGGAGCCCTCCTGGGGTCGGGACAAGCCTCCTGGGAGAGCCATCCCACAGCCACGGGGAGCCCTCCCGGGGCTGGGGGCCGCTGGAGCCAGACGCAGGCGGGCCGGGGAGAGCAATCCCGTGGCCACTACCCCCAACAGGCCACCACCCCCGGAGCACCGCTGAGCACCGCCCTCCCTTGGGCCCCCTCCCCAAGGACCGATCTGCCACTCTGTCCGCCACCCCCGTCGGGTCGCTACCCCCGGAGCCCCACGCAGCGCCGCCCTAACTGGGGCCCTTCTCCGCGGGAACCACTACACCCTGGGAACTGGTACCCCGGCAGACTGCCGCCCCACACCCACCCGGCCTAGACCCGGGAAACCTGTGGGGGGTGCCGCTGCACTCCCCCTCCCCCATGCTCCAACAATGCCCTCCACTCCAGCTTCTGAGCTGGCTACACTGTCGCCGCTTCGCCACATGGCCAAGATGGCACCGTCCACAACCAAGCTCCAACGTCCTCCCCTCCAGAGCCTGCCAAGTGCCGACGAAGAGGCCGATATCCCGGAGTCCAGCCCTCATAAGGGCTCAGATCCCGCCTCTTCTCGTGAGACTGGCAAAGTCTCGTGTCGTCTCTGATGGGGAGGGGGCAAAGAGGCTCCGCCAGGCCCAGCCCCCTCTCGCTGCCCTCCGCAGCTCCATTTTTCATTGCGTGAGCGGTGCGACGCCAGTAACAGAAATGAACAGAACTGAAGAAAATTTTCTTGGTTCTGTTTGGTTCGAGCCTGCCCCATCGCAGCAGTCATTATTCGTACCGTTATGTAACAGAACGAATAATGGAGAATGGTAACAAAAAAATGGTCGTTAAGTGCCCATCTCTATTCAGCAGTGTGATGCGGTGGCCAAGAAAGCCAATGCGATTCTTGGTTGCATCAACAGAAGCATCGTGTCTAGAACAAGGGAAGGGATAGCACCACTCTATTCTGCTCTGGTCAGACCCCACCTGAAGTCCATCACGGGTTACAAACCATGATGGAGATGTGTAATCTCTAGGCTTTAAACCAGGGTACTTCAAGGGCCAGATGCAGGGGAGTGGTATCAGGAGACAGATATCTAGTCTCATGCGCTCCCAAACGCATCTGGTGGGGCCGCTGTGAGATACAGGAAGCTGGACTAGATGGGCCTTTGGCCTGATCCAGCATGGCTCTTCTTATGTTCTTATGTTCTTATGAAGTACTGTGTCCAGTTCTGTGTGCCTCAATTTAAAAAGGATGTTGACAATCTTGACAATCTTGAACGAGTCCAGAGGACAGTGACCAAGATGATTGAGGGTCTGGAAGAAATGTCTTACGAGGAGCAGCTTAGGGAGCTGGGAGTGTTTAGCCTTACAAAAAGAAATATGATAGTTATGTTTAAATATTTGAAAGGATGTCACATTGAAGAAGGGGCTGGTTTGTTTTCCATGGGTTCAGAGGCTAGGATGCGGGGCAATGGTTTCAAACTACAGGAAAAGTGATTCCATTTGAACATTAGGAAGAACTTCATGATGGTTAGAGCTGTTCAGCAGTGGAAGATGCTGCCACAAAGGAGGGTGGTGGAGTCTCCTTCCTTGGAGGTTTTTAAGCAGAGGCTGGATGGCCATCTATCAGAAATACTGTGATGAGGGTTCCTGCATGTCAGGGGGTTGGACTGGATGGCCCTTGAGGTCTCTTCCAACTCTATGATTCTATGATTCTAGTTCTCCGAGAGAGTGCACATGCAAATACAATACATAAATCAATGGAAGTCTCACTGTGCATGTGTTTCAGGTGTTTTGAACGATTTATATCACTCCCTGTTGTAGAACACGTTGTCTAGGTTGAGAAGGTATTTGTTTGAAAGCTACATTGTGCTTTTGCTTCCTTTTTAGAACATTTCTCCCCATGTCTGGCACAACCCATAGGAGAAGGTCAACAACTCTCAGATGCAACCGTTTGTATTATGTTGTACCCCGTGTGGCGTGGTGGATTCAGTGGTGGGCGTGGGAGACCCGCGTTCAAATCGCTGCTCATCCATGTAAACTCACAGGCAGGAGGCCTGTCTCTGCTAAAACCTCCCTTGAAGTATCTCATTTACCTCAAAAGCCCTGTTAGGGTCGCTGCGAATCTGTTTCCTGCTTGACAGACCACAAAACGCCCTATGCGCTAGCACATATCAAGCATGTGGAGAATCCGTCTGGAATAAGCTTCCATACTGAATGAGGTTTGGCAGGTGGCCTTTTTAAAATATCAGTTCCATCTGAGGCTGGAGCCATCAAGGTTAATGGAATTCAAGGTCTTAAGAAATGGCAGTTTATTGTTAGAAAATAGAAATGGTTCCTAAAGCCCTGTCAGCCTCGCACCGTTTTTTTCTCATCTTGGCACGCAGCCTGGCAGAAATGTAACAAGAGCACCCGGAGGATACCCACAGAAGCCAATTCATTACAACACTCGCCCTTCCTCATCTCCTTTCGTTTCCCGAAAACTCTTGCTCAAGCGCTAGGCTCGACCCAAGAGAGAGGCCCACAGGGGCTGATTTTGCAAAAGCCCTGCCCTGCTGAGGGGACACATCGAGATCCCAAGGCACCCTGTCCAGGTCAGGCTCAGCCCCAGCGAAACCAAAGTGGCGACGGACAAGCAAGCAAGCAAACAAGCAAGCACCAGTAGCGCTCGAGACAAAGCTGCTAAATTGGGGGGTGGCGTGGGGGTAAGCTAACAACCAAATCTGGTTTTATTAGGCCTGAAGGCATGTCACCTGACCTCCGTGGGCCTATTGGGAGCCAAGAAGTACCCACAGTGATTGTGGCTGAGTTATAATAAATAAATAAATAAATAAATAAATAAATAAATAAATAAATAAATAAATAAATAAATGGTGATTGTGGAGAAGGAAAAAGTGTGGATCCTTGATGTTGCTATACAAGGTGATAGTAGAGTCACTGAGAAACAACTTGAAAAAAATTACCCAATATCAGGATCTGAAAATTGAACTTCAGGGACTCTGGCATTAACCGGTGCGGGTGGTCCCAGTGGTAATCGGCACGCTGGGTGCGGTGCCTAAAGAGCTAAGCAAGTACAGTGGTACCTTGTATAAAGGAATTAATTGTATAAAGGAATAAAATTATGTTAAGCAAATTTTCCTTTCTACAAATTTCCCATAGGAAGGCATTGAAAACAGCGTAATCCCTAAACACAACCATTTTTATGTTGTACAGATTCGCCCCATAGATGATTCTGTTAAGCAAATTTCCCCTATCTCTGGATTTTTTTTATGTTGTACAGATTTTATGTTATACAAACTGTTTGTTATACGAGAGTCCACTGTATTTAGAAGAAATTGGCGTTGACAAAGTCACCATCAGTCAGCTGCAGAAAGCCGCCTTACTGGGATCTGCTTGCATAATTCGCCGATACATCACTAGTCCCAAACGCTTGGGAAGCGTTCGACTAGTGATTGGTAATACAAAATCCAGCGTTGATATCTTGTCTACTGTGATGATGATGATGATGATGATGATGATGATGATGATGATGATAATAATAATAATAATAATAATAATAATAATAATAATAATAATAATAATAATAATAATAATAATAATAATATGTTTATTTTATGCCCTTTTCTCCTTGCACTTCCTTCCTCAATGTTCCCCATCCTCGGGTCCCCCAATGTTCTTGAACTAACGGTCCCAGAAGCCTTCACCACTAGCCGCGATGGCCAGGCTTTCTGGGAGTCAGGAGTCCAAGGTCATCTGGAGATCCAAAGCTGGGGAGCAGTGGGTTGGGGGTTTCCTTCCTCTAGGCCTTGAGATTAAGAGCTGGTGCCAGGACTGGCCCTGTCCTTAGGCAGAATGGGGAAGGTGCTTTGGATGGATTTGCCGCTGTCCTTGACTTGCAATGGCCTTTACTGCCCACTCCGTACTGGTGTTTGAGTTCTGGAAGCTTCCTAATTTTGGTGGCAGCTACGAGAAACCTAGTAACGCAATTTAGAAAACTGTGTGATGTGCTGTCTTCTGTTGTGCAGGCGGTGCTGCTATGAAAATAATTGTCCCATGATTTGGCAAGGGAGGGTAAAAGGTACGGCCAGGGCCATCAACACTTCCTCAGTGATCATTCGAGGTGGTGGTGGAGATTTGCCTCCTGCCTCTGGGGTCAAGAGAGCTGGAGCCATCACTGACCAAATGCAACCCAGTGAGGCAAATAGTTCTCCCAGATGAGGTCAAAAGTTTCTGCTTGAATCCAGACAGTGAGGGGGACTCGCTGTTGAGTCTGACTTAAGTTGCACCAGAGACTCTCCTCGGACTCAAAGCCGGGAAGCAGACTCAACAGTATTCTCTCCCCCACAGTCACATTTCCAGTTTTAAAGGATGGGCCTCCCTCCTTTCCTGCCGTTCATGCTGTCACTGCCACTGCCACCCTCCGAGGCCACAGGAAAAGAGATTCCATTTGAACATTAGGAAGAACTTCATGACAGTTAGAGCTGTTCGGCAGTGGAATCTGCTGCCACAAAGGAGGGTGGTGGAGTCTCCTTCTTTTGAGGTTTTTAAGCAGAGGCTGGATGGCCATCTGTCGGAAATACTGTGATGGGGTTCCTGCATGGCAGGGGGTTGGACTAGATGGCCCTTGAGGTCTGTTCCAACTCTATGATTCTATGATTCTAGGACCGGTGTTCCTGGAATCCTCTGACTGCATACCTGCTGCCCAGCTGATAGGACAAAGTGGAGGCCGGCTCTGGGAAGTCAGCCCATTGTCTCTGCGCATGCGCTGACCTATCACCTGGGTAGCACATGCACAATCTGAGTTATGGGGTCCGAGTCTTAAGTCTTGGAAGGATTGGAGCAAAAGACTTCAGACTTGGACTCAAGACTCAAGTCTTGAGCCCGAATATGTGCCAACATTCCTGGGAGCAGCGATCCCCCTTACCTATTGTGTAATTTCCTGCTCTTTGCCACAACCTGTAGAACTTTGCCCCCCATTCTTCCTGGAGCCCCCAGGCAGACTATCTCCATGGTGTCCCTGATTCCCTCCCCACCATTTCCATTAAGCTCTTGAGTCACTTCCATCTTCACCTGCAAGAAAAACTTGGTTGGCGTGCACATCTGCCAATGTGCACCCCCTGTTGCCCTTGCCCCTCAGTTTGCTGCCGTCCACACATTGTTTTGGCCCGCTTGTCAAAATAAACTGGAACACAATCTCCTTGAGGCAAGGGCCTGCCTTTATTTTGCTAAATGCCACGAAGTCGCCAGTGTCTACGTGGCTGGCAGCGTATGCATAATAAAATATGGAAATGCCCTGTATTGCAAAATCAATTCATAAGCTGGTAATTATACTGACAGATGCAATCCACAATTACTTTTGTATATGCAAACGTTAGGAAGACTTGATTGAAAACCATATTTTTGGGGTGGGAAGGGGGGAAGCAAAACAGCTTGAGTCCAACTTACGGTGCATCCTATGACAGTGATGGCTGATCGTCAAATGATTACACTGTGCTCTAAACAGCTGTAGTTGGAAGTCCATACAATAATAATTAGAATTATTGTTCTTCTTCAGAAATAAGAGCGAGCTAGAATTGGACTTCCTATTCACAACAGTTCCATGTAATTGTAGACTGCATCCTTTGATAATTATTGACTCATGCATGCGGAGGGTGTTTTGCAGCACAAGCTATTTTTCTTATTTAAATCTTCTGCCTTCAAATATTTGGGTGGACTGTCAGCTCCAGAGCTGCCTCGGGATCTCGCCTTTTCTGTCTCTTCTCTAAAGAGAAGAGGTTGACAGTTGATATTCTCCCCCCACCCCACCCCCAGCAGGCAAATTCCCTCAAGGTGGGTCCTGTTACTGACACTCACTCGAGACACACAGGGACGCTGCAGAACTTTGGACATTATTATTATATTTTATTACAAAAATATCTGGCAAGCGAAAAACAAAAACAGAACAGAACCCAAAACTTAAGGTGCAATTCGTACAAACAGTCATCTAATATATATTTTTTACCCACAACAAAAATCTCCTTCCTTCTTCCTTCCCCCCACCCCTCTTTTTATCCCATCCCACATCACTCCCTACAAAACCAGGGCTAACTGATGGGGCCGTGTAAGGTGGTCTCACCCCTTCGCCATCACCCTGTGATGGGACTGGCCCATCAAAGAGCTTGAGATTCTCTTCCAAGCGATGGTAGCATTGAGCTTCCCTTATTCTGATCCAAGAGAAGGAAAGATAACAGCAGGTTTTTGGGTTTTTTTTTTTTTGGAAATTAAAGGATTGATTGGCAGGCACAAAATTCCTGTCTTACCTAGGGGTCAAACTGATCTTTGAGATAAACGTACCAAGGAAAAAGTAACAGTGTGGTGTAGGGCCAAAATGGCAGCCATGGCCAAGTCTGCAATATCTCGATCAGCGTTTTCCTAACAACCAAACGATGGAGAGTGGCAGAAAGAACCCCACAGCTTCCATGGTTCAGTTGGATGTACCTTTCCAGAAGGGAAACAAAAGACATCTGGTGGCCATTGAAGGAGGATTTGCCTGCCTGATGTTATATATCCCCCTGCACCTCCAGTTCAGCAGCTTGGACAACTCCAGTCAAATTATGAATGAGAAAAACCTGAATCAGCCATCAGCCAGCCCTCCTTTAACAACCGATACTGCATTTCCTTACACACGGTGTAGGGAAGGAGCAAGAAGCAGATGGCTAGATGGAGTTGCCTTTCTAACATCAGGACAAGGAGACGTCACTATGGAGGAACTGATATCTGGGACCGTACTAACGCATCCCACAGTCTTGCCTCTCCTTGCTCTGATTTGCCCTTCTGGGACATCTTCCCTACCCATATTCCAAACAAGGAGGGGTGGTGGTTCTCCCAAGTCTTCAGCAGTTCCAGACTGTTTCCTACGCACCAAGGGTTTCCACCAGCCTTGGGTAACCTGGGCGTTGTTGGATTGCGATGCCCAGAAGCTTTCACCACCAGCTGTGCTGACTGGGCTTTCTGGGAGTAGTAATAATGTTGAAATTGCAAAGCCGTGAGGGACGTTATGGACCATCAAGTCCAGCTTCTGTTCAAGGAGGCACAGTGGGGAATTGAACTCCCGACCCCTGGTCCTGCAAGAAGACACCTAAACCACTGCGCTATCCAGCAGCTGCCGTCCATGAAGGACAGGGTTACCCAAGGGTGGGAATCACTGTTTTACACTACAATAGGACCCCGGTATCCGCTGGGGATTGGTTCCAGGCATTCCCGTGGATAATGAAAACTGTGGATAAGAGAGAACACCTGCCCGCCCGCCCCCAACTGCTGTTTCCTGAGAGTAGCTTGCTTTATGGCTGCTGTTTTGAGACAGTAGCTTGCTTTACAGCTGCTGTTTGTGACAACAGCTTGCTTTACAGCTTGCTTTGTGGCTGCTGAATTATTGTTTTCCTCTGCCAACTGTGGATGACTGAATCAGTGGATAATGAATCAGTGGATACGGGGGTCCTACTGTATTATTTTTGAGAACCCAAAGAGGAACTGCTGTTCTGTCTCAAATGGCCACCACAGATGGGTCTTTTTGGCTTGAAGCAGGATGTTAAGAGATCCATGACTACTCCAGGGTGGACCAGCTGTTTGATGGCCCGGCAGCAGCCCAGCTGTCGATATTAGAAGACAAGGAGCACTGGGCCCCTTTTGCCAACACGAAGGGCCAAAATCCCTCATGCCTCCGCTGCTACCTGTGAGTGTTGATCATTTTTACTTTGGAACTTGAAACCAACTCGAGCCCGAGACTGAACTCAAACCACAGGCAGACGAACGGTGTGTGTGTGTGTGTGTGTGTGTGTGTGTGTGTGTGTGTGTGTGTGTGTGTGTGTGTGTGTGTGTGTGTGTGTAAAGCATTCGGACGACATCCTTTCGGCAACACTGCTGGCCCGTGCTACCTGCCTTCCTCTGACGCTTCCAAAAATCAGTTAGTTCCTAAAATGCATTGTACTAAAGAAAAAAAGAGCCACAGAAAACCAAAACAAAACCCAACAACACCCTCCCCTTTTTCCCTCCCAAAAAGGGGGAGGAAAGAGAAATTTTGGTTACTGGCAGCAGGAGTCACAGAGGGTTGGTTAAGACGTCTCGGTCATGGAGATTGAACCGTTTAAGACTTTTATTTCTTCTTCGGCACTCTATCATTCCTTGCTTTGCTTTTTGTTGTTGTTGTTGTTGTGCTTTTCACACTAGTGCTAAGTACACAGTACTACACCCACTTACAAAGAACATACACAAATACTGGTAATTGTTTCTCATTTTAGTTCCAAAAGGAGTAAACAGTTATAATGCTGAACAGTCAACACACGTGTTATGACGGTGTCTCTGGGGAGAGCCCTGCCCTCCAATCCCCTCTCCAGTCGTCAGAGGGGTGCTTCCCTGTGCCCCTATGATCTTCCCCACTGCACATCTGGAATGACAAAGGGGCAAGAGGAAAGGAGGAGGAGAACTAGATTTGGCCAAGATGGAAGTACTGAAAGGCAGATGTGAGTCCCCTTTTGATATATGCCCGGGGTAAGGAGTGGTGACGACCGGTGGAATGTTGGTGTCCCAGAATGGTGGCCTCTCCTGCTGGTCTCCCACTGGAGACAATGCCCCATGGATCTGCAAAGCTCCTTCCCTTGACAGGTGATGAGTGGCCTTACTAAGAAGGTTTGCTGGGCCACCCTGTCCTCAACCCAAGCCCCCCTTGCCTTCATCCCCTTGGAAAAGCACACCCCATGCCTGCTTTCCGTCCGACTACAAGACTCCGCAGTGGTGCACCACAAGCTTTGCCTGGGTTACTGACTCCACACCAGTGAGCAAAAGGGAGAAAGGGGCACAGAGGAAGAACAGGCTGCGTTAAATAAGAACAATCACAACAGACCACAACAGCGCCTCGGTTGAGTAACAGGCCAGGGAGGGCTAGGAGGGAGATTGAATATCTTTTGGTACAGCAGTGGAGAGGACAGACAAATTTGGAGGCACCACCATGCTGGAGCGCAATCAGATTCTGGGAGATGGTCTTCTCTGGTCATCCAAGCGGCCTTGTGCTTGACGGTTAAGAAGTGAACCACCTTTCAGAAATATACGCATGCAGGCTCACCAACACCCACCCACGCGCACGCACAGAGAACTAATGCAAGGTGGCAAGCCTTAGAGACGGTCGCTAAAGTTTCGTTCCCACTGGGCTGCCCTCGGGACGGGGAAGAGAGGGAGACACAGGTAGAAGCCAGATTCCTTAAAACACGGCCCCTGCTTGTCTAAGGCCCGTGCCCATCGCGGAGGCAGGAATGTGTGTCCAAGACACCCCCAACCCCCAACCCCCAACCCCACCTCTCCAGCACTGGGAACATTTTGGGATGAAATTAAAAAGTGGGGTAAAGGGGGGGCAAAGGAAGGGAGCGGGCAAAGATCCACACACCAAAAGGCTTTGTAAAGATTTGGCTTTGCCAGAGAGATAGATAGATAGATTAGATAGATAGATAGATAGATAGAGAGAGAGAGAGAGAGAGAGAGAGAGAGAGAGAGATCTGGTCCTACAGGAAGTTGTTATAGCTGAAGAGGCACTGTCACAAGACATATCATCTGGGAGAGGGGGGCGGATATTGGCGGATGACCGCAATATAAAGCCAAACCAACACCATTTTAGTTGAGCAAAGCAGCACCTTCCTCCAAGATGAACCTGGGAAAGGGACCGTTGGTATCTCCCACGTGTCGCCAACCGTGAATTTTAGAGTCTTGGTGGAGGACTGTGTCCCGTAGCTTCTTTCCACCACGGGGCAGGACACGGCTTGCCTCTGTGGAGGTGTTCCAAGATGGCGTCTAAGCGGACGGCTGCCCACTTGAAGTGGGATGGGGAGGGAGGAAAGGCCTCTGACAGACAGAGCTGAAAATTATGATGGGTGTGGGGACAGCGCCGTCCAGCTCTGTGTGGCAGGCGGGCGGGCAGGCAAAGAGGAGAGCGAGAGCGTATGGTTCAGGTGAGAAAAGCTGTGTTAGATCCTTAGTTGCTTCTTCCTCCCACTTGGCAAGCAGGAGAGGAAGAGGCGCCACGAACTAGCCCAAAAATCGCAGGATCCAGTTGTGTGTAGCACCGATTCCCTTGCCCGTGGCTAGGTACGTTGGGGTCCACTCAAAAGAAACGGCAGGAGCCACCACCCCCTCCGGTGGCAGGCGAATCCCGTGGCACCTCCGTTGAGGCCCAATGCTAGGACAAGGCCAAGAATCCGACCCCAGGGAGGAGGCATCCGGCAACCCCCCAGCAAGGGGGCCCAGGATGCCACAGAGAGCCGACGACCGCCACCCTGGGTCAGTTGCCCTGGACCTGTACGCTAGCATATTCCGAGCTGGCTTCCTCTGGTTTGGGAGCAGGTCTTTTGGGTGCTTTGCTCAGGTGCACCATGTCCAAATCTGCGTAAGTGACATTGTCGTCGTTGGGGGTCGGCTTGGCGGGCTGGATGGTGGCGTATTCTGTCTGCTGGCTCACCTCTGCCTCTTGGCTGGGGCTCTTCTTAGGAGTCTTCTCAAAGTTTAAGTCGGCGTAGGTGACGTTGTTGGGGTCCGGCTCCTGGAAAAGGGGGCGAGAAAGGAGAAGAGGAGGCGAATAAGAAGAGGCAGGGAGCAGATGCTGGAAAGGTACAGTGGACCCTCGTATAACAAACAGTTTGTATAACATACTGTAAAATCTGTACAGCATAAAAAAATTCTGGAGATAGGGGAAATTTGCTTAACATAATCACCTATGGGGAGAATCTGTACAACGTAAAAAAGGGATTACTCTGTTTTCAATGCATTCCTATGGGAATTTGTACAAAGGAAAATTTGCTTAACATAATTTCATTTGGAACAAATTAATTCCTTTAAATCATATGTGGAGGAAGGAGCCTCATGGTGCAGTGGTTAAATGCCTGTACAGTAGGACCCCAGTATCCACTGATTCATTACCCACTGATTCAGTTATCCACGGTTGGCAGAGGAAAAAATAATAATAATTCAGCAGCCATAACGCAAGTTACTATTACAAAGAGCAGCTGTAAAGCAAGCTACTGTTATGAAATAGCAGCCATAAAGCAAGCTACCGTCACAAACAGCAGCTGCAAAGCAAGTTACTGTCACAAAACAGCAGTTTTGGGGGCATTTTGGCATTCTCTCTTATCCACAGTTTTCATTATCCACAGGAAGGCTTGGAACCAATCCCCAGCAGATACTGGGGTCCTACTGTATTCAGGTAAAACTGTGTTCATGACCTGGGGTTTAATCCCAGGTAGCCGGCTCAAGGTTGACTCAGCCTTCCATCCTTCCAAGGTCGGTAAAAGGAGTACCCAGCTTGCTGGGGGGGGGCAATGTGTAGCCTGCATACTATAATCAAAACTGCAACCTGCCCAAAGACTACTTGAAGTGGTATGGGGTGGTATATAAGCTTTGCTTTGGTTTGGACACATGGAGATGTAAAGAGATATTGGAGAACGGTACATGAAATAGTGCAAAAAAAATGTTTGGTTATATTATCCCATCCAAACCTGAAATATTTTTGTTGAATATTTTATGCCAGAAATCAAAAATGTTAACATGAAACATTTATTAATGCAAATGAGAATTAGAGCAAGAGTTTTCTATACCAAATATTGGAAGTCAGCAGAAATATCAAATTGACAAGAACTGTTGGGAAAACTCTTCGAAACAACAGAGGTGGATACATTATATTGGAACTGTTGATAAATAAAGACTTACAGAAGGCAAGAGATAGCTGGAAACCACTCTACCGTTATTATGAAAAAGAATGTAACTAGAAAGCTCCAATAGTATAATAGATAATAGATACCTGTTATTGTCATAATAATGGGAATGTTGTAAACATGCCACTTGAGCGCTCCCTTTTTTTAACCTTTAGAACCCCTACCCATTACCTTCCCCCCTTAGTTAAAGAAGAAGAGGAGGAGGAGGTGGTGGTGGTGGAGGAGGAGGAGGCAGGGAAATTGGTTGCAGGGAGAGACCAGTCATAAATCCATCCCACACCAAACATCCTGCCTCCCTTCTGGAAGTTGAGTCACGGCAACTGGACTTCTTTTCTTGTGAGAGTCTATCTCTCAAGAAAAAGAAGTCCAGCTGCCATGACTCAACTTCTAGATAAACTCACCTGGAGGACTGAGAATCTTCACAGACATCCTGCCTCCCACAGTGGCCAGCGAGATGTCTCTGAAAGTCTACCACTATTGGGGTCGAAAGGCAGTGCCCCCCCCTGCTGCTTCCGCCACGCTGGTTTTGCACCCAAATTGGTGCATTGCATTTCCCAAAGGGACAAGTAATTTTTATATACCGTCGCTTGGGAAGTGTGGCATACACTTTCTCTCTCTGGCGAATAAGCTGACCAGGAAGCCTCTGAATGAGAAAGATGTTTAATTCGGGCAACTTTGGCTGCTCAAAATTGTCATACAATGGAGAATGTTTTTAGGGCCAACCTGACTCTTGGGCAGAAAGGAGCAGCTCGTTCTAACAGCAGATACTTCATATTATAAAAGGGCTTCAATTGGTTAGTTATTTCCTTGGATATTATTGTTTATGATATCCTCCCCCCCGGTCAGATAGGAGGAGGTGTGTTTGTGGGATTTCCCCTCACAAAATAACTTGGCTGGCCCACTTTGACTCAGGTGAGTGACCAGTGCCTTTTCCTATTTGGGCTCAGACAGCTAACCTCTGGGGACAGCTTTCAGTCCTGTATTCCAAAGCCACCTCCTTCTTATTTCACTCAAAATGTGATGGAACGGAAAGCTGTTTCAGAAGCCTTCGATATAACACTTCTGTGCAAACCATTGAACCTATTTGAGAGCGATGTGCTGATTCCCAGATAGCTGCTTGGATCTCTCAGCGAGTTGGAGTGCCTGGCTGTGGAGCCAGAGGTCGGGAGTCTGATTCCCCCGATGGGCTTCCGAGGGAAAGAGTCAACCTGTGTGGCCTTGGGCAGGCTGGAAAGTTCTAGAGCACCCCAAAAAAGAAAGGAATGATAAACCAACATCCAGCACAAGCCAGCATTGACTTGATGGAACTTAAGTGTTTCCCTAAGGGCTCTATCACACGTCCTTTAAAATGCTGATTAATTTTCACAATAAAGCGTTTCCAAAAATCTTGTCCCCACGGCCACAAGGATTTAAAAAACTAAAACAAAACTTGGTTCTGCCCCCCTTAGCAAGTTTTCCAAGACCTACTGGAGAAGTTGGGAATTTTTTTGCTCCAATAAAAAATGCGAGCCAGAAGTCTGTGGGAGCTCACATATGATCCGGTTTTCTGCCCCCCCCCAAGAACCAACCAGTTCATCCTGGGGCTGGTCGACACTTTTAAAAACTTTTTTTAAAAAAAAATTCCCTACCCCCCCCCCCCAGCACAGAGAAGGTGGCCTTTGGGCTGTCAGTGCTGTTTTTGTTTGTTTGTTTCATGTTTTTCCTAGCGCCAACCAGCTTATTCTGGGGCTGGTTGGTGCTTTTTCTAAACCCCCCCCCCAGCGCTGAGCAGCTGGTTTTTGGGTTGTCAGCGCTGTTGTTGTTGTTGTTGTTGTTGTTGTTGTTTTTAAACAATTTTTTCATTTTTTTTTCTAGCGCTGATCAGCTCGTCCTGGGGCTGGTCAGTGCTTTTTTTTTTTTTTAAAATCCTTGTAGGTGGGAACAGAGATCCCACCTCTTCAGTCATGTGACCAAAGCCAGAGTTTCACAACATTTGGATCTTCTCCCAAGTGAGATAGCAGCCTTTGTCTCACTAAAGCCAATGAGAACTCTTCTCATTTAGGTGCATTTGAGACTACAGCCTAAACCGAAGTAGATTTTACTGACATTTTACTTTCCCCTCATGATGTCCTCCTGTAGTGAAGGCCAACTCCATCATTATCATCATTTTTGGAAGGAACCCTAAAGATGGGTTGAAGTCCAGGTCCTATCCAGGAAGCTCAGTGGAGAAACAGAACTCCCAACCACTGGCTTCGCATCCAAAGATTTAAGCCACTGAGTTATCCAGCTGTCCTTGTAAGCAAATCCAGGCAGGGATCTTGTCCGATTCTATTTTGTAAGAACTCCAAGGAATTTTTATCTGCAGTTCTGGTGTCTTAGTTCTGTTTTCCCCGTCACTTTTTAAACCACTGAGCATCTCAAGTTTTCCATCGTCAGCTCCCACAAATAGGCAAAAAGCAAACAGAACTAACAGAAGAGATGAAAAACGTAGAAGAGTTGGGAATTCCAGCCTGGCATTTTTCATGACATACTAGATTTCTAGTTGAAGGGATAAGGAAAAACTGTTTTCCCTATCACATAACACCAGAACTAGGGGGCGCTCCATGAAACTTTTGGGTGCTAGATCTCAAACAAATAAGAGAAAGTACTTTTTCACCCAGAGGATCACTGGTCTGTGGAACCCCCTGGCAGAAGAAGTGGTGACAGCTGTCAGCCTTGACAGCTTTAAGAAAGGATTGGACAAGTTCATGGAGAACAAGGGTATCAATGGCTATCATGATGGATGCCTTACGACAACCTCCAGGTTGGAGAGATAGGCAGAATATCTCTCAATGCCACTTGTGTGGAATTCTAAGCAGGTGAAGACATTTGCTTGGGAATACCTGAAGCAAATGGTGAGCTGCTGTGTGAGACAGGATGCTGGACTAGATGGACTGTGTCCTGTTCCGGCAAGGCTGTTCTTATGTTCTTATGGGATTAACTTCCTGAAAGGGACAACGGTGAAACACATGATGTGGCTGCCTTAGAAGTTAATGCGGAAGCTCCAGCTGGTGCAGAATACTGTGGCCAGATTAGTTTCGGGGACCAAAAGATTCCATGACATCACTCCAAGGCTGGCTGCACTGCACTGGCTTCAGGGTTTTAATGTTGACATACAAAGCACTAAACGGTTTAGGTCCTTCCTATCTGTCAGAATGGCTCCTACCCCAAAGTTTGGCCCGTGTCACTCATTTTTCAGCCGGGTCATCTGAGGGTGCCAACACCGAGGGAGGCCCACAAGACAACAATAAGGAATCAGGCCTTCACTTTGGAACGAACTTCCCTCAGAGATCTGCCATGCCTCCATGTCGCTGACTTCCAAAAACCGTTTGAATACATGGTGGCTTAAATCTATTTTCCCTGGTTATTAACTGTTTTTGCTGTTCCACTGATGATATTGCGATCTGTTTTGTCTGCCCTTAGCCCTTCTTATTCACATTTGATTTTAGGAATGGCGTTGACTTAATTATGTTTTTATTTGCATTACTTTTAGTTCTGTATTATGCTCTTGTATTATTTTATATTGTAACACAGTTTGCTCTGTGTTGTGAACTGCCCAGAGTGGCCTTTGGTTAGATGGGTGGGGTATAAGTCAAATCAAATCAAATCAAATAAAATAAAACAAATCAAATCAAATCAAATAAATAAATAAATAAATAAATAACTGTTTCCCCTCCCAACAGACTGAAATGACTGAAATGACACAATCTGACCATGTGATCTTTTGTTTGTGAAATAGTAAGCTCTCTAAAGAAATGAAAAGAAAGCTTATTAGGAATATTAGAGGGTGGATGGCAGCTGTTATGAATTCAGACTAATTTCATATATACAAGGGTGGCATCATCCTTCTGGATAGAGTCTTGGCAGTGTAAGACGGAGTCGCACATCACTCGCCTATTGTTCCCAAACCAGTGACATCTTCTCAGTGCTAGGACAGCTGTGTACAGACGTGAGCAGCGATGCGGGTTGTAAGGAAACAGCCACGCACAGGGTGGCAGGGCAGAGTGGGTGGGTGGGGGAGATGGTGTGCTCAGCAAAATCACACAATTGCACCACACAAAAGAAAACCTCTAAAAATAAAGCGTGCCAGGCCGGCGTGCAGCTGGGCCTTTTCAAAAAAACAAGCCACATTTTGTGAAGGAAAGAACAACCCAACGAATGAACAAACAGCAGCCTGCCGACTCATCTAAGATGGCAAGGCTCCTTCCACGCATGTTTCTGCCTTTGTTACGATCGCAAGCTGGGATGCGGGGGAGAAACTTATCCACAAACAAAAGCATCCTTGGCGGTTACTTCACGTCGGTTTTGTCTCTGTTAGTGTTGCGCTTAGGAGCGGTACAAAAAAAGTTACTTCACATCCGTTGCGCAACTACTGAAATTTGTCTCGACCACGCCCCCGGAACGGGTGCTAAGCGGGACAATCCTGTACCTGGTGCTGTGGGAGGGTTTCCCTTTGTCACTCTTTGTCCCCGCTTTCTGTTCCGAGACAAGACACCGTGTAGGAACGATTGTCACGCAACAAAACATTCGTTTCTCTCAGAAAACTGCCACTTTTTTTCTTTTTTGACTTTTCAGAAGCGAAATATAGAAAAAGAATTTTTAAGCCCCCCCCCTCAAAGGGAAAAGGAAGCTAGACAAATTCAGTGTTTGTCACGGTACAAGACCGTGAGGTAACACTTGTTATCAGGACCATGGGAACACTGAAACAGGGACAAAACCACTTGATTGCGACCAACGCTGTCGCAGTACAAAACTAGTTGTGGAACAAAGAAGGATGTGAAGTAACCACCCTTGTCACTCTTATTCTCCGGAGGCAGGCAGGCAGGGACTCACTCATACTTGGCGGAGGGCCTCGGAAGCGGATACCATGGTCCTAATGTACTCATTACAGCCCCTCCAAACAAAGTCTCCACCACTCCTCATTTTACTGTTCAAGGTAACTTAGATTGTTGTTATTCTTCCGAGTAACTAGTTACTCTTAGCAGGTGATTTCCAAAGACTGTCCATAATAAAACACATGCCTTGGGACCCTTATGCATTCCCAAGAGAACACAAATAAAGGTGGGGAAGCAGTGTTCTCGTGTGGTGCAATGGTGAGCCCTTGGACAGGGACTTAACAGATCCACATTTTTCATCTTCACTGAGACTCACAGTCTTAACTTGATCTACCCCACTGGGCTTTTGTACGGCTAAAGTACAAAAGAACATAAGAACACAAGAAGAGCCATGCTGGATCAGGCCAAAGGCCCATCTAGTCCAGCTTCCTGTATCTCACAGTGGCTCCACCAAATGTCTCTGGGAGCACATGAGACTAGATATCTGTCTCCTGATACCACTCCCCTGCAGCTGGCCCTTTAAGTACCCCTGTTTTAAGCCTGGAGATGACACATCTCCATCATGGTTTGTAACCTGCGATGGACTTTTCCTCCAGGAATCTGTCCAATCCCCTTTGGAAGGCATCCAGGTCAGATGCCTTCACCACCTCCTGTGGCAGGGAGTTCCACAGGCTAACAATGCCCTGCATTATTTTGTACATTCTCAATCATATCCCCCCTCAATAGTGTGGAAGAGAAATCCAAACCCTACCTTGAGTTCTCCGGTGGAAAAAAAAGGGGGTTATAAACATAACTAATTAACGATAGAGAAATTAATCAAGCGGACAATTTCAGAGCTGTTTTCAGGAATTAGACCTTTGGGAAAGGTTGGGTTTTTGGGGCATGTTGAGCCTAAGGAAATGATTACAGGGGAGTAATGACAAGAGTCTTCAAAGATCTGAAAGACGTCTCGTTATCAGGGTTTAGCGAGGGTTATGGCACCCTTGCCAAAACATTTCCAACCCATGAGGCCGGTGAATCTACAAAGATGGCGGGGGGAGGATCAGAGGGAGTGTTATTCCTGACAAGGTAGATCGATGCTTAGAACGATCATTTCTACTTAATAGCTCAAGATATGAAGCAGGGCGTACCTGATTTGTCATCCCGGAGGCTTTCTCAGATTCATGCAGCCTATAAAAGAGGAAAAAAAACCTCCAGTCACCAGAGAGTAAGAGCAAATCTAGCAACACATTGTCTTAAAAGAATATGTAACTATATATCCTGTGACTTTTTGCTTGTTAGACTCTGCCAAGACTAGAGATGGGCACGAAACGAAAAAAATTTCATTCCGTTATTCGTTATTTGTTTCGTTGTGTAACGAAACAAATAACGAAAATTGTGATGAAATTGGAAAGAACAGAACAGAACCACAAAAATTAGGTTCGTTACGTTTCGTTTTTGTTAATGGCGACGAGCAATGAAATGAGCTGTTTTTAAATATTAAAAAACATCCTGAATATCTGTAAAAACCCAGTGATAATTATTTATTCTGCCTGATAATACCTACAAAAACGAACCAAAATGGACCCGCAACGAAAAATGAAAAACTGAAACGTCATTTTTTCGATTTGTGTCCATCTCTAGCCAAGACCTATTTGGGCACACACATGAAATGTGACTTGCGAGAACTTGTGACTTCGCTGTGTTTCTGTTCTAAAACGGATTTCCTGAAACTATTAATTCCAAGCAGCCATGTGGCTCTCAGCCCCCTACACACCCACGTTGTGTGCAAACAACAGGGACACAGAGGTGAACCACTGGCCTTGGAAGCAGCTGGATCCTGAGATTATGTGGTCGGGGAAATTTCTGTGTGTCTTTGCAGGATACAGTTGCTAGGCCTGGGAAGTCCAGTCTGCATTTACCCTTGGGAGACTTCCATGGAAGAGATACAGGAGAAGCGCCCCCATGTATCTCTCAGCTCCTTCCTTAGATACACCAAATCCTTTCTGGTCTCAGTAGACCACCCAACCAAACATTTCCCATCTCCTATCCAGAGCAGCACTTGAAATGTTTATTTACAAAAGTAAACCAAAGTGACAATTGTGACTGATTGCATTTCTCAACAGGAAACCTCCCCCCTGGAAATCACTCGTATTGTTGGTTTCTATGATTGTTTACTTTTACCCACTGTTAACACAATTTCCTGGAGTGCCTAGGTTTGACATCCCACTAACACAGCAAAGGGATTCCCTGTATTCAGAATGACGACGACAATGATAATGTACTGTATTTTTCCGTGTATATGACACTACTTTTTCCTAAAATCATGACACAAAAAATTAAGGGGCATTGTATATACAGAAGTAAGCCTTCGGGGTGGGAGGGTGGAGAAGAACCCAAACTCAACTTGCTTTCTCCCTCCATCGTTTGTTTTTTACATGATCAGGCTCTGTCTTTCCCTGAGTTCTCCACCCCCACCACCCCTGCTGTTTTCTTTCATTTCCCGGTTCTGAACACTCCTCTCTGCCTTGGTGAGTTTGTTTTTTGCTTCACCAAGCTTGAGCAGCCCATTAAGAATTGTGCTCTGGGAAGAAAGGAAAACAGCCACACCTTTTTCAGCATGAAAAGGCATTTCTTAATGAGCTACTCAAGCCTGAGGGAGCCTGGTCTGACATAAAACAAACTCACCAAAGCCCAGAACAGTGTTTAGAATGGGGAAATTAAAGGTAACAGCAGGGGTGGTGGGGGTGGAGGAGACCTTAAGGAGGATTTATTAATTTTCTTAATTTGGGGGTCTAAATTTGGGGCATCTAATAAAAGGTGGCGTCTTATAGATGGAAAAATACGGCAGCCTTGCTTGAAAGCTTTTTTTGTTGGGCAAGGGCTTGGATTCTCCACTTTGCCATCTTCTGGTGTGTTAGCTACAATCTTGGCTCAACCCCTGGAGAGGAGCACTTCATTTAATACAGTAGCTCTGGGGGAACCTGCAGGCTTCAACGTCGAGCGGCATGGCCTCTAGCTCTTTGGTGGTGGCCCCACCTTTTTCAGGAGATGAGAATGTCTCCAGGAATGGCAATGCTGTGTCAACCTTTTAAAAAATAAGTCATACCAGGACTGCATGGTAGAGTATCCAAACCACCCGTTTTTGAAAGTGGGAAGTGGACTTCTAACCAATTGTGGTTTTATTTTTCACATCCTGGCGTGGCTGTATTTCATGCTTTCAGTTTCCATGACAAACTACTACTACTACTACTACTACTACTACTACTACTACTACTACTACTACTACTACTACTACTACTACTACTACTACTACCCATGGCTTGAGTCCTGATTATCTGGCAGAGCATATCTCCCTAAGATCAGAACTGGCCCAGCCCACCCAATCCTCCATGGCTCTCTCGCTCCAGGTGGCCACCCCCAGGGAGGCCCATAAGGTTGCAACGCGCAATCCGGTCTTCTCGGTAGCCGGCCTGGCTCTCTGGAACAAACTACTGCGCGAGATCTGCCAGGCTCCTTCCCTGGCATTATTCAAAAAAGCTGTTAAAACCTGGCTGTTTAGGGATGCCTTCGGCAATCGCTAGGGTGTGTGTTATTCTTCCCTGTTTTGAGGTTTGTGTCTGTTATCAGTTGTCTTATGCCTCTTGCCAATTACTTGTTTGTTTTTCCCCCTTTAAATTTATTATTATTATTATTATTATTTATCATTATTATTTTTTGGATTTCTTGTGTCTTTTATGTGAACCGCCCAGAGTTGCCTCTTGGGAAATCGCTGCGGTATACAAATATAAAATTAAATAAATAAATAAATAAATAAATAAATAAATAAATAAATAAATAAATAAATAAATAAATACTACTACTACTACTACTACTACTACTACGGGAGGATTGGAAGTTGTAATCCATCACATCTGCAGATGAGGGAGGCAGTTGTTGCTTTGCTACTTCATTCCCTCTCACATCTTCTGTTACCCGGATCAAAACAGTAGTTCCGACTTACCTTACAGATGTAGGGTCTTTACCTGCATAGGAGAAATAAAGCCACCTCATTAGTTGCAATAATGTTCATCCCCTGGCTGCACCTTCAAGCAATTTCATCTCCTGTACACTCTTTAGACATGGTGATGGGAAAGCTTTGAACAATGGCCTTTGGGATATACTGTATAATGGAAGGTCCTCCAAAGAGACAGCTCTCCCAAATTCCAAGTGGCGAGAAAGCTTCCTATATGGCCACAACTGGCCCCCGTCAAGGTTAATGGGATGACACAAAAGAGGCACTGGGCAACTAGGGGCTGTTATCATGTAGCGCTTTGGAAAGTGACGTTTTAGGACTACCACATCCAGAATCCCTCTTCCAACATGGTATAGGTAAGTGACTGAGTTACACTGGGGATGTTGAGAGCTGTTGTCACAAAGACACACCCCCACAACACTTGGGGTGGACTCAAATGGGGACAGCTCAGGTTTTGGACCACATGAGGCACAGTCTGTTGTGAATTATTTTCCAGTGCTCAAATGACATATGAGAGATGGTGAACCAACCTTGATCCATGCCTAAGCTGGACTTTTTGACCCCACATTTGGTCTAATCCTTTTTGGAGCTGAGATGGAATTCAGCTCCAAATTCCCTGTGAGTACTGAAAACTGTGGATAATAGCAAACGTATTGTATGCTAAAAGAGGGGAGGAAACCAGAAAAAATGATTTTCACATGCATTACCAGAACTGGCCATTTGAGTGCATGAGGCCATTTTATATATTACAGTACTAGTATTTACTAGCAAGTATTCATGCCATGGCCTCTGGGTCCCCCTACTGGCCACTTTTGTTAATTCATGTGAAAATAGTTTCTCCTGGATTTTTTTTTCCTTTCAGTATTTTTAATATTTTCAGATCATGGATAAGTGAATAAGTAGATATTGATCTCAAGGATTCCACTGTACTGCCATAGGAGGAATATAGTGCACCCCCTGAGTTTTCAGATAAAAAGACTAATAGATCAAAGGCAATCAGTCAGTCTGTGGGAAGAGAAAGTATATACAATGGACCCTCGTATAACAAACAGTTTGTATAACATAAAATCTGTACAATTAAAAAAATTCCTGAGATAGGGGAAATTTGCTTAAAAGATTCGCCTATGGGGTGAATCCAGACAACATAAAAATAGTCACAATCTGTCTTCAAAGCATTCCTATGGGAAATTTGTATAAAGGAAAATTTGCTTAATAAAATTTCATTTGGAACAAATTAATTCCTTTATACAAGGTACCACTGTATCTGAATACTAATTTCAAGGGGCAAAAAGAAAGGGAAGTTATGGCCTTCCTGCCCTGCCTGTGGCTCTCTCAGCAACCTGAGGCTGTCAAATGGCAAGGCATATGGATGATTGCCAGGGCTTGTTGGCCATGCCAGCTGGGGAATTCTGAGAGCTGTTGTCCTAAAGCAGGCATGTCCAAACGTCAGCCCTCCTGATGATTTGGACCACAACTAGAGATGGGCACGAAATGAGCGATTTTTCATTTTCGTTTTTGTTTTTCATTTCGTTATGCAACGAAAACAAAATGAATTTTTTAAAAAACAAAACGAAAACGAAAATGAAACGACCAAATTTGCCGTGTTTTTTGTTTTCGTTGCAGCAGATGCATTGAACTAAAAAGAATGCTAACAAAACAGCAATTTTTGTTTTTGTTTTTCATTTCGTTACCTAACGAAATGAAAACAAATTATTTTGCAAAAAAGTCACGAAAATGAAAACGAACCGAAACGGACCCCTAAACAACCAAACGACAAACAAAACACCATTTTTTTGAGTCGTGCCCATCTCTAACCACAACTCCCAGAATTCCAAGCCTGTATTTCCAATGGCAAAGGCCTGTGGGAGTGGTGGTCCAAAACATCTGGAGGGCCAAAGTTTGGACATGCCTGTCCTAAAGTCTAAGCTCGACAAGCTGTGCACCAAACCCAGCAAAGGAATTCTGTTAGCTTTCCACCAGAGCATCACGCCAAACAGTGGGTCCCAGCCGTGAGTCTCTCTGGACCTCCTTGGACTGCAACTACCAGAAGCTTTCACTGTGAACAGTGCTGGCAAGGACTTCTGGGATTTGCAGTCCAAGAAAGTCTAGGGACCAAACAGCACAGATCTAGCACCATTTCTCCAAGCAAGAGCCCAAAACAGATTAAAAGTCTATACCTGCTACATTCCAATATGGATGATAAACACTGCCTGTATATATAAAGAAAACAAAGCACTGATGCACGAGGGATGTGACGCACTTCAGGAGGAAGGACTTTACCCTGAGTCAGCGTCCTTGTGCCATCTAGCTCACTAGGCCTAGTTGAAAATCTCTACATTAACATCCCCTTATCCATGGGATCATTATTTACGGATTCTCTTATCAATGGTCTGAAAATATTAAAACATATTAAAAGAAAAGTCCTGCTGTATTGAGTGTTAGCCTTCCATCTGAGTACTAACCAGGCCAGATCCTGGTCAGAGTCTGCAATCAGAGGAGAGAGAATGTGTAGAATCACAGAATCATGAAGTTGGAACTTTTTTCTTTAATCCCCTGGGATTTTATGCTGTTCAACTTCAATGCGTAAGATTGGATCAAGCCTTTTTAGGAGCAAGTGGGCTGAGTGTAACTCCCAAGACTGTTTCTGAGCCCATCCCATAAGGCAGTGGTTCTCAACCGGTGGGTCCCCAGATGTTCTTGGACTGCAATGCCCAGAAATCCTGACCAGCTCAGCTAGTGATGAAGACTTTTGGGACATGCAGTCCAGGAACATCTGGGGACCCACAGGTTGAGAACCATTGCCATAAGGGTTTTGCTTATTCCTGGAGCCATCCAGAAGCTATGTTTTTCTTCTCTTTCTTTCTTTCTTTCTTTCTTGCTGTGAGCAGGAGTTAGAGGAACATCTCAGCACCCCGGCAAAAGCAACATTAAAGTCAGAAGTGGTTTCCGATCCCTTCCTGCTTTGTTTATTTGGCCACACCTGGGCCTGCTGCAGCCTATGGAGATAGCTAGGGCTGAGCATTGGGGTCTCATCTCCCAAAGCATTGCATTTTAGAACCCCAGGGACTGTGGAAACCATGTTGACCCATGTCCTACCTCTGAACATGGTTCTCACTGCCAGCACTTTCAGATGTGAGCAGGTGGGATGACTGAAGATGTGATCACACAGGCCAACAGACTGTATTTGGACCACTGGTAGAGCAGTCTGCTTTTTTTGGTGGTGGTGGAGTAATTTCCCAACAGACAGAAAGGTCATTTTAAGGACCTTTCTGGTCCAATCGGACACACACCTTTCCCACCATCTAATTGCGCCCTGAAAAGTTTCTCAAATGGAGCTAAAAGGACACAGAGAGACCCAAAATCATCTTTACCCTTGTTATGCCTTGCTTGGATGAGGTAGATGATTGCCACCACCAACACAACCAGAAGGGCGCACACGACTGCGACGATGATGAAGACGCGTTTTTCATCTGCAAAGAGATGCCACTGGTTAACTCTGGAGTAGGCCTCCTGCCTCCTCAACTCAAAACCATATCCAAAGCAATATGATCGTAACTTTAAAAAAGCGCATGACTCCCGAAGAGATGGAATGAGCCGCAGCCAATGAAAATTACAATATAATGCTCCAGGCAGTACCAACATCGTACCAACTGTTTGCTTGGCTAAACAAACAAACAAACAAACAAACAAACAAACAAACAAACAAACAAACACCTTTCCAAAGAGAATAGAATATAAACCGAGAAGGGGTGAGCCGAATATCTTGGGGGCTGTAACCAAGAAGGTTCCGTTCCTCATTTCCACCTATGGTATTTCTGGTGGTGGTGGTGGAAAGGGTCATTTTTGAACAAAGTGGGTAGGTGAGTTCTCACTCCGGGATAAGGAGGGAACTGTAATGCCCTCTATGTAGGGCTACTGATAAAAAGTCTAAGGAAATTTCAACGGGTCAAAAATACAGCAGCCAGACTACTGACTGGGGCGAGGTACAGAGATCACATTGCACCCCTATTAAAACATCTCCACTGGCTGCCAATCAGCTATCAGGCACAATTCAAAGTGCTGACCTTAACCTACAAAGCAATATACGACCTGGGTCTAAATTACCTCAAAGATCAAATCTCACAGTATGAACTGACTCAGGTGTTAACGTCATCTGGAGAGGCCCTTCTCTCCATCCCGCCACCCTCACAGGTACGTCTCGTGGGAACCCATGAAAGGGCCTTCTCAAATGCTGTGCCCAGACTCTGGAACTCCCTCCCACTAGAGGCCAACTATATCTGACGTATTTCTGGAAAAAGGCAAAGACCTTTCTCTTCAGGCAAGCTTTCAATGAATGATGGACTACCATGTGTATTTTATATGAATCTATGGGTTCACATAGACTTTGTGTTAATGACTACTAATAACTGTGTTGCTTTAATGTAATGTTTGTCTTACTGCTGTAAGATATCCCTCAATTCCTTGCCCTCAAATTCTTGAACATGTCTTAATTGTACTGGACTGTATATTATCCCCCATTACTGTAAGGAATGGGGGATCCTTTTCCAAGGAAAAAGGCGAGGTGAAAATACTCTAAAATAAATGAATAAATAAGAAAGTCAACAAAGAAATATCTGAACTTGAGTTATGTCAAGTCAAATTTGCCTCGGTCAATCATTGTTATCCAACTATCCTTCTGCACTTTGGTGACCTCAGACTGACATTATCCTAAACCGGTGCTGGAGAACCTTCGGCACCTCCTAAACCATCAACATCCTTGGTTTTCACTTCTCAGGCTACAACTCTCTCCTGGGTTACAAAAGAGATGGGCACAACTTGAGCTGTTCCCACTTTTCCCAGATTCATCCATGCGGAACCATAGGTTCTGTAGTCCCCTCCCACCAACCTCCAGTCCACTCCCCCACTCACTTTCTGGAAGACACTGCTCGGGTCCTCCTTCTTGGTCGGCTGGCCTGTCTGGACAGGAGCAGTGATTTCCCTTTCCCCACGTCCCCCAGCAGAAAAAGAGAGGTGGGCAGGCATTCCTGTCCCCACTCCAGCCATTGAGTGGGAGGCTACTGAGAACCCTATTGCCTATATATGCCTGAGCAAACAAACACACATTAAGGAGCAAATGAGCACTCGTTAAGGAGACAACACTTATATTCCTTGTTATGTATCAAGTCACATATGGATGTTGATTCCTTAACTAATACCAATTTGCTTAGATTTATGCCACTGAATTTATGCCAGAGTATGTAGGTGAATCCCTGCTCCTTCTCAGACAGGCGAGCCACCTAAGGAGGAAGACCTGGGCAGCATATGTCAGAAAGTGAGTGGGCCAACTGGCTGGGAGATGCGGACTACTTCATCCGACCCCTTGCCCTGAAGGACGTCAGCAGCAACACATCTCTCCTGGGATGCGGATCAGAACCCTTCAGATCAGACCCACATCCCTGCCCACTTCGGGGAAGAGGTAGGAAAGCATAGATTGCCTGGAATCCTGAGATTTCCCTCGGATCCGCCCACCAGACCAACGTGCCCCTACGCACCTCTGGTGGTTGGAAAGAGAAGAACAAAGGCAACCTGCACCAAGGGGAGAGGGCGGGGCGGGGGGCGGGGTGGGGACGGAGCCCCGAACAATGGTGGTGAGAATCCGTATTCACCTGTTTCAGAATCACTGGTACTCTCCCCGTCTTCAGCCTGAGGCCGGATTAACAGGGTCACGGTTTCATTGAGGGGCGGCTGAGAATTATGGGTGACCAGGCAGGTAAACACCGACAAGTTCCTCTCTTCGGTCGCAATCACGTCCAGGGTACTCTTGAGGGAGAACGTCCCATCCGAGTTGTTGGTCACCGGCTCCACCTTTGCCGTTTCACTCTTGGTGTTGTTTTCCAGCCAGATCAGGGAGGCGTTACTTGGATAGAAATTCTCCGCGTTGCAGGTGAAAGTCATGGTGTCATTGAGTGTCACCGGAGACGATGGGCTGGTCTCCACTCGAACATTGGGTGGAACTGAAGAAAGCAAACCCAAGAAATTGGGGTCGATCATACTTTAATATTTCTTACGGGGAAATCTCTCTCTTGTATTCTCAAGGAGCCAGAAAGGAATCCATCGGTCTTGTTTTACCAACCTTGGAAGGATCAAGTTCTACATCTATCCTATATTGGGACTACGACTCCCAGAATCCCCACCACTAGCTAAGCTCTGGGCATGACTATAGTAGGCTATCATCTCCAATGCTTCATTGAGAACATTCCTCTCCCCTTCACCCACCCCAATGCTCTGTACCAAAGATGGGCATGAAACGATTTTTTTATTCATTTCATTAGGGAACGAAACAAATAACGAAGGGACCCATCAAAGAAAAGCGAAACAAAACGAAATGGAAATTTCCATTTCGTTTGCTTCGTTTTTCATTCTGGTGTACCTTTTCCTCCTGGGCCAGGCCAAGGGGAAAATAAAAAACAACAACAGAGGCCCTAGCGCCTCTCAACTACAACCCCCAGAATCCCCACCACTAGCTATGCTCTGGGCATGACTATAGTAGGCTATCATCTCCAATGCTTCGTTGAGAGCATTCTTCTCCCCTCCACCCCCACCCCAATTCTCTGTACCTCTCAGGACATCGCCAAGGCTAAAACTCTGCTCCAGGGCACTCGGTAAGGTGTTGTGCGTGATCCGGCAGAGGAGCTGGGACCTCACGTCCTCTTTGGTGAGACGCACTTCGGCAGTGCTCCAGACCTGGTAGGAGATGCTCTCTCCCTCGGGCCAGACCCTGGTCTGCGAGGGCTGGATCGCCCTTCCATCCTTCGCCCAGGTGACGGTGATATCTCGGGGCGAGAATCCATCGGAGGAGCAGTTGAAGGTCACCAAGGCCCCCGACTCCACGCGGCCTTTGAAGCTGCTGATGGAAGGCGGGGATGGCGTGGCTGCAGGAGAAGAAAAGAGTGGTGGGTCAGGATCTCTTCCAGGAAGCTCCAGGAAATGGTATTTTCAAATACAACCTCCAGCATCCCCAATTAATTTGAAAAAAGAGCACGTTCCCAAGCCCTGGAAGGAAACAGGTGGTCTTCCAATGTGACTGGACTGCAAGACCTGCCATGCATCTTCTAGCTGGGGCCAATGGGAACTGTAGTCCCACCACACCTGGAATGTGTCTCTCTCGTCCAACTCTGCTTTCTGATAGGCACCTCAAAGGAAAACACTTTGTTCCACTAGCTAGAAAGTTACCACAGCCCTCCATGTCCCATAACTCGAAATGAAGTCTCTCAGGTGTCACTGGACTGCAGAACCCATCATCCCCCTCATTGGGCTTGCAGGGGCTGATGGGAGAGATAGTCCAAGGACACGTGGAGGGCTACGCACTGCGTGGCACCCAGCAGAGCCTGGCGGCTTCCCAATCTTCCTGAAAAAGCAGAGCTCCGAGAACAAGATGTTCTCACTTGAAAACATTATCCCCAGACAAACAGATCCTGAGGATGCCACTACTGTGCGGCCCCCCCATCATCGGGGCTTTAGAAGGGAAACAATGAACAGCTGGACAAGTTTCATTCCTGTGCCTTGACCTGTCTGACCTCAGGAAAGTTACTTCATTTTGAACGACAGCTCCCACACTCCACTTACCCACTGTCTAGCACAGACACTAGCCCTGCTGGCGGTATAATTCTGGAAGCTGTCGTACAAAATAAATTGGCAAATATATCCAGAAAAAGTAGGGTGTCATTTTACAGGTTTCTTGGCTAGCATTTCTCAGACTTACCGAAACAAAAGAAAACCACAGAGCAAAGAAACCATACATACGTTGTGGAAAATGCAGTTCGCCTCCTGAAACCTAACACCCGGAACATGGGTTTTTTTAATACATTGGTTCTGGGCAACCTCTGAAACCTGTTCTGCTGCCTACCAGGTGAGGAAGATGGGGTTTCTGTTCTCCTGCTGCTTCCATGTGAGGAACCCTGTCCTAACATAAGAACATAAGAAGAGCCATGCTGGATCAGGCCAAAGGCCCATCTAGTCCAGCTTTCTGTATTTCACAGTGGCCCCACCAGATGCCTCTGGGAGGGCACGAGACTAGATCTCTGTCTCCCGATACCACTCCCCTGCATCTGGCCCTTGAAGGACCACGGTTTTAAGCCTGGAGATGACACATCTCTCTTTTGAACTGAAAGAACTGGACCTGTTTAGCCTTGAGAAAAGTCAACTGAGAGGAGACAAGAGAGCACTTTTCAAGAACTTGAAAGGCTATCCAGAAGAGGGGAAGGATCTGTTTAACACCCTGGAGTGCAGCAATGGGCTCACACGTTACAGAAAGCCGGCTTTTGGCTGAATACCAGGAACAACTTCCTAATTGTAAGACCAATACAACGATGGAAGCAGTGACCTCTGGAGGTGGCCATTCCAAAGATAGAAAAATAGCCTCACAGAAAATGGTTAAAACATGTGTGTGTGTGTGTGTGTGTGTGTGTGTGTGTGTGTGTGTGTGTGTGTGTGTGTGTGTGTGTGTGTGTGTGTGTGTGCGCGCGTGTGTGTGTGTGTGTGTGTGTCTCTCTCTCTCGAAAAAAAATAGCCTCACAGAAAATGGTTAAAACATGTGTGTGTGTGTGTGTGTGTGTGTGTGTGTGTGTGTGTGTGTGTGTAGAAAAATAGTCTCACATTTGAAGGACAAAGTGTGTGTGTGTGTGTGTGTGTGTGTGTGTGTGTGTGTGTGTGTGTGTGTGTGTGTGTGTAGAGTGGCTGGAAGCCGTTTTCCAGGGAAGGAGGCACGTTGCTGACCTCTTAAGTTACAAGAACAGATTTTTCACTAGATTAATTAAGAAACCACCTCAGGATGGGAGATGCGGCACCACGTTATCCTGGAGGTGGCTTCTTATTAAAAAAAGATAATTGCTACAACGAATGGAACGGCCAGGGGGACTTGAGAAGGGAGAAGAGAGAGGCGAAAGAATTCGTAAAGGGAGGAAGGGAAGGGAAGCACAAGGGGCTTCCTACTAGAGAGGAAGGGAGAGGAAGAGTCCTCTGCGTGTATCAGACGGTTCAGAAGCTGGCCGAACAGGTCAGTGGTTGAGGTGGAGTCGGAGGTTGGCCCTGCTGTGCCGCCGTGCAAAAATTGAGACAGCCGGTGTGACCTCGGTTAAGTGGCACACTCCCAAGAAGAAGGGAACCGGAAACCACTTCTCAGTATTCTTGAACTGGAAGCCAAAAAGGTCAGAATTGATTTAACAGCAGAAGATCATTATGAATATCGTGCAAGGGTAATAGCTCTCACTCAATGGCTACGATCATTCTGAGGCATTCCGTTGCCATTCGTACAGGGCAGCTTCACACTCAGAGGCATTAGCCAGCACCCTCTTGGGAGTTGGAGAGGCACCACATTAGAGGTGGGTTAATTTCAAATGGCCCAAAGCACATCCAGGCGCACCGGAGAAGTTCTGGGCAAAAGCCGGCACGGAGGCCTTGACAAGCAGCGGAAAAGAACCAGAGGCCGCTTTTTTGCCGTTAAGGGGACGACACCTGCCTAACGATCGGGAGCAACGCCAGAATGTCAAAATGAAATAGTGTCATTTCAATCTCTTTCTTTTTCTCCCCAACCACCCCAGCCTCCATCCATCAGGAGAGAATTATGGATATTTTGTGCAGTCTCCTTTGGAGCGAATGTTAAGAAAGACTCAAAGAACTGGGGATGTTTGACCTAGAGAAAAGAAGGCTGAGGGGTGATACGATAGCACTTTTCAAATATTTGATGGGCTGTCATCCAGAGGAGGGGCCTGATAGCTCAAGGTAAGAGAACCCAGCTTTTGTCTGGATATCAGAAAAAACTTCCTGACTGTTAGAGAAGTATGACAATGGACCCAGTTGCCTCAAGAAGTGGTAAGTGCTCCACCACACTTAATTATTTAAAAACAAATTCATTTTTTTTAAAACTACTGAAGATCTGGTTGTACAGAATGGCCTTTCCTAATTTCTCAAACACCCAATAAGACACCATTCATTTTACTGCTTATCTTCTTTCTTTCCCCCCTGTTTTATCAATCAATCTGCTATTTTTTATCTTCATTTTATCTTCATTTTAGTTTATTGTTGTCGATTTATGTATATTTTGTTTTATTATGCTTCTTGTGTTTTTTTTCTAAATGTATCCCTTTGTTATCTTGTCATGTGATTTCATGTTTTAAACTGCCCAGAGTAGCCTTAGGGCTAGATGGGCGGTATAAAAGTCAAATAAATACATATCACTGGGGGCATTTAAGAGAAATTTGGACAACCACCTGGCAAAGCAAAGCAAAGTGTTCTGCTTATATACCGCCCCATAGCGCTTCAAGCACTCTCTGGGTGGTTTACAATTGTAATTATGCAGGCTACACACTGTCCCCCTCCCCAAGCTAGGTACTCATTTTACCAACCTAAGAAAGATAGAAAGCTGAGTCAACCATGAGCCAGCTACCTGGGATTGAACCCCAGGTCGCGAGCACAGTTTTAGTTTAAGAACATAAGAACATAAGAAGAGCCATGTTGGATCAGGCCAAAGGCACATCTAGTCCAGCTTTCTGTATCTCACAAGGGTCCCTCCAAACGCCTCTGGGAGCGCACGAGACTAGATCTCTGCCTCCTGATACCCCTCCCCTGCATATGGCCCTTGAAGTACCCCTGTTTTAAGCCTGGAGATGACGCATCTCCATCATGGTTTGTAACCTGTGATGGACTTTTCCTCTAGGAATCTGTCCAATCCCCTTTTGAAGGCATCCAGGCCAGATGCCATCACCACCTCCTGCGACAGGGAGTTCCACAGACTAACAACCCACTGGGTGAAAAAAATATTTTCTTTGGTCTGTTCTCACTCTCCCAGCCCTCAATTTGAGTGTATGTCCCCTAGTTCTGGTATTTTGTGAGAGGGAGAAGAGCGTCCCTGGATCCACTTTACTCATGCCCTGCATTATTTTGTACGTCTCAAAGAAGCTGCAGGACAGACATTGAACCACTGTGCCAGGAGGCTCAAATCAGCCCTTTGATTTGTATTGCAGACTGGAGCAGGGGGTTGACTTTATGGTCTTGTAGCCCCCTTCGAACTTCAGTATTCGATGATTCTATGATAATGGTTCAGGCTGGAGGCAAGGAATGAGGGTGAGAAAAAATATATAATGAGGCTTTTGAATTGAAGCCAACAATTAACTGTTGAAATTTTAGGGCTGGGGGGGCTGGGGGCTGGGACACAGTAGGAAAGCCTCCAGGAATGGCCCTTGTCCTTTAAAAAACCAAGTTGCTGGCCTGGTTGTACTTTGCTTTAACCCGCTTTTGCAAAGGTGGTTTGGCCAGAGCGAGTAGCTGATTTCAAGAATACTCTGGCTTTGGAAGGGTGGTGGTGGTGGTTGGCTGATCTGGCCTGGGAGGTGCATATCTTTGGTGCTGAAAATTGGCCCTGGAGCTACCCTCCTCCTGATCTCTTGGATTTTTTAAAAAAAAAAGCATGACGCAGAATTTGAATGCTAAGACAGAATCTGGATCTGTTCTGCATGTTAAGAACCTAGGCAGACACACATCTATCTAACCCACTCTTCCCATAAGCTCAGTGTGCTGGAGCACCTGGTTCTATAGACAGAGGTTGGTATTTTGAATCTCCTCAACATCTGCTGGGAGAGGAACCAGCCAAAATCTTCCAGGTGATGGGGTGGCTTGCCCTGCCATATATGTGGCCTTGAACTACATGTTCCCACAAACACCCCTCAGAAGAAGGGACTTGATACCTGGGTGCGTCTGGATAAGTTGGCTTTGACTTGACTGCAACATACAGTAGGCCCCCCGTATCCACTTGATTCAGTTATTCACGATTGGCAGAAGAAAATAAATAAATAAATAAATAATTCAGCAGCCGCAAAACAAGGTACTGTCACAAACAGCAGCTGTAAAGCAAGCTACTGTCGTAAAACAGCAGCCATAAAGCAAGCTACTGCAGCAAAACAGGTTTTTTTTTGGAGGGGGTTTGGCATTCTTTCTTATCCATAGTTTTTGTTATCCATGGGAATGCCTGGAACTGATCCCCAGCGGATACCGGGGTCCTATTGTATTATAATTGGGATTGTGAATTGTGATTGGCAGCCATGGTTCTCTAGTGTGGCTGTAGAGCCCCCTCCTGTAATAGACTTACTCAGAGATCTGGCACTGTTGAGCTACATCCTCATCCTCCCAGTGCATCTTTCCCAGAAGTGCTCCATATATGAAGGAGTCTATTCAGTAAGAGCTGCCTAGATGCCCTACTAAGCACATCCGATCTCGCCTGATTTCGGAAGCTAAGCAGGGTTGGCTCTGGTTAGTACTTGGATGGGAGCCCACCAGAGGATACAGGGTGCTGTAGGCGCCTGGAGTAGGAACTGGCAAACCACTCAGGTATTCCTGCCAAGAAAACTCCATGGACATGGGGTCACGAAGAGTCGTTCCCGACTGTAACAACACAACAACAATTCAGTAAGAGGATGTGTGAACAGAAGTACCTGCATACCTTTGTTGTTCCTGTGTGCCATCAAGTTAGAACTGACTTACAGCAACCCTAACACAGCTTTCAGGGTAACGAAGATACAGTGGTACCCCGACTTAAGAGCAGCTCGATTTAAGAACAATTTGACTTAAGAGCAGAAAACTGTTGGCGTTTTAACTGCAGCCTTACAAATTTTAGATATGGTCTGCTCGATTTACAAATATTTTTTTTCATTTTTACTTATTTTTTCAATTTTTTTAAAGATAGGTACCCCGGCTTAAGAGTAGTTCGACTTAAGGGCATGCATTCGGAATGGATTAAATTTGTAAGTTGAGGTACCATTGTATTTAAGGAATGGTTTTACTAGTAGAGATGGGCACGACCAGGAAAAATGACGTTTCAAGTTGTCGTGTGTCGGAGCCGGCCCGTTTCGGCTCATTTCAGTTTGTCGCGAAATTTTTCAAAAATTTGTCGTTTTGTTTGTCATCTGTCGTTAGTACTGGTTTGGGGGGGGTAGGGTAGCGGGCTCCTGGAGGCACCTCTCTGGGGTGGGTGCCTCCTCTGGCCCGCTACGAAGGGAAAAGGAAGGGTACATGACCGTGTAGCCATTGCGTACCAAGTGGCACTGGCAGAGGCACCTCTCTTTTGGGTGCCTCTAGCTCACTAAGAAGACAGCATACTGGCGTACAGGTTTGGAGTTTTTTGGAACTTTGGACTGTGAGCGAGGTGAGAGAAGAATGCCTCTGCTGGGCGCCCTCTGACTCACTAAGAAGGACAGTGTACTTGCGTGTAGTGCAATGCGAGTACAGATCTGGCTTAGGGTTGGGGTTAGGGCAAGGGCTAGGCTTAGGGTTATTACGGGTAAGGTTAGGGTGAGTTAATGGGCTGCACCTCTGGGTGCCTCTGACCCACTAAGAAGGACAGTGTACCTGCGTATGGGTTAGGGTTAGGGTTAGGGCTAGGGTTATAGTGGGCTTTTTATGCTTGACTGGCACATCCCAGAAGTCTCAGTCAAAACCTGGCCAAGTGGCCATGCGATTGGTGGAATGGCTCCAAAAATTTGCATGGTCCCATCCCATGGCCAGCCCATCATTGTGCAGGTGTAAAAAAAATAAAAATAAAAATAAAATAAAATAAAATCAATGGGATTGGAGACAGACGTTTATTGCAAGAAAAACCCACTGCTGCTACTGTAAAAATTCAGGCAGTTAAAATACCTAATTTTCGCATGTTTCTGTGTGGTGCTTTGGTGGGTTTTTGGACCATGATTTCAAAAAAAATATTGCGGTCGCCATTTTGGATCCCCCCGCACAGCATGGCATGGCGAGACGATGAGGATGCCCCCCACCAGAGCAGCCCAGGACAGGAGAGGGGGGGAGGCCGGGGACCCCCCCCCCAGAAACCACCCCTCTGGTAGGTGCCCTCACTCAGGCAGGCATATTTTCGCCTGCTTTTTTGGCCGGGAATCGTTTTTTTTAAAACTTTTTTCTGTGCCGCTTGGCATCACACGATCGCCGCGATGCCATGAACAACAATGACAAATCAGACCCAATTTTTCTTTTATCGGTTCGAGTTCGAGTTCTGACGGCTTAATTGTCATTACCGTTTCCGTTGCGTAACGGAAACGAGGAACGGAAACGGAAACGAGAATTTCGCCAAGTCGTGCCCATGTCTATTTACTAGTATTGCACCCACCCCCAATGAAGTCCTGTGGCTTAGGAGGATTCGAACCCAGGTCTCCTCAGTCCTAGCCTATCACTCTCTCCAATATACCACACTGGACATCCACCCTCCGTACGCGCGTGTCTATAAAGACACCTATGGAAGAACTCTTCCACAAATCCTGCTCAGAGTGGATGTTGGGAATTGGGCCCAATATTTTCTGCCAGCATTTTCTGTACGCATATTCATACTTTCCACATCTTTAGGCTTTTATGCATATATTGATTGTTTTTAAAAGCAGTTCACTTGGAAATTAAGATGGAACCTTTTCTGAACCATACACGCTGTATGTCGGGGATCCACAAGGTTCCCAGCCTGCAAGTTTCTGTTTTTGTACATGTGTTTTTGTGTGTGTGTATGTGAGCGTGCACATTACACCTTCCCCCTCCTTTCCTAACTGGGCCCAGAGAAAACTGGATAGCTATGCTCCTCCCAGTGAAAGACTCTACAAGGGCAATGCCCCACAGACTGAGGAAGAGAAACCAACATCCTGGTGTCTTGAGTCTTCTGTCTTACGTCAGCCCCGATGGGCCTCTAAAAATTGGGTTGCTCCATAAAGGAGCCCGTTTCAGCAACTACTCTCCATGTTGTCACGGAAGAGGCTGCCAGGGCTGTTCGCACCTGCTGAGATCTTGTTAATGCGTAGTTTATGGCTCTGTAGTTGATGGAGCAGGTGTGCAGAGCTAAAGATAGATTGTAGGCCACTACGAGGCAGGGATTGCCCCATTTTGCCCTGACGTGTTTGTTCTGCTGACATTTGAAAACTAACCCAGGAGGGCTTCAGCGCTACACAGCTAGAGCAGCATGGTGCTTATCTAACTGTCATCATGGCTCCATCCTACACAATCCCTGGATTTATATTTGGTCAGGTACTTATAGCACAAAGTGCTAGAAAGCTCTACCGCTACGCGTCTTGAAACTGTAACTAAGAAATCAGAGAATCTTAACACATTATAAAATCCAGCATTTCAGAGCACTGATCCCAGATAAATTGGTTTCAAACCCCTATAATAGTCTTGAGTCCTTCGGCCCTTTTTAAGGAGAAAGGTGGGGTAGATATACAGTAGTACCCCGACTTAAGAGCAGCTTGACTTAAGAGCAGGAAAATATTGGCGTTTTAACTGCTGTCTTACAAATTTTAGATATGGTCTGCTCGACTTACAAATATTTTTTCCATTTTTAATTTTTTTAAAATTTTTAGATAGGTACCTCGACTTAAGAGCAGTTCGACTTAAGAGCATGCATTCGGAATGGATTAAATTTGTAAGTCAGGGTACCACCAAATTTTGAATCCTAATAAATACACAACTTGCTGCTGAACAAATGAGAAATCCTGAGTTGAGGCAGGGAAGGGGGCCTTTAACATTTTTTTCTATACCTACTGCTTTTCCCCTGTTCTCTCCCATTGGATTAGGTGTGGGGAACCACGTGGTCATCTGGATGTGAAGGACCACCAGCTGCACAATGATTCACCATTGGAATCAATAGGAGTTGTTGGGCCCAAATCCTACTGGAGAACAAATGGTGAAGCTATTGCATTATGCGTCCCCATCTTCCCATTGGCATCCCTTCACATAATTTATTTATTTATTTATTTATTTATTTATTTATTTATTTATTTATTATATTTATATCCCGCTTATCCCCATCTTCCCAATAAATAATGGCTATAAATCCTAAACACTGTTAAAACCACATGACACCTCGACTAAAATGCAAGTTACGATGGCGGGAAAGAAAAAAAAATCAACTGTCGCCAAAGGCCTCACGAAAAAGGTAGGTTTTCAGCGCCTTTCGGAAGGCCAGCAAGTGAATGCGCGACCTGTTTCACACTCATGTGACATTGGGGGTATGAAGGAGAACCTGCAGGGAAGATGCTCATGCAGATCAATAGGAGATGTGGAACTGGAAAAGGTGCAAAAGAGAGCGACTAAAATTATTACTGGGCTGGGGGACCTCCCTTATGAGGAAAGGCTAAAACATTTGGGGCTCTTTAGTCTGGAAAAAAGGTGTCAGAGGGGGGATATGATTGAGACGTATAAAATAATGCAGGGCATGAGTAAAGTGGATAGAGGGACGCTCTTCTCCCTCTCACAAAATACCAGAACTAGGGGACATCCACTCAAATTGATGGCTGGGTGAGTGAGAACAGACAAAAGAAAATATTTTTTCACCCAGCGCGTTGTTAGTCTGTGGAGCCTCGTGGCGCAGTGATTAAATGCCTGTACTGCAGGTAAAACTGTGCTCACGACCTGGGTTCAATCCCTGGTAGCAGGCTCAAGGTTCACTCAGCCTTCCATCCTTCGGAGGTCGGTAAAATGAGTACCCAGCTTGCTGGGGGGGGGGGCAATGTGTAGCCTGCACACTGTAATTAAAAATTCTAAACCGCCCAGAGACTACTTGTAGTGGTATGGGGCGGTATATAAGCACTTTGCTTTGCTTTGGAACTCCCTGCCACAGGAGGTGGTGATGGCATCTGGCCTGGATGCCTTTTTAAGGGGATTGGACAGATTCCTGGAGAAAAAGTCCATCACAGGTTACAAACCATGATGGAGATGTGTAATCTCCAGGCTTAAAAACAGATGCAGGGGAGTGGTATCAGGAGATAGAGGTCTAGTCTTGTGCGCTCCCAGACGCATCTGGTGGGGCCACTGTGAGATACAGGAAGCTGGACTAGAGGGGCCTTTGGCCTGATCCAGCATGGCTCTTCTTATGTTCTTACATCTGCCCTCGGGAAAGTGAAAGGTTCCCCCAATCCTTTTTTAGATGCCTTCACCCCTAAAGCACCCTTCTGCCACCATGCTCCTTAATCGGAGTTGCATTCTTTACAACCACTTGTTAGCTGTTTTGTTGTAACCCATGGTTTCTAGAGTGTCATGTCTTGAGCATGTACAGTGGTACCCTGGGTTACATAATTTTCGGGTTACAAAAGAATTTGAAAAAAAGGAATAGAAAATAATGCTGAAGTGGGCTCCATCGTGTAGTCTAACAGACCAGGTTTCAAAACACAACTCCTCCCGGTTCCCTTTTGGGCTAAATAACTACAGTAACTAAAATTGGCTCTCACCGTGTAGCCCAAGCCCAAGTGGACGACTTGGATGACTCTGAGGTTGGGAGCTGAGCTTTGTCGTTTCCATGCCTTTTACTGGGCGTTTGGAATTGCACTGCATTGCATTGTGGGGGGAGGGCTGAGCTGAGTTTTGTTTCCATGCCTTTTACTGGGTGTTCTGCACTGCACTGCACTGCATTGCATTGCATTGCATTGGGTGGGAGTGGAGGGTGTGATCTGAGCTTTGTTGTTTCCATGCCTTTGTGTTCTGCATTGTGGGGGTGTTTCTGCTGTGCATGCCTTTAAAGTGCAGTTTATAAAGAGTTTTGAACAGATAAAAGACTTTTTCTGACTTTCTTCTGACCACCAAAATGAATTAATTGGTTTTCAATGCATTCCTATGGGAATCTGCGCTTTGGTTTCCAAATTTTCAGAAAACAAAACGCCCTGGAGAATGCTATAATTACTTAAACCGAGACACCGCTGTAATTATTATAGCATAGAGCACTGAAAACTGTCGGCTATAATGTCAGCAGCTCAGCGGTTCGAATCCCGGGTGCCACGCAGTGGAGCGAGCTCCCGCTGATAACCCCAGCTCCTGCCAACCTAGCAGTTCGAGAGCATGTAAATGCAAGTAGATAAATAGGTACCACCGTAAAAAGCGGGAAGGTAAAACAGTGTTTCTTTGCAGCCATACCAGGCACGTGGCCACGGACTTGCACAACACTGGCTCTTTGCCTTGAATATGGAGATGAGCACCGCCCCTAGAGTTGGACACGACTAGCACGCATGTGCAGGGGGAACTTTTACCTTTTACCTTTTAGAGCTGCTTAGAGGCACTGCTAAATGACTCCACAGTTCCTACTGGGGAGACCAATTGAACTAGCATTCAGAGAACACAGATTCCACATATTTCTGTTGCCGTGGACAGTCACAAGGCTAGTTGATAGGCTAGCATGTTTGGAACCACAGTGGCAATCGCCTCCTTAAAGCCCTTCTTTCTCTCTGATCATGGCAACAGGCTAGGTTGTATTCATCGAGGCACTAACAATACACATTCTATGTATGAACGTGCAGCAAAAGCATGAAAATGCACACTTTCAGTCTTGAGGGTTGGGTGGCCAAGATATGTTGGGGGTAAAAGTGGCCAGCCAGGCGAGGGCCTGAGCAGTCGCTCTTTCTCTGCCGCTCCTTCACTCCAATTTCTATTTGGCTTTTCATCTTAAAAGCCTGGGCATCGTGGTGTCTTTTTGTCCAAAAGATTAGGAGACAAATGAGGGAGGTGTCCTGATTTGGACAGAGAACTGGGTTTGGGTGGCACTTACCAATCACAGACACCTCCGTGCCCCTCCCAGATAGTTCTTCTTTCTCTGGGCTTCCCGACCTGTACTTCACGCAGTAATAGGTGCCGGCATCCTCTGGCCGGACATTGTTGATGTTGATGCTGAAATCAGTGTTGGATCCAGCAACAATCCTGTTTCCTCGTTTGGAAGAGTTTTCCTTTTGACTATAAATGGGAGGTTGGCTTCTGTCCAGCCCCTTCTGCCATTTCACGCCGCCTGGGCCACCAACTCCCGTCAATGTGCAGTTCAAGGTGAGGGTCTCCCCTGCTCTCACTGACAAGGGTCCCGGAGTCTGCAATATCTTCAGCGTCTGGGCTTCGGCACCTGCAAATGAAAACAGGGTATCATAAGCATATGTTCCCTTTGGAAAGTAGCAACCATTCTACTTTGTGTCAAGTAAAATTGATTGTTATACATTATGTGTGTTTTGATGTGGCAAATTAGTATTATCTTCATTGGTCCTTTTAGTATTGTATTCAGTCCTTTTTGAAGGGGAAAGCTGAGTTAATGAATGAATGGATGAATGGATGAATGAATGAATGAATGAATGAATGAATGAATCAATCAATCAATCAATCAATCAATCAATCAATCAATCAATAAAATGGAGCCTTGCATGACCCTCTTCTCTCTCTCTCTCTCTCTCTCTCTCTCTCTCTCTCTCTCTCTCTCTCTCTCTCTCATTCTCCATGGATAGATGACAGACACAGAGAGACAGAGAGAAAGACAGACAGACAGACAGGCAGGCAGGCAGGCAGGCAGGCAGAATAACTGCATTTCTGTACCACCATTCTTGACACTGGAACTCAAAGTACCGCAGACAAAAACCACACTCTTCCAGGCCATAACCACATCTTATTGGCATGATCCTCTCTATGTACTCTGTTCTATGCCACATCAGAAGCCAGGCTGGTCTCCTCCACCACTGAAGACTGAAGATCCATGAAGAACTGGGGGAAATGACACAGAGCTCTTCCTGAACATGACCCTTCAAAGCTACCTTTTATTAATGCAGACCCTTGCTTCATCTGGTCAATACAGATGGGTAACAATGCTCCAGTGTTTTAAATGGGGGAGGGTGTTTCCCAGCCTGCCCACATAGGATAGGAATTAAGCTGGAGACCTTGAAGCAGAAGCTGTGCCACTGAGCTACAGACCTTGAAGCTTACTTGGACTGAGTTGAGCACCGAGTCCATTTAGCTCCACACCATCTTTTCTGGACCACCAGAGGGTCTCCAGGCCATCATTTGCCATACGAAACATCGTAGTGAAGATCTCAGAGAGGCAATGCAAAATCCATGCTCTGAGAGTGAACCCGAACCCTTCTTCCTCTGGTGGAGTGGCTCTGGGTCACCCAGATATCCTTGGACTGCAACTCCCAGAAACCCTGGACACGGTACGGCTGTTGGTGAAGGCTTCTGGGAACTGCAGTCAAAGAACACACAAGATATCCAAGGTTGGAAGCCGTTGCCCTCAAGGCTTGAACTTCTCCAGAAACAGGACTGGGGGACCTCATGAATCCAAAGTGAGCATCACCTTCTACATCACATGTGGGGAAATCTGGAATCTCCAGATGTTTGTCAGCCCCCTCCAGCCCTCACAACTGGTCACACCATGTAGGACTGACAGAAACTGTAGGCACAAACAGCTGTAATGAAGAAGGATCACCACTCTAAGCTTTACACCAATAATGGTAGGAAGGAGGTCTCCCCTTCCCTGATTCTTCATTTGCTGTTTGTCAAAAAGCCTCCCCTCCCATCAAGACATATGGTGGGTTCAGGCAAACATGTGCACGGTTGCCTGAAAAAACCATCGCCCATCAACAGTTATAATTCTGTGCAAATATGTTATCGACAGCAATGGCCAAATGCCAAGAATAATCTTAATACTTTCCTAGCTCTATATTCCTGACTGCAGGCCGGCAAAAGACATGGAAACATTTATCTTGCATTGGCCAATCAGAGGGGGGAAAGAGGAGCCAATTGTGTGTGTGATTACAGAAGGTAATAGCTCACACTTTGGACTGCTTGCGAAGCAGTCCAATGCAATCTATCCCCATGATCACGCGACACAGGGAAATGTGCTCCAAAATGACCCCGATTCATGCCCAGGTTGCGCACGCACACCTATAGAGCAACTTCTTTGGGGGCCAGGGTCACTTTAATGGGCACGATCTCCCTTCATGCGGCCTTTCTGTCTGCTGATGAATTACTTTCATCACTTTCAGGGAGAAGGTGCCCATTAAAGGGACCCATTTTGGTGCAACCAAGGGTATGCCTTTGGACCTATCCGATCACACCCTAAGTTGTTTCTTTTTACCAGTTTTCATGCTCTTCCATTCAACAAATCATCAAGGTAGCTTATAGTCAGGACAAACGATATACTACCACCCACAAGCCCCAAACAAAACAAGATAAAAATCAACAGAAGCTTAATGGTGACGTATGTACACCGTTTACGTAAGTTTCTGTTATTTTGTTGTATTTAATTTGTGTACTACTTTTTGTATTTAAAATACAGTGGACCCTCGTATAACAAGTGGTTTGTTTAACAGAAAATACGCTTAAAGCAAAAAAATTTCGGAGATAGGGGAAAATCACTTAACAGAATCACCTATGGGGCGAATCCGTACAACTGAAAAACGGTCGCGATTAGGGATTCATCAGTTTTCAATGCATTCCTATGTGAAATTTGTACAAAGGAAAATTTGCTTAACAGAATTTCATTTGGAATGAATTAATTCCTTTATACAAGGTACCACTGTATACTGTATGTCTAGTTTGCTGTACATCACCCAGAGCAGCTTCTAGGCTCGGTGGTGTGCAATATAAATCTAATAATAAATAAAACATAAACGGTAAAGAACAATCACAGCACAAGTCAACAGCTTAAGGGGGTCAGTCAATAAATGTCAACCTGAACAAGAACAACAACATTGTCCAACTTTTTAATAATACATATTTTACAGGACAAGCTGAGGAAGTTGACCCAGATTTGTAACGCACTGGTCAAAAAGCTTTTACTTCGGTACCCTTCTGATGGTGGGGGACACCTTTAAAAGGTGAGCAAAATGGATGAAGGGGTCCTTGCACGGATGAAGGAAGTTCTGGACCCATTTTAACTTCAAGTCATTTTAAGGCTTAGTCTTGATAGGTTAGCAGTGGCTCCTTCACTTGAGCCTACAGCCCAATAAGGTAGCAAGCACAAGACCGATATTAGGATGTCTCATCAGATGACTTCAACCGCAAGTATCAGTTGACGCAAAAACGCAATCAAAACCGACCGAAGCTTCTCGACTGTCTTCAGAGGCAAACCTGCCACGGAGCTCCTGACAGCATCTCGCTCTGGGAGTGACAAGAGTGCGAATGGGAGAGGCCAGGGCTCACTGTCTCTGTTAAGTCCCGAAACGATCGTTCCTTTATCCCCGCTAATTGTGTTTCGTTTAAGCAGGTGAGACCACATCCAGAACTGTGGATCTGTTGTTGCTATTTTCTGACATTCCATCAAGCTGGTGGTGTCAAATGCTTTGGAATGGATGGATCATAACATGGATTTCAATACCTCTTTTTTTTTTTTTTTTAACTTGACAGGTTGTGGTTTTTTCTGATGCACGGAATACAGCAGTCTCTCTACAAATAACTGTGATCACAGATGTAGTTGTAAAGACCAAAGGATGATGGCTGGCCCTTTTGGTGACAGTTTCTCTTCCCTTGAAATGGCATAATATGAATTAATACTTCACCTGTCAAAACTACAGCTTCATTTCTATTTTCTGCCTAGCTTCGTTGCAACCTGGATATATATATATTTTTGAAAGCTGTCACTGGTTGTTATGCCTTTGGGTCTCCATCACCCCAGCCACTGATAGTCTTTGCTTTCTTTTTATCAGATATAATAACAGAAACTCACATCCACATATAACCTTGCAATACTGGATGCAGAAGGCCCATGGTGAATTCTCCTTGATTTGATCGTAGTTTCTCCTACCTCCTAGGGGTTTAATGCACAAGCAAACTAGGAAGTAGACAAGTGCTCTGAATGCGCCACTGATCCAGATTATTCTGGGCCTATTGTTCGGTACAACACACACACACACACACACACACACACACACACACACACACACACACACACACACACACACACACCTTAATTGCAGGTAAATGTACAATTTTACTGTCTAACACTCCAAAGCATTCTATTTTCTTAGCGTGTAATGGATGTTCATATTGCACAATTAGGCTTTTAGGGAGTAAAAAAAAAAAAAACCACATCTTTTTTTTCTTAAAAAAAAAAATCATATGTGTTTTTGCTAATGTACAATTCATTAGCTTCCTAAGATAAAGGCAAGGTTAGATGAGAAAACAAAAACAAAAACAAAAACAAAACCCTAGGTGCCAGGAAAACTGGAGCTTTTTAGAAAGGTAACATTTAATTTGCGTTATGTTGGGATTCACGCATCCGCTCTCAAGGCTGGCACCTCAAGGTAGACGAAGTTGGCAGCTCAGAATCGTCTCCCCCTTTTATGTACATCAGTAGAACACCACTGACAGCATCCACTGGGTCACCCCAGGTAGGCGAGATCTTAATGGGGAGTTTTGTACACAGTGAAAATGTAATTACTCCAATGGTCCTCCGTGTTTATTTATTTGCCTGTACGCTTGCCAAAAAAAAAATCTATTAAAAGAGTCTGCAGCTGTCTCGCTCATATTCTTGCAGACTTAGAAACGACACTGAAATCCCGTTGTGCAGTCACACAAATGACATCACTTTCAGACTTGACATTGGATAAGAAATCTTCGGAGACCTTATGTGTTGCATGGCTGACTTTTTTTGACTCGGCACATTACAGATAAAGTCTGCAGACATTTCTCACTTTACAGCCATTCACTTCCAAATGTTATGCTAGTTGCGTAACCATGCAACAGGATTCCAGCCTATTTCATATTACTGTACAGAGTTTTTTCAAAGGAACCAAAAGCACAGTACAGTGGACCCTCATATAACAAACTGTTTGTATAACATAAAATCTATACAACATAAAAATTTCCGGATATAGGGGAAATTTGCTTAGCAGAATCGCCTATGGGGAGAATCCATACAACATAAAAATGGCCGCGATTAGAGTGTACTCCGTTTTCAATGCATTCCTATGGGAAATTTGTGTAAAGGAAAATTTGCTTAACATAATTTGATTTGGAACGAATTAATTCCTTTATACAAGGTACCACTGTACTTGCTCCTTATATAGGGTGGGATTGTTTCTTTTCTTTTGTCTCCCTATAACCCAGAGGTATACCTGTGGCAGACTAGAGACTACATGTAAGGCTGCCATTCCCAGAATCTGCCAGCCAGCATGATGGATATGGTGATCCAAACAGCTGTTATTTCCATTTTTTAAAAAGGCTTGTGCAATGTTTCTGATCTAAACTCTAGACTTCTTGCCAAAGTTATTCTGCCAGCTGAGTGCTTGCTCAATCTTTTATGGTTGTGAACTTAATTGCATTACTGACCCATTTGTTTTAAGGCTCGGTTTTAATTTTAATTTTTAATGTGCATTTTTATTATTCACCTTTTTGCAAGTGCTTTTGTGGTGGAAAGGAAGGGTATGAATTAAAGAATTTTATCATGTATTTTAAAATGCCAGCAATATATATCTAAGCATATAGGTGAAATAAACCCTGCTGGCCCATTGAACTGAATGTACTGCTAGTAAAAGATATACCAGAGTATGGACCACAGCCAGCAAGATTCAGGTTGTGCTAGGATCAAAGCATGTGAATATTTTTTATTGCTCTTATGGTTGGCTGGGGATGATGACACTTTGCTGCATTTGGAGAGGATCAGATCAGCATTGAGTGATTTAGAGCAGGCCTGCCCAACAGGTAGACCGCGGGCTCCTGGTAGCCCACGAAGGGTTCAAAAGTAGCCCGCTGGCCAGCAATAAAAAAGGGGAGGGGATAAGTTCTCCACCCCTCCCTCTCCCATCCCAAGGACCACCACTGCCCCAGCACAGTTCTGGGTCTGGCAGCCCACTGTCTCAGCCGAGCAGTGCAGTTCAAGGGCCATGGCACATTGAAATCTGTTCCCTCCAGAACAGATTAATTGGTTTTCAATGCATTCCTATGGGAAACCATAGCTCTAGTTACAAAAGTTTTTACTTATGAGCATGTGTTCAGAACGGATAAAATTCATTAAATAGAGGTTTTAGTGTAGTAGCCCTCAGGCACTTTGGGCCGGAAAAAGTAGACCTTGGCCTGTTCAAAGTTGAACAGCCCTCATTTATAGGATTACTAGAACACACACTACTGCAGTGTTGGCCAGGCTATGGCACGGGTGCCGAAGGTGGCACGCAGAGCCCTTTCTGTGGGCACACAACATTGCCCCTTCATAGCCGCAGCACTTCCCTCTCTGCTCGGAGCACGCCACTGTGCTCTGTGCAGACAGCAGGCCAAAGGGGAGGTAGCAGTTTGTGGGCTCATTCACAGGCCCAGTTTCCCCAACAGGCACACCGCTCTGGGCATCCCAAAAATTCAAAAACCTGCTCTTCGATCTTCGCTTTCCCAAAGGGTAGCACCTTTTTGGGAAAGTGAGGATGAAAGAGAAGGTTTTTGAATTTCCTGTTGCCACAGGGGAAACCGCAGAGGAAGTAGCAGGGGTGGTACCCTTTGGGAAAGCGAGGCCATGGGGAATTCAAAAACATGCTTTTTGATCCTCATTTTCCCAAAGGGTAGGATTCCTGCTCTTCAATCCTTATTTTTCTGAAGGGTAGCACCCAAAACATTTGTAATCCGGGGTACCACTGCATTCAGGTTAAATTGCTGTATTGGCACTTTGCAAAAAATAAGTGGGTTTTGAATCACAGTTTGGGCACCCAGTCTCTAAAAGGTTTGCTACCACTGTCCTACAGTATTCGGGAACTATTGGTTTGTGGGTCAGATTTCTGTTCAATTTTGTAAATCGGCCAGAGTAGCTGTTTAGCTAGATGAAGAGGTATACAGTGGACCCTTGTATAACAAACAGTTTGTATAACATAAAATTTGTACAACATAAAACATTCCGGAGATAGGGGAAACTTGCTTAACATAATTGCCTATGGGGTGAATCTGTACAACATAAAAAGGGGATTACTCTGTTTTCAATGCATTCCTATGGGAAATTTGTATAAAGGAAAATTTGCTTAACATAATTTGATTTGGAACGAATTAATTCCTTTAAACAAGGTACCACTGTATAAATTTAATAAATAAATAATAAATAATAAATAAACCTTTGTGGGTTGAAAGCCTTTGCAGCTGGATAAACACCCCCCCGAGACATTTAAGGCCAAACCTAAGTCCTCTTTCTGCCTCGGTCTAGGAGAGGAAAGAAAGGGTTAAGAACATGCTTATATCTTCCCCACTGAGTTCAATAAGACTTTAAAGAACTTCATTTTAGACCTGATCTCCCATGAGACACCACTGATGGTCTCCCAGCTGGAAACCTGGATTCTTGTAGTAGTAATAAATGAAAGAGCGTCTACGTGCAGATGAAAGTTGGAGCCAATATTTCTGGTACAAGAGAGGGGAAAAGTGATGTATGGTATCTTCTGAATACCATAGGAAAGAGAGATGCCCATCACAATGATAGGATAGTCATTTATTATGAAGTAGCATTGCTTTGCATTGCATCCATAAATGACTGAGTGTCTCATGTTTGAGACAGATCAGAGTACAGTATTCTTTATTAAAAATAACTAATTGCCACTTACTCACAGAGTTCCCAAAGTGAGGCATAGCCACACACAAAAAAGAAAAACACCCCATTCAAAAACAAATTTTAACAACTAGCTAGAATCTTATTAGCTACATACTCTGGCATAAAGTTAGTGGCATAACTCTAAACAAATTGGTATCAGTTAAGGAATCAACATCCATATTCCTTGCAGTGGATCAGCCATGTGACTTGATACATAACGAGGAATAGAAGTGTTATCTCCTCAATAAGTGCTCCTTTGCTCCTTAAAGTCTGTTTGTTTGCTCAGGCATACCTAGGCAATAGGGTTCTGGCGACAAGAGTGACAAAACCCCTTGTTGATGGCAACTGTTTTGAAAGCTACTTTGGGATTTATTTCATACCGTCTCCTGGTCAAAGACTTGAGTTTACTATCATAAGAGAAACCAATCGTCTAGTTCTCCTCTTGGCATAGTAGCCGGCGTGGCTTCTGGCCTTGGCCCTACCACGGGGCAGAGTCCAGAAACCACCTCAGGGCACTGGACGGGGATGGCAGGCCTAAAGCTGTTTCTCCTGACCTTTTTCTGCCTCAGGACCTTGCTGTGTGCCCTGCAGTTCCCCTACAACAGTGTTGGCAGACCTATGGCACGGGTACCAAAGGTGGCACTCGCAGCCCTTTTGGTGGGCACCCGACATGGCCCCTTTCACAGACACCTGTACTCAGGTTAAATGGTTTTATTGGCACTTTGCGAATAATTAGTGGGTTTTAAATCTCAGTTTGGGCACTCGGTCTCTAAAAGGCTTGCCATCACTTCCCTGCAGGGATCAAATCTTCTCAGGTGGAATGGCGGACCCAAAGGTCTGAATGTAAGTGCCAGTAAGCACTTGACCACGATATCTTCTAGTCTCTGCCTCTTACAGCAGACTCTCTTGGGTCAGTCCTACATGGCTCCATGCCATCCCGTATGACCCATTAATGGTGGGTACAAATGAGGAAATGCATAGCATCATTGTTAGGGCAGAGATTATACCCTCTTTTAGAAAAGGCAGTCCTCTGTCTGGAGGGCAGTTGGTGAGTGCCATCACAAGCCATTTTAGCACCCACAGCTTTGATCCTTAACCGGTTAATGTGGATACAATTTTTGGGTTTTTTTAACACTACAAATCCCATAATTCTCCATTCTGGGAATTCTACCTAACAGACAAACACTTTATGAAAATGAAATGCGGCCTTCCTAATCTGGAAGGATCTGAGGCCCAGTTTTGCTCAAGCTTCCTGCCCCAATGCTACCTGGGAGCTTTCTTTCTGAACAGGAAGCTAGCGGGAACTAAGCCTAGCTTAGCTCTTAGGTCTTTCCCCAAAGTGAGTCACATTTAGTTTTAGTATGGTGTCTGCGTAAAAGAACCAAGGTGTGAAGGTGAATGGAGTTCTTGTTAATAACATAAGATACACTGACGACACTGTCCCGTTTGCAACTAGCCTGGCAGATTTGCAAGGATTATTGGATTCCATTGCTGCAGAAAGCAATGCCATGGGATTGCGACTTACGACGAAGAAGACAAAATGGATGCTTATCAGTGAAAAACAATATGGTTCACAGAACCTTCTCAAGATTGGCAGTGACATAATTGAGAGAATATCATTTTATAAATACCTGGGGTGCTATGTCAAGGATAACTGGGATCTTTCATGCGAAAATCTATCAGACTTTGTACTCGAATACAGTGGTACCTTGTATAAAGGAATTAATTCATTCCAAATGAAATTATGTTAAGCAAATTTTCCTTTATACAAATTTCCATAGGAATGCATTGAAAACAGAGAGATCCCGTTTTTATGTTGTACAGATTTGCCCCATAGGCGATTCTGTTAAGCAAATTTCCCCTATCTCTGGAATTTTTATTGTTGTACAAATTTTATGTTATACCAGTGTCAACTGTACTTTGAACCTATGTATTCAGTAATATACTTCTCTATGGTGTTGAAACTTGGACCCTTACAGGGACATTATGCAGGAAGTTGGAAGCATTCAAAATGTGGACATACAGACGAATTCTGAAGATACCTTTGACAGCCAGAGTCACTAATTTGGCTGTATTACAACGCATGAATAAAAAGCTAGAAATTCTCAATACTGTAAAGAGAAGAAAATTGCAATATTGCGGACACATAATGCACAATAAGAAATACCATCTACTACAAGATATCCTTCAAGGTAAAATAGATGAGAAGTGTGGCCCAGGGCGCAGAAGAACATTCTGGCTTAAGAAGGTAAGCCAATGGTCCACAGTGAGCACAGCTGCTCTGTTTAGAATAGCTTTAGATAAAAAACAGGTCAGTCTACTGATCACCAACGTATTACGAGAAAATGGTACTTGAAGAAGAAGGAGGTATCTGTCAGATGAGCCACAAGTAAGTGTCTGTTTGTCAGGAACAACAGGCAGAATGGGGAATTATTAGATCTGTAGTAAACAAATAATAATAATAATAATCTGAAGACATCCTCCACTCAGTTCAGTTCAAGCCGGATTTTAAAAAAGAAAGCACCAGAAGAAGGCAGACCCTGGACCCTGAAGCTGACAATACTGTGATGGGGGTTCCTGCATGGCAGGGGTTGGGCTGGATGGCCCTTGAGGTCTCTTCCAACTATGATTCTATGAATCTCTGATTAGCAGCACCCGGGATGACCATGTGCATACAGGTCACCTAGTCACCCAGTTCTGTCATCCTGTTTAGATTATAAAAATCTGTCTTCCTGTTTAGATTATAAAAATCTCATTTCTAATTTTGCACCAGTCCATGCAAATCGGCACATGCAATTTTATGGAAATTACTCTCCCCTTTTGTCCTCCTTTTTGGAGACGGGAGCACGCCAGACTAACTCAGTCCCCTATCCCAGGAAGAACCCCCCCCTCCCTGAGTAAACTTCTTTCTCCAAGCAGCCAAGAAAGACCTCTTTCAGCCACTCCTGTTCTGTAATCCATCTAAACCTGTGTTTCCCAACTTTGGGTCCCCACTAGAGATGGGCACAAATTTTAAAAAAAGAATTGCAAAACTTGTCAGAAATCACTAATTCATCAATTTGTATTCATGAGAAGTGATGCCCCATGAAGAATACAAATCAAATTATTAGAGATTTTCTATTTGTCAGGTCATCGGGCTATCAAACACCCCCCTGTGTGGGAACTAGAGGCAGCGAACCCACGGAGATGCTTCACCTGACTTTGCTCTGTATGTCCTGCACATTTCGTGAAGTTTAGATTATGGATATTTGAGTTACACACCCAGCAAAAGTCCCCTTCCAATCCTTCCAACTTTGGTGAAGATTAGGTTTCGGACATCCAAGTTATACACCCACAAAATGGGTTTCCGCAGGAAATTGCCCTTTAGCAGCTGACTTGGGGGAAATTCCAGAACTGCTGGCGGGGGAGAGGAGATATTAAATATGTGATTTGTGATTCATCAACCTTGATGAATTAGGAATCATGATGAATCAACTTTTTAAATTATTCATGCCATCTATATAGTTCCTGCATGTTCTTGGACTCAAGCTCCCAGAAGTCTTCATCACTAGCTGAGCTGGCCAGGATTTCTGGGAGTTGCAACCCAAGAATATCTGGGGACCCCACAGGTTGAGAACCTCTGCTTGAAGCTGATTAGGGCTGGTGCTAGGTTTTTTTGTGCCCTAGGCAAGGGGTGGGGGTGGGGCGGGCAAGGGGGCGGCGGGCGGGCGGGTGGCAGGCAGGTGGGGCGGAGCGGATGGCGGGGACGGCGATGGCTGTGGGGGGTGGCAATGGGCGCGGGGGGCGGCGGGCGGGCAGCTGGCGGGCGGTGGGGGGATGGACGGTGGTGGCCAGCGGCGGGGCGGCGGCGGGGGGGGCAGCAGGCTGGCCAGCGCCCTCTCTCCATTTTGGCGCCCTAGGCAACTGCCTAGTATGCCTTAATGGACGCGCCGGCCCTGAAGCTGATGATGCCATGAAGTCAACCAGGTTGTGTATTTATTTATTTATTGGATTTTTTTATACCACCCATCTGGCAGCGAGGTCACTAGGAGCGATTACCAGTCCCCATACAAGTGCAAGCCTTAAATCTCTAACTTACAGACAACTTCTGAATGCTGATTTCTCCTTGAAGTCACTAGAAAAATTAGTATCAGAAGGTTACAAGTTAGACTGGTGCAAGTACCAACAAATATACTCACACTTTAAACATCTCACTAAAGAGGGGGGATTTATGACAAATGACACTCCACTTGACAAAATACTATCTTCCGGCGATTCAAAGCTTCTCAGTAAATTCTATAGTATTTTGTTAAATGAAAAAATGATTGATACATTGGTCAAAGATACTATGATAAGATGGGCAGAAAATTTTGGTTATTCTATTCATTTAAACAAATGGGACTCTTTGTGGAATACTGTTAAACTCTTTAAATCTATAGCCTTTAAGGAAAATTGTTACAAGATGTTTTATAGATGGCATCCCCCCCCCCGTTTATCTAAGATGTATAATTGCTCACCCAAATGTTGGAAATGTAAACATGACAGTGGTACCTTTTACCATATGTGGTGGATATGTAAAGTGGCAAAGGCATATTGGATAATGGTAAAATTATTTTTAGAAAGATATTTGAAGATTAAGTTAGAGCTTAGACCAGAATTTTTTCTATTAAACATAGTAGATATTAATATCTCATATGACCAGAAATATTATGTACTTCATCATGTAATAGTTGCAGCAAGGATATTGTATGCGAAATTTTGGAAACAACCAGAAGCGCCAACAGAGAGAAACTTCCACGAAAAGATAAGAGAATGTATTGAAATCGACAGACTCTCTGGTTTTCTAAAGGGAGACTACGATGAGATTTCCCGGAAAAGATGGCAAGAAGTAACAAACTTATTAGTATTGTGATATTATTTGGTGATTTGTTAATATGTTAAACCGTTATTTTTGGCTTGATATACTTAATGTAATTTTTATAGTGTATTCCCTCCCCCTCCCCCACACCCTCCCCCCTTTGTCCCCCCCCCAAAACCCAATAAAATTACTTAAATACAATATATATATATATTTATTTATTGGATTTTTTTATACCGCCCATCTGGCAGCGAGGTCACTCTGGGCGCAGCTTTAGTATGGGAAGGTTGTGTTGTATCACCCTGCAAAGATCCTTCCCCATCTTTTACTGAATGATGTCCCTAGAGCAGTGATGGTGAACCTTTTAGAGACCGAGTGCCCAAACTGTGATTCAAAACCCACTAATTCAGGGGTGCCCAAACTTTTTGTAAGGAGGGCCAGATTTGGTGGCTGAGAATGTGTCAGGGGCTGGTTGCTCCCTGACCCCGCCACCCCACTGCAAATCCCACCCACTGACCCATAAACCCCACCCACTGACCCCTTGCAACTCCCTCCCTTGGTCCCCACCTTCCTTCCTTCCTTCCTCCCTCCCTTGGTCCCCACCTCCCTCCCTTCCTTGTTCCCCACCTTCCTTCCTTCCTTCCTTCCTCTCTTGGTTTCCACCTCCCTCCCTCCCTCCCTTGGTTCCCGCCTCCCTTCCTGCGGGTGGGGTTGCAAGGGGTCAGTGGGTGGGGCTTATGGGTCAGTGGGTGGGGCTTGCAGTGGGGTGGCAGCATCGGGGAGCAACCGGCCCCTGATACATTCTCAACCACCAAATCTGGCCCTCCTTACATAAAGTTTGCGCATCCCTGTCTTACATGGACCCTGCAGGCACCCCTTTCAGTTTCTGAAAACTGTTTTCAAAGCCTCTTGTCCTTCCATTAGTTGATTGAGAAATGGGGAAAAAACACACACAACCCAAGCAAAATTCTCTACTCAGAATGAAGTAAACTTAGACTAAAACGTGTGGGGTGTTTAGTTGTGCATTAAATAAATAAATAAATTTAAATCATTCTAAACCTGTTTCGCCACTTACATCTCCTGTTCCATACTTAGGAATAGGATGGACCCAGTATGTACTTCTGGCTTGTCTACCCTAGTAGTGCTTACTCTGGCTGGCAGCTGCTCTGTAGGGTCTTAGGCTAGTGGCACATTCTGAGTATTTCAATCCCCCAAATTCATACAGAAACATCGAAAGCATTTTTTTTAAAGAGAGACAGATCCTTCGTTCATTTAGCTGAATAATTATCAACTCAAACACGTAGCATAGTTCCTGTTTTTAGGCAAGATTGCTACCCCAGTCGTACTGTAAAATGACAACAACAGTCTGACAATCGACACATTTCGCTTGTGAATAAAACACACGTCAATGGCCCCCATTATCATCGGAGCATTGGGAATCTTACCAAGGAATTTCACACAGTATTATAAGCAGTTATGACTCTCAGAAACAACACCATCAGACCTACACAAAATGGCCATATTAGGAACAGCACACCTCCTGTGCCAACATTTAGCAGATGCTTAAGCTTTTGGTTAAAACGAATATCTAATGCTAGTCAATATTTCTATAACTTAGATTGTGCCTGGCATTTTTAAATAATATCAATAATAATAATTAAGAGCGGCAGAGCTGGAAGCAACAGGTTATTAAGTCCAGGCCCTGTCAAGGAGGACCATTTAAGGCTGTGGTGTCCAATCTTCGACCCTCCAGATGTTTTTGGACCACAACTCCCACAGTCCTTTGTCACTGGTAATCTAGGCTTGGGGTTCTGGGAGCTGTGGTCCGAAACATCTGGAGGGCTGAAGTTTGGACATCCCTGATTTAAGGGATTGAATTCCTCACCAAACCTAAGTCACTGAGCCATACACCTCTTAATCACTAGTGGCCTCCCATTCAACTCCTAACTAGGCCAAGCAACCCATAGCAGGTGAGATCAGCACCTTTTCCAGAGGTTAATTCTGAGCTGCTGCCCTTTCTGCAGCTCCTCCTTGAGGTACATTGCAGTCTAGGTTTTGTCAGGCAGCGTGGGGGGCATCCATGCAGGTCGATGGGCAGAAGAACTTAGGGGGGGGGGGAAAGAATGCATTGAACCTCATGGGATATTGCTGCTTTCTGACTTGAATGAATCTTTCATAAGAGGCGGTCCAGAGCCCTTCAGACCTGCAATTAGCACGAATGCATTTCTTGCTTCATTTGGTACACCTGCTCAGGAACCGAGAATCGTCAAGGGACTACAGTTAGAAAGAAACCGGAGCTATTTTTAAAGTGACAGAATCAGTGTATTTAGGTCTGAATTTTAATGAACCCCCAACTGCACGTTGCATTCTAATCTAGTTTGCCTCTATCCCAGAAGAGCAACGCTCAAGTGCAAACCCGCCTTGCAGTGTACATATTCAAGAAGGAGACTTGGCCTTGGGATGTTACTATGGTTTTTGAGACACTGCAGACCCAAAAAACGGTGCCATCTGGGGAGAAGATTCCACTCATTCCCCCATTGGACACACAGAATTAGATGAGATTAGGCAGCTGGATCCTATTTCAGGAGGAGATACAGAACATATGACACTGTCCTAAAAGCAGAGCCTGGAAAAGTTACTTTTTTTTGGTATGACAGCTCTGACACTCTTTCGGCCAGAAAGGTAATTGGACACCATGACCATCAGGATGGTGGTAGGAGGGGGATATGCTGAGAATTATTGTATCAAGGGATACCTTTTTCTAAGCTTTCCCCAGATATGAACACCCTTGTTTAGGGGGCGCAGAGAAAGGGTTGCTTAGGGGGCTCAGGAGGAGAAGAGAGAGGAGGGCGAGCTTTTCACCTAGCGGACAACTTGGCTGATTCCAAGATATCAACAAGACCTGCCAAAGCCCTACTGTACGGAAATAAGCATGATGGGACAGAGTGTGAATGGTTAAAGAACCTACCATTTCCGGGAGGCCTTTTAAGGTATCTTTAACATGGTTTTTTTCCCCCTCCGCCATCTACATAACTATTTTATCTATCATTGTCAGTCATTGAGGTGCCATTAGGTTTTAACTTTGTCCCATCAGTGTTATTTTTATTTGTTTTATTTTTGTTTTTTCTAGGGTAGTGTTTTTGGCTTTTTTTGGGCAAAGGCACACTTGTTTTTGTAAAAAATCAGAGTATACCACCATTAGAGTCCTGGTCTCCGTCCGTCTCCTATAAATGCAATAAATAAATAAATAAATAAATAGTGTGAATTGTTAAACTGAAGATGATGTCCTCTGTGACATTTCCAGGCTTGCATTTGACCAATTAGAGATCAGAAAAGGTATGGGAGTCCCCCTGAACATGGTGGCGCCCCTGCTGTTGAGGGTGGGGTTCCTCCATACCTTCAGACCCAGGACACAGTCCAGCGCCTGAAGTGGGCGACAATTCGACATTTTTAAAAAAATCTTCATTTTTCAATTTTTGTCCCATCATGCTTATTTCCGTACACCTACATGGCTTGGGGCCTACTAGACATCTAGGTTGAAGCTCTCCTTCTATAAACCTGTCTTATCATTTAAGGTCTGTTGGGAGGGCTAGAGAGATAATGCCTTGGCTCCCAAGCCTTCACTTTGCCAGTTAGTTTTGCTTAAGTCATTAAACAGTTATCAACTCTTTTAACTAAATCCAGTGGGCTCAGAGCTGAAGCTTATTTCAGTCCTGCTGATAGGACAGCACACTTGACAGGAACACAGGACGCTCTGGCTGGAAGATCCGGCTGGACTTCATGGCACACAGTTCCAGCACCCCCACCCCACCCCCTCTCTCTCTCTGCCTCTGTCTGTCTTTCTGTGCCTCATGGCAGGGCCAGCTCTGCTCACAATCTGGAATTTCCCCCACTCCAAATTTACCTCAAGACTCTGCTTCCTTCCCCTTTTGCTTACGCTGGTTTCAGTGGATTGAGCTCCGAGTCCAAATAGCCTGAGATTTCCACTCCTTTTCGTTAATCCCTCTTCCACCTCTGCCTACAAAACCTTCCTGCCTTTGTGAGGAGAACTGATTTTCCCTATCCTTCCCTGAGCCAATTAGTAGCGTTGCTGGAGGGGGAAATATTTGAGGGTTCCATCTTCCTATTCCTTCAACACCTCAAACTTGATTTGCAGATTTGAGATGCATCTGATTATGCCTTTGCTGCTAATAATCCATATTTTGGCACTCTGGCATCTCTGCGTGGCTCACAGAATGTTTTATGGTGAGCAAAAATGACCATGTGACAATCATTCTATTGTCATTTGTGTAAGGGTTACATCATTCGCCATGGCACTTCTTGGCCCCATACCTCATCACGTGCCCACTTGTGTAAATGAAGCGCACCCTGGCACTTGGTCGATTAGTCACAATTAGCCGCAGCAAGTTATGCAAACCTTATCCCGCCATCAATAGGATTCTGGGCATCCATGTGAAAACTATTCAAATTATAAGAAAGGAGGTTTTGACTCAACATTAGGAGGAACTTTTTGAGGAAGAAGAAAGCTGTTTGAGAGTGGAACAGAGGGCCGGTGGAGTCCCTTTTGTTTCCGGTTTGAAAACAAAACATTGATCGGGGTTAGTTCAATGCTTTTTGGATCCCTCCCAGCAATATGATTCTTTGATTTCTACCACACACACACACACACACACACACACACACTGAGCTCTTCAGCTGTTCCATTTTGTTTCCCTTTAGCAGATTATTTTCTGGCAAGAAAAAGGATAGAAGAAAGCATAGACTGAAGAGTTACAAATGAAAACTGTGTTTGCATGGAGCTCCCACAAAATTCTGAGAGCAAAAGACTCATCTGATAATAGCCTTGTAATGACAGCAAGAATAAAATACTTCCCATGAATTGGTGGGTGGAGGAAGGCAGAGCAGCAGTCAATCAATTGTGAGGGTATCAGCAGTTATTTTGAGAGCCATAGAAAGTGGTGTAAATACTAAATTTTTTAAAATATCCCACCTGTCAGTTTCCTGTTCAATCATTTGATCAGTAAATTTATTCTGCAATCAATGGACCAGCTCACAAATGCTGCAACTCCTACAATCATGGCAACAATATAAACTTCAGCAATTGCACCGCTTGTGAATATTCCGTAACACTGGCAAAGCATAGGGTGGTGAACAGGAACGTAGGGAGACAGGCTGGTCTACTGAAGAGTGGTACAGCATTTATTTAGTAGGACTGTGTATAGCATCTCTAATTCAGTCTGGAGCCCAGCTTGGCACTTTGGGATGGATCCTGGGGTGACCTGGGTCCTCTCTGATTCAATCTGTGCTCCGGATTTGAATCCCTTTCATCAGTTTGGATTTCCAGCCCTTCCACCAATTTGAATTAGGCCGCGGTCTTACCAGCATTTTCTGCGCAGTTTTGCTGCGGCGAACTGCGCATTAAAAGATCTTGTCCTAATCACAAAGGAAAGTAAATCGGTGTCCCGGTCGACCACGCCCCCGGAACCGCACTTTCACAGAAGTTTCTTAAACCACCACTGGTTTAAGGGGTTGGTTTAAAAAACTTCCCTTAAAATGCTCAATTATTTGCTTCTCTAATGAGGTGCGACCCCAGAAAACATGCAGTAATTAGTTTTGTACCTCTGTTCCTGCCACTTCCTGCAACAGAGACTTAGGCCGTGGTCCTACCAGCGTTTTCTGCGTAGTTTCCCGGCGGCGAACTGCACAGAAAAAGATGCTAACTGCGAAGAGAAGTAAATTCCGGTCCCAGTTGACCATGCTCCTGGAACAGCAGTTTCAGCGAAGTTTCCTTCCTTCGCTCGCAAATGCTTACTTATTTGCTTCTGCAACCACGACAGGACCCCAAAAATACACAGTAAAATCTGTTGTTCCCCCTTTTCGGCAGCTTCCTGAGGTTATACACCATGGAGGCTTGGAAAGTAGAGCTGGAAAAAAGGGAAAATGCAAAGTAGACAGAGATGGAACCAGAATAGGAAAATATGACCCAGAAGGGAGGACTCTGACTGCACATTAAAAACCATGTGACCGCCCAAAAAAAAATACGTATGAAATTTATATACGCTGAAAACTATGATAAGACCACGGCCATAGAAAATCAACCCAGAAAAAAAGGAAAAAGATGCGCAGTAGGCAAGTAGAGACAGGCACAGAGCAGAAAAATACTACCCTGGCGACAGGACGCTAAATGCCCATCAAACACCACGTGACCACCCGGGAGAAAAAAACTACGAATAAAACTAAGATGCGCAGAAAACTTTAGTGAGACCGCGGCCTTAGAGAACAAAAAAGGGCTCTATTTTTCAATGACATTTGGAGATATGATCAACTCTAAAAAGGCAGTACAGTGGTACCTCGCTATATGAAATTAATGCGTCCTCCGACACACTTCGTAATCTGGAAATTTCGTAAACCGGAACTGCATGGGAGTGCAACGCATCCTGGGAAAGGAAGTCCTTCCAAAAATAAGCGTAAACCGAGGTTTCTCAGAGAAAACTTCGTAAATGGAGGCTCTATTTTTGATGGATTTCCTTTCATGAAGCAAAAATTATGTAAACCGAGCCGTTCATAAACTGGGGTAGCACTGTAAATAGGCCAAAGTTCAGACAGCTAAGTTAAGAATATTGTTTACCACGTGGCAGAAATTACATTCTGGCTTAAAATGGCTTGTTCTGGTTGCCACCAAGCAAATCTCAGTTTCCCATGTGCACATACTCCCTCCTACAATCTGCTCACCTCTACCCTGTCTGCATATCAGGCATTTAAACCCTTGAATCAGTCCAAACAGACTTCATTCTGGGTGTCAACCTGCCCATTCTGCTTCCATCTGGACTTCATGAAAATTCGTTTGGTCTTCTGGATTTGACCAGAGCTGGCAGAACCAGCTTAGTCTTCATTCTACAGTCAAGAAAAAGGTTACAAATGCAAGACTAGGTGATAGCTTTCTAGATCACTTTTTTTAAAAAAATTAATTCTACAGTCTGTGAGCTTTTGTGGATTCAAGACATCATCATCAGGAGTATATCGTAGTATAGCCTGCCGTACCAACAGATTGAAGAACAGTTTTTATCCATGGGCTGTCAGACTGCTGAATGGGAAATAATCCCAGGACAAATGTAGAAGAACTGACCTGTGGGCTGGCGCGTTCTGTGTCAAGTACACAGGGTGCAATAAGACTGAGCGATTGCCAGTGTGATGGGGGTGGGATGGTGGTGGGGGTGGGCATGGGAGACTCAGCTAATTTCATTGTGCACATGTTGTACATTGACAATAAAGGTATTATTATTACCAGTATGAAGAACTTAAAAGTCCAAAAATTCATGGCAAGATGGATTTTGCCAGGCACATCTTCAATGTAAATCACGAGAGATCATAGAATCATAGAGTTGGAAGAGACCTCAAGATGCAGGCTGTATTAGAGTTGCATCTAACATAGGAAGTATGGATTGGATATCACATGCCAGTTCTTCAAATAATGAGGCACAAGCCATGCACCCACCCACCCCACTTCCAAGAACTTTTGCACTGTCTATCTAAGAGTAGCTTTCCTGGTAAAATCCATTTTGCTATGAAGATTGGGAATTTAGACTCTTCACACTGGTACATGCCTGAAGAAGTAGTCCTGAATCTGCGAAAGCTTGTAGACTGTATGAGAGGGTTTATTATTATTATTATTATTATTATTATTATCTACAAAAGCATCACCTACTTTTGTATTTGTATTTTGTATTGAAAACAGGGCTCCCTTTTATTTCAAGGAAACTGATGTTTGTCTGTCTTAATGAATTAAGAGGGCCAACCCCTTCCAGGCTGATAGGTAGGCGATTCCTCTTATGAATTGATCTCCTCGCTTGTGTTTGTTTTTGTTTTCAGCTCAAGTGCTGCCAATTTTCCCCCTTGTCTTCTTTGAGGTTTTCTTGAACAGGACTAATTGGCAATTAAACATTGCAAGCAATGAGCTGCTAGATCAAACCAAAGGCCTTGCAAGAGCTCAGTATATTTAATTAAGATAAACAAGATAAGCTTTGCCAGAAGATTAGCACTTAAGGGAGAACAAAAAGAATTTGGTAAACATAGCTGCCCTTTAAAAAAGGGGGGACAGCAATTCGAAGCAGCTTAATATCTTTAGCTTTAATATACATCTGAGGAAGTCGGCTGGAAAAGCATATGATCTTTAAACTACTTCTGATATATGAGCCTGGGTGGGCCAACATGAGGACTGTTTTGTCTGCTGTACTTGTGTTTTATTGCTTTCTTCCTATGCTTCATCGCAAAAAGCTTTTACGATTTCCAAATCTGGAGCAAAACGGGGGGGGGGGGATGACTGTTTTGGAATACATTTCCCAGGATCCCCTGGTCCTCGTAGCCATTCTGCTTGAAGGGTTTTGGGACAGATAGTCCAAAAGCGTGAACACTGAGGAAGACAGGAAAAAGATACATGCATTCGAAGGGTGGTGCTGGAGATGACCACTAGGCAGCCCAGGGACAGCTACCAATGAGAACATCTTAGACAGGGTTATAAGAACCTAAGAGCCTAAGAAGAGCCCTGCTGGATCAGGCTAAAGGCCCATCTAGTCCAGCTTCCTGTATCTCACAGTGGCCTCACCAGATGCATCTGGGAGCGCACAAGACCTCCTGATACCCCTCCCCTGCATCTGGCCCTTGAACTACCCTGGTTTTAAACCTGGAGATGACACATCTCCCCATCATGGTTTGTAAGCTGTGATGGACTTCTCCTCCAGGAATCTGTCCAATGCCCTTTTGAAGGCATCCAGGCTAGATGCCATCACTTCATCCTGTGGCAGGGAGTTCCACAGACTAACAACACACTGGTTAAAAAAATATTTTCTTTTGTCTGTTCTCACAGAAAAGGCTACCCAAGGACTCACTGGCTTGACACCATCAGAAGGGACACTGGGATGACTTTGAGGGGACTAAAAGAAGCTGTAAGGAAAAAAAAGTCCTGGTGAACAGTAGCTGAAGGCTGTTCATGAAGATTCTCAGTCAGGTGAATTTATTTGGAAGTTGAGTCATGGCCATTGGACTTCTTTTCTCGAGAGACTGAAACGTTTCACTGCTTATCCAAGACCAATGAAGCTGCTTGGATGAGTAGCGAAACATTTCAATCTCTCAAGAAAAGTAGTTGAAAGCATTTCACATTTTGTTGCAAACTATGCCAGCTGTAATGAAAGGGTGGAGACAATTGTGTCTTCAACGAGCAATTAAGAGGCATTAACCTTTCAAAAACACCGCTCATTTGCTGAAAGGCCTGATCCAGCTGCCTATATGTATTTTTTTATTTTGGATTCTTCTGGTGGCCCAGGGTTGCTATAGGGCAGTGGTGTTGAACCTTCAGTAAACCAGATGTCTTGGATCACAACTCCCAGAATTCCAAGCCCGTATTGCCAATGACAAAGGCCAGATGTTTCTGGTTCGAAACATCTGGCATGCTGAAGGTTCATCACCACAGCTTTATGGCAATTATGATAAGCTTTAAATTTACCACTATCCCAATGTCTTAATTGCCATGGCTCCACCCTATAGAATCTTGGAATTTGTAAAGGTACCTACAAATCTCAGCTACACTTCATGAGGTGCATGCATCTCCCCAGAGCTGTCTAGCAGAGATTTTTTTGAGTCTGTGGGATAGAGCTGCGACAGTGAAAACAGAATCAAACAGGCCTAACTTTGTAATGCAGTTTGCCCCTAAGCTACAAACATTAGAACAGGAAAGATGCTTCTGCTTCCATCTTGATTTCTCCTTGGGCTCAAGCGACAGGGAGATGGATGCGAGGGGGTGGAAGTGTGACTGGGAGCAGGCGTAGTCATGAAGCAGCAACGACTCCACCAGTGGGAAGACTCTGAAAAATCTACTGTATTTTTAGGTTTCTGCAGGCAACGTGATAAAACTGAGCTGGGAGAGGATGAAGCAATTTTGAATCTGAAGGCTGTCATAAAATATGGAGGAGCACAGCAGGGCTATAACATGAGGACGGAAGTGGTAATAACAGAAGAACCTAAGAAGAGCCCTGCTGGATCAAGCCAAAGGCCCAATGAGTCCAGCTTCCTCTATCTCCCAGTGGCCCCACCAGAGTCAACAAGACACCCCTCTCCCAATCGCACTCCCATGCATCTGGCACTTTGAAATACTCTCCCTTTAAGCCTATAGATGGCTTGTAAACTGTGATGGACTCAGTCCAGTCCTCTTTTTAAAGGCATCTATTCCAGATGCCATCACCACATCTTGCAGCAAGGAGATCCATAGACTAACAACATGCTGGGGAAAGAATTTTTTCCCCCTGTTCTCACTCTCCCAGCCCTCAGTTTGAGGGGACGACCCCTGGTTCTCTGATTGTGTGAGAGGGAAGGGAGCTTCCTTCTATCCGCTTGATTCATCCCCTGCATAATGTTCAATGTCGCAATCATATCCCCTCTCAGGTGCCTTTTTTTCCAGACTAAAGAGCCCCCCAACACTGTAGCCTTTCCTCATAAGGGACATTCCCCAGTCCACTAATAATTTTAGTTTCTCTCTGATGCACCGTTTCCTGTTTCACTATGTCTTTTTTGAGATGCGGTGACCAAAACTGTATGCAATATTCCAGTTGTGGCCTTATCACTGTTTTTTTTTTTTTACATTGGCATTATAATATTGGCTGTTTTATTTTCAACCCTCTTTTTAATTTTTCCTAGCATGAAACTGGCCTTCTTTGCCGCATCCACACTCTGGGTTGACACTTTCATCAAGGTGCCCATCAGCACACCAAGATCTCTTTCCTGATCCATCATGAGCAGCTCAGAACCCATTAGCTAATAAATATTTTGAATGTTTTTGCCCCCCCTCCATGTGCATTCCTTTCCATTTTCTTACATTGAAACGCATTTGCCACTTTGCCACCCATTCTCCATGTTTAGAATGATCCTTCTGGAGTTCTGGTCTTCACCACCTGGAAAAGTTTCATGGCATCTGCAGACTTGGCCACCTCACTGTTTATCCCAGTCTTCTCCAGGTTGAAAAGCACAGGTCCCCAGCATGGATCCACTTTTCAGCTCCACTTGTGAAAGCTGCCCATTGACACCTACTCTCTGTTTCCTGGTTCTCAGTCAATTCTCAATCCATAGGAGGACCTGCCTTTTTATCTGCTGACTGTGGAGTTTTCTCAGCAGCCTTTGATGAGGGACCATGTCAACTGCCTTCTGAAAATACAGACAGACAATATCCACGGGTTGCTCCTCATCCACATGCCTGCTGAACTTTTCAAAGAATCCTAAAAAGTCAACATAAGAACATAAGATGAGCCATGCTGGATCAGGCCAAAGGCCCATCTAGTCCAGCTTCCTGTATCTCCCAGTGTCCCCACCAGATGCGTCTGGGAGCGCATGAGACTAGATATCTGTCTCCTGATACCACTCCCCTGCATCTGGCCCTTGAAGGACCCTGGTTTTAAGCCTGGAGATTACACATCTCCATTGTGGCTTGTAACCTGCAATGGACTTTTCCTCCAGGAGTCTGTCCAATCCCCTTTTGAAGGCATCCAGGCCAGATGCCATCACCACATCCTGTAGCAGGGAGTTCCACAGACTAACAATGCGCTGGGTGAAAAAATATTTTCTTTTGTCTGTTCTTAGTCTGTGAGGCAAGACTTCCCCTTACAGAAGCCATGCTGATTTTCCCTCAGCAAGGCTTGTTCTTCTACGTGTTTTAAAATTTTATTTGGGACGAGGCTTTTCACCAATGAAGCAGTTTTCAACTAAACACCAGGTGAAATTCTAAACGGGATCAGAACAACACAAAATTGGGAGCTACAGTGGCTCGTAAAAGATAGATCACAATGCAAAATGAAAAGGTTGGGAGTTCAATTCCCTACTGGGCTTCCTTGATGGAGCTGGACTCAGTGATCCAGAGGGGTCCCTTCCAGTTATGCAGTTCTAAGATTCAATTCTAAGAGCATTGTTTAGGTATCAGCTTCCTCGTATCTGATGAGAATCTAAAAAATAACATACTAGAAATGATAACACACAGAAACGTTCAAGAAACCAAACACATTTCAACTGACGGGTCCTCCTCAATTCTGTAGCAAAAATAATAACCGGGTCTGTAAGTCCAGTGAGCAGAATGTTAAAAGATGGAACATCTGGAGTGTGTCACTTTTCACATAATTGCTGTCTGCTTCTCCATGTTTCTGTGGGTCCTGAATTTGGTGATGTTTAGTTTAGTTTTGGGATCTGAACACATTTTGGCAGGAAGACTCCCTACTTTGGATAAACGGACCCCACCACCAAGTGGGACCAACACTAAGGCAAAGAAGACAACGACTCCATACTTTGGACAGCTCCTGTCAAGTGCGGAGGAAAAAGCAGAGTGGATGCATTACATCTACTCCCTCCCCACACCGTGCATTTGGAGTCACTGGTGTCTACTTCCCTTGCAAGTTTTTTAATTAAAAACGTCTATTTGGAATTCTTCCTCTGAGGCTCTACAGCTTTTTAATCAATCAAACAAACACAAACTGATCTTGAGTCCCTCACTAACTTCAAGACAAAAAGAGAATGCCAGGTGTAACACAATTAATTGCTGAGCATGAGACTGGAAATATTATTTTTCATGTGCTCTTGAATTGCTTCCAATTTAGGGTGACACTGTGAATTAACAGAGGTACCCAGCGTGTTATAATGGATATAGAGATGGAGTAGGACTCAAACGTCCTGGGTTCAAGTAACCCTTCAGCCATGGAAATTCACTGGGGTTGTGATGGTGGAACTCGTATAGCCCTTCTCTAAATATCTCACTTACCTTGAAAGCCGTTAGGACAGCTAAAAGTTGGTTCCAACTTGACGGCACATAACCACAACAAGAACTAATGAACCAAAGTGTAGTTTTAGAAGAAGTAGCTGTGTTAGTCTGTGCTAGAATATCAGGGAAGAAAGAATTGAAAAAAATAAAGAAGACAAAAACCTTGGGGCATCTTAAATATTAACAGTTATATTTTAATGTGGGCTTTCATGGACAAGTCCACTTCTTCAGGCACTGTCTCAAGCGCATATTAAAAGACAGGAGTTAGTCTGTAAGGTGCCACAAGGTTTCTGACTTCTTTATTTTTTCAAAAATATTTTCTTTTGTTCTCACCTGAAATAAATTAATAACATTCAAAAGGTCCTGTTATATTTAAAATTGTATTGATATACTGTATCATGATGTAATAAGGCTTGATTGATGTGTTGTCTATTGGAATGCATATTTGATCATTATTATTTTTATGATTTTAGTTTTTGGTTTCGGTCGTTGACTGCAAATAAATTTATACGAGTCTTGTCCAGCTCTTGCAAATTTAAAAGGCCATGGTGTCTTTCGTCAAATCCACCCCTTGTAAGATATTCCTCTTTTCTGGCTACGTTTAATTCCCCCCAGGCATTACAATTTTATTGTCTTTTTTTCCTGCAATCTGTCCAAAACATGGTAGCCTCTGCTTAAACCTTTCCACTTCCAGTAAGACCTCAGGCTTGATTTGATCTTGAGTTCAAAATCCCCCCCCCATGTGTCACAAAGCTCACAACTTGCAAGCAGGTTGTTGTCAGAGCCACGAAATAAAACGCCATTTCAGGTTGTCTCTCCCTGGCCCCGAGGAGGCAAGAAAGAAACGTTAGTAGAGCCTGCTGATTGGTTTTATTGGGAAAGGAAATACTAATTATTTTTCATTTGAGGGTGGGTGGGTGGAAACCCCGCTAAACCACTGTCTCTCTGACACGGCCTGGTCATGAGACGTCGTCAGGAGACCCAATTCTATAAACAGAAACCAAGACAACATGGAATTGTGTCAAACATCACAGCGGCGAACTGCATTTGTTTCCTAATCTTTCATATAATAAGAAAAGGAACCGAAGGGGAAAGAAGGAGGCAGATCTAATAACGCAAAGCACCACAGCGAGAGATGCGAACAGAAGTGAAGTCTTGGGCACTTCCAGCAATAAACTCTTCAAAGCTGCAAGGAAACAGAGAGGAGCAGCAAATCTGTTCAGAGCAGCAAGATAAGATTTACAGGAAGGACTGATAAAAGATACTTCTGCTTTTATACATTTTATTCGCCCCCGAGTACCTCTTCACACCCTATATATTTTAAAGGGGGTTGTAAAGCATGAGCGCAATCATGTAAAGTGGCGACAAGATGCGAGTGAGTTTTCAAACACATGGGTAACCCAATCAGGTTTGGCCAAAATTTGCTGAAGTCAGGGAGTGTATTCTGGGACAAACTCACGTGGGTTTCCACGTTCTGCGAGAAAGAGGCCTTTAAATAATATATACAGCCTCTGCTTTGACTTTCCCTTGTAGAGCTAGAAGGAAATTGTCCTTTTTTAAAGAGTGTTCCAAAAGGACTTGCTAAAATCCTGCTTTAGATTAGATGGCAACATTGATTCATTATTAATCAATCAATTAAGGTTGGCTGAAGTCATCATTATTCATGACCTCAAGAACTTTCCTCAGTTCACGCACTCTGGACCAATTTCCCCGGCACAAAGCTTTGAATTAAACAAAGGTTAACAGTATGTCTAAATGCGATTGAAATGCTGGTTTTAATCTTTCCTGCTGCCGTGCTCTTGTCAATACCCGGGCCACGCCGTTCCATGAAAAGATTTGACGAGTATATTCTGCAAAGCTGTCGTGCCAAGATAACAGGTGAAATGCAGACTCTGCAAGAGCAAATGAGGGTGTGTGCGTTTTGTCTTCTTCTTTTCCTTTAAGGAAACAGAAAAAGAGGCAGACAAGACTGGGAAGAAAATGCAACCGAAACTACATTATGAATTTAATTAATTCCCACAAATGATCTCAGTCTCATTGGTTAAGGGGGTGTCTTGACACAGCCAGATAACCCTGTCAAAAAGATTTGCCGACTGCTACAAAAATTTTTTTGATCCTCCCCGAGTGGGAAAAGACAGTTTCCCCATAACCAACAGTGTCAGCAAAAAAATAAAAATAAAAAATAAAATAAAAAAATTCTATTTTGAGCTCTTGAGCTAAACACATTGGATTTTTTGTACCACAACCCTTTCATTTTTAAAAAATAAGATACACTGATTTCGGAGTGGCCCATATACATTTTGGGCACCACGTGCTGGGCATATTTTGCACAAAATAAAGCATTTTGTGCAAAAAGAAAAAAAAGAAGAGAGAGAGAGAGAGAGAGAGAGAGAGAGAGAGAGAGTCCCAAAAATGCAAAACTAAATGTTCAAAACCTCAAGGGTTTTTGAACATTTAGTTTAAAACCCAGCAGGGAGATAATTTGGGGACAATTTTGTTCTCACCTGCAAGAATCAAGCCAGCCAAGATTTACTACCCTAAAGCAACAGGAGTGTTTTCAAAGAGGAAAATGACAAAGACTGGGCATAGCTCACTTGATGAATTCATTCTGGCACGACATGTCAACCTTGTCCCACCAAGAGAATGACTGAATCTGAATGCAAAAAGACTTTTATGGATGTTACAGCTCACAGTCATGTGCTTCAGTGTTTGGCTGGCTGGTGGATGAGTAATGTCTACTCACTGTTTCTCTTGGCTGACAACAGCTCTTTTTGTTGTTGTTTTCTGGTCTGCTTCTTGATGGTGCTGGATTAATGAATCTGGCATCTTACAAGATTACAAAAGGAGCAGGACCAGTGCAAAGGGTCTCTCCCTACTTACCGCAGAAGTGGTCTGAAGAAGTGGCCGTGTCCACGAAATGTTACCTTAAAATATGAAAGATAGTCTTTAAGGTGCCACATGTTTTGTGTCTTTGGTTTTATGTTGTTTTTCTTTGATGTTTGCCTGCAAGCCCTCCTTACTGAGGGACAGCACAGAGGACCCCTTTGATGGGATAGCTCAGTGGTTGAGGAATCAGGTTGGGAGTTCAATTCCCCTCTGGAACTTTTTTTCACCCATTGTGTTGTTAGTCTGTGGAACTCCCTGCCACAGGATGTGGTGATGACATCTGGCCTGGGTGCCTTCAAAAGGGGATTGGACAGATTCCTGGAGGGAAAGTCCATCATGGTTTACAAGCCATGATGGAGCTGTGTCATCTCCAGGCTTAACAACAGGGTACTTCAAGGACTAGATGCAGGGGAGTGCTATCAGGAGACCAAGTTTTAGTCTCGTGCCCTCCCAGATACATTTGGTGGGGCCACTGTGAGGTACAGGAAGCTGGACTAGATGGGCCTTTGGCCTGATCCAGCATGGCTCTTCTTATGTTCTTATGAACTCCCAGGAGAAGAGACAGCCTGAGCGGCCACGGGTAAACAGCAGAGTCCAAGAATTCCTCCAGAAGAATAGGAATGGTAAACCACTTTTGAGTATTCCCTACTTGGAAAACCATGAAAAGGGTCACCATAAGTCAGAATGAACTTGATGGCATATTGGTTGTTGTTGTTGATGATGATACTGGGCATTGATTATGAGTAGTCAAGCCAAATTAAATTCATATATGCGGAAAAAAGAAGGCAAGCAAATAGGAAAGTCCAACCACCTGCTCTACATAGGAATACAGATCAAAGGATATCTGCCAGTAGGGTTGTTTAAATTTCTACAGAAATGCCTGAGTTGGAGCACTCAGTCACCACCTCTCAAGGTCATTGGCTCCATTGCGGTACCGCTCTAACAATTAGGCAGTACAATCATATTTCCAGATATTCAACTGCAATCTGGCTTCCTGTAACTTGAACCCACTGCTGAATCTCCTACTGTCTGGGATGACTGAGAACTAGGGATGGGCATGAAATGGAAAAATAATGTTTCATTTTGTTTCGTGCTCACCCCTGTTTTGTTTCTTACGATTTTTAAAAATTTTCTACAAAACAAAATGGTTCCCCTGGTGGGTCCTAGAGACTCCGGGGCCCATTTCTAAAGGGCTCCTGCTGAGCTGTCAATGGCTGGAGGTCTCAGAACATTTTCTGAGTCCCCAACATTTTCTGAGGGCTCCTGCCGCTGCTCCTGGTACCGACTGGGCCAGGTTTAAAGGGCTCCAGCCATTGACAACTCGGCAGGAGCCCGAAAACAATGGAACAAAACGGTTCGTTTCAATGGGAAAATAACCGTTTCGTTTCATCTATAACGAAATGCTTCTTCCTCATTTTGTTTCGTTTCGTTTCATTATGCAACGAAATGATGAAACAGCATTTCGTTTTGCATTTCCTGCTCATCCCCACTGAGAACAGTTCCTTCCCCTCCTCTGTAGGACTATCTATCAAGTACTGTAGTGCTATCATGTCTCCCCCTTTTCCCTCCTCAAGGCTAAACATGCCCAGTTCTTTCACTCTTTCCTTCTAGGGCTTCGTTTCCACCCCCCCTGATCATCCTTGTTAGCCTCCTCTGAACTAGTTCCAACTTGTCAGGCTCTTTCTTATAGTGTGGTATCCAGAACTGGACACAGACGGAACCTAACCAGGACCAGAGAGAAGCAGGAACTAGTACCCTGTGAGATTTTTCATTGTACTGTGTGCGTTGTGTCATTACAGTCATGACCAACTCTTTGTGACCCCTTGTCCATGGAGTTTTCTTGGCAGGGATACTGGAGTGGCTTGCCAGTTCCTGCTCCAGGCACCTGGTATTCCCTGGTGGTCTCCCATCCAAGTAATAACCAGGGCCAACCCTGCTTAGCTTCCGAAATCAGGTGAGATCAGAAGTGCTAAGGGCATCTAGAATCACAGAATCACAGAGTTGGAAGAGACCTCAAGGGCCATCCATTCCAACCCCCTGCCATGCAGCTGGTACTTCTCCTAATGCAGCCTAAAATAGCATTGGGGTTTTTTTTTTTTTGTAGCCACATCACACTGTTGACTCATAAACAACTTGTGATCCACGACAAGCCCCTTCTCACTCATAGTATTGCTGAGTCATGTATCCCCCATCCTGCAACTTTCTTTTTCCTAGGTGCCGTACTTTGCATTTATCCCTGTTGAATTTCATTCTACCCATTCAATCTCACACCACCAGCTTCCTTCACTGTTCTCCATTCATACAAAGCTGCGGGTATTTTGTAAGCAATCTTCTTTTTCAGAATTATCCTAGGGGTGAAATGCCAACGTTTAGTCTGGATGTAGACTTTTCTAGCTTACGGCAGTGTTTCCATTTCTTTTCAAGTTGCTTAATGGCATTTCTCTACTCTAGCATTGGGTGGGAGATCAATGGATATTTAACATGTTATTGGCCCTTTTTGAAACACCCAGCCTCCCTTTGATTGTGCAGCTGAGCTGCGTACAAACAAATCCAGTTCCACTGAGTCTGCCTTTTACCCCTTATTCCAAAGCGTACCATATCTAACATTTGCCTTCTTGCTTGTGCAAAGAAATTTGGTGACTTTGCACTCTCCCTCTTGGAATTTTAAAAATGGCTACATAAAAATGCAGGAACATATATTTAGAAGCACGCATATTTTATTTGTCCCCACCCCCACCCCCATATTTTTCTGCTTCCGTCCCAAGTAATCCCAACCCGCCCTACCAGCTGCTAAACCAAGATGCTTTTGAGTTCCTCTTGTTTGGCCATATCTTCATTTGCTGTGTAAAGCACTGGCTTAAGCACAGCTGGTTTGTACTGATTTGGATGGGTTCAAAGCTCATGAAGCACTTTGTACTAAGATGGCACACAGCCCTATTCCCCCTACCCCTTGGGCCATTTACTAGCTGTTGCATACTGCTGGGGTCCTTCTTCCCTGGTGGTGTTCCAATCTGGAAAAGAGACCAGCTGGACCGGCCACAACTGTCAGCTGCCAACAAAGGTGGGGATGGGCTGGATTGGGCTCCTGCCCAGATTTGAAGAAAGACCCCCAGTGGTATGCATTGGCCAGTGAGTGGCCCAGCTGCCTTCCTTCCTCTGGTGGTGGTGGGGGAGAGGAGGTAGACACGTGGTGTGCTACGTGGGCTTCATGCCCATCTCTCTTACTGACGTGGCAGCTGCAAATCAGGGAGGTTGATTAAATAAGTACCCAATATCAGCAACTGAATCTATTTTGGAATGAATAAACCACGCAAGTTGTGCCCAGGTACAGGTAGCAAACAATCTTAGTTACTAGAAGGGTGGGTAAAAAAAGGTCAAGGTTCCCCCCGCACATGCGTGCTAGTCATGTCTGACTCTAGGGGCGGTGCCAAAGAGCCGGTGTTGTGCAGGTCCGTGGCCACGTGGCCGGCATGGCTGCAAGGAAACACTGTTTTACCTTCCCGTTTTTTATGGCAGTACCTATTGATCTACTTGCATTTTACATTTTTTCGAACTGGTAGGTTGGCAGGAGCTGGGGGTAACAGCGGGAGCTCGCTCTCCTGCGTGGCACTCGGGATTCGAACCACCGAGCTGCCAACTTTGCAGGCAACAGTTTTTGGAAGCCTTAGTCCGCTGAGCCACCACGCCACTGGCAGAAAATAGGCAGATTGTTACTAATGTGTTTCCACCCTCTTTTCTAGATCAACATGTCAGATGATCGCTCTAGGTTTTCCCCTTCTTTTCATTTCCTTCCTCTGAGGTCTCTTCCTGCGGCTTGCCATCCTAAGCTTGAGAGATACACACCTTGCAGTGGCTGCCTGAGGAGTCCTAGCAGTCCCGAAGGGAACCTTATTGCTATCTATCTACAGCTTCTGCTTCTTCCTTGCGTTTCGCCAAAAGTGAGGGGGTCTTCTTTTATGGTTACCTAAAGCCACCTAAACAATTTAAAATTTAAATAACAATGGTACCTTGTATAAAGGAAACAATTCGTTCCAAATGAAATTCTGTTCAGCAAATTTTCCTTTATACAAATTTCCCATAGTAATGCGCTGAAAACAGAGTACTCCCTAATCGCACCCATTTTTATGTTGTACGGATTTGCAAATTTCCCCTATCTCTGGATTTTTTTATGTTGTACAGATTTTATGTTATACAAACCATTTGTTACGCGAGGGTCCACTATAATTTTCATTTATTGTTTAAATTGAATTGTATGCTTTAGAGTTGTACACCACACAGAATATTAACCACTGATCAGATGGGTGGTTCGGCAGTGGAATCTGCTGCCACAAAGGAGGGTGGTGGATTCCCCTTCTTTGGAGGTTTTTAAGCAGAGGCTGGATGGCCATCTGTCAAGAGTCCTGTGATGGGGTTCCTGCAGGGCAGGGGGTTGGAATGGATGGCCCTTGAGGTCTCTTCCAACTCTATGATTCTATGAATTCCAGCCAACCAGCCAGCCAACCAATCTCAAAAAAAACAAATTTAGAGCCATTTCCTCTTACTCCATCCATGGATAAATTTATTTTAAGTGGCTAAAACCTTAGTATTTAGTGTAGTAAGTTGCACTGGAGCGGACCCTCTGAATGAATGGGATGAGTCAACCCCTTTGTGAGTTCTGTTGATTCAAATGGACTTACATGAAGCACAACTTACTATGCTAAAGTAAGACACAACTAGAGTAGTTCAATGGTTGACCTGGTAAGTCTCCACTGATTTAGTGAGCCTACTGTACAAATCCTGTCGCTATACAAAGCGACAGGATTTGAGCAATTATGTTCCCCCTTTTTTTTACTTTTATCAGCTTCAAGAGTGAATATTCCTATTCAGTAGTCAACCTTAAACTGCAGCACTATGCCAGTAAGAAGACCAAATAATCTTAACAAAAATCTATAGCTCTTTCCCTATAACTTCTCCCTTTAATTGCACTGGTCTTAACAGCATGGTTGTGGTTGTACACATATATATTTTCATCTTTCTCTCTGTGTGTTCCAGTAAATATGCAATAAATACTGTGATCTTGGCTACCCTTCATTTCAACTCGGAAGGCATCGGAGTGATCCACTTGCCCCAAAACACAATTTCACTCAGTCAGCCTCTAGATCAGGTCATAGGATTGACAATGTATGGAAAGGTTTTCAATGCTATGAAACAGATCCTGATAGACAGAAATCCTCTCTCTCTCTCTCTGTTGAAGGGAAAAGTGTACTTATTTTTCTCAGTCTCTTTTCACATGGACACGTGTGTGTGTGTGTGCATGCACGCACGCACGCACGCACGCATGCACACACACACACACACACACACACACACACACACACACACACACACACACACACACACACACACCATCCATCCATCCATCCATCCATCCATCCATCCATCCATCCATCCATCCAAATATTCTATTGGCTTATTTACCCAATATATTTGTAAAATAAACTCCCCAGTTTTCAATGGCCTGGACACACTGTAGCATGTATTCTAATCTACTCTGTTTTGCTTTCATGCAGAGTACAGATAATCACCATTATTTTTCATAAATTTGCATGAAGCCATCAGTGGTTAAATGAATCTGTCATCTGCATGTGGTGACAATCTCATACTGATTCCAGTGAGATATACATTGAACGTTGTCAGTACCTTGCATTTACCGTAATTGTGTGCACGTTATACAGAGGACAAGAGAAGAATAGCATGGATATGCCAGCGTCAATTTCTCAGGCCAAAAATAAGTTGTCAGAGATGGCCTGTAATTAGAGCTGAAAGCATGTTTACACTGGTGAAAACTGACTGAAGCAGCTCCTTCAGGTATATAAAAATCAGACTACAAAGGAAATCCTGCAGTTCTGGACAGTTCAAGAAGGATGCTGTCAAACTGGAACAAGATCAGAGGAGGACAACCCGGATGATCTAGGGCTCAAAACCAAGCACCATGAGGAAAGATTGTAAGAACTGGACATGTTTAGCCTTGAGAAAAGAAGACTGAGGGGAGATAGGACAGTACTCTTCAAATATTTGTAAGACAGTTATGCAGGGGAAGGGCAGTATCTGTTCTCAGCCTTAGTCTAGAGTAAGGCTATAGAAAGCCTGGGTAAACGTCCATGTCTTCACTTGTTTTCTAAAGCCTGTAAGGGGCCCTGTTGCCCCTCTGCCAGGAGAGAATTCCGTAACTATGTGGCCACCACAGAAAAAAGCATGGTACTGAGACAGCCACCCATAATATCCTGGATTGTGAGGTGCAGGTGGGATGGCAGCTCATTCTGAAAGAAAGGCCCTCACACAATCAGAAAAGTCTAAATCATTTTGGGCTTTGAATGTCAAACTACTGCACATTTAAAGAAACTCACACTCAAACCATAATTCTGTAAGATATTAAACAACCCCCACTCCATCCTATCAAATGCCTTCTCCATATCAAAGATTGCAAAGGACCTAAAACAGGGTTCAGAAAAGCTGTTCTTCATGGTAAAGTTAAGTTCACCTCAATCCTATGAATAAGTGATATCCAAAATATCAACAGCTTGCCTCTTGTAAATTCAAGACAGCTTCCTTTAAGGAATTATTAGTCCGTCTTATTTATTTATTATTTATTTATTTTTTTAGCTTATATACCACCCGTCTTCCAAAAGGAACTCCGGGCAGTTCACAACAAAGGAAAACACAACAATACAACAATAGGTAAATAAGAACAACAGCACAATAAAACAATATAAGCAATAAAAATCAGCAGCAAAATAACAATAGCAAAATGGCAAGATGGCGGGGGGGGAAGGAAATTAACTGTCACCAAATGCCTCCTGAAAAAGCATGGTCTTCAAGGCCTTTTTGAAGGCTGGCAGGGACTGTGCAAGGCGCAACTCACTTGGGAGATGGTTCCATAATGTGGGACCAGTGACAGAGAAGGCTCAGTTACGGGTGACCGCTTTCCGAGCCTCTTTGGGCGTGGCCACCCAGAGTGAGTGCGCCCATGACATTCTAATTGGTCAGGCCAAGGTTGATCACTGGGAGATTCGCTCTGCCAGGTATTCAGGTCCCAGGCCATGGAGGGTTTTATAGCGTCTTATAGTGGGCCTTCCTCTTTTCCCTTTGCCTTCATCCTTTCTAGCATTCTTGTCTTTTCCAGAGAAACTTGCCTTCTCATGATGTGGCCAAAGTGTATGCACTCAAATATTGTGAGTAGGGCAGTGAAGCCAGAATACACACTTAGGATGAATTTAATTCATTCCATGAGTAGTTTTGTTTTATGAAACATTCATCTTACGAAATGCAATTTCTCATAGGAATTAATGGGAAACTGATTAATCAGTTTTGAAGGTCAGAAAAAAGCCCCCCCAAAAAGCCACCACCACCCCAAGACTTCTTTATAAAGGAGCCTTGTGGTGCAGTGGTTAAATGCCTGTATGGCATGTAAAGCTGTGCTCACGACCTGGGGTTCAATCCCAGGTAGCAGGCTCATGGTTGATTCCGCCTTCCATCCTTCTGAGGTCGGTAAAATGAGGACCAGCTTGCTGGGGGGGGAGAGCAATGTGTAGCCTGCACAATTAAACTATAAACCACCCAGAGAGTACCTGAAGTGGTATGGGGCGGTATATAAGCAGAACACTTTGCTTTGATGGGATTCGGAGATTATGTCTGTTAACGCAGGTTTGTCTCCTAGGACTTGATTTCCAATCCATCCATGATTCTTGTTTCTCTCCTCTGAAATTGCTCCAGTTTTCATTTGGCCAATAAGTTGGTGGTGGTCGGGTATAATACCAAAGGACTACTTACTTGGACCAGTCTTCTCAATGAATTAAGAATTGTTTCACAAATAACAGATTTAATCCAGCACAGGCCACACCTAGAATACCCTTCAAATCAATGTCAACTAAGTTGCTCAACCCACAACCCAAAGGCGCCATTTGTAAAGTTAAACTGGATGGATACATTTGCAATCAATCCTTTTAAAAATAAATGAATCCCAGCCTGCCAGACATAAGGGAGAGGCACAGAAGACTGCATCAGTATTTAATTTTCTGAAAAGTACAGCTGTCAAAAGCAGTGTTAAGACAGCGGCACAGAGTCCTGTTTTAAGTGATGCCACTATGTAGTTTTAATCACCCCTCTATTATCTTTCCTATATCTCTCCTTTTTCATCCAGGTTCTTCCTCACTAAATAAATGGAACCATCAATTTTCTTTGCAAAGATTGAAGTCTATATTTTAAAATCGTGACTGAGCAAAGGTACTCAGCATTACATTTAAATCAATGTGGGTTCTTTGCCCTCTCTACTAGCTCTCAATTATATCCCAGCCTTGCTCTGAGTTTCTGATATTTGACTGTTTTCCAGACCCATCCATAATGAAAGATAGTGGTTTAAAAAGGCCAATGAGATTTTTTTAAAGCAAAATAAAAAACCCTTGAGAAGCAGCCCACCTCTGAGTTCTTGCCAACTGTAAGATTAAAAACAAAATGCTTTCAGATGAATTAGGACAATTACAACCTTGGCTTAGTTTGGATGTCATGAAAAAATATGTAGTCTAAGGGTTGGACTGTCATTGTGTTCACACATGAACAGTGGTAGGCCCTGGTTTGTTCTAGTCCTCTCATTGGTTAATTCCCAAATCCATGTCATCTCTAGAAGTCCTCTGGTCTTGGGACATTATATTTAGGCTGTTGCAGCAGAAAATTTATTTTAATTGCAGTTTCGTTTGAATGCAGAGAATATTTAAATCATTTCCTGTTTTAAGTTGCTAACTCTCTGGAGACCTCTGAGCCAGGTGGGTGATTCAAAACAGACTGGATGGTGGACATTATTTATTATTTATTTATTTATTTATACAGCTTATATACCGCCCGTCTTCCTGAAAGGAACTCCGGGCGGTTTACAATAAATGTACAGACAACAAATTAAAACAACAACTGAAATAAACAATAAAACAAAACGGCTGCAGCAGATGGCGGGACTAACTAAAAAAAAAAAATTGTGTCAGCCAAACGCCTCCCGGAAGAGAAGGGTTTTCAGCGCCTTCCGGAAGGCAGGCAGGGACTCTGCAAGGCGCACTTCTGCTGGTAGGTGATTCCATAGGGTTGGGCCAGCCACAGAGAAGGCTCGGGTACGGGTGGAAGTTCTCCAAGCCTCCCTAGGCGTGGCCACACGCAGCATGTGCGCCCGCGACAACCTAGTCGGACGGGCCGAAGTTGACCGCTGGTCGATCCGCTCTGCCAGGTAGTCAGGTCCTAGGCCATGGAGGGTTTTATAAACCAAAACCAGGACCTTGAATCTAATTCGGGCTGCAACGGGCAACCAGTGCAGACGAGCCAAGACTGGGGTGATGTGCTCGAATCGATGCACACCAGCCACCAGTCAAGGGCAACCCCATGTAGAGCGCGTTGCAATAGTCCAGTCTAGAGATCACCAGCGCCTGGACGCGGGTGCACACACACACACACACACACACACACACACACACACACACACACACACACACACACACACACACACACACACACACACACACACACACACACACACTTTGTCCTTCAAATGGAGGTGTACTGTTGCTTCTGGTCCTGAGCCGTTACCCTTCCTTTGTTGGGCCATCCTTCTGTTTAATAGCTGTTTAGTTTCTCCAACGTAGAGGTGTGCACACTCCTCACTGCACTGGACCAAGTATACTATATTGCTCCTTTCTTGTTTTGGTATCGGATCCTTTGGGTGGACAAGTCTCTGCCTTAGTGTGTCTGTGGGTTTGAAATAAACAGGATGTGATTTGAAGGACAAAGGGCACTCATTCAAAAAATAGGATGTACACATATTAGACAGAGAAGATAGACGGTTTGAGAGAGGAGTCAGGGAAGCCATTCATATGAGCATTGCAACCCCCTCTATCATCAGACGTGGCAGCCTCAGGCATAGTCTATCTGCTACTCATCATGGTGTGCTTTCAACAATACCCAGACAAATCCAAACGCCTTCACCACCAAGGCCATAGCTAATGACCCATACTTTATAGGTTTCAGCACCTTAGGCCATTGTTCATCTTAAGGATACTATTGCTTACTACATGGGCACGACCAGAAAAAATGACGTTTCGAGTTTTCGTTTGTCGGAACGGGTCCATTTCGGGTCGTTTCTGTTTTTCGCGAAATTTTTCAAAAATTTGTTGTTTTGTTTGTCGTTTGTCGTTTGTCATTTCTACCGCGATTTAGTGCGATTTGACTTCCCAGAGCATGGGGGCGTCCCGGCGCACAACTCCCCCCAGTCGAACCTCCCCCTTTACACAATATCAGAAAAAAAATCCTCACAAACTGCCAGAGGAAAAAAAAAGAATAAACTGCTATTCCCTTCAGCAGACAAAGCTGCAGAGAATCAAAGAAATTATTTTCTAAATTCAATTCCCTCCCTGCCTGCCTAACTTAAATCTAAAGCCTCCAGCCTCCCTCCAATCAGCCAGCAGCAGCCAGCCACACAGCCCTCCACCCTCCACATCCAAGACCCGACTGTGACTTCTGGAAGGTGCCTTGGCTTTTTATGCCCTCTGGCACAGGCAGAAGTGTCAGTCAAAACCTGGCCATGCCATTGGTGGAATGGTTCAAAAAAATTGCATGGTCTCATCCCATGCCCAGCCCAAATGGGCAGGTCTAAAAAAATAATAAAATAAAATAAAATAAAATCAATGCAACGTTTTATTGCTATAAAAACCCACTGCTGCTACTATTAAAATCAGGCATTTAAAATAAATAAATTTCACATGTTTCTGTGGTGATTTGGTGTGTTTTTTGACCACGATTTCTAAAGAAAAATTGCGGTTGCCATTTTGGATCCCCCCCCACCGCATGGCATGCAAGAGTCTACAAGGATGACCCCCCCAGCCTGGTGCAAGCAGCCCAGGACAGGAGAGGTGGGGGAAGGCCGGGGACACCGCCCCCCCAGAAACCACCCCTCTGGTAGGTGTCCTCAGGCAGGCATATTTTCGCCTGCTTTTTTGGCAGGGAGTCGGGGTGGTTTTTTTTTTTTTACTTTTTAAAACTTTTTTCTGTGCTGCTTGGCATTGCGCGATCACTGCGATCGGTGTGATGCCATTAACGACAACGAAAAACCCGACCCAATTTTTCTTTTTTGGGGTCGGGTTCGAGCTGGAGCGGCGTAATTATCGTTACCGTTTCTGTTACGTAACGGAAACGATAACCGAAAACGGAAATGACAATTTCGCCGCTCCGTGCCCATGTCTAATGTCTACTAACAAGCCTATTCAGGCCATTGTTCAGTTTCTGAGCCTATTTCAGATCAGGGTGACAAGAGGTCAAAGCTGACTATAAGATGGAGGACTCGCACTAGCTGTATTCAGATTGATGAAGCTTTTTGGATGGGCAGCGAAACATTTCTATGTCTCAAGAAAAAGAAGTCCAATTGCCATGACTCAACTTCCAGATAATCTCCAAAGGTAGAAAACTGCTCATTACGCCGAACTCTAGTTATGTCTATGGGAGTCAAAACACACACCTTGCAACAGCAATTTATAAATGCCCATGTGATTATTATTTTTTTGCAACATGTGCCCAGCAGCTGGTGTGATGGCATGCTGAGAGTACCAGCAGGGACTCTTGAACTGCGAGTCACGTACCTTCTGCAGGCAAAACTATGCAACAGGATTTCAGTTAATATGTTGTAAATAGAGATGGGCATGAAACAGAAAAATGGCGTTTTGGTTTTCCATTTGTCGTTGAGAGGTCTGTTTCGGTTCGTTTCCGTTTGTCGGGAAATTTTTGAAATATTTTGTTACCGTTTTTCGTTTTTTCGTTTGTTGTTTCTACCTGCTTTTTGCGTGATTTTTAAAGCATTTCCGTGCGCAGGCATCCTCCAACGCCCCAGACCAGAGGAAAACACTAAAAAAAAGGATGCTGGCAGAGACACAGTATAGACTAGGTATGCAGGGAGGCTGCAAAGGCAGCGGCGGGCGTTGCCCAGGGTGCAAGGCAGCTGCAGAGTGACTGCACTGCGGGGCAGGGGAGGGTACTTACCAAGAGGTACGCAGCACGCACGCACACATGGAGGCTGCAGGACTGAAGCTAGAGTTGCAGAGACAGCAATCCCACCCTAACTCCCACCAGAGACTGCAAGGAGGACAGGGGCTGCCAGACCTTTTTATGCCCACTGTGGCTGCCAGACCTGCCCGCCCAGTCTGCAACCTGGGCATGCTATTGGTTGAACATGATCCCATCACATGGCTTGCCTCCATTTTGTGGCTGGTGGTGACATCCATTTTAAAGGGAAAAGAAAAATACATCGCGATGGGAGAAGACAAAAACAAACATTTTAAGGACCCCAACCCCCCTGGTAGCTATTATCAGACAATATAAATAATTATCACTGTGTTTTTACGGATGTCCAAGGTGTTTTTTAACATTTAAAACAGCTCATTTCATTGCACGTCACCATTAATGGAAACGAAATGAAACGACCACAATTTTTGTGGTTCTGTTTGTTTCGTTGCATTTTCATCACAATTTTCGTTTGTCTTTCGTTACGTAACGGAAACGACAAACGGTAACAGAAAAAAAAAATGTTCGTTCTGTGCCCATCTCTAATTGTAAATATATATAAGGTGTCCAAAAAGGATAATGATGTATCAGAGAAATGGATCACCTTCCCTACAAAAGGAAGAGACCAACACATTTGCAACTGTTTAGTTTAGGCCAAATAACAGGAAATGGAAAATGGAGGGTGGTAGGAAAAGAGGGGTGTCTGAACATGAGATGGATTGATTCAATACAGGAAATCACAACCTTGTGTCTGCAAGACTGGAACAGGGTTGTTAACAATGGAATATTTTGGAGATCATTTCTTCATAGGGTCACTATAAATTGGAAGCAACCTCAACCTGATGGTGCTAACAACAAGAAAGTCTGTGAAGATTCTCAGTCATCCAGTTGAGGTTCTCCAGAGGATGAGTCATGGCAACTAGACTTCTTTTCTTGTTAAGTCGAAATGTTTTGCTACTCATCCAAGTAAGTTCTTCAGTCTGTGGAGCGTGAAATAAAGTGAAATCAATGTGGAGGATAAATTGGAGTTTTCCTGCCACCCTTTCTCATACTGAATTTGGTACTTGGATGAGTAACAAAACATTTCAACCTAACCAAAAACAAACAAACTTCCTGTTGCGTGACTCAACTTCTGGATAACAACAAGGATGGCGTGGTTTGCAAAGTTATTCATAGTATGAAGAGCAAATAAATTATTTCAGCCTTTAATAAATAGTAAAATTCAGCAACACAAAAATATAACCTGAAGAGCTTTTTAGTTTTGGATTTTACAGTGAACTGTTTAGGACTTGTGAAAGGTGCTAAACAACACCCCTCGTACGGGTTTGACACCTTGGAAAGTTGGAGCCAGATCCGAGTATTGCGAATGCCATAATCAAGCTTCGAAAACGTTAAAAGGTTCCAGTGATCAACAGTCTCTGGTGGTTTCTTGCTACCCAGTTGCTTGATAGCGTGTAGCAAAGCACTCTGATACAGTTTTTGAGGTGCGTGCAATGTTCAAGGAGAAATTTATCATTGCAAGTCCTCTCACACACACACCCCAGAGTGCCCATGGCCAAGTGGGAATTCAAACCCTCACTTCTTGAATCTTAATTCAACACTCTATCCACTCCATCACACTGCCTACTCTCTTTGAAAGTACCCAGTGGACCAAGCTAAAACAGATGGAGGGTCCCCCCCCCAACACCACCTAAAGGGTTGAAGGAATTGAGTGGATGGCTTCAGAAGCAGGAAATGTACAGAGAAACCTGGGTTTAAAAACAAAACAAAACATCTATAGCGTGTCTAGGAGCCCAAATCAAGGGAGGCACAGTGATTATCCATTTTTTTTATCTGTTAGATTTTTATAGCACCTATTGGCAGCAGGTTTTTTAAAACATTGAAGGCCAGGAGTCTCCTTGGTGGTGGTGGAGGTGGAAAAGGTGCCCAAGCCGTGCCACTTGCCCGGAACATCAAGGGGGCAAAAGAGGCACCCACCCACCAGGACAGGTGGGATCGATGTCTCCTTCTTGCACCTGCCACCACCCCAGCAAGCCTTCTTTAAGGGCGCCAGTGATGTCAGCATGGCTCTGCCCGCCATTCGCAGCTATGTTGCCACCCGCCATGATACTCTTTGGTGCTTTGCCTGGACTCCGGGCACGGTGTTGGCAGGGAGCAGCCGGATCGCTGCTTGCAGTGGCTGATGCATGGGACGTGGGGGTGGTTGGCAGCAGGCTGGTGGTGGCAGACCAGGGAACGCGAAGCAGAGGACAGAACAGTGAGAAGAAGCCAAGCCCGCTTGCAGGGCAGTTTTCTCTGCAGATACATCCGAATTGTTGGGGCGAGCGGTGGGCTGGATCTGAAGTCCCTCAGATGGGTTCCCTTGGGCCATGGCTCCCCCAGCGGGCGCCTTCTTCTTCCTAGCTGCCCCCCCGCTGATCACCATCCACGGATAACTGAATCAGCGGATGGTGAATCAGCGGATACGGGGGTCCTACTGTAGAGCAGAATACAGATGCCAGATTTTTAACAGGGCAAAAAGGACACCATTATATCACCCTCATGCTGGCAGCTCTGCACTGGTTGCTGATACACTACCACCTCGACTTTAAGGTTTTGATTAGAGATGGGCACGACTTAGCGGAATTCTCGTTTCCATTCCCGTTACTCGTTTCCGTTACGCAACGGAAACGATATCGGGAATTACTCCGCCAGAACTCGAACTCGAACCGACTAATGAATAATTGGGTCTGATTTGTCGTGGTCGTTCCTGGCATCATGGCGATCCCACGATGCCAAGCGGCACAGGAAAAAAGTTTTTAAAAGTTAAAAAAAAAACCCGATTCCCGGCCCTAAAAGCAGGCGAAAACTGTCTGAGGGCACCTACCAGGCCAGAAGGGTGTTTTATTTGGGGGGGGGTTTCCCCGCCGCTCCTCTCCTTGGCTAGTGCTACTGCTGCACTGCTGGTACCAGGCGCGGGGGGGCATCGTCTCGTCTGCCTTTGCCATGCGGTGTGCGGGCGGGGGGATCCAAAATGGCGACCGCAATATTTTTTTTGAAATCGTGGTCCAAAAACCCACCAAAGCACCACAGAAACATGCGAAAATTAGCTATTTTAAATGCTTGAATTTTTACAGTAGCAGCAGTGAGTTTGTCTTGCCAAAATACGTCTCCGTTGATTTTATTTTATTTTATTTCATTTTTTTACACCTGCGCATTCGCAATGATGGGCTCGCGAATGGGAGTGGACCATGCAAATTTTTGGAGCCATTCCACCAATCGCATTGCCAGGTTTTGGAGACTGTACCAGGCTGGGAGGGCGCATCCATTTGCCATACAGTGCGGGGGGATCTAAAATGGCGACCGCAATTTTTTTTTTTAATCGTGGTCCAAAACCCCACCAAAGCACCACAGAAACATGCGAAAATTATCTATTTTAAATGCTTGAATTTTTACAGTAGCAGCAGTGGGTTTTTCTTGCAAAAAAATCTCTGTTGGTTTTATTTTATTTTATTTTATTTTATTTTATTTTATTTTTTTACAACTGCACATTCGCAATGATGGGCTCGCCCATGGGAATGGACCATGCAAATTTTCCACCAATCGCATGGCCACTTGGCCAGGTTGACCACAGAGACTTCTGGGATGTGCCAATCAGGCATAAACAGCCCACTAACCGTAGCCCGAACCCGAACCCTAAGCCTAAGCCTAACCCATACGCCAGTACACTGTCCTTCTAAGTGGGTCAGAGAGGCACCCAGAGGTGCACCCCAATACTCACCCTAACCTCACCCGTAACTAGCCTAACCCTAGCCCTTGCACTAACCTGTCTTAACCCTAAGCCAGATCTACTTGCATTGCACTACACGCAAGTACATTTCCCTTGGAGCGGGTGCAAAGAGTCCGCCAGTCCGTCACTTGTGGCTCTGGCTGACTCCTGCAGCAGCATTTGTGTGCCATGCAAACCATGCCTGCAAGTGCTGCCTGACTGTGTCTCACCGACTGTTGCAGGGAAGGCACCCCAAAGAGGGGTGCCTCTGCCAGTCTGCTGCGTCTGCAATATGCATATCCATAGCATATGGCTATGCATGCCCTTTTGTAGCAGTGCTGGCGGGTGAGGATAGGAGGCACCCACCACAGAGAGGTGCCTCCAGGAGCCCGCTACCCCCCCAAAACCAGTACTAACGACAAACGAAAAAACGAAAAACGAAATGACAAATTTTTGCGAAATTTTGCAAAAAACGGAAACGAGCCGAAACGGGCTGCCTCCGACACATGACAACTCGAAAACGTCATTTTCCCTAGTCGTACCCATCTCTAGTTTTGATGTTAACATACAAGGCCCTATATGGCTTGGAACTTCAGTATCTGACAGAACGGCTCCTCCCAAGAAGAACTGCCTGGATCAGCCATGTTAGCCAGACAGGACACCTGGGAGTTTCAACCTTGAGGGAGGCCCGGAAAGTTGTAACAAGGAGTAAGGCCTTCTCGGTGGTTGCTCCCCAGTTGTGGAATAATAGAAATTGGCCTGCTTTCTGTTATACCATACCTTTCCTCCACCAGGTTTCCACAGATCTAAAAAACAATTAGATGGATGGGGGCTGAATCTGTTCAGAGTTTAAAGCCTTAGACCAGGCATGACCAAACTTCGGCCCTCCAGATATTTTGGACTGCAACTCCCCCAGTCCTTTGCCATTGGCAACCGAAGCTTAGAATTCTGGGAGTTGTGGTCCAAAACATCAGAAGGGCCGAAGTTTGGACATGCCTGCCTTAGACTTTGGATTGGGTGACCAACCAAAAATTCAGAGGCCCATCCAGTACAGACACAACCTCTCCCTCTGGTAGGTTGCCATGAAACTCAAGAGTCCATCTTCTTCCGATCTAGCTACCACCACCACCACCACCACCACCACCTTGTGCCATCCAGTCAATTCCAACTTCTGGCAGCTCTTTCTAGGTAGAGAGTATTCAGAAGTTGTCGACTGTTGCCTTCTTCTGGGGTTGTCCCGAGACTCTGCAGCTTGCCCAAGACTCCACAGGCTGGCTCTTCTGTGATGCACAGCAGGGCAGTGGGGCTCCCATTGTCTGGCTCTTCACCCAGAAACTTAAATCATCCCAAGCCAGATTCCTCAAAACTTTAGCCAAAGAGACCAGTTTCTCCAGATGCTAGATCAGACTGGTTGGGAGTGGAAGTGGTATTTTTTTTTCTGCGAGCAGGGCGGGAGACTCGAAATACAGATGAGTCTGGTTCACAAGACTTTCCAGTCAGGAATCCTCTTTCCATAATGTCTTGCAAGGGTAAAATTAGATTTTTAAGAAAGATCTCCAGATGGGAGGATGAACAAGCCAGAAGCTGAATGCATCAGACCTTAGAAAACTTAATTTAGAGGTGTGTGTGTGTGTGTGTGTGTGTGCGCAATATTCTGGAGTTAAAACATCTGAAAAACATCTGTTTGTGGTGGCCACCACCTTCATGAAAATATATCTCAAAGCCAGGATACCTGTAGCTCTTGAGATGCTCCTAGACAACAACTCCCATCATCCTTGACTGCTGGCCTTCAAATCTGGGCCTGGCCTCCACAAGCACAGAATACCTAAAGCTTCCCACACCTGGTTGAGATTTACCATATTTTCCCATCTATAAGACGACTCAACTTTTCCAATATAAAATTATAGTTTTGCAACCATATGGCTCTCTCCTTGGTTTACTTCTGTGGATAAGGCAACCCTCCATTTTTAGCCTAACAATTTTAGACAAAAACCCCTCCTGTGACTTTCCATCCATGGTCAGGAACAAATTTGAACCCAAGTCTCCGGAGTGTCCTAGTCGGTTGCCCTATCCATTGCACCATACTGGCTCTTGTCAAGACTAATAGCTATTGATAAATACTGCTTGTTTACATATGTCAGCTTTTGCTCTTTAACATTTATAGACCTAATTTCTACCCCAAAGGCTTTGTGCTGTTATGAATCAAGAGCATCATCAAAACAAACAAATCAAAATACCCCAATTAAAAATGAAAGCAGATCTAAAAACAGAACAGAACTAGAAGGGCTGGATAATTAAATGCTTTTGTAAACAGTTTTCATTTTCTTATTTATTGTTTATTTAGAAAGGAGCCTAAGTGTGCACGTGAAAGAGAACGCATAGGTTGCTTTTACCCCTTCCTCTGCGGAGTAGGCAACGGCTGAAATCCTGTGCTTAGTGGAGTATTTTAACACACACGAGTAGGCTGATTGAATCAATGGCTATTTGGTGAGTCAACTCCATGAGCTCATTCAGTAGGCCTACTCTAGTACTACACCAAGCAGCGGGATCTCAGCCAGTAGGCAAAGGAAAGAGAGAGGGAGCGAACACATTTATATTTCATAGCAGTATGAAGTCAGAATGGGGGAGCGGCTTTGTAAAGGGAGGCCATTAGAGAGCTGCCAAGGGTCAGAGTAGATGAGATGCTTCACCTGTATTTAGTAGTTCTCTCAAAGTGGTCCATCCCTTCGTTACTCTTCCTCACTTCACCATCTTGCATTCCAAAGCGCACTGTTTTGTGACTGGCCAAACAGAAGGTAAACACAGACTTAATTTGCAAGGCTACGGCCAGGCCTGCAATGCTGAGGCAGTCAAGGGAACATATGTGCTAACACCAGGAAACATGTCATCTCTTTAACATTTAATTTGACCCCATGTACACCCCCCAAGTAGGATGATCTTATAATCTGCACAAAGAAATAACCTGAACTACACCTTTTAAAACAATGGCCTCCATTGTCTTCCATAAATTTTTGCCATGTAAACCAAATGATTTTGTCATATAATGGTGGGGACATTTAATATAAATTAATTGAAAGGTTCCTATCCCCTCCTTCAGGTGCCGACGTTCCCTTGAGCAGTGGCGGCGAATCTTGGTCATACCAGATGTTTTGGACCATAACTCCCACAGTCCTTTGTCATTGGCAATTCATGCTTGGAATTCTGGGAGTTGTGGTCCAGAACAACTGGAGTGCCGAAGGTTAGCCACCACTGCCCTAGAGCTTCCTTTTACCCTGGGCAAGACTCTGAGATTCTTGGAACAAAGGGAAGGAGCCCATAATGGTCAAATCTCACCAGTGGCAGGCAGGATCTCTATATAGACATCTGCTCCAACCTACTGAGCTACAAATGTGACAGCCCAAAGCTGCTTTTGCAAACACAGAGGCTCACCCCTACGCACAGGCACACATTTCAAAGGCAAAAAAAAAGCCTCTGGATTTCATTTTGCTAACTCAGAATTCATGAATTTAAAATTCACCGCTTATGCTTAAAATTATTTCCATTATTTATGAAATGTGAAACTGCTTTCTGCGTTCAGCTGCAAGGTACGTCCCTTGATTAGCAAATGCCCTACTTGCCCAATAATTTCAAAATCCAGGTAATTCAGCTCTTGCACGTTTAAATTTGTAATTCGCCCCCTTTTAAAAAATTAAGAAAAAATAAATAATAATTCCCAGTTAATTTGGATTCATCTGCCAAGGATGCCTGTGGTGGTGAATATTCATCCAAGGATAAGCAGGTGTTCCAAACTCATCTGTGAGATTTGGGAGAATTTAAAAAAAGAGACAGAGAGAGGAGAAAAGCACTGTTCGTTTTTCCTTCAAACCGCACCGTGCAGAGATTTAGCCATCACAGATCTGCTGCCCACGTGTTTGTGTGTCGTTAAGAGAAGTTCACCAAGTCCACGTTCCATCATTGACTTGCCGCAGAAGCAATTAAAGTGTTCTGCTTATATACCACCCCATATCACTTCAAGTAGTCTCTGGGCGGTTTACAGTGGACCCTTGTATAACAAACAGTTGGTATAACATAAAATCTGTACAACATAAGAAATTCCGGAGAT